>CM045447.1:30498759-31145001 GCA_024666655.1 Dascyllus trimaculatus | reverse complement strand
AGTGCACTAGATTTTTGTACTTGAGGTAGATTCAGACAAAATTTCTATGCATTGTTTTTGATGTAATCTGTCGTTTCTCTTGTTCAGGTATAATCCATGCCCGAGCACTGGTCAGGGAGTGTCTTGCAGAGACCGAGAGAAGCGCCCGCACATAACCTTTTGGGACAAATCCCTTCACCTGCCACTCTTTTCCTGTTAGAAGCCTGTCTTCATTACGACCCCCCACTATATGCTTTACAACCACTTTCTATCTTCCCACCTTGTCGTTTCTTTGCTGCCGTTTTGTAGGTGCATTATGTCCCTCTTGTGTCCGCTGTTCACCGTATTTCCCTATGCCCATTTTGTTAATGACAAAACTTTCTGCGACCTGTGCGGCGTGCGCAAAATGAAGTTTTTTACCTATTTTAAAAGAAGAGTGGGGAATTTCAGCACATTTTTAAGTCAACTATGGGTAAAGACCTTAGTAAAATGGTTGGGATTGTTTATATCATTCTTTGTTCAATAATGGTAATTGACCAAGAAAGTTGGCTTTTTTAAATGATGAAACCAGTGTTCAGACTGCACTGATCCTCCAGTACATTTTTTAGTTAATCTGATCATCTTGAATACACACCTTTTCCATTCACCCTTGCTTTGTTTTCATCCTATTTTGTAGTGTAAACACACATTAGATGTTTGTCATTCCCAAGAACTCTGTACATCTCAAGTCAGTTTGTTAGTATGGAAATTTTGTAAACCAGATTTTTGCAGTTCAGTATGTATATCTTAATTAAATAACAGAAAAAAATAACATTTTTGTGCTTTTTTTTGAGGTTTCTAAGGAACTTGTGGGCAGATTTTGTCAAACTATTACAAATTCCAATGGCTGTGGTGAGAACTTTTTCTATGAAATGATTTGTAGTTAACACTAAATGTTTGTTATTGGCCTCGGAAGCAGGAAGTTTATCTGCTAGACACCTTTCAGGGCACTGGGCTTACTGAGTAATCTTCCAACAAACATCGCAATATCTGAAAGCTCTGAAATATTTTCAAGTAAGAGGAGTTTTTGCTTCTTTTTTTTTTTTTACCTAGGATTATTTAATCGATACAAGAGGCCATAGGATTTTTTTTCCCAAATAATCTTTCTGAAGGTACCAAACATTTCAAAAGCAAGGCTAAGGATAAACACAAATTTATTTTGAATTACATAATCACAACCTCAGTAACATCTCACTTCAGACAAGCCTGGGCCAAGGACCCACTGCTTCACATGAACAACAGTGAGGAGCTCTTTCTAAGCAAGTGAAGGAGATACTGTGGGTTACATCTTCACAAAAACAACATAAAGGTAGTATTACATACACAAAATATAAGTACATACGAAAAAAGCAAGGACAACACAAGTTCATGTGTTTTTTTGATGATTGTCACAGACAGTTCGGTTTCATGTCCCACCTACAGCGTGGTGATGGTGCTTCCGCTGTGACCAGGATATAAAAGTGGGTCTGGCGGTGCAGGGTAGGATGTAGGGTAGGTAGGAAGTAATGCATTTGAGTACATTATGTCCCTTGTGCAAAAAAAAAAAAATGTGAAGGAAGAGGATTTCTCTCTTGAATTGGACTCCACTGTAATCTTTTCCTTGTTGCGCTGACTACAAGGAATTTTAGGGATTATCCAACAGCTTTGCACATATTTCAGAAAGCAAGACAACATGCTTAACCTACTTGTTACCAATACTGTGGTGTTTGCTATATAAATTGCAGTGAAAGTCATTATTAAATCAACAGAAATAAAATATCCTTGTATCACATCTTGTGAAAGCTCTTGCAAAGAGTAAGAAACCTTAACATTCTCCCCTGACCAAGAATGTTAAAGTTTGTAAAACCTCATTAGGCTAAGTGGGGAAAAAATGGAACTCAGTGGTCGGTAAAACTGATGCACTGAATCAATGGTTCTGCCGACCAGTAGAGGTTTCCATCCATCCAGAGCTGATAAATTTTAGCATGTATTCATCAAAGCCTTAATTTGACATTTTGACTGAGGGTGTTGAGACGAATAAGGCAGGAATGCAGTTTACGCTTGTGTGTGTGTGTACCATGGAAAACAGAATGGCAGAGAGTTTGGCTTGGGTGCATGGACAAAACTAAAACACCAGGAGTGTCTACTGTTTTTCCTCCATCTTGAAATTCACAGGCATCCTCTTGTGTCCAATCCCTGAAGAGTTTCAACCCTGTGGGGAGGAAAAGGACACACTTAATTAAGCTCTATATTACAGCTTTCCTTTTCAATTTAGATTCCAAATATCCATATAGATGATGAGTGAAATTTGCAAAACTCAAACTGGACTGACTGTAGTGGCAGTGGCTGGTGGTGTGTTGTAGTCAAACAGGCCCTTGTAGCGACCCTTCTCCTCCTTCTCCTTGGAGCGGATCTTCTCCTCCATGGTCCTCAGCTCCTTGGCCACAGATGGTCCCAGAGTGGGGTCCAGATCCAAAACCTTTGCAAAGTCCGCTCGTGCCTCGGCTTCATTCCACACTGCAGCGTGGGCTTTAGCTCGCTTATAGAAGGCTTTCACATTGTCTGTTGGGAAAAGGGAGACGTGAAATTGAGTCACTAATCTGCCATAACACGGCAAATCTTTTATCAGCCTATAATAACCCTGCAGGATTTGCAGCTCTGCAAACAACACAGTGCGTTAAGTGCATTATAATTCACCTGTATGTCAGACTCATAAAACATAACTTAGTTGCTGGATGTGAGGGGCAATCAGCTGTCAACATTGATAAATAAAGTCAACTTACCTATGTATCATCTATTCATCAAGTCGTAGTAATATGCAGTGAAAGTAGTTGATTTCTAGTGGGGCTTAAATTCCTACCTGGTGTCTTCTTAAGCCTTCTGACTAGGGAAGCACTTGATTAATAGTTAATTGATTAATTGCTGTTAATAATGTCTTTGACTAAAGCTACATTTACTGATAAGGCAGAAGACAAGGGAGATGCAGTGTAAGTGTCAGAAAATGTACTGTAGTTTTGTTGTAATGCTTAATGAGCCACCAAGTAAAGCCTCCTGTTGTTTAATGAGACAGAGTTACAGGTGTGTTTGCAAAATGTCCGCAACCATTGCATAAAACAAGCCCACCTCCATGCCGTCTAACTGCCAACTATGGCAGTTGTGTTGACGAGCTTTGCAGCTGTCCAGTTTAGCCACATACTGGAGGCTCATGCTAAACTAGCATGTTCAAACACCACGGGGGTTTTTGTCAGCAGAGAGCAACTGTAGCTGTCAACATTTAGGAGCAGCAGGACTCTGATTACACGCTTTCAACATCAGACTTAAGTGATAACGTCTATCATCTGCTTGGCATATAAATACATTTTAGAGGTGGCAGCAAATACTGATAGATTTTCTGGCTGCAGCAACAGTATTTGTTTCGGTTTCAGCTGAGCAGCTGTTTACAGCAGCTGGACTAACTACAATGTACAAGTTTCTTAATCACATAGATCAGCCATGAGGATTACTTTCTATAAAGCTGCTGTGAATAGATTAATAACATTACAGGTGGAAGACTGCTGCTCATTAGCTGTGTTTAATACTTCGGATTATGTTGGACCAACTGTTGAATCATAATCTGACATGAAGGCATTATTTTTTGCTACATTAATTCATATAACCTGATGTTTAGTTTTTTGGCGGTGAACATCAAGTGCTAGTGATTTCAAATTGTTTTGTCAGCACATGGCGAAACATCCACTGCATTTAATTCATTTTAACGATTAATCAGCTATAGATTGGCAATGAGGCCACCTATTGGTTAGAGAATTTAAAAAAAAAATGCATCCCTAATTTTAAAATCATAGCTTTGTCAAAATATGTATCATAAATCTTTCTATATGTAACAATTCCAGATCTGCTGGTGTCAACACAGACTTTAGATCCAAAATAATGTGCATTAAAAAGAGAAAAGGCATTTGAAAGCTACTGTAATTCTTTTTATCTACAACTATAGATGAGTAACAAACTAAAAAACATCAACAACAGAGTGTTCCCATATATTCTGAAAATGTACAGGGCCACAAGCCACCAGAACGGCTTCAGTGGACCTTGGCATACATTCTCTAAACTCTACTGAGAAAAGTTCAAAGTAGAGTCTGAATACTGTACTGAATCGACGGACACCATCCATCCAAAAGGTATTTCCTAATATAATGTTTTGAGGTTGGTGGTGGAGAGCACAGTAAAGTGGAGCAGCAACAATAATCCATCTGTATTTTTTTGTTTCACTTTTCCTCTTCGTTCTTTGAAATCATAAATAATTCTAATCGGTTTCAGGAGCTCTGGTTTAACATCAACAACAAAGTCTTACTCTCATATTTGAAGATCAAGGAGGAGCAGTGTTCGATGACCTCATAGTACTGGCCCTGAAGTAACAGGCACTGACAATAGTTGAGAAGCAGTGGTGTGATCATATGGTCCAACTTTACCCATGATTCATCTCCAGGATGCTCCTGAATGAAGAAACAGAAGTCAGACAGAAGAGTTGAAAGAATTCCCTGACTGGCAAACTGACTATTTATGCAGCAGAGCAGACAAGATCAAAGTCATGAATCTTTCATTCCAGAACAAAACTTGCTCAAGAAATAAATAAAATGATGTCTCACTGATGTATTCATGCTTACTACAATGAACCACAAATGACTGACTGTCCTCTAACCTTCATCTGTAGATTTTTGAGGCAGGCAATGCCATTGTAGTACTTCTCTGTGGCCTCCTTAATTTTGCCTTGTTTGAAGAGCGTGTTGCCCTCCTCGTGGATCTGAGGCACGAGGTCAAGTTTCTCTTTATCTGACATAGCCCACACATCCAGCTGAAACGATCCAGGAGGAAGAACCTGAGCAGATAAAAAAGAACGTAGAAATGAGCTCTACCCTACCCAACAACAGCAGTAAAACCATGCTTTTACATCAAGTAATTATAATCTCATCCTACCAATTACTGTCACAAGGAACATTTCTCTGCATTAAGTACTTTCAGACACATTTTCCTGTTTATGTATTTACATACTTCTACTTAAGTGACATTTTAAAGGCAGTACTTTTACTTGCAATTGAGGATTTTATACTACTTCGAACTCCTCTATGTTTTACAGCAATTTATTACAATATTCTTGCAATGACTTCTGTCTTTGCAAGAGTAGGGTAATAAGTTGACATGTGAAGCAAAGAGCAAAAGAGATGTACAGTACATCAAAGAGAAGTCAATCAGTTCAACGTTCCTCCTGCATGTTTGTGCCTAACAAATAAAATCTTTTTTGAGACGTCTGTGTCACACTGGACTACATTATATACAGGTGTTGTTAACATTAGACAACACAAAATTTGGAAAAAATGCATGTATTTATATATGCAATATAACAAATAAAACAAAAGTATCAATACTCAGATACTGAGTTGGTTTTATAATAATAATGATAATAAAATTAACACTACACAGAATGCAATCCAACACAATAGTACTGATGATGTTAAAATCAGCTCACCTCCAGCAGATCGATGGTGAAGACAAGAGGCTGTGGATTGGCTTGAAGCTGATCCAGGTCTTTGTGACCCAAAGAGTGGTGGGAGTGGATCTGTGCAATACCGCAGCAATGCCTCTGGCCTTCCAGAGGATCCTTACCAGCACTTATGTTTCTTAGGGACTGGGATACGAGTGGGTACAGTGCTGTGTGCTGTGTAATGACAAGACAGGTTGAAACAATCAGCAACAACAACAAGACAGCTATTCTTACAAATGCAATATCCTTAGATCACTAACCTTGTTGTCGCAAGTAAATTCTGCAACTTCGCCTTGTCTCATAGTGATGATCACCCTTTCCCATACAGCTAGTTTAAACTTTTTGCCCAAGATGAGCTCCATGGGTTTGCTGCTGCTCCCCATGGTTCTGGAGTCATCCAGCACGGTGCCATTACAGAGGCTGGTGCGGTAGTGAAAGACCACCTGGTACAAAAAAAAAGCCAGAGGATAAATACAGACAGTCGGTTAGAACAACTATTGTGACACCACGGTTTTAAGGACACAAGATCGATGCAGCTGACTGCTTGTTTCAACCGCAAACAAGAAAATCTGCACTCCTCTGACAGGCCTGGAGAGCGTCCACTCGCCAGTGGATTCTGACCAATCGCAACAAAGGAAATTTGATTGACACGTTACGCACACCAATCGGCATTCACAAACACACGCCATCCTGTCCCGCCCCTATCTTTCCATCAGATGGAAAAAAGGAGGAAAATTTTGAAGCAGACGAAAAAATAACCGGAACCAAAGCTAATAATGTTTCACCAAAAAGCCAGCAAAACTCCTAAGAGTATCAGTGGTGTCTGTATAACGACACAATGTGCTTAGAGAAACATTAATCTAACTGAGCCCTGTGTGTTAGCAAAGATACAACCGCTGATAGCATTAGCTAACGTGCCTCGTCGCGTTCCTCAAGCTAATTAAGAGGACCGAACTCAACCCAGTCAGTCTTTGAACCCGTAGTTTTACCTTAGTTCCATTGGGGAAGGTCGATAGCTCTCCTTTTCCAGGGCTGATCAGTTTCTTTTGAATTCCTTCTTCGAGAAGCCTGCGTGCCTCTTCCTCCATCCTTGACCGAGTCTCAATTTCACGACAACTGACGAAGTTTCCCGAAGCCGGTCGTTCCGTCAGACGTCACTCCAGGAAAGGGCGTCATTACGTCAGAAGATCTATGCAAGGCAGTGGAGTGTAACGACAACACTTCGTTTTCATTACCACAATAATTAACAGAAAATGGACATCATTCAATCGTCTTAAGCTGTAATTCAGGAGATTTATCAAGTATTTTTATGTATTGTTCAATGGTGACTTTTAAATAATTATTTTTACATCACCAGTAGTGGAATGGTAAGAAAGTGTGTCCTTAAGCACAATTCAGTTATTTTTAATATCATAGGAAACATAATTATTACACTGGAACAAGCTATTTTGTTGCTCAGTGACTACATTTTTAATGTTGATATTTCTGCACTTTTACTTACTAAGTAACATTGTTGACTTTAAATTACTGTGCTGCTACTTTTAATGGAGGATTTGTACCTGTGCAAATGGCAATGAAGTTCTATTGTATTCTATTCACACAATCTATATAGATATAAGGCATTAAAATCAGCTGCACCCCAGGATGGGCAGTGGATCCTTTGGGTCCTGTGGTTTTTTGGGGTTGGGTCCTCACTGATGTTCTATCAGATTGGGATCTGGGAGGTTTGGAGGCCCGATCACCACCTTGGGCTCTTGGTCGTGTTCTTCGAGCCATTCCTGAGCAGTTTTTGCAGTGTGGCAGAGCGTGTTGTCCTTCTTGGGGAGGCTGCTGGTGTTGGCAAGTGCTCTTGCAATGGAGGGTGTGCTCAGTCTGGAACAATGTTTGGGTGACATCGACATGCCAGGACCAAAGGTTTCCATGCAGAACATTGCATTATAACAAAATGATCAGTTATTCACTTCACCTATCAGTGGTTTCAGTGTTGTGGCTGATCAGTGTGTATGTGAAATAAAGCAGTTTGTCCTTCCAGAAATGATGTCCCAGTTGGATAATCAAGAGACCTTATTCTGAACTGCTTTCTATAAAAGATGGAAACTGCTGACATCTATCTATCTATCTATCTATCTATCTATCTATCTATCTATCTATATATCTATCTATCTATCTATCTATCTATCTATCTATCTGTCTGTCTGTCTGTCTGTCTGTCTGTCTATTTTATATTTTGGTACTTTGGATCCAAACAGATCAATTTTAGCTGTGAAATGATACCAGCAGGCAAACTACTCCTCTGTAGCCCCCCGACATCCTCTTTCATTCTCCACCCGCCTTGCCCAGCAGGTCTCAGGTAATCGATTTAATTGATGATTGAAAAGAGCAGCCACCCCTAAAATAACTGCTCCTCTTCAAGCTGACCAGAAACACCGCTGGATGTCTGAATCTCCAAGACACTGATTTAGAACAACTGACCACTGAAAGACGACATGGCTCTGTTGGTTGTCTATCCAACTGGGATGATAACTTCTCGGCACGCTGGAGTGGAGTAGTGCTATATTTAAAAATAGCAGGGGTTTGCCTCTTAAGGACCCGACTATGAAGACAGCAAATGAAGAACCATTATGTCGACAAATAGTATTGGCATTTCACATAATGTTCTTGTGGCCTAGCAGGTGGAAGAGCGTAGGAGATGTCAATCATTCACCAACCTTTCCTACTCACACAGTCCTAAAAGCAGGAAAAATGAAAGGTAATTGCTCTTTCTGTATATCAGATAGATGGGTAAGTAACTCTAAACATCCCTTCCTGCCATAACTACATAAGAATGATTTCATATTGGGTTTTATTTGGACTGTATTGCCACATTGAAATTGGAAGCACGTGTACATTAACTAGATGATTTAAAGGCACAAAATGAATCCATTAGAAGATGCTAAATGAATGACAAATTGTGAGTCAGATAAATTCAGTCTGACAGTACTGTTGTGATCCATCACTTATTGGAGCTGCTATTGATACCAAGATAATTAATAGTATCTTCAGCTTTATACATATACAATTTATACTTCATGAATATTACAGGAGGTCACGTCTCTGCACGTCTATGTTACTAAGGTCGGTCAGTATCAGCTGATGCAAGCCGTAAGTTCATATTTTTTAATGTTCATGTCATGGATTTGGATTGTAAGGCTGCTTCCGTGAAAGACTGGTAGACTTAGCATTAAAACCAATAAATAACACACTGATTTGCTTAAATAAGAATTTTTTATACAACATCATTTCTTTTTAATTTGTTCTCAAGCTGAAATAGTCGTTTAGACAATCAGCAGATGGTAATAAACTCATCTGGATGCATAATCAGGTTTAATTTGAATGTTTTCCGGATTCATACAATGGTAACCATGACAACTTCATGGATCAATTCAACGATTTCAGGCCATTTTTCATCTTGCTATGCGAATTCAAATGTAGACCCAAAACAAGCAAACAAAAAGTAAATGTAATACAAATTTTTTTTTGGCAAGTGATCATGATATGTGGAAGAAGTGCATTAAAGTAATTTATCTATGGACTGTAAGATTTTACAAAATAAACTGCACAAACTGAGCGGCAGGTTTGACCCCACCCCAGTCTGCAGGTTTACAGCAAAGCATGCCATGAACTGCTTCCACTTTTCCGAAAAACTGGAAAACTAACTCTACAGACAGAAAGTAAAATATACAAACATTTTATTGTAATTTCACAGTCATTATTCACACAACATGGAAAACACAGGCAAGACCAATCCCCCCCTTTTTTGTGTACACACACATTAACGTCAGTTCATGTAGTGGAAACATAGTCAAGGCACTGAGTGGTAAAATAGCAGTGGTCATTACAATGACAAGAAAAAACAACCATGTGACAATATATTTTTGTTACACGTGACAAAATACAATTCATTTTAACAAAACAAACACTGAAATGTAGTGGAGATGTAGTGGAGATGTGGTGTTGTGAAGTGTCATTTTTCAAAATAAGGTAAGTAGAACAATTTAAAGCCTCTTCTACCTCGGACAGCACAGCTGATGTAAATCACATGGTACACTGGGGGAGAAGACAGGGAAAGACACTGTTAAGCATATGTTTACTGAAACAGCAAAAAAAAAATCAAGGAAAAAAATAGTAGGAACTAAATGAAAAAATTACCTCCAGGGATGAAGAGAAGAAAACCAGGTACAAAGAAAATAGCACTTGAAACACCTGCAGGGACAGTTTCATTAGTTCATTAGGAATCGGTGCAATCATACATTAAAGGAATAGTTCAACATTTTGTAAATCAATATGCTAATTCGCTTTCTTGTCAGGAGTCACATAAGAAGCCTGACAGTGTTTTTCTGTCTAAATGTAAATACGATGCTCCAGCTGGTCAGCTTGGCTTAGCACACAGGCTGGAAACACATGAATGTTGTCTGTCGCAATGTTTGACTTTAGTTACAGCCCTTCTCTCAGATGTCAAAACAGAAATAAATGGAGTAAACAGGAACTGTGTGTCATCTGCACATAAATAAAATAACATATTTTTTTATTAAGAATTATGCAGTCAAGGAGACGGATGTAAACGGAGTAAAGAATTGATCCTGAACTTGACTCCTGGGGTTACACTGCAGAATAGTTTCATCAAAGAGAATGTGGCGTTAACAAGTTCAGCTGCGAATCGTCTGTCAGAAAGATGCGGTTTGAACAGCTCAAGAGCTAAACTGCAAATTCCAATGCAATGATTGAGGTGACTAATTAGTGTGTTATGAAAAGCATGAATGTAGCTGTTAGATCAGGCAGAAGATAGACAGGCACAGAAAGACGAGTTCATAGGAAACACAATGTTTAAGAAAGTATGACATTTTATGTAACATTTGGATCATGAATTCAATAAACCATATTAAAAAATGGACATAGCCACCATGACAACACCTATTTGTCTGTGGACTACCGTTCTGAAGCCTGGAATTTAGAATCGGCTGTTGGTCTTTTAAAACTGGTTGCGACAAGTGATGGCTGGACCTGAGTAAACACTTGATGAATCTACGCACGCCCATAAGATAGCCACACCCTAAAGCATACCTCGCTTTATTATCTATTTTACTCTAAACTGGAACATCATTTACAAAATTATCACCTTGCTGTATTGAAGGAGACATGAAACTATCGATTGAGACCATAAACTCATTAAGAAAACATTGGCTGAGGAAACAGATCAAGTGACAGGTAGGTTAATTTTCTCATATACTTCTCAACAAGTACACTTCTTTCTACAACCAAAGAAGTCGCCCCCTGCTGGTTGTTTAATAGAATGCAGCATCAAAACACCTTTTCAGACTATGGAGGCTATGTCTATCCTTAATATAGTATCTATGGAACTGAATCATAATTTCAGGATGCAGCTTGACGCATAATACTGTCAACTCTGTCACAGAAGTAGGTTTCACATTTAGAAAGTGAATGGTCTTAAAGAGCAGTAATAAGACAATCAGTAGTTTTAAACACAATTCTAGGGTTATGGAAGAAAGCAGAAAAACTATTAGAAGAATTGGTTTCTTCTGCAGGTTTTACGTCTGACATGTAGAGTAACACCAGCTCCTTCAGCCGTTGATGAAATGCAGTTCAGTTTGTCTCATCTGCACTCAGCCTGACATTTTCCTTTCATTTAGCTCATTTAGCATATTAGACATATTTCCTTCTTGACTTTTGTCTGAGTGTGAGAGGAGCCACTCAACTCAGAAAAGCCACACATGAAAGAATAAATGTGTCTTACAGAGACCGAAGAGAATAAAACAGATAGATATAAGGTCAGCTGGAATGTAAAGATAAATTGACTTGGAGCTGCTGATTGTATGAAGGGCAAGTGATAAAAAGAAATAGCTGAACTGAGGTGTTAAATCCAATTCTCTCTGAAAATACTATCTTCTCAAAGTGGTCAAAATATGGCCTTGGTTTCATGTAGAGGCGACGACTTGTTGAATAATAAAGAAAAACAGGAAGAAAAAAGCACAAGTTAATTCTAAAAACTCTGGGTCCAAGGTGTTTTTGGCTCAGCGCATGAATATTAAAGCTCCCTGTTATAATACACTGATTGAATTTCACAGTAGTCAAGTACAGCAGCCCTGAAAACTCAACCCACTGGGCACAATACTGAGTTATTGCTGTTCAAAGAGAAGGTCAGATATGCAAGAGCCAAAATCATCGAGCAAAACTAAACTACACCTCAGTGAACTACACTATATCAGAGCTACTACGAGGCCTGTTAGACCTTGATATGTAAATGTGAGCAGCAAGGAGGTGTGACTTCATGCAATACAAACTTTAATTTCAAACTTAGTTGGTCCAAACTACAAACTAGCAGTGAAAGGTTTTTCCTGACAGTTATTAGGTAATATTATTTGTACAGCATGCTGCTACAGTGCACCTGTGCTGCTGACACTGTTGTTTTCTAGAAGGAAAGTCATTTCACTTTGGACTTTTGGTATGCTCCGAATGACAAAAAAGAAACAAAAATCACCATTTTCATCTACAATCTAGTCCAAAGTAAGCTCGCTTATCTGCTACATGTGTTTTTTCAGCTCTGTTCATTCACTCAAGTTCTAAATGTAGACCAGCAGGACAGATTGGAGTTAAGGACTGGACTGAGAAACACTGGTCCACATCAACAATGGAACTTTGAGTGACTGGGACTTCTTAAACACGTACGTAAGAAGCGTGCGAGTCTGTTGTGGTTACAATTACAATATACACCAATCAGGCATATCATTACGACCACCTGCCTAATATTGTGTTGGTCCCCCTTATGTGATCAAAAATGCTCTGAACCATTGGACATGGACAAGAGGACCTCTCAGGGTGTCCTATGGGGTCTGGAACCAGGACATTGGAACTGGATCCTTTGGATACTCTGTCTTGTGCAGTGGGGTCTCTGTCAATCCAACTTGTTTCACTGCGTCCTGTTGATGCTTGATCACAATGGGGTGTAGGAAGTTTGGAGGTCAAATCAACATGTTGGGCAATTGTCATGTTCCTCAACATGTTCCTGATTGTTTGATGTTTTTTCCATGTGGTGGGGTGCATTTTCCTGCAGGAGTAGGCCAGTGACATTTGGGATTTCCATTTGCATGAGGGAGTGTGTTTGTTGTGGGACAATGTTTTTTAGGTGTCTAAGTCTCATCAACATGGATGTTAAAATCCAAGGTTTTCCATCAGAACAGCACATAGTACCAATATGATCAATGTTATTCACTTCACCTGTTAGTGGTCAGAATATTGTGGCTGACCTGTGTATATAATACATAATGCTGGTCAAACATTCACAAACTCCTTTTTGATATAGTAACTTTATAATCTGTTGTGATATATTTATTCGTTTACGATTTGGTAACTAGTTTAATTCAAAGGTAAAATGTTGGCTTCTTTCCCCCATCTTTTTTCATGTTTGCTCGCATTTGGACTAACGGACCTATTGTGTCATTTCTTGGCACAAAAAAAATCAAAAACTAGTCCATGTTAATAGTTTCTCTTCCTTACCTGCATTTGGATTCAGCTGTATGACAAGACCTGTGAAAATCAGAGCTGAAAGGAAACAACACAAAAATGTATAAGGAGGAGGGAAGATGAGCCACATGTGTAAATGATTTAAAAACATTCCTTTCTTTTTTATTGACGTTGGTATTCCTGCAAAAAAAAATCTGGTATAATCAGTGGATCAGTTTGGAGACAAAGTTCATGGGGCAAAGTGCCAAACATGACACAACACTGAACAAACTACCTGATGTAAAACCTCTGTTTATGTTAAAAATTGAACATGTTCAGAGTTAGATATGATGATCCTGTCAGGCAGAAACCATTATAAATACATATTAAACAATTCTGATTTCAAGCAGGAAAAAAATCTGAAAAGAATGTCTTCTCTTTCAGAAAGCAGCATAACCACAACAGTGTGTTCTGGTTGCATGTTTTATATTTAATGAGGAAGAAAACACCTGCACTAAGGACTTACCAACTCCAGTGATGAGGAGAAGGAATGAAGCAAGAACAACTCTTCTGTTTTTCTTCACCAGTGGATGAGACACCCACCTGCAACACATTTTTATTTTTAAAAAAGTAAGTGTTTGTTACTGTTTTCTCTATGTGTGTGTGTTTTAGAAGTTTCAAGGTACCCGCAGCAGTGTGCAGAAAGTTGTGTGACAGAACTCAAGGTGCTGAAGGACCACTGGGAGCTGCAGTAAGACAGAGTCGCAGGGTCGCTGTGGAGAGAGCGGAAACAAACTTTACCTCAAAAGAACAAGCAGGTGATCAAAGAAACACAGCCTAAAAAAGACCTCTACCTATGGAACCCACCTGATTTTGAAAAAGTTATTGAAAGAGGAATTGCCGCTGCCCCCCAAGGCATCTTCATTTTCCAGATTCTACAGAAACAGAACAGACAAGTGAAAACACCTAAACTAAAAGCGACTTGTGGCGCACACACAGGTGGAGCATGTCGGTGACGTATACCTGATATTTTAGGTTACTGTGTTCTGGGGAGCTGGCGGCGGCAGGAGAGGGATGACTCTGAGGTTTGGAGAAAGTTAGAGGGCCGAACGTCATCTCTCCTCCTCCCTCCCTGTCCTTCCATCCCTCCGCCTCTCCATCGGACACAGCTCCCTCCTCGTCTCCCTCCAGCACAAAGGCATCATCGATAGTGAACTGCGTTGCCATGGTGATCGCCTCTTACACCTTCAGGTGCTGTAGCCTGATGCACACTGTGAATTAAAAGTAAAATGTAATGTTAATCCCAATACACGTACTCAGATCTGTGAAAAAAAACATCTTACTGCACCTTGTAGTGTTGGTATTTATTGTCTACTACGCTCATGTTTGAATACCAGAGCAATAATATACGAATTATGAAGCTAAAACTTAACTTTTTTGACATTTAGGTTGTCATTCTTACTCATATCAACCTAAACATTTCTCTGTAAAGTTTAAAAGTGTGCACACATGCCTGTACGCACAATAAATTAGTTGAAGGCTGCTTTTCATAAACCAAACCACCCTCCACTCACTTTAAACAGCAAACATAACAATAAAGTCAGTAAAACAGTCTACCATACTGCCTCGACTTGGCCTAATGTTATAGCGGGTAAGCTAACTACAATGAACCAGCAGCTAACTGGCTCTGTTGTCGGACTCTGCCATTGTTGTCCTCTTTCCGCTTGTCGATCAGATGACCAGCAGGAAAACTTACTGTCTTAAGTAAATCTTTTTCTCCAGCGAGGCGAAACTCGACTTCCCGTAGTTCAGAAACGGGTCACATATTTGTAGACTCTGTGGAAAGTTTGTTAAAAGCCTCCCTGCAACTCTTAGCTTCTTATTCTGGTGCGAAAAACTGGCTTTTGTAAAAGTTTGCACCCCCTTTTTCTTTTTTAACACCCGGCTCTCGATTGCACACGTCTGATTACGCCCAAAGAGCTTTCTTCGGATGTCAGGCCGCTCAATTGAGTGTCGGTTTATCGATCGACCCACTGACTTACATTAGAAGAAAGAATTTTAAAGCGTTCACGTCAGTGAGTTTAACTAACATGTACATCCTAATTTTGTACTTTAAAAAACTTTTTGCTTCAGTGAGGGTACAGAAATGTTAGTAAAAAATGGAGGAAATCGTTAAAAGTCGAGGAAAGGGTAATTAGGTTAATGAACAATGTCAAGAATTTCAGATTAAATGAGGTGGGTTCTTTTGAGTGGGAAATTTAGGGTTATGCAAAAAGTAAACCTTAAGAAACTGTATATGTTCTTATATATATGCTAGTATGTACACAAGAAGTATACTTAAGTGGTCAAATGTATAGAGTTAATAAATCACAAGAGACTACAGCTTTGTTATGATTAGATTAAAAGTAAAGTCTTGCCTCACAAGTAATTTTAACCAACACAAATTGGTTACTTACTATTAGGATGAACTATTTTCTCTTTTTTTTGCTCTTACTTAAACTGCAACACAAATGATGATAAATAATATTTGCAGAAATTTTTTAAATTTATCTATGCCAATTAACGTCAAATTGATGGATCCAATAAATAAAAGTAAACATGTTACTAAAACTTTATTATGACTGATATTTAAATTCCTGACATAACAATGTGAAATGGCCAACTACTTTAGCCTACAGTAGCAAGGAAATCATCAGGGGGTGCATCTTTCTTAGAAAAGTCCTACATTTTTGTTCAAAATAATGTATGTGACTTTATATGACTGTCATGTAAATAGCAAAAACAGTCTGATTATGTATAATCTTGAAAAGTAACACACAGGCTTATATTGTGCTGTCAAAATATTACATCACTACCTCAAAACTGCTTTATTTAATTTTCACAGACTAGTAGAAATCAAGCTGGCAAGTCTAGTCTCATCTAAGATTTACTTGCTGCATGTCTGCTGGGTAATAAACAGAGGTTACAGTTGTTAATAGGGTTCCAGTTTTGAAGTCACCTCACCAATGCCCTTCTCTGTGTAAGCATGCTGAAAAATAAGATGTTCTTCTAGAGTCACAGGGTTGATATTCCATCAGTAATCAAATAAAAGTCTACTTTCTAACATGTCTCAAAGTGTCGGCTACTTCTAAGCATAAAACATGCAATGAACCGGTGAAAAAGCAGTTCATAAATAATAATAATAATAATAATATATTTTATTTCAAAGCGCCTTTCATGAAGCCCAAGGACACTTAACATCAGTGTGTATATATGTACATGTACTAGTAGCTCAAACTGTTTATTAATCATCTTCTACCACACGGCACGCACACTGTGGATGATATACTGTGTGATAAAGCACTTTAAAGGAGAGAAAATGGTACATGTTAAAATCTACTGCCCAATCAAGGAAAGACAATTAGATCAACTGAACAAGCTTCAACTCATTTTGTGATGCTTTGTTTTTAGCGAGGCAACATGAGAGCTTATAATTTAACATTTAATTTAAAGTTTTATCATTTTTAAAAAAAGTTCCTCTTGGTGATGCACAGTATGCTGAGCACAATGAGTCAGCGACATTATAAATTAAATACATTATAAATAATTTATTTAGCATTTAGATTAAACAGAGGTCTCTGAATATAAATGTACACATCTCAATGCTAAAGCAGGTTTCCAATCAGCCGGAAAGTTATAGAATCCCTGAAGAGGGTGTCAGACAGTGTTTACGTTGGTACAAGTTGATTTTAAATGTATTTTATAATTCATGTCCACTGTGCGCATACTAATGAAGACACCCGCTCAACAAACTATTAGACTCTAGAGAGCAGTTTTCCAAATTGTCTGTTTTAATCCTGCTGTTCCATGTTGTGTGGGTACTTTTTTGTGCACAAGTTTCTTATTTAATGTACTGTCAGTTAAATGTATAGCAGAGTAAAAAAAAAATCATGAATATATTTCCTTAAAATGTTTTTTCTAGAAGGAATAACATCAATTTAATCATTAATAGAGATTGAATGATTTTTTTACAGAATTTTTAATGTGATTTTTAATGTGAGTGAAGAAATTTTTAAGTTTTAAATGGATCCTTTACATGGTTTAAGTAGCATTCAGTTAAATTTACATATGACATTAAATACATCACTTCATTTATACCTCAAACTGGAGAGAATTCAGGCTGTTATGTTGTTTGGTAAATTTAGCAGGTTCATTAAAGGCTTTAAAATTCCACTTAAACTCGTTAACACGTTTTACTTCAAATAAATGAATCCTGTATTTCACCCAAACTTTGAGTTTATACCCTGAGTTGGCATTCTCATTGAAAAATAAGGCATAAATTAAATACGTTTTTTCTATCGTTATTTTATACATTTTTATTCTAGTTTTTTTTAGAACATGCAGTAAACACTGTAATCTGTTACAGTCCATTTATTTATTTGTCTTTCTTTATTTAAAATTATTAGTATGAAGAATACAAAAAATACTTATTGTCTAATTTTTATTCATGCATTAACAAAATATTAGGAATTTTTAAAAAGGTGAATATCAAAATTAGTTCAATTAACTGCAGGAACAGCAAATGTTTTTCTTTTAAAATATATAAAGTTTTACAAAATTAAATTACTGCAGTAAAGTTGAGGGTTTCTAAAAAACTAATCAGACTGGTAATCATGATTTTAAAAAAACAAACACACACACATCTGTACACCGATCAGGCATAACATTATGACCACCTGCCTAATATTGTGTTGGTCCTCCTTATGTGCTCCAAAATGCTCTGAACCACTGGGCATGGACAAGAGGACCTCTCAGGGTGTTCTATGGGGTCTGGAACCAGGACATTGGCACTGGATCCTTTGGGTACTCTGGCTTGTGCAGTGGGGTCTCTGTCAATCAAACTTGTTCCACTGCATCCTGTTGATGCTTGATCACAATGAGGTGGAGGAAGTTTGGAGGTCAAATCAACATGTTGGACCATTGTCTTGTTCCTCAACATGTTCCTGATTGGTTGATGTTGTTTCCACGTGGTGGGGTGCATTTTCCTGTAAGCCAGTGACATTTGGGATTTCCATTTGCATGAGGGAGTGTTCTTGTTGTGGGACGATGTTCATCCAAGGTTTTCCATCAGAACACCACATAGTACCAATATGATCAATGTTATTCACTTCACCTGTCAGTGGTTATAATGTTGTGCCTGATCTGTGCATATCCAGTATATTAATAAAATATTCCACTGAAAAATTGACTCCATGTACGATGGATGCCAGCAAATGTAACAACACCGTTTTTCTGCCAGTTAGCTCGACCTCAGCTTCTGTTTTCCCTTCACTCTGTCCCTCATCTCTGTATGGCATCGGATATAACCTTTGGCAAAATCAAATTATGTAAAACGCTTCAGGCAAAAAACATTTCATTATGCAAATTGAAATGAGCCCAAGTGCGACTGCTTATCTAACCCCAACTAATCATAACTAAGTTTCACTTGTCAAGATCCAACAGCTAGAACTGAGCCAACAGGTCCACAGATGATGCCATTACCACAGCCCTCCACACAGTGTGTAAACACTTTGAACACTCAGTTATAGCAGTTATGCGAGGATGTTGTTTGTGGACTTCAGGGACTAGACAGCCTACAGGGAGGAGGTCCTGAATCTCACTACCTGGCGCTCCCTCAATAACCTGGCACTCAACTCCTCAAAAACTAAGGAGTTGTTGCTGGACTTCAGGAGGAAGAAGGAGGATCCCCACCCCCCCTACTCCTTCTCATCCGAGGGGACCTGGTGAAGCGGGTCACTGACTTCAGGTTTCTGGGAACGTACATTTCACAGGACCTTACATGAGGCACCAACACCAATGTCCTCGTGAAAAAGGCACAGCAGCGCCTGTACTTTCTAAGGTCACTGAGGAAGGTCAGTGTGTCCCAGGACCTGCTGCTGTCCTTCTATAGGTGTTCTGTAGAGAGCATCCTCACCTACAACATCTTGGTGTGGTTCAGGAGCAGCTCTCAGGCTGACAAGAGGGCTCTGGATAGAGTGAGGAAGTCAGCACAAAGCATCATCGGAGTGCAGCTGTCCTCTCTGTCACACATCTACAACACCAGGTGTCTGCAAAGGGCCACAAGCATCACCTGTGACAGTTCACACCCCGGGCACAGCCTGTACTCACTGCTGCCCTCAGGGAAGAGGTACAGGTCCATCAAGGCCCGCACTTTCAGATTTATTAGGACATTCTATCCTAGCACAATCAGAGTACTGAACACACTTTAACTGTCAACATGCTGTTTTAGTGTTTCAGTCATCTCCCACTGTGCAATATATTTATTCCACTGCTGCTAACGTGCTCTCTACTGCACATTCATATTCTTATTGGCTGCCTTGTAAATACACTTATATAACTTACTTTTATTTTTATTCTTATTTATCTTTTATATCTTTTATACTTGTATTTTTTGCACCACCAGAGTTGTCTTTTAAATTTCATTGTAAATTGTGTATGATGACAATAAAAGCATTCTATTCTATTCTATTCTATTCTATTCTATTCTATTCTATTCTATTCTATTCTATTCTATTCTAAACTCGACTAAGAAATTCAACTATGCATGCAAGGCAGACAATGAGGCCAAAATAAATCCTGCAATATAAATACTCCACTTTGTGTCTGTTGCCAACATGGGAAATCATGTGATTTCCAGCAAGTCAGAAGACCTGCATTACGCAAACAAACATCTCTAAACCAACAATCACAGATTAGTCATTTTCGGCTGCAGCTGAGGGGAGCAGACAGTCAGAGGTGGTAGATGAACTGAACACTGGTTGAATGTGGGAGAAACATTACTGCTAAAAACTGCTGAATCCGGACACTTGGAAGGCCAAGAGGTGTGAGTTATGTCGTGTTTTTCTGACTTTTGAGAACTGAGGCGATATTATTTACAGTATGTTATGCATCATGGCTTCTATAGTTTATCTTCTGAAGTTTTCTAATGATGAATCTCTAGCAGACAGTTTTCTTACTGCAAATGGAGGCTGTAGATAAAAAAAATCACGGCTTTAAAAGTTGGTGGGGAACTTCGCTGCTTCACTAATTGCGCCATATATCGATCTTATTTCCGGCTTGGTGCCATATTCATTGTGAAATCTCTCCTTGTTTTCTTCATTTTCGCAGATGAGACGACAGGCCATACTTGGCTTCTTGCTGCAGCTCATTTTTGAGGTAAAATGCAGAATCAACCCTCTTCAAAACGTTTACATGTGTCCTCCATAGACATTATTCATTTGACCAGGACACTGGTTCCCATCCTTGTCGTCCAATTCACTCCCGCAGGTCTGTCAGATGCACTCCACCAGCGCCACTGGTGTTTACATGTGTTTATTCTCTTGATTACATTAAAGCAAATATTGCATTCATAGTTTTTGTTCAGATTGAGTGTTAATGTTTTGTCTGAGGTCTTTATCCATTTATCCGTTAAATTATGCATTTTAACATCCACCATCCACCCATTCCTGTTTAAAATGTTTATCAATGCTTTTAGCTGACAAGGTCAACTGTGACGTCCTTTTAAGCACCTATTTATTTGACATTTATTCACATTCCCAGCATTTCCCATCTCTTTTTATCTTTCTTATATCTCTCTTTTTGTATCAGTACTCATACACTACCTTTGTGAACTTTTTCTGCTCAGACCTGTCCAGGTTCACTTAATATTTTTATTAAATCAAAATTTTTTCAGAAGAGTTGAGGTAATTTTTCGTCGTACGCCCTGGGAACCTTGTAGCCTCCCCTCCCCCCCAAGGTTGGGAACAACTCCCACAATGAGTTCAGATGAACCCAAATCGTGGTGTTGATGAAGGGGTTGTTGAGTCCGTCTGACAGGCCTATGGATGGAGGCTGCTGACGTGACTCCTCTGATGTTTTCACATTTTGTTCTCGTTCAGTTGTCCTCATGCACACATCTGCGGGTGATACCAGGTGCTACTGTGGAGCTGCCTTGTCTGTCATTTCAAAGCGACTTCACTGGAGCGGATATCACCTGGAAATTCAATGGTATAATACGATACAATACAATACAATGCAATACAATACAATACAATATAACATAATATGTTTTAAATACAGGCAAAGATTTACCTCCCAGTCATCAGTCATCTGGCTCACCTACAATTAAAAAGAATGGCTTGTACCTCTCTATATCCCCTGTAACTGCTGCCAATGAGGGCGGCTATGAGTGTTTAGTGAGGGATGACAACACAGAGATGATACGAACTTACAACATCACAGTTGATGGTGAGACACGCTCCTCTTTTACGCCATGCATGGTTTATTTCATTCTCAAAAAGAATGTAGCATTTTGAATATAGGTAGATTTAAAAGGTGTTTTTTTTCCCTGTCTCCTGCAGCATCAATCGGCTACACCATCAAGGTGACTCAAGGCTCCGAAGTTAAACTCCCGTGCCACTTCCCGTCTTCCAGCCAGTTTGAAGCCAATGCACTGTGGTTCAAAGAGTCGGATGTTGGTAAAAGAACGAAGCTGAATCTTACAGATGAGAACAACAAACTGGAACTGCTTTTTCCGGGTGACAGTGATCAGACCATCCTGCTCAGACAGACTGCCATGGAGGATGCTGGATTTTACCTTTGTGAATCTGCTGAAGGGGAAAAACTCAGCTCTGTATACATCATTGTTGAGGGTAGGTTTGGCAGCCACTCTGGTGCTGCACGGTCAATAAAATGCTTTCAAATGAATGTTCATGCAAATGCTGAAGTTCGATACCCTGAAGACTTCAGATCGCTGTAGAGTAAATTAAACTGTAAACCTGATAAAGACTTCAGCTCCCAGTCATGTTGAGGTACTGACATAGAAGGGATGCATCAGCTGTACTACTGGAGCAGTGGTGGTGCAACAGTCAAGTCTCTGAATCAGAAGGCCAGAGGATCAAACCTCAACATGGTTGGGCCCTTGAGCAAGGCCCTCAACCCTTCCTGCTCGAGGGGTGCAGTACCATGGCTGACCCTGTGCTCTGACCCCAACTGGGATATGCAAACATTTCACAATACTGTAAAAATGTATTTGTGACAAATAAAGATGTCTTCATCTTCTCAGTTTTTAACCATCAGTTGAATTTCCTTTCAGCTGGTCCCACCCCTGTTCCTTACTCTTGTAAAGGCTTCACCTCCGCCTGGGAGCCCTGCCTGGACGAGAATAGTCGGACAGGAGGACCCATGCTGCAGGAGTCCATGGCCCAGTTTTCCATGAATCTGTATTCTTACCTCAGAGAAATATATCCTTCCACCAACTTACTCTTCTCACCTGTCAGCATCAGCGGACTGTTCTCACATTTGTTGTTAGGTAAGAAAAGGGAAACAAGTGCCTTATTTGCTTTCAATATGGCGTGTTATACTTGAGTATTCTTAAAGCTGATTGTATATCCAGAGACTGATAAAAACCTTCGCCTCAACTGTACCTAAAAAAACTAATCAAGCCACCTTGTTGCAATGGCTGACATGTTTTTAATGTTGTTAGCGCCAAATCGGCCACTGGAACTAGTTCCCAACAAATACATTGTTTTCCTGTTTGAGTATTATTTACAAAAAACTAAAGTGCCCATCTGTGTTAGAAATTATCTTTGTAAAATACAAAATTAAAATTGAAATATTTATATCTTCAATGGGGAGAAATAGTCTTAGGGCCGACACTGCCAGCAGGAAATGTTCCCACAGCGCTGGTTCTTATAATGTTTGAGAGAAAACGTTTTAATCTGATGTTTAAAGGACGTTTTAAGTATATTTATTATTTCAAATAAGGTTAGTATGAGGTTAAAAGTGAACTAAGACAAAGCGTTTTTCCAGTCAGAGGATGTTTAGAGGATGTTTTCAGATTATGTTTAATGATAACGAAAGAAGAATGTTCTCAAAGCAACATTCAAAAAATATTTTCAAGATGTTATCAAGGCCTCAGAAGACGGAATGCGTTCATTTAAAACACTCCTGCTATCATATACTGTATATTAACATAAGTAGTTGCTGTTGAGAACATAAAACGTTTCCACAGTATTACCTTATTGCAAAAGAAGTTTGTCAGATGTTGTAAGAACAGCTTTAGAGAACGTTATCTTACCTTTGAGAAGAACATTTTCAGAACTAAAAGAAAACCTCCCACTGGAAACATTACTAGAACTTTGCAGAACTTTCTCAGAATGGTTTTTCAGAACAAAACAAGTAAATCTCTTTCTTTACCATGCCTTCTTTGTTGTGTTGTAAATTCAGGTGCCAGGGACAACACCCGCAGAGCCATTGAGAGGGCTCTCTGTGTGCCAAATGACTTCCATTGTGTTCACCTCCAGATGAAGAAGCTGCGAGAGAAGTTGTCCGGCTCCTTGCAGATGGCTTCCCAGATCTACTATAACCCACGTATTACTATCACAGTGTGAAGTGCACAAAATGGCCGCGCTATAGAAAAAAACGCAGCCAAGTGGAACAATGCAGACAATCATAGTAAATACAGAGGATAAACAATTTCTATTTCTGGAGCTCATCATGTCATTTTCTCTGTTTTCTTCCTCAGAAATGAATCTGAGTGAGTCATTTACCAGTCAGTCCATTGACTTCTACGAAGCGGAGCCCGTCAAGCTGCTGGAGACCAACGAGGAAAACACAGAGATGATCAACAGCTGGGTGGCGAATAAGACCAAGAATAAAATCACCCATCTGGTCGACTCCATATCACCCAATGCACAGCTGATCCTGCTCAACGCTGTTTCCTTCAGCGGTCAGTAAAGTGAGCATGCAACTTGTGTGTGTGTTCTGAATCTGCATATGATAATAATGGAAACCAATAAACTGTGTGTGTATGTGTGTGTGTCAGGTCAGTGGAAGGTCAAGTTTAATTTGAAACCAAAGAAAGGACATTTTACCAAACTGGATGGTGACATGGTAAAGGTGTCTGTCCTCTATCACCAGAAATACATGGTGACTATGATGTACGATGTTGAGCTGAAGGCACAGGTAAGAAGCAGCCATCTTAAACCACCTTTTCACATACACTGATCGGCCACAACATCATGACCACTGACAGGTGAAGTGAATAGCATTGATCATATTGGTACTATGTAGTGTTCTGATGGAAAACCTTGGATTTTGACATCCATGTTGATGAGACTTAGACACCCAAATAAACATTGTCCCACAACAAACAGACTCCCTCATGCAAATGGAAATCCCAAATGTCACTGGCCTACCCCCTGCAGGAAAATGCACCCAACCACATGTAGACAACATCAAACAATCAGGAACATGTAGAGGAACATGACAATGGCCCAACATGTTGATTTGACCTCCAAACTTCCTACACTCCATTGTGATCAAGCATCAACAGGATGCAGTGGAACAAGTTGGATTGACAGAGGCCCCACTGCACAAGACAGAGTACCCAAAGGATCCAGTGCCAAGGTCCTGGTTCCAGACCCCATAGGACACCCTGAGAGGTCCTCTGGTCCATGCCCAAAGGTTCAGAGCATTTTTGAGCACATAAAGGGACCAACACAATATTAGGCAGGTGGTCATAATGTTATGCCTGATCAGTATACTACACAGCAACAAGTGTGGGTCTACATGCTGTCCTGAGCTTTCTGCCACTGCAGATTTATACTAACACCTTCTTTTTATGGATATTATTAAAAAAAAAAAAATAGCATGCTATATTCTGAACTACCATAGCTGACCCTACCCAATGTGGCACCCTAGGCGAGCTTTTATATGGCGCCCCTCTCCATCTGCAGTTTACATACGCTTACAAAAGAAATCGAATAGCATTGTTTTGTAGTAATATTAACTGGACATTGCTTTATATTTGAATCAATGAAAGCTTTTCCATTTTAAGAGTAAACAATAATCACTAGTTTTCCTATAATTATTTGAAGGTGATTTTTTTTCCTAATTTTGTGGCACCCCCTGGAGGCCATGGCACCCTTAGCACTTGCCTATATTGCCTAATGGGCGAGCTGGATCTGTGAACTACTGTACATCATTCAGAGATATAATCAGGTTATGTCCTGAACATGAATAAAACCAGGACAATAACAAAGACTAGTGTGCTTGTGTTTGATATTAGGTGACCTCAGACGTTGAAACTGAAAAAAGTTAAATTAAATTAATAGTATAGCACACGTTGCAGAATTTATTAGAAAATATTCTAACAAGAAGACAAATCCCATCAGAGGCAGCTAGTCTACCCTAAGGCACTAAGTTTTCCTGAAATGACCCTACATTTCGAATGCACTGATGAAAGACGATAAAGGTCCTTTAAGGTACTAAAGTTCCACTGTTGCAGTTTGAATAAAAGTTTATTCTCTTTCTCTGTTTGTAAGGAAATGATTGTTTTTAATATCTAAAAAATCTGCTCAGAAATCCTAAAAAGTAATTAAAGTTATTTTCAATTCGATTTTATTTATATAGCGCAAATTCGAAACATGTCATCTCACAGTGCTTAACATAGTAAGGTACAGACCTTATGAATTTTAAACCCAACAATTTAAAGTTGCCTCTGGATGGCCTATGAGCAAGCAGCCAGTGAAGGTGGGAAGGAACCAAAAACAATTCCTAATATAGGGAGGGCAGGAAAAAGAACCTCAGACAGAAACAGGCTCAGGAAAGGCGTCCATCTTCCTTGACTGGCTGGGGTGAGAGTGGAGATGCCAAGAACTTGTCTGAGAGTCATTATTAGGTTTTCAGCCGTGTCAAAATAATGCTAGTCTCACTTTGCGAGCCTCTCCTGTAATGATAATGGTGCCTGTTCACCAAAATGTAAACAGAGTTGTCTCAGTTTTGTCGGAGGGAGACCCACTGTGTCAAAACTCTGCTATTGAGCAACGGCTTGATTTTTAAAAAATTTCGCCAACAGGTGGCAAAGTTTGGCCTCACAGGCAACAGCAGTCTCTACATCCTGCTGCCTCGCACCAACAAAGTGATGGACCTGCAGCAGCTGGAGGAGAAGATGACGGACACCGCGGTGTTTCAGATGATAGAACAGATGAAAACAAGAGCTCCTCAGCAAATGGAGGTCACTCTGCCCCAAATCAAGCTGGATGTTCAGCCAGACATGAATCTCCTTATTAAGAAATTAGGTTTGTTCATCTTCAATGTTCTTTTCTGTCTGTCAAACTCAAATTATGTTTTTTTTAGACCAGAAATGAACTCCACCCATGCTTTCAGCCAGAGCACTTTATCTAGCATCTACAGTCCCATTTGTGAAATATGTCTCTCCGTTTGCTCTTTGATCTGCCTGTATCTGATACTCGGCTTTCTCCCACTGCTTAAGTATTATTATTATTTTTAAACACCAACATCTTCCTGGATTTTTTTTTCCCCAAACAGGACTGTCATCGCTTTTTGAGAGCCCCAACCTGTGTGGCCTTTACTCTGAAGAGGTGGTGGTTCTGGACGAGGCCAGGCACAAGGCCTTCCTCGCTCTGACCGAACACGGAGTGGAGGCCGGCGCCGTCACCTCTATGTCGTTCTCTCGCTCCTTCCCGACCTTCTCTGCCCTGCGGCCTTTCGTCTTGCTGCTGTGGAGCGACCAGGCCAACGTGCCGCTCTTTATCGGCAGAGTGACCGACCCATGAGGGAGGGAGGGAGAGTGGAAATGTGCCCTTAACAAAAGCTGCCTGGTGTAACAGAAGCAGTCATTAAATACTGGGTATAAAATGATGTAAGTTTAGCTTCAATGTTGCTTCAAGCAGTCACTAAAGTGGGCAGTGACCCTTACAAAGACATGTTAACAGGTTTGGATGTGGATAATCTTCAAACATAATGATGAATAAACACATGTTCACATTCACATATAAGCTGCCTGTCGTATGTTTTGTGATCGCGTTTCAAAGGAGGACAGACGACCACTGAAACAGCTTCAGATTTATTTTGCGAAGTAGTTACACAAACCCACCACAGGATGGCAGCCATACTGTGTGATTGACATTGACAGTGAATACACAGGGACTGCAACAGTGAATTCCCATCTCGTTCCCATCTCAGCCCTCCTGCCTCATTACCACTGATATCAATTTTAAGGAAGACAAGTGTCAAAGTCTGTGACAGTAAAGGTTTTGTGTTTTTCTTCTTTTATTTTTTTATTTAAAGCAAAACGGCTTGCTTGGTAAAGCAGAGCAACTGAGCGAAAAATACCCTGAATCATCGTATTCACAAACAAACAAACACACACTGATGGTGAGAGACTGAAACGGATGGCCTGGACTGTAAACACATCAGCATTCAGAATGATCAGCTAAGGTTGCACTCTATTATACAAGCTGATGGTAATTTGCTAAACATGCAGCTGTATTGCAGATAAAATGATTACATAAGCAAAGCAGGGTCAATAGACAAGAGTCAGAAAAAATTCTGTGACTGTAAACAAAACCAACAGATCCAGACACAAGGATAAAGAGCCATCCGGCCAGAAACGCCAACTCTATTTGATCACTGTCACCCGGCCGAGCCACAAACAAAGCACTGAGTTTTCCCAGAAATGTATCCTTAATGCTTGGATAACATAATAATGCTGTTTTGGTTTTGATTATCTCTCTGCTGACGTGCTGGGAGTTTTAATGTGCATAGAGAAAGTACAGAATAAACACACCGTCCTTTCCCAACCCTCACGTTGAAGTCATTTCAAATCGAACTGAAAATGTGTTTAAGCTTACACGTCGTTTAGCTCCAAGCTTTTATAATGTCCAAGCCCTTTTTTTAAATATTCTGAGCCTAATCCACCACTGAAGGATCCTTTCTTTCTTTTTTTTTTTTTTACTTTTTTTTTTTTTGCAGTCAACAATCAGACATTCACAAGGTTGTTGAAGGACACCAAGAATATGAGCAGCCGGATCGATTCAACAGTTAGAAAACTCCCGGAGGCCACTGACGGACTGTGGGTGTGCTTTTGTGAACGAGCGTATTGGCCAGAGCTGTCGTGACAGATGAACCTGGGGACGACATCTGATATGCCGGCGGTCATTCAGACGATTCTGTGACGAGTTTTATGCACCATCAATATGCAGAAATGTGCATATAGACACAAAACATACATATAGGCGTGGTTTCTTAGTATCTTGGATCTTAATCGGTGCATACCTGCTTCTCTTTTCTGCCAAATGAGTGTCAGTGCAGGGTATAATCCCTTTTTTACTTTTAAGGAGGGGTTTTATTCTCAATGCCTACACCGACTGCACAGTTTATATCAGCACAAAATCCTGTGTTTGACATGAACAGTCTGTCTCTTGTCCAGGGAATGAAAATATATGCCACCTCACTTGACATTTAATAACCCAGAGTTAATAGGATGAATAGAACGCCGATCACAATGTCTCCCTCTGATGGTTAATGTCATTTTCAGTCAAATTTCTGTTACCTTTCCCCCTTAGAAGCTCACAAGTAGCGCGTCTGAGGATGTGTAATGGTAGGTTAGGGGAGTTTTTAAAGACCTGGGCAGCTCCATTCACATAAATCAGATAGCCAGACCAATCTAATTCCCGTATTTTTTAAATAATGATGTGTGACGTTGCCCTGCAGGAGGAAAACGTTGCATCATCTGTGTCTCTTTTGGAGCAGCATTGGAGTCACTGAGGTAAACTCACTTGGATCCAGTTGAAATCTGCTGCAACAAAGTAAAGCTACAAGCAGCATATCCAAAAGCAATAACTGCTGTGCTGCGGACGAAACTTTAGCCTTTCATGAGGAAAGCCAGAAAGAGCAGCATGCATCGAGATCTATGCCTTTCTTAAAGTCGCTCTATCACTGTCTGGCGATGAGAGGGAGAGATGGCAAAGGCCTGGCACACATGACTGACAGTTTGTCAGTGTCCTCCAGCCAGGAACATTCACACCACTGAGACCTGTGGCGGCAGCAGAGGATCTCTCTCTTGTATGCATCTTTCCTGTCCTTTGTTATTCTTCACACCTCTGTGCTTCTGAAGTTGGATGGAGACATTTGGAATGAGGCGAGACGTGAATACAGATAAACACGCACTGCACAGACAGAAAATGTAGGCACTCATATTCTCATAGCCCTCATGCACACACACACACGCACAAACAAACACACACACACACATATGTTGACACATTACTGTCTGACATGAAGGTGGATAGAACACCACTGTCACCGAAAGACAATGAGAGGACGTGAGAACACTGAAAAGGTAAAGGTACGAATCCACCAAATGGATCATTTTGTGCTTTATAATACGGTGTGTTGTTTTGCATCAGATCGACAGCCACTAAAATCGAGTCTTCTCAGGACAGAATGACCCTTTCGGAGCATCTCCACTCCTGTAACTATGCACCACATTATGAGTCACAAGGGGCGTACATACTGCTGGGCACTTCCACTGAATGGATTTTGAGTACATTACTCTCAAATCTGTGTTAATTTGAGTGAACATGAGCAACTTCCACGATACAGTAAGGTCTAAAGCACAATTTTGTGAGTATTGTTCTGTTTACGTCGACACTTTAATGAGGACATCATCACAATTTGGTTCACCTTGAAAAATATGTATTCAGATTACACCTTATTACCATCACTAATATTAGTATGGATATCATATACTAATACTTTGTGCTGTGTTTATTGGCATTATATGATAGATCTCATTTTCATCATTTTTCTTATTGCATGTTTTCTCCTTTGTTCATATTACTGTTTCACTTGGACCGTGTTCAGTGAGACAAATGTGTGTGTGTGTGTGTGTCAGTGCATTTGTGTGTGCGAGTATGTTTGGATGCATGAATGTCTTGTGCGACCTAGTCTGGTTTGTCACTGCTCGGGGCTCCTTGCTGTGTGAGCGTATGCCAGTACTCCACTTTCTTCCCTTTGTTTTTGAGACACTCGAACCAGTGTCTGAGTCTCTGTCCGCTAGCGTTGATGCCCAGCTCCACCCCACCTGCAGACAGAGAGGGAGAAGCAGAGGCGGAGATGAGTCAGGAGGTCACGGTAAACGGCTGGCCAGCGAGAAGGACGGGAGACGGAAGTGAGGGAGCAAGCAAAGGAAAGAAGCAGGGGAAACAATGAGGCATCCAGCTGTGAAGGAGGGACTCAGATCTCTCACAACAATGTAAAAATACTCTTTTACAAGTCAAGGTTCCTTCTTGCTCTGCAAAAATGTCGCTACTCACGCAACATTAAATTTGAATCTGTGCAATATCAGCGCTTACGAAAGAATTTTGCAGCGTTGGTCAAATCAGTGCAACATCAGTATTTCTTACATCAGTATTTCTACTTCAGGAAGAATCTGTGGAACACCACTGATATGCACAAAATTGTTATTTTACACATTCAGAGGATTTTTCTTTCTTTCTTTCTGTGCAATGACTGAATACCCATACATGGAAGAATCTGTGCTTTTTTCTGCAAATTTCTCCACTGTAGAATCAATGAAGTTGTATCTTATCTTATCTGGCATTTTAAGCTTTTAGCCGTTTAAGTTAGAGATAATTTTACCTACTTTATATACAGACCAGCAACGGTTAAGTTCCTGGGCTACTATTCAGAATGTCAGACGATCAAACCCCCATGCGGCCATTGTTGGGCCTTTGAGCAAGGCCCTTAACCCTTTCTGCTCCAGGAGCACCGTACCATGGCTAACCCTGCACTCTGACCCCAACTGGGATATGCAAAAAGCAACACAATGCTGCAAAAATGTATTTGTGACAATAAACGTTTTTCTTAACCAAGTGAATCCAAACTCGATGTGGTTCCAAAGTTCCACATCATGAATGTGAGGGGGCCGTGAGATGACTCATGAAGTTTAAAAAAAAGGAACAAAAAGTAACAGAGTTTGGCTACGCGTGTTTGTATTTGTTTTTTGACATTTACATTTTTACTTTCTTAAAAAAAAACAAAAAAACAACATTGGATAGTTTTGAGCATCTTGAGTCACAAAAAGTGTTTGAAATAAAAGCCTCCCAGACATTTGGAGAGGAATCTGTCTTTGGTAAAAACGCCTACAGACATCTGAAACGTTGCCAGGGACCCAAACAAACACTGCTTTTTTCATAAAGGATTAAAGGCCAAAAAAAGGAGTGGGAATGAACAGAATAATGTTTACAATCACATTCAGAATCAATGGCCAAGCATGTGCATACGTGGAATTTGACTGCGGGAAAATGAGGTTTTGAACACGATGTACAACTATAGATATCTGTAAAAAAAAAAGATGTTTGCAGTGAACCAAAGTTTGGTGCAGAATACAGATATTAATAATATATACAGAGGTATTTACACCTTATATATCTGAGGTAGGTGGCAGAGTAGATTCAAGTTGGAATTCAAAATGAGTTGCATTGATTTAAATGTTCCTCAGAGTGATATCCTGAGGGACGAAACTACTTCTGAGTCTGGCTGTTCTGCCTTTTAGAGGTACACTGCATTTTTATACTATGCTCGTCATATTTTTGTGTAAGTATTAATCAGACAAATAGCCATCAGTAAGTAACGATAATGCGGCAAACCAACAGACGTTTTGTTTTCTTGTTAAAATCTAATATTCACTCACGTGTAATTGAACTAAGGCAATAATGTTCTGCGTATCAACTTTGATGTCTGTGAAGATTAGTATTATCTGACAGGCAAGAAGACATGGGAGCAATTAAGGAGGTAAACAGACACGTGAGACGAATTCCTCCAGGCAGACAGAGATGGAGAAACTGGAAAGCGGTCGGAGAATTGCAAGGGAGAGAAATTTCGGATGAAGAATGATTTATTAAAAGAACATTGGCACTGAATTGGCTGGGGGTTGGGAATAAGTATGCAGGGAGACAGGAAATGAGTCAGGTGAAAGCGAACAGAGGTGATGGAGGCGTTGGTGGAGAGGCAGACTGTAAGACAGAGAGATGCAGGCAGTTGTCACACCGAGGTTATTACAGAGTCATTCCCTTGGCTGTGATTGCGCAGTTAATGGAGCATGAAGTTTTAAACACGGCATTTTGGCAATGCTGACTTCTAACAGCGCCTTGGAAAATGACAGCCAGGAGCAAACAAGGCTCGACTGTTGATCTGCAACTTATCTGAACTCGGCATTTAGCATTGGCTGATGTGCTGCTGCTAGGAGGAGACGGGCAGACTGGATCCTCCTTAGCTTTCCTCTCAGACACACAACTTGTGGAGCAGGTCTAAACCTGTTGACAGAGTTTCGACAGGATAATCACGCACAGCACTTTGTCACCTCCACCTCCCACCCCCTCAACACTCCCACCACCCCTGAACAGAGATCGATGGAGTGTTCTCCGAGCCTGTGGGCTGCCGGTGACAAACGAACGGTCAGCCGTCGTGACACTCGTTGGGGGACAGAAGATGGATGAGGAACCACAGCCAGAGGAGATGACACAGATGGAGGCGAGACTGACACACCGGCTGGAGAGCACGTGAACACTCACACAGGTTTAGTCCTCTTCTCTGTCCACCTATTTTTTACACAGAATAAAATCCAATACAGTCCTCTGGTGCAGGTCTGTGTGATTTTAACCCAGCCAACATACACGGATCAGGCATAACATTATGACCACCTGCCTAATATTGTGTTGGTCCCCTTATGTGCTCAAAAATGCTCTGAACCACTGGGCATGGACAAGAGGACCTCTCAGGGTGTCCTATGGGGTCTGGAACCAGGACCTTGGCCCTGGATCCTTTGGGTACTCTGGCTTGTGCAGTGGGGCCTCTGTCAATCAAACTTGTTCCACTACATCCTGTTGATGCTTGATCACAATGGGGTGTAGGAGGTTTGGAGGTCAAATCAACATGTTGGGCCATTGTCATGTTCCTCTACATGTTCCTGATTGTTTGATGTTGTTTCCATGTGGTGGGGTGCATTTTCCTGCGGGGGTAGTCCAGTGACATTTGGGATTTCCATTTGCATGAGGGAGTGTGCTTTTTGTTGCACAATGTTTATTTGGGTGTTTAAGTCTCATCAACACGGATGTCAAAATCCAAGGTTTTCCAGCAGAACACCACATAGTACCAATATGATCAATGTTTTTCACCTCACCTATCATTCACCTGTCATAATGTTGTGGCTGATCGGTACATAAATAATACTTGTGGTGAAACAAGAATCTAGTAGAGTCACAGAGCTCAAGTAATCAGTGTGCGTCAAATCATCGAACAGCATCCGAATCCCACCACTTTGCTCTCCTTTTAATAGACTGCATCCAACAGGTTTGGACCAAGAGTTCTGCAAGCATCTTCAATTCACTCAGTGATTGTTCAAGTGTGTGTAGGTGAAGAAACGTGCACGAATTTTCTTTGCATACTTTCTTTTTTTCTTGAGTTGAGTTCAAACTTATAGTTGCATTTCTACCCAAGTGACCAAGAACCTTTATTCGCAGGAATCAGATTGTTGGTCTCCTCCACAGTCTTAAGACCCACAAAGTTAAGGAAAATTAGTCCACTGACATAAGAAAAAGCCATTATTGCCAAACTATATAACAAACTGCTCACCTCCTGTCCATTAGGTGTCAATAATGCAGAGGACTATATAACAAAAATGCTACCATATAAAGCAAGTGACAGGCAACACATTAGCAAGTCATGCTGTGGTTGTTGTTTTTTTGTTTTGTAGTTGGGGTCATTCAGTAAAAAAAAACAAAAAACAATCAAGTACTCGACCAATCAGAGATGTTCAGTTCTGCACATCAACACATCTGTGCTGATGAGATTTAGACACCCAAATAAACATTGCAAATGCGAACGCAGCTTATGACTGCTTCTGAAAAAGATAAAAGCCTTAAGACCTGACCTGTGAGACTTAATAAGAGACTTAACTGCCAAAAGCCTTCCTTTAACTTGGCTTTTGGCAAGTTAAAGCCAAGTTAAAAGAACATGAAGAGTTTTTTTAAAAGAAAAACTCTTGATGTTTGAGCTGGTGTACGATAACATGTAAATGAAATGACAACACAGGCACATCTTGCATATGCAAATACGCTGAAATTTTAATGATTAGCTATGAAATGAAATGACTTGGTCTTATCTGTGTACATTAAAAACTCAGTTAACTTTGAATGCAACCTGTTAGAACTTTAATTGAATGTTGAAAGGCCGGAGGGATGCTCAAATGACTTCCTAGTTTTCTTGAACTGATACTTGATTTGACTGGAGTCATGCCTCAGGAGAATTTAATTCGGAATTTTCTTGTTTGGTTTGAGATTTGACCATGACTTAACTTGACTCCCTTCTGATACCAAATCTGATACTTCAGCTCTGATGTCTTCCAAAAACAAATACGATATCTTTTTTCTACACTGAGGCATACAGATCTGAATGGAACTGATTGGAAAAATGTTTTTATGTAAGGTAATGAAAAAACTGATTGGATGATGAAATGAGAGTAAATAAATGTACATAACTTAAAGCGTTATTGAAGAAATTGCATTGACTAAGGATCAACTGTACTCTGAGTTATCCCCGATCTGTTTATTAAGGTCAGCATTTGTGTTGCTATTGATTTGGCCAATAGGCTTGGCTTCATTACGCTTCGTTTGAAACTGTCTCAGTTGACTTGAGACTTAAAGCAAAAAAACTTCAAATCTAATATCTATTAAGTCTCTCTGGTTTCGTAATAGTTGTGCTATGCTTTCTGTAAGGTTTTCTAGTTTCGAATAAGGTGACACTGTAAATGTAAAGCACAACACGGCTATCTTGGAGTCAGAAGTTTACTTTTAGTTCATGGTAAACAAGACATGTTCCTTCTTTTCCTGCATTTGACTTATTGTCCGAGTTCTCTTGTGTGCTTTAGCTGTCAGATTTTTTCCTCATTGTTTTCTCCTCCACATACAGTGCCGTGCACCAACATTTCTCCAAGATATCTAATCAATATCTAATCCAGGAGGTCACAAAACAACCCAGACGAACATCAAAAGATCTGCAGGCCTCACTGGCCTCAGGTAAAGTCCGTCTACGTGATTCCACAATAAGGAAGACTCTGGACGAAAATGGCATACATGGGAGAGCTGCCTGATGAGTCAAAGGTGGAACTTTTTGGAAGTCTTGGGTCCCGTTACATCTGGTGTAAAACTAATACTGAATTCCACAAGAAGAACATCTCACCAACAGTGAAACATGGTGGTGGTAGTGTGATGGTTTGGGGCTGCTTTGCTTCCACAGGACCTGGATGACTTGTTTTAACTGATGGAGCCATGAATTCTGCTCTCTGTCAGAAAATCCTCCCATCAGTTCATGACCTAAAGCTCAACACTAATTGTTTATGCAGCAAGACAACGATCCAAAGCACACAAGCAAGTCCACCTCTGAATGGCTCAAAAAGAACAAAATTAAGATGTTGATGATGATGTAGGTTTTCAACAATTCTTCAATAAACCATAACTTTAAAATGACATTTTCTGTTTTGTGGGTTATCTCTGCATAATATTCAATAAATATAAATATTTGTTTGTTGATCTGAAACATTTATGTGTGAGAAATATGCAAAAATAGAAGATTTCTGTAGGGGGGCAAATACTTCTGCACGGCACTGTATCTAAAATCTCACCTCCTCCCGCCTTACATCCTCTTTATATTCTGCTAAGCCTATTAGCCAGCTTGTTACTGCACTCGATCTTAGTGTACACCCCTGCGATTGTGCTCGCTTGTCCTCTTTATCAACAGTCTTCCTCCATTCTTCTTTGCCTCTGTGTCATTTTTCTCTTAGCCCCAATTAACATAACTGGCAGGCTGCTGTAGCTAAACCTGTAATGATAATGGTCAAGGGAATGGCTGTTATCTGGGCCCGTATGTTAGACTGATGGCCTTTCCGCTCAGCAGGGCTAATAATTCACTGGGTTTATCTAAACAGCGGGTGTCTCCTTCCAACCCACCCACCCAGCGCCTCTCGCACATGTGCGCACACACACATCAGACAAAGTATAACGCTTTGATCTGAGGGCCTTCAGACTCGCAGGGTGGTAATCCTTCTCACTGTGCCTCCCCACTAGTTCTCAATCACTTCTAAAGCTCCCATGTGCCCCATTGCCGTGATATACACGCCGGGCCATGCCAAAGCTGTTTAGCAGTCTGATGAAGCTGCAGCCATTTGATGTGCCAAGTCCAAGAAGGATGTGCATGCAGAGAAAAAAAACATCTTCCTTTTTGATTTCTCCTCTCCACTTCCTGTACTACACTCCAACTCTTCTTTGCTCACTCAATCGTTTTCCTCAAGCCTCATAATTACCCCTCATCTCTCTGAACTTTTTTTTTTTTTTTTTTTACTCCTCTCTCCGCCCACGCTCGGCCTGGTTTTTATGTTTTCTGCAAATGCTCTTCTTCTTTCATTTAAACTGTTTGCTACAGTCGAACTCTTTGTTGCAGCCGCTCTCGTCTCCACTCCACTCCCCTCCACACTTCAGTGTTTTTCTCAGCCTACCTATGAAGTCGTTGCTCATTCCCAAGTCGTAGTCCCACACAGAGATCTCCAGGGTTTTCTTCGCCAGCTGGTCCAAGGTTACGTCATATGAAAACTCCTGTGCAGGTGGCGTACACAAGAGCATATTTATATCAATGATTCATAAATACGACATTGAAAGGAACTGAATTGCTAATTTAGCACATGTGCTGTGGAAACATATAGACTGATGCTGGGAGCGCATGCAGGAGATTTTTTAAAGTGATTTTAAAAAAGGTATGCTTAATTGCCACGTTCTGCACCGCAGATCGTTTGGAGGTCGGAAGAGAAATCAAAGAAGTTGCCAGGTGGTTATTTGAGGAGCAAGAAACAAGTTGTACCTCATTGAATTCCGGATTGAGCGTCTTTTTCTTCACCGAAGTCTTGTACTTGGACTTTTTTCCCATATCTGGCTGTAAGATGCTGAGGAAGAGAAAAAAAGAGATCAAGATATAGATTCACTGTGACCTTAACTTTTCAGGCCACAGCCGAACTCAGGGAAGCACATATTTTTCCAAGTGTTAGAAGAAAGGCTGATAGCAAGCTCATATCTGGCTTAAATCTGTAACTGCAGCTGATTAGTTCTCCATAAAGCCTGCAGTACAGTTGGATCTATATTTAAGTTTTTGCACAAACAAGAAATGTCATGCTAGTAGGTGGATTTTGTCGTTTTTTTTCATGTACCTCGTGGTAAGAAAGCAAATAGGGTATTGAGCAGTGGTGGCTCAATGGTTAAGCTACTGATCAGAGGGTCAGAGGATCGATCCAGTGCTGCCATTGTTGGGCCCTTGAGCAAGGCCCTTAACCTTTCCTGCACCAGGGGCGCTGAACCATTGCTGACCCTGCCCTCTGACCCCAACACGAATATGCCAAAACAACATTTCACAATGCTGTAATGTATTCGTGACCAATAAAGGCTTCCTCCTTTTAAAACTTAATAGTCCAACTCTGGCTTCAGCCTATACATGTGCTTCCTTAGAGAAATGTCTGGACCTAATAGCAGCACAGGACAAATGGGAAAAATGTAATAAAAGTTTGTACAATAGAGATCCTTAAACTCTCCTTGCCGTTCACACAGGGCCAGAACGTCATTATTTCTGAGATCAAAGCAGTTAATCCACGACTTTCCTTTATCTTTTGCCCTGCTGTGACAGTAAACCTTCCTGAACAGCAGAAACAAAGGGAGACGGAAAGTTTGCAAACTGTCTTTTTTGAGATAATTGTGACCCAGAAATCTTTAGAACAAAGGCGGGGACAGCGAGCGAGTGAGACAGCAAAAGCGAGAGAGAGAGAGACAGTAGACCACAGCAAGATCACAATCGCGCCAATGTTGGAGGAGCGTACGCTCGAGCAAAGAGGCAACAGAAGGATCGCTGGAGGGCAATAGGAGTCATCATCAGCATAAATTCCGACTCAAGATGTTCAGGCGTCGAGATATCTCACTCTTCCAGCCTACCCCCGCCAGTGACGAATCCGGGCCTGACAGCTGATGCATGAGATGGGCTTGGGGCTGTCACTGCAGAGCCGGAATCAGAGCGAGTGAACGATGGAGGGATGGAGGTGGAGGAGGAACGGCAGCAGGAGCGGGTATTGATAGAAAGCAAGGTGGCGGCACAAAGACTTCGGTCTCTGTATGCTGGCTGTCAGTGCTGAAAATGTCATGTTTTATTGATAGGAAATGATCTGCTAAAGTTGTAATATTAGGGACACTTCTGACTTCAGTCCTTTTTTTTGCTGTGAACTAAATGCAGAAACTCCCACAGAAAACTTTTAGCCACTTAGGATCAGAATGAATAATGCTCACAGATAAAGGCAGGAAGGTTCGCAAGAGAAATCTGAGGGATAAGATTAAAGGGATAAGAAACAAACACATACTTGCTTTATTCAGTATGCTTTCTTCTGATTCCATGATTGTGAGTTAAACTTGTAATATCAGATTTATGTGGTTCATCAAGTTCATCAGGCTGTAAACATGGTTGTTCAGTCCTGCTTCCTTCAAGTTAGAAGAATCTCCACAACTGAAACAAAGGTCCTACACTCAAAACTTCGAAAACGTCTCTCACGCACTTATTTTTTTTCCTGTTGGCTTGACAACTGCAGCCCCCTTCGATCTGGTGTCACTAAAGTAAATCTCTTGCCTCCAGCTAGTTCAGGATGCAGCTTCTTACTGGGTTCAACAAACAATATTACGTCACCCAGAACCGGCTTCTCTCCATTGCTTCTCTGTGAGACTTTAAGACCACTTTACAGCAAGATGATCAGAGTTATTCACTTCCCCTCTCAGTGGTTTTTATGTCATGGCAGATTATCATAAGACAGAGTTGTTACGGTGTGTCTGAAGTCATGGCGCGACATTAGCTTTCATTTGAAATTTCTGGCCCCCTATAACTCTAATGTGCAAAAGTAGAAGATTTCTGTAAGTGGGGCAACTACTTTTGCACAGCACTGTATCTATAAAATTTCCACCTCCTACCATCTGACACCCTCTTTATATTCTTCTAAGCCTGTTAGCCCGCTTGTTACCCTCGATCTTAGTGTATACCACTGCGGTTGTGCTCGCTTGTCCTCTTTATCAATTGTGTTTCCTCATTCTTTCTGTCCACCTGTAACTCCAATATTCAGTCTATTGGTTTTCACTAACATCCGAGGGAAATACTGTCTCTCTCTCTGGTTCTCCAGCAACTAAAATCTCCCTTATGGTGGCGGGCAGGTGGAGTACAGGTGTGATGCAGCTGACAGTGACAGTGATGAGAGCTGTGTGACTTAAGCAAATAGTAAAGTTGAGGATCCTAAAACCAAAATAACCAATAATCTGTAGATTTTAGAGAAACTGCAGTGTGAAATCCAACAGTCAAATTCTGCACATCAGGTTAGCCATACCCCTTTTCCACCAAGAAGAACCAAGTGCTAGTTCGGTGCTGCTTAGTTGGTTCAAATCTTGCACCTCCTAAGAACCTGTTTGTTTATAGATGGTCTTAAGGCTGTTTGCAAGGCAGATGTCGCCTGTTGCCCGGGCACATCTGCGATCACGCTACTGGTGGGAAACAACTGTACCGGATTTCAGCGCTCAACAGTTTGTGCAAAACTTCCGCGTGTCCCAGGAGTTCTGCGATCGGACCGGGGACATCCTGACAAAAACGGACACGAATTACCGACTGTGTGTCCCTTTCCACTGTTGATCGCTGGTCATGATAACCCCACCCCCAGCCCCTGACGTACTCGGTGCTTAGCTCTGGCCCAGCAAAGAGTTGGTGCTTGCTAAGCACCAGTTTTTAGCACCTGGAAGCAGTGTTTATGCAGTGGAAACACAAAGAACTGGTGCCAAGTCAGGCTCTGGCTTCGAACTAGCACTAGAACCAGCTCAATGAAAAAGGAGTACCAGACAACTGCTGAACAAAATTCACAAGAACCAGCTGTTAAGATTACAAGAATATTCTCAACCTGAGTCTCTCTTCTTTAAGAAAAGAGATGTTTTCCACCCACCACTAATAGACCAAACAACCCCAATTACAGTGTTGTTCCAGTAGAAGCCATTCAACCTGAAATCCTACCAAACACCGCCTCGTTGCCAGTCTGAGCCTCAGCCAAACGTTTGTTGCATCTTAAAAGGTCACTTCCCCCAGGAGCTACATAATCACCATTTTTCCTCCAGAATACCTGGTGCTCATACAATGGTCTGACGGGCCTTCACAGGAAAGAAAAAAGGAAACTCGAAAGAAAAGAATGAATCAATTGAGGGAGTCAACCAAACAAAGCGTCTATTTGACCGGCAGCATGTGAGAATGTGAGGTGAAAGCCCAAGGGGTGGGGGTGGGGGGGGGCCTCTCAGTCAGAGCTGTGCCAAATCACATTTTACAGACGGCTCCGAGGCAGCTCAGACTGGAGAATTCTAATTTTCAGAATAACAAAACCTTTTTTTTGACAGCAACATTCCTAATTATGATTGCATAAATACAAACACAGGCTGGGATAGCAGGAACCAAAATATGGCCAAATTACCACAGAAAAATTCAATGTGAAGAATAATTCATAACACAAGAGGCTGGTCCAGAGAGATACGGGAGGATTATCCCCTCCGTTTTTTTTCCAGACTGTTTCCTTAAAAAGTAGGTTGCGCACTGCAGAACAGCGAACAACACCAAACTAACTAACCGTATATTTATGTGTCTGTACACTTGTCACCAGCTTGCACTGACTGATAAGGTTAACGGGGAACCGCAGCTGTTGGTGACGGTGTTTCAATACTGTAAATGAGACAAACTGTTTTTCCTCATTCAGAGAAATGTGAGCAAGCAAGGAGAAACCACAAGGATGCTCACCCGTACGCATGATAAAATGAAATCTAATGCAGTGGAACCACCTCAGCCTCAGAATTAACACCTGGCTGCCAGGATTAATAGATTCACAGGGGTAGTATTGCTGAAGGGCTCACTGTATGTGTTAGATATGTAAGGGAAGCGTTAATGATTGTGTTGTCACATTACAGGCTTTACAGTAGCTGACTTAATCATTTCTGACACATTTTCCAGCATCATATTATGAGTCTACATACTGTAACTCACATACTTAAAGTCTGTGTACAATGAAATGTACATCGGTTAATCGAAGTACTGACCATGAAGCAAAAGTCCAGCTGAGTCACACAAGTCAAGTGTCCATTACACTCCTTTCAGTAAGAGATTTCCCTCTTTGTGGAACTATCTCTTCACCACAGTGCAGATTTCTTGCTGAATTCTGGACTGAAAGGACAAAGGCTCACTTGGTTTGACTACTTCAGACTCCTCATAATGACTTCGAGTGAAATCCACTGAATAAGGAAAGTGGGAAGTGGAATTAGGCCAGGACAGGATCACTTCACAGCTACTATGAGGATGAGGAATTATTACATGAACAAAGGAACTGTTTTTCAAAAGCTGCCAATATAGTGGCAGTGGATTGTCAAAAAAAAAGTCCTGGAAAATAACCATCTCATAAAAATACAGTCATTTTCTACAAGTAATTCATTTTAGTGAATTAAAGGGTAATTACATATTTAGCATAGACAGACAGACAGACAGACAGACAGACAGACAGATAGATAGATAGATAGATAGATAGATAGATAGATAGATAGATAGATAGATAGATAGATAGATAGATAGATAGATAGATAGATAGATAGATAGATAAATAGATAGATAGATTAGATAGATAGATAGAAGCAGGAATTTAAAAAGTTCCGGATTTTTTTCCACGTGTACACTAACCAGTATTTCTAGATCAATGTATAGACAGTCTTGGCATGTCAGAAATGTGTTAAGCTACACTTCAGGGAAAAGCAGACTAATCTTTAATCAATTGGTCTTCCTATTGGTATAGTTGGTCGGGGAATTCCATCATATAGGCTTTGACTTTAAGATCAAATAGCGTCCTTTGCAGGGATACACTAATCGTCTTATGTAACTCTTGGCAAGAGAATTGCAGCCCTCTGAGCATCAAATTATTTCTTTCATATGCACATGCTTTGCACATGTACATACACCCATCAGGCATAACATTATGACCACCTGCCTAATATTGTGTTAGTCCCCTTATGTGATCAAAAATGCTCTGAACCATTGGACAAGAGGACCTCTCAGGGTGTCCTATGGGGTCTGGAACCAGGATGTTGGCACTGGATCCTTTGGGTACTCTGTCTTGTGCAGTGGGGCCTCTGTCAATCAAACTTGTTCCACTACATCCTGCTGATGCGCAATCAAAATGAGGTGTAGGAAGTTTGGAGGTCAGACCAACATGTTCCTGATTGTTTGATGTTTTTTCCATGTGGTGGGGTGCATTTTCCTGCAGGGGTAGGCCAGTGACATTTGGGATTTCCATTTACATGAGGGAGTGTTTTTGTTTTGGGACAATGTTTATTTGGGTGTCTAAGTCTCATCAACATGGATGCCAAAATCCAAGGTTTTCCAGCAGAACACCACATAGAACCACTACTGGTGTATATATACAACAAAAAAACTCAAAATACAACATCATATCTGGAGAATAGCACAGCACATTTTTTAACCTCGTTATTATTTGCCCAAAATATGCCTTTCTGTCATAGGAGCCGCATCTCATAGTGACACAACAGCTCGACAACACTCCAAGTGTCATCAAAAAAACACAAAGACAAACAGAAGGATGAGAGCAGCCGTGTGAACGAGAAAAAGAAACAACAAAACCACCGAACGGTGACAGGGAGAGAAGAGGGAGAAGGAGCTGGTGTTAAAAGCAAAGAAGTTCTGACACATGGATGCAATAAAAAGTGTGATGGAGAACACGAGCGACAAATTAGAAGAGAGGAGCTAAATATAAACAGGGTGCCGAGAGGACTCATGATTTCGACTTCATGTAAGAATTCAGGCAGATGACTGTAAAGATAAGGCTGTGTGCTTGGTCAGCAGGAAAAATCTGACATGTTTTGCACTTCTTCTCCTGCCTTTACATTCTTTTTTCTGATAGAATAATTTCTTTCTTCACATATTTTATTTGATGTTTGAAGAGCAGGGTAAAAAAAAACTGTGGGCTCTTGTGAAAGACGTGCTCTCATTTAGTCCTTAAAATGCTAATTTGTCCCCTTAAATGGAAGACAAATTAGCTCTGAGATAATTCTGACCTCGTGTCACTCGAGTGGCTTCTAAAGGCTGAATGAGAGTCGCAGAGAGAAGAAACCAATTGGAAAAGCCTTCTGGACAAATACACACACACACACTCACACACACACACACACTGGCATCAAGATCCGCTTTAGTTACAGATTCCTCAAGAGGATTTCTGGTGTTACAGCTGCAGGACATCAGCACTCTGACAGTGAAGTAAGTCAGAAAGCTAGCTAGGCAAATTAATTCCTATGTCGATTTAATTGCTCTATATACTCCAAGGGCGTAATTCACCTAAATAGACCCAAAGAGCGGCATATTTTCTGCACTAGGTAAACAACGTGCTATGTGATGGATACAAAGAGAACAGAGCAGCAGTTTGAACAAATCAGGTAATCTACAAGAATCTATACAAGAAGATGCAGCTGGTGCAACAAAAGAATATGCAATGGAATGGAAAGGGGCAAAAATGAGGATAGAAAGAAAAGTAATGTACTGTCGGTGCACATGTAATCCACCAGTGGATATTTAACAGTCTTGATGTCAAAAAATTGATTTTTTTTTGCATGTTAGTTTAGATTACGTGTAAATTTACTTACTATTTTTGTAATTTTATTGACACTATTGTGTATTTTTTTTAAAAATCTGTCAATTAGAAAGTAAAAATTCTGTAAAGAGATTTTTAAAAAAAATCACAGTGTACAGTAACCAGTATCTCTAGATCAATGTATAGACAGTGTTGGCATGTCAGAAAATGTGTTAAGCTACACTTCAGGGAAAAGCAGCCTTATCTTTAATCAATTGGTCTTCCTATTGGTAAAGATGGTTGGGGAAATCCATCATATAGGTTTTGGCTTTAAGATCGAATAGCTTCCTATGTAGAGATACACTGATTGTCTTATGTACCTCTTGGCAAGAGAATTGCAGCCCTCTGAGCATCAAATTATTTCTTTCATATGCATGTTTTGCATATGTAGATATAGTGATCAGGCATAACATTATGACCACCTGCCTAATATTGTGTTGGTCCCCCTTATGTGATCAAAAATGCTCTGAACCATTGGACAAGAGGACCTCTCAGGGTGTCCTATGGGGTCTGGAACCAGGATGTTGGCACTGGATCCTTTGGGTGCTCTGGCTTGTGCAGTGGAGCCTCTGTCAATCAAACTGGTTCCACTGCATCCTGTTGATGCTTGATCACAATGGGGTGTAGGAAGTTTGGAGGTCAAATCAACATGTTGGGCCATTGTCATGTTCCTCAACATGTTCCTGATTGATTGATGTTTTTTCCATTTTCCTGCGGGGGTAGGACAGGGACGTTTGGGATTGCAAATAGGGGGATAGAAAGAAGAGCCAGTTGTTTACTGTTGGTGCACATGTAATCCATGTTCGCTAAAGCATTGCATCAGAATAGACAGGAGAAGTACAAGGAGCCATTCTTAAAGAAGAGAAACAAATCAATCCTTGGAGAGAAAGGACAAAAGATCCATATGTGTTTAAGAGACAAAGTTTTTTTGAAAGACTTAAACTTGTCAACAGTTGAGAAGACCTAGAAAAAAGTTTTCCTCAATATTTTCAACTCTTACAACCTATAGAGAAGGCACCATTAGATAAAAATGTTTTTCAATATTTCAATTGTAGCTGCCCTGCTCATTCTGTTCAAACGTCTCAGTACAAAAGAGACTTTAACAAAAGAGAACTGTGTGGATCTATCTGTCCTTTACTGGGTCATCCAGACCTTCATGTTCAGGCTGCACTCGCAATTTTTCTCCAAACATTTTCTCAGACTCGGTTGCCGAGGGTGCAGAGGCTCACAGAAGAGCTGATGTGCACGACTCAGACGTCTCCAAGTGTCAAACAAGCTGACTGGTTGTTTCAACTTCCTGTCAAGTGTCGGGTTCAAAACAGAAAAGCAAAAAAAATGCAGTGTAAAGATACACGTCAGTAGGCGTAAAAGAATAAAAGAAAACAGCCAAGTGAACATCTTTGAATGACGCCAATACTCATCTGCTTACGCGTTTCAGGCAGAAGCACATTTCAGCTTTAAATGCACACAAAGGAACCATCATCCTCAGGCTATGAACATAAGAATACACATAATCTTGGTCAAACATGTAGGAATTGTCAAAATAATAACTGATTGATGACTCATATTCTCAATGTAATCAACAGAATAAAGTAAAAACTGCTTTGGAGTATTTCAAAGTTCTTTTAGATGCAATTTCAGCAACCTGGTGCTCCTTCTACCTTTAAACCTCCCACTGCTGGAGGTGGCGTTGGTTTACATTGGTTGTCCTGTGTGGGAGCTCTTCCTCTCTGCACTGCTGGTATTTAAGTGCAGCAGGCTGATCAGAGTTTACGCTGTGTGGGCTTTATCTGTCACCATCCATGCCTCACAGGCAGACTGGCTCAGCCATACAGTGTCAGACACTTTGTCTCTCCCTGGTTCTGTGTTTGAGACTATAAGGAGACCTGCGTTGGCTGAGAAAAATATTAGTCTCACTACAGTACAATCAGGAGACTGCATCCACCTCCGTCCTGCAACGTGATCGACACCTTCCTTGAGATTGTCACTGAAACATCCTATTTCATCTCAGAAAAGAGTTGTTACCTTAAGGTCAGCCAGACTTATGTTCACTTTACATTCTTATCCCTAATGCAATAAAGTGTTGGAACTTGGCCTGTGCAGGTGTGAGTCAGGTGTGTGGGTGTCGTGCCATGCTGGTGCTACAGCAGGGCATCTGGCAACGCCCCCCTCAAGTCTGTCAAGCTGGTTAAAGGGCAAAGCAGGTGTGAAACAGAGCAAAGGTTGTGCACTGCAACTGCAGGTTTACTCAGCAGACTCAGAGCCCTCTAACCTCAATAATGCCCAAACTCTGTCACTCTGAGTAATTTGGTGTGTTCATATTGGACAAATGATAAGATTTGGAACACTCAAAAAGTCAGAATGCACACTGAAATACTGATCACGCTGTTAAAGTAGAATATTGGCATGCATACAGAAATAGAACGAGCTTCTCCAAGTTGGAAACTGTAATAGATCTTTGAAAAAAACATATATTTGTATTATTTATTATAATTTCTGTAACTTAATGACATTTACAAGTTGCCTTTTCACCTAATGTTTTATGTCATTTCCTGGTAGTACGAAATGAGAAAGAATTTTACCTTTTACGTGCACAAATGCAAAATCAGTATACTATGACACTGAATATATTGCACATTCTATTTGCATTGTGTTAGTCTGACTCACTGGATGTAGACTGAGAGTATATGCCTGCAACTGGCTGTGAATTTCACACGGCTATTTTCCTCTCCTTCTGCTATACATCAGTTACCGTTTTCAAAATCCCCTTCACTACAAGGAAAAATAAATCTCTCAGCTAGGAACTTACCACACTGAAAATCTGAATGCAGTATGGCAGCCGTGCTATTTTATTTATTAAATTAGCCATCTTGATGACAGTGCTGGCTTTCTAGGGCTGGTCCGCATAGTAGTTTCTGTGCCCCGGATATTCGGGTCCAATTAATGACGAGTATCTGAAAATTTTGGCTCGTGCTGCACTGGCGGCGGTGGTGGGGTGGGACTTTGGTTAATGACTTACAATAAAATGATTTGTTTGTTTATTTATTAACACTGCAAGTGACTGTATTCAGATCTCAAAATTATTATCTGGATGCCACCACAACGACCGAATGTTGGGATATTTGGATATTCGGGTCCAGCCCTACTGCGTTCAAATGTTTTACCCAAAAAAATTCAGAAGGGACACCGTTGCTGCATCTCGGGCTTAGCTCCACGCAAGATGATTGTGGTTGCTTTAAAGAAACACAAACAAGGGCCGCCGTGTAGCTCGCTGAGTTAAGGCGTTACCACATGGGCGCAGGTTGCCAGCAGCCGGTCGTGGGTTCGAGTCCGGCTCACGACCCTTTGCTGCATGTCTCTCTCCTCTCTACCCCCTTTCACCCTGTCTATCAATAAAGCTTCAAAAATCTCCCCCAGAAAAATTAATTTAAAAAAAAAAGAAACACAAACAAAACAGAAGGAAAGTAAAGTGCAGTCAGACCATTCTACACAGCACTTAATTAGAGAACGGACTCACATTGATTGTGAAACTGGTGTAAAACAATTTTTCAGTTACCCTTTAGTTGCTGACTATGAACCAAATAACCTGGACACGTTAGTAAAGTCTGCTGCACAATAGTTTTTTCGCAAAGTTTGGTTAACATCCATATTAGTCAAACATGCATGGCGTGGCAACCTAACAGCGCAACTGGAAAGTCGGCTTTGCAGAATGCACAACAACAGCTATGAAGGAGGTAAAAATAACAGAACACGAACCCATGCGGAGTCTGCACGAGCAGGTAGTCACGAAGCAAGCAACGAAAATCATCAACATCTCTCTTCCCTGAATGTCGTCCTCTGCTATCACTATAAAGACTCAGGGTGCTAAAGAGCGAATCATTCCGCTTGGAGCAATCACTTGTTTCAGCCTCCAGCAAGCTGCTGAACTCCACTGCTTAAGTGCAATACAGCAATGTGCGATATATGCTCAAGCACTTTAGGACTTAGCAATCCTGAGAGTTTCTTTTTGTATCGTCAAATGTCTGCTCATGTTTTGGGGATTTTTTTTGTCTTATGTAATGCAACAGACTGTGGAATTGTGCCCACATTTCCCCCTTGGGAAGCATAAGGTTTACTTTGCCTTCCTTGACTTAAACTAAGTCTTTGTTAAATCCTGTTTGAGCTCATGTTGGTTTTGGCAGTTTTGATAGTACTTAAGGTGGAGTTAGTCAAGCTTTGAAGAGTGGGAACAGTGAAACATTCCCAAATTAAATTCACTGTGAAATCCGGTAAACAGCTCATGGTTTAGATTCAGGATCTTCATCTTTTTTTTTTTTTAAAACTGGATATTCCCCGAGTATCCTTTAGGGTTAATGATGAGATCCCCTGCTTATGGGGAGACATCCCTTCAGTGAATCCAACATCTTTATCTCCACTCCACACCCTTAATATTTGCTGTGCTGCAAGAACATCACGGCCCTCATCGTATGAATATGAATGACTACGGCAGAAAAGTGGCACATGAGCATAATTTGTAGAATACCAGGTTCCTTTATGAATATCTGGCGTGACTTACATTTTGACGAAGGGGTCAGAGTAGCCGTTGGAGTCCATGGCAGCCAGATGGGCGCAGCGTATGATCCCAACCAGCAGGCAGCCCTTCTCTGTGTTATAGCACAGTGACACCAGGATGCGACCACGCTGGGGACACAGAAAGCAACAGTGTCAGACACAGCACCTGCTTCCACCTTGACGCTTCCTTCCTCCGGCGCAAATGCGCAGCGGGGAATCCTGCAGCGGGGTCAGCAGACTTTCTCCTAATGCCGTTTTACCGGGCGCAGGTCACCAGCAGCGGTCGTGAGTTCGAGTCCGGCTCATGACCTTTTGCTGCATGTCCTTCTCCTCTATACCCCCTTTCACCCTCTCTCTCTCTATCAATAAAAATGGGAAAAAATCCCCACTAAAATACTTCAAAATAAAAAAATGAGACGATAATGAGATTAAAATAATGCTCGAGTAAGATTAGTTGAGATTTGTTGCAATAGTTTAGTGAGTGTGTGAAGGGTTTCAAATTAAAGCTTGTAATTAAAGGCCTTATCTGAACGCAGAAAAAATGACACTGCTCCCTTCTTCTTTTAATCTCCAGGTTAAACCATACACTGAGTCTAATCAGAGACCAAAAGCTATTAGCCTCTGTCTCCGAAACCATGAAGAGGAATGAGATAACCGCCACGAGAGGGGAGAAAAACACCGGACTGGCAGCACTGGTGTGATTTACAATCTGTTGCTTTACGGATGTCCATGAGTAGCTTCCTTGGTCTGTTAGGAGTTCATGCTTCAGACGCCGATTAGAAAACGTCTAATTAAACTTTCTTATTCTTCGGAGATGGGGGGGAATAGATGACAGATTAGAACCGCTGGAGCGATAAGAGAATGTGTTAGATATAGGAGAGTAATAGGAAATTACAGTGACGCATGTTTTGGTTTGAAAATTCGAATAATAAGATTGATGGTGATAAAGCTGATGATGGTGTTACCTCCTCCTCTGCCACCACGGCTCCCTGTTCCACCGTTTGATTGTTAGTTTCTTTATTCTGAAATGAGAGAGAGGGAGACAGATGGCGGTGATAGCCTACAGAGCCTCCAGGTGAATATCTATTACACAATATAATGCAGCATTGGAAATTGATGCCTGGTAGCCTCTGGGCAAACATGCTCCATGAAAATAGGACACTTCTTGATATATATGTCCACAGAAACCCATTTGGTCTGTATGTAAACAGTTCATGCACAGCAGCACACATACCTGTGCAATTCTCTCCAGGCCCATATTGTAACGTTTGTTCTCGCCCTCTTTCAGTTTTTTCAGAGCCACTCTCACCTCCCCGATGAATTCATTTCGTCCGAGTCTGTCCATATCGCACACACACAGCCTGCAGATGTGAACACACACACACACATGAACAGAAAAGAGAAGCAGGTGGGTCAATAAAAAGTTGAAGATGAACCCTGCCACTGCTCTGCTCTGCTCTGCTCCACGCAGTGCAGCATGTGCCAAATGTATCCGAAGTTGCATCTGATCAGTCAATCAGCCCCTCCATCTGCAACACAAGATGAGCCGGGCCTCATGAATGATGGGGGGAGTCGTGTGTGAATCGTATTTCTCTTTTTTAGTTGCACTCTAAATTTAACAACAGACAACTGAATCAATATCATCTTCTGTATTGCCACAGTGCTGCTTCTGTACAAAATGATTTCTTCCACAGAGCACGCCTATTCAAAGCGATGATGATGTTTGATGGAGGGTTTGTATTCCGCCGGCTACAGCTGAATCTTCACAGCCCATCACCTGCTGCAAGGCTCTCTCTGCGCTCAGATATTCCCAGATGGACTGTTGCTACTTGTTTTTTCTTTTCTTTCCTTACTCTTTACTCTCTCATTCTCTGCCTTCCTGTCTCTCTCTTTCTGTCTCTCTTCACACTCACCTTCCCCCTCTCCCTGTTCTTTTCCCGTCCCCCTTGACAGTTGGACGTTTGACATGCTGGTTCTAGCCTTTTAGTCATAACTGATGAGTATCTCCAGCAGAAGCTTCAGAATAGCTGTGACTCATGACCACGGCTGTCAGATGATTTATATCCTTTTGCTCTGTCATACATGTAGGGTGTCTGTGCAAACTTTTTTTTTTTTTGCTTCTTCTGGGCATATTCTCCATCCGTTTTTACTCACAACCTCTCCCGCAATTTTCCGGCTTTAGAATTCCCAATAAAAACCAAGCAGATGCTCGTGGAAGCTGTTCAAGCTGTGGTGCCACATTTAGTGTGGAGTCACTGAAAAATATCCATCTTATGAGTAACATTAGGGGAGATAAAATGAAGCAGGAGGAGAGGCAATAAAAATGCCTTTGATGACTACGCAAGTGACCTTGCTGTGGCATTTTATATGTGTTTTAGTATATATAGTAGAAAGTCTAGACACACTGACTCATTCAAATTCAAGGGTTTTCCATTATTTTTACTATTTTCCTACACTGTAGCACAAAACTGAAGACAATGAAATGATTAAATAATACAAAGTTGATTATGTAGTAAGCAAAAAAGAGAAAACAAAGCAAAATCTATACATTATATCCACCGATCAGCCACAACATTATGACCACTGACAGGTGAAGTGAATAACATTGATCATGTTGGTACTATGTGATGTTCTAATGGAAAACCTTGGATTTTAACATTCATGTTGATGAGACTTAGACACCCAAATAAACATTGTCCCACAACAAGCACACTCCCTCATGCAAATGGAAATCCCAAATGTCACTGGCCTACCCCTGCAGGAAAATGCACCCCACCACATGGAGAAAACATCAAACAACCAGGAACATGTTGAGGAACATGACAATGGCCCAACATGTTAATTTGACCTTCAGACTTCTTACATCCCATTCTGATCAAGCATCAACAGGATGCAGTGGAACAAGTTTGATTGACAGAAGCCCCACTGCACAAGCCAGAGTACCCAAAGGATCCACTGGTATCCTGGTTCCAGACCCCATAGGACACCCTGAGAGGTCCTCTTGTCTATGCCCAATGGTTCAGAGCATTTTTCAGCACATAATGGGGACCAACACAATATTAGGCAGGTGGCCATAATGTTATGCCTGAGTGGTGTATGTACCGCTTAATTCTCTGTACACAGGGGAGGCTGGAGCCTATCCCAGCCAACTCAGGGCGAAGGGGTTCACCCTGGACAGGTCGCCAGTCTATCACAGGGCCACACACAAAGACAGATAACCAAGCACACTCACATTCATATCTATGGACAATTTAGTTTTGTGGGAGGAAGCTGGAGAATCTCGTGAAAACCCACTCGGCACAAAGAGAACATGCAAACTCGACACAGAAAGATTCCAGGACCAGGCCGGGACGCAAACCGGTAATCTTCTAGCTGTGAGGCGACAGTGCTAACAACCGAGCCACGATTTTTGGCCAACTGGAGCTTTTCTGAACACTTTCGAAGGAGTTCCCACAAATGCTTGTTGGCTGATTTTCTTTCAATTTGCAGTCCTACTCATCTCAAACCACCTTGGTTCTGTTTAGGTGATTGTGGACGGCAGGTAGTCAGATGCAGCACTACATCCCTCCTGGTCAAAAATGTCCTTAAAGAGCTTGGAGGTGTGGGTTTTTTTTTTTTTTTGGCTCATTGAGAAAACAAATCATGGTCCTGCTAAATGCCCGACCAGATGGGACGGCATGTTGCTGCAGTATGTTGTGATAGCTGGGCTGGTTAAGTGTTGCCTTGAATTCTAAATAAATCGCAAGTGTCACCGACAAAGCCTCCGCACTCCATCACAGATCCTCCTCCATGATTCATGATGGGAACCACACATGCAGACACCATCCGTTGATTAAAAAACTACAGATTTCATAGACATGTGGCCACAGTTGGTCTTCAAGCATCGCCTTATAAGTCCTGTTTGTTTTCTCTTTCATTACAGTAGCCTCAGGAATTACGCCCCTGAGGGATAAATACAGATTTTTAAAATTGATTGAATGAAATTGAATATCCTTTGCTCTCCTTTCTCTTATTGGGATCCGTCAGTAGTGATTTTCTTGCAGCAATTTGACCATGAAGGAATGATTCACACAGTCTCATCTGAGATACGTTTGCTACTTGAACTCTGGGATGTGGGCACTAATCTTATTCTAAGGTACTGGACAAATTCTGACTCCATGATGGCGCTAAATAAATCAAGGGTTATTACACTTCACACTGAGGGAGACATTAATGGCAGTACCAATTTTAATAGCAATCCATCTCACAGTTGTTGAAGACATTTCATTCAGAAACATTAATGGGATCCTCGTGGTGGATAAAAACTGTGAAAATCTGTGGGATTCATTGTCTGATTTGAAATTCATCCTCTGCAATGTCTCTACTAAATGCCACGGAAATCCATCTTTGAGATAATTCAGTTTGAACCAGTGTGTTGGACGCAGTGACTGACAGCCACAATCTTTCAGCTAAAACAACCCTCCCTTTAAATGTCATTATTGCACAACATTGAACACCTAATCAAAGCTTTTTGTCTTTCCCTGACTACATCTCACCTGAGACATCCAACAGCCAATCTCAGCCTCGCCCTCCATCCAATACCAAATCAAGTCCTTGATTTGTTCCCATCTCCCCACAGCCGGGGACAGTGCAAGTCTGTCACAAAGCTCGACAGAAGGACAGAGAGCTGGAGGGAAGAAATAGAGAGGAGATAGACTAAACCTGGCACTGGAATCATGTTTGTGCTCCTTTAACACACACACACACACACACACTGACACAATGGATCTCTTGATACCCGCCTCTCATCACCGCACCTCCACATGTTCCACCTCTCTGCAGTTTTTTGGCAGCCTGTTAATTGATTCAGTGATAAAAGTCACAAGGACTCTTAAAGATGAGCTACTCCCGGAGGCACGCATGCATTAACACACACTGGGTTTTTTTTTGTACATTAAAATGCACATAAAAGGGTCATGTCATTAAAATCAGGGGGTGGGTTGAGGTAACACATCTCTGTCGGTGCTGTTTAAATCATTTGGAATTTGCCCAAAGGCAGTGTCAGACTGCAGCAACTGATAGAGAAATTTGGACCTAATCTCAGCATCACGTGGGCCCCTCTGTAATAAAGCAGCCTGTCTCATGTTCAGGCTTCAGACAGGAGACAGATAAATCTACAGTGCGGTTTCTCCTGTTCGGGCTATTTATAGTGGCAGCTCACAAAATCCACCCTGAAATAGCAGACTTTTACTAGAGATCAAAACTAGCTCGGATTTCTTTCAAATGCATTGAGGCAATTCTAATTGTAAGACTCTGCAGCTGAATAAATAACTTTGTCAAGATGGAGATTTTGGCAGCATATTCCAGTTCAGTGGACTTTTCACTCAAGACTAGAGCACCTCTGGCTGCCTTGCTGCACCAATTAAAGGATTAGCCGGTATGAGGCCAACCGTGAAGTCTTGGTTGAGGACATTAGTTATTGGTTTACTCAGCTGGTTCATTCGTAATAACAGAATGGACCTCCAGTGGCCCTCACAGAAATCGTCCGCACACTGAGGCAAAGAGTCACTGAATACAGAATATTAAAAAAAATGTTGCACCATTGTAGCTTCGAAGGATTTTTCTTCTCCGAGTCATTTCACCGCTGTCGTCTATTTAGTCGTCCCGTTTTGTGTTTTGCCTCAACATAATGCCTTTACATAATCGTTCTTAGTGCAAATGAGTGAATGAAAGCAGAAATAAATGAATAAATGCACAAACCCGCTCGTCTTCCACCTCTTTACACGCTGCAGAACTATTTTCTCAGCACTTGTCCTCTAGCACAAAGAGCGCAGTCGAACAGGCTTGACACCAAAGAAATTTTTAATGACTCAAAAGTTTTTGGCTTTACTCCAGTTTTTATCACGGTGTCGGATGAGAGTTGGAATACCAAACAGCAAAAAAATGCCTAACGACATAATCCTCAACATTTGCATCAAATCAGACTCTGTTTCTGACAGCCTTCCACTAACAGTCGACATTTTTTTATAGCCATTAAATGTATTTATATCCAGTTATTCCTCTTTATAGAGTAACTGTTAGCGACGTGGCTTGAATTCAAATGGACTAAGCGAGAAGGATTCACGGCTAATTATGCATTTATGTATTCCATTTCCTACGCCATCGCTTTATGTTGAAAACATTCACCTTATTGTGAAGCAGTCATTGGAACCATAGTTCAGATAGTGGTCACAGAGGTTATCACTTTGGTATTTTTCCTTCCAACAAATCGATCAAAACTACTTTGAATGCATAGTCATACAGTTACACCTCAAGGGCCTGGCATCAGGCAAAAGGCAGGTTAAGCCACATGTTGAAATCACAGTGATCTTTTCAGAGCGTTACCAATAATAAAAACAATCAAAAAATGTTTTACAATGATGCATATTTTCAAATGTCATCAATATTGCATGTAGATACTGTCTTGCCTGCTGGGACTTCTCCTACAGAGACATTTACCAGAAACTTCCTGTCCAATAGTGTCCATCTGCAGTGTGTAAGACTACAAGACACACCCCTACAAGTGACGCCACCGCAAGACTGAATGCTCGCTTGCTAGTAACATCGCACTACAAGTCACATCCAGTACGAGATTCAGAGCACGCCCGTTGGTAGAGTTAAAGTTAGGTTCACACAGCTCACATGCTTCCTGCTACAAGTTCGGCTCTGTCTTGCAGTCTGCGGACAGACCCTTCTGAATTAGTTAGCACAGTCATCACTGATCACAGTCACTTTTTCATGGCTATCACACAGACTGCACACTGCAAGCCCTGCCTGGCATCTACAGCTCTTCAGACAAAGCGGTTCTGTTTCTGGACAAATTAAAGACTCTTCGAAGCCTCCATCAGCTTTAGGAATTTGTGATACCTTTTTCCAGCTCAGAACGAATGTTTTCCAGGAGTGTGAGTGGAAATCTAGCTTTCCAAGTTGGAAATTTGACCTGGAAAACTAGGCTATCGGAGCACAGTCAAAGCAGATCAGGTAGCTATGTGAAAGTCCCTCATCAGACTAATTGGGCGTATTGTGACCACTCTGCCATCGTATAAATGGTCTGAATATCTTTATTGGTTTCATGCTCTAGTTGTGCTATTGTTAATCTGAACTATGAATGAAAGGAAAAAGTAATTCCTCATCATCAGCAACCTCTAATAACAAAGCCAACATGAAAATCTCCCCAAATCAATGGAAATGCTGATCTCAATTAGACCTTTAACCCAGCTTTGGAGTCATAATGTCTCTATCACAATACGATAGGTGTATCCATCACTGTGCCTGTATTTATTTAGTGTCATGGTAAGAGAGCTGTAGTTCTCAGGATCAGTCTCAAAACCACTTTTTAAACAAATTCAGCTGCTGGGATATCATTAAATCGCCTGTGCAATGTCTGATTTCATTTGTTAACATCATTATTGTGACTGGATGCTACATTTTCTGCTTCAAGTGCAACCAGTAACTACATTTTCAATTTAAAACGGTTTCTACTATTGTTTCCTGTTGCACACACTCCAACAAAGTGAATGCAGGAGACAGGAGAACGAGCTGCTGTCTGACAGGAAAAGCCAGTCAAATCTTCTTTAACAAAAATGTTGCCGCCTTAAAAATAATGTCCAACAAAGAAAACACACAGCAGTATGTGAATTCTCTAATGCAGCGCTTAATGAGACAGCTGGGCCACGTCAAGCTTTGCTCAGCACTTACAAAGGAAGCATTATGAACGAAAGTTAAGCTACATTAGCATCTGACTCTGTACCAAAACTCTCTTCACCTCTCACCCAAAGAGATTTAAGGAGTATTAACTGTACATGTCAGCTCATAGGAATACAGTGCATGTTTCTGGGCTCTAGTATCAGTGGTGTAAGGCAATGGTTGACATGTTACACATTTTCATGCAGTGTGGGACATTGGTTCTGGTCCTGACTCGGTCTCACCCCATGTTTCACTTGGTCACAACCCATCAAAGTCTTTGTCTGGTCTTGGTCATCACTTTTTGTTGGTTTAGGTGGTCTTGGCTACAACACTGGAGACAACAGCATCATCGTTAGGACAAACTGAAAGAAACTAAAATACCGGCATCACTTGCATCCTGGAACTTACATTGGTACTCTAAATGAGAGATGAGAAAAGTAAATGTCAGATCCATGATGAAAACAAACAGTTTGTAGAAAATTGTAAATCTGGCAAGATAGCAGGAGTGTTTCCACAGTAACCACAGGCATCACCAAATCACACAGAACTGACATAAAGAATCACAAGTTTTAAACGTGCTTAAAATGGTATCAACAACAACGCTGAACAGGTAACTCCTAGTGATGAGCAACCAGTTAATCATCACCCCAAACCTGCAGCTCCACTTGGCTTCATGGAGCTCTATATCAAGTTACGGTTCACTGCAACTTAATTGTTGTGCTTCACTCTTAATGAATCCGTTTTTTTGGCTGCAGCAGGCAGCTGTTTTCAGAGAAAAAGATTTAATAATCCTCTCCACACTATCTGCTCAGCACCAAACGGCAGCAGACCAGCTAGCTGGTGAACAGCCAGAGTCAGATATTTTTCTCTAAACTTGTTAGAAGCCAAAAACAGAGCTGAAAGAAAGTGTATACAGAAAAATGACTCCAAATAATGAATCACATCAATTGCTGAATGATGTCTAAATGCACCTCAGCTTAACAGGTGATGATACACCGATCAGGCATAACATTATGACCACCTGCCTAATATTGTGTTGGTCCTCCTTATGTGCTCAAACATGCTCTGAACCATTGGGCATGGACAAGAGGACCTCTCAGGGTGTCCTATGGGGTCTGGAACCAGGATGTTGGCACTGGATCCTTTGGGTACTCTGGCTTGTGCAGTGGGGCCTCTGTCAATCAAACTTGTTCCACTGCATCCTGTTGATGCTTGATCAGAATGGGGTGTAGGAGGTCTGGAGGTCAAATCAACATGTTGGGCAGTTGTCATGTTCCTCAACATGTTCCTGATTGTTTGATTGGTTGTTGCCATGTGGCGGGGTTCATTTTCCTGTGGGGGTAGGCCAATGACATTTGGGATTTCCATTTGCATGAGGGAGTGTGTTTGTTCTGGGACAATCTGGGTGTCTAAGTCTCATCAACACGAATGTCAAAATCCAAGGTTTTCCACCAGAACACCACATAGTACCAATATGATCAATGTTATTCACTTCACCTGTCAGTGGTCATAATGTTGTGGCTGATCGGGGTATGTTTCCACTGGCTACTGGGGACAGCCTTATGACACCTGAATTAAACACTGCTTTGACACAACCCTTGTTCTCACATGAAAACCCATTCTTTTAAAGTGGAACATATTGAGCCTGACTGCAGTATGGCCCAATTTAACAATAAACTTTGCACTGTCCGGGCCTTCAGGCAGGTCTACAGAGAGGCTGAGTCTGGGCTGAGTCCTCCCGCTCAGCAGTGCACAGAAGCAGGGATCAAAGAGTACAGCATCCCCTCCTCTGCGCCCTGCTGGGACCAGCAGATGAGAATGCAGCAGGGCACAACCCAGTGAGTAAACATCACACAGGGGATCCCTCTCCGTTTCTCCCGTTCTCTCAATGCCTGCCACTTTCTGAGGAGCAACGAGAACAGAGTCTGTTTATTGGGTACTGTGCTGGTGCTTGAACATATCCAGGGAGAGTTTGAGCAGATTTTCTCCCTCCCTCTCTCTTTATGACTGTCACTTGCTCTCCACATTCTCCTTGCTTGTCAGACGGCGTCTCATTCACTCCGGCTCGTTTCGCAGTCTCAAATATTTCTCACTGTCCTCATTCTTTCGTTTTTTGGCTCCCCTTTGAGTAAACTCCTCCCCATCACTCTGCCTTTTTTTTTCTCAGCTAAGTGAATTTCCTCATTCATCATTTTATCCGTCTTACTAGCTTTTCTCCCTTTGCCAATCCCTCTTTCTCTCTCTTTTTCAATTGACCCTTGGATCCTCTCCATCCCTCCGTTCTGTCATCCTCCTCCGTCTTGGCCTCCCTAGTATCCTCTTCCACACCCCCCTTATCTGTCACTCGACATCATTCACGCTTTCCCTCCCGCTCTCTTTGTTGGTCTTGGCAGCCACCTCTCTCTCCCTCTCTTCATCTCACTGGTCACACTCCACCTCCTCCTCTTACTCGGTTTGGCTACCCAGAGCCCCCATGCTGGTTTGTGACTGTGGGCTATGTCCTTGAACAGAGGTCAGGTGGGTTTCCTCTAGTTTGAGGGGTCTCTTCTCGAGTGGATGTGGTGCACGTGTGTTCGGGGAGGGAGAGAAAGTGTTATTTCCGGATGTGTGTGTTTGTGAAACCTCAAGGACGTGTGTTGTTTGTGTGTGTGTGTGCGCGTGTGTTTTGTCCACATGCAGAGGAGGGGCCACGCATGTTCTTTCCTGCCAGTGATTGCCCTTGACGTACACACAAGAGGATAAACACACACCTGACGGCCTGCATTTGTGTGTGCCATGTAGACGAGACACTTGCATACGTGTGTGTGTGTGTCCACGCACTTCCGTGTGCATTGCGTGCGTCGTATTTCCTCAGGATAAACAATGCCATCCAACCCTATTATGAGCCCACCGAGTAAACTGACACTGATTGCACACGTTCACCAACAAAACACACGCAAAACTCTATCCCTGAATCAACTCACACTCGCAGGACGACATGAGTGCGTCAGAGTTTTTGGGCCAAGATGGCTACATTTGACCTCAATCACTCCACATGGAGAGCGCTGTGGGAAGGAGGGGGGCGGAGACTCGCGGCACAGCCAACACCTGAGCAGTTACTGCAGCAACAGCAAGTGGAACAGTTGGCTGGTGTCGCTGGGCTGAAATAATGAATCATATACCTGGAAAAGCCCACTGGGAAGCATAGGCCATTCACTGGCAGTCCACTGGAGGATTGAAAGTATAGATCTTCATCCTCAGCATAATAAACTAGTCATCTGGCTGTCTTGGGAATCGCGCTAATGGCTGGCTGGAGTGAAATTTCCGAGTTGCGAATCCTACCTGAGGGTTTTGGTGGTCATGTCGGCTGCTGTGATGCCGTGATACACGAGCGTTTCGTTCCACACTGGGTTCAGCGTGTTCTTGAGGGTTTTTGTGCGCAGCTTGTTTGCCTGCAAAAAAAGGGGAGAAGGAGAAGGAGAAACATGAGAAGAAAGTCATGGAACGGTAAGGATCTAAAGAATAAAAGAAGAGCGAGGAATGTTTCAAGGGTGAGGGAGCAAATTCCTCAGATCAGAAGGAGAGAAAGAGAATAAAAGATCATGAAAATGTAGCAGAAGGAGCGACAATAGATCAAGAAAAAGGACAGAGTGAGGAAGAGCGAGGAAACATCATTTATCTCTGTCCCTCAGGAAATCGCAGACATCTGCTGCCTACTTTGTAGAAGGGAGTGAGAGGACGCGAGGCTTCCCTCTCGCCTCACCTGTTCATCTGTCTCCTCCCCAACATGATAAGACAGTGCATTAGCAGCAGCCAGACCTCCAAAACAAGCACCGTGTCTCAAACACAACACAACACAGCAGCCAATTAAACCGCACAACACAATCAACATGAAAAATTCAGGCTTTCCAGGAGAGGAAATGCCCACGAGCCCTTAATAGCTTCACCATCCATAAATAAAGTTTGCAGCCACTTGCTACCTCATTTCCCACATTCGCCTTCAGGGTGTGTTCGTCTTGTTTAAGTTTTTATTTTGGATTGTATTCTTTTTAATGTTTATAAACCCTTGTGGAAACTGGGACTGGATCCAGAAAAATGAATTTTAACCGACTCCAAAATACAATTTCTCCACACAAATCCAAAGGTCTGGCTCAGAAGCAGAAACTCTAAACGTTTAGTAATAACATTCGGAGTTAATAAGACATTGTAGAGCCACAGGCAGAGCTAATTGGCTGTTCTGAGCTGCAGGGGAGGATATTAGTGGTGAAAAGTATTTACATGAGGACTTTAAGTATAGTATTGAGAGTTTTCTTATTTTCTTTAATTCAAGCATTTCGCCTCTATTGCTTCTAGTTATTGTTTTTCATATTATGACTGGATGCAGTGCCTTGAAGGATAAGTATGGTAATGTTGTATATTTTTTCTTATTCTCATATAATAACAGGAGAGGCTCAGTTCAACAATAAACTGATCCTGCAAACAGTATTATCTTTGTGGCCACAAAGTTGGACGTATAGTAGCTTATTCCTCTGTGCATCAGAGCTCCATTGTTGTCCAAAAACATATCGAAGGGACCCTCTGGCGGTTTAATTCTGCATTTCTATAAAAATGCGCCACACTTGGTGATATGAGCCTTTGTTATTGTGAACACACGCTCTGTTTATGTTTGTGTCCCACATCGAACACGTCGCTGTAAATATTCACCGGAGTGCCAATTGTGTATTAATCCGCCTCTTAAAATAGTCGTCAACAAAAGCAGTATTGACTCCTGTTTCCTAACATTTGCTGAAACACTGCCAGCTGTTTTAGCAAATTATTCAGCACAATGCATTTTTGATGGAGCGCAGAGACCGTTGAAGGACCAACTCGGGGTTTGTTTTGGTTGTTCTTGTTCAATATGTGGACAAAACATGGAATTTTCAAAACTACTCAACACACAGCATCACCTTCCCTTGTTTCAACTGGTGCATATGTGTTAATGCATCAATAATAAACAAGCCAGGTCTAACTTGTAACACTGACAGGTGGTGTTCTGTCTGCAAGGAATTTCATTTTCCAATTTATCACAAATAACAGGTCTGTAGCAACCAATAGCGTAGTAATTTTGGCCATTTAAAATGTAACTAGAAAAGCACTCAGAGAGCGCATACCCCCGCCAAGGAGCTTCAGTCCACCTCCAACACAATCTCCCAATTCACATATTTCATATAGAACGTTAGAGATACAAATGTAATTACATACAGTTCAAATTTCCTACCAGCAATGCGGCGTTCACCCCATCCGACCTAATGAACAGACGCAACCTCTAGCGCGGCAGCTCCTAAGAGCCTCCCAGCTCCTTAGACAACTGAGGATAAGAATACCGGCCCAACACTTACATTACACTTGCATTATAAGTTACACTTACATTAAAAAAAACTCCTGGATCGAGACGGTGATCTGGATCAGTCCCGAAATTTCATCATTTCTTCCTTGACCCATTTCACACATTTCCTGAAAATTTCATCCAAATCCGTCCTTAACTTTTCGAGTTATTTTGAACACAAACAAACAAACCAACGGCGGCCATCACATAACCTCCTTGGCGGAGGTAATAAAGCCAATGATGTAATAACATGCCAATAATGTAATAAAGAGTTTTTGAGCCAATAACATACATAGTATTCTTCAGTTTGTTTTTGCATTTGTAAATAAGGGTTCATATTCTATGTTGTATATTGGAGTTAAGTACCATTATAGAGCCAGTCCAGTTGTTTAAATACAGCTTGAAGTGAGGACTGAATCATTTTTACTTGAGGGATGTTTGAATAAAAGTTTTAATGAGAAGTTTTCAAGATAAAGTGTGTTAAATTCATTTGATAATGCAACACTGACATGGAATTATGAATTTACATATATAAGCAAATAAACAATATTCTAAATAAATATTTTGTACAACAGATAATTCTCAGATTGGCTCTTACAACCATAATTAAGGAGACTGAGAGGTACATGGGACATATCCTTGATGAATGAATATGACAGCTATGCCGTCCACTAGACCTATCTTTGATGAGCAAACTGCACAAAAACTACAAAAGAATCTTTTATTTCTAAGAAATGCAGTCCTGTTTATGTGTTATTACATAATCTGCTGCAGTTATTACATTGTCAAGGGATTTTTTTTAATGCTAGCCCATTGACGCAATAACTTATTACATTATTGGCAAAATGTTATTTTGTTATTGGTTGCTACAAGGTCTTTTACTTGTGTTGCTAAATGGATTGAAGTTAAAGGTCTTCCTCTACTGCAGGCTTTTGCAGAATTGTATTCTGTGTTCAGTCTGAATGTCCAGCCAGTAGTTAAAGTCTTTACACTTCTCTCTTAATGTACTCCTGCTCATGTCTGAACAATTAAAGTCAAACACCTCAGCCCTCTTTCTCTTCTTTTCTGCCACCGTCAGCCTCTTGCTACATCGCCTCGGGGCCAGATGCCGAACCCTCCCTGCCGTCTTCTTTCTCTCTTGGTCTGTTTTCGTCCCCACATCCTATTGTTCAGCTTGTGCCGCCTTTCCTCTTTTCCCCCCTCACTGTCCCTCTTTCTCTCCTTTTTGCACGCTGGAAACTTCTTTTTCGCTGGCTTATCTACAAGAGTCAGCCCTCCGGAGCTCGGTCCATCAAGGGGAACAAGTGTTTTCGATTCATGTCATTCGTTTGATTCGTTAATGTGTGGGAGGAGCAGAGTCACGACTCGCAGCGGTGTTGCACAGCTGTACGTGTGCCAGCACGAGTCAACAGAACAACTATTTCCCAAATAGCCGTCGCTCCTCGTTTTGACTGAGCCGGGGTTGGTTTCCTGAGCGCACATCACACACTGCACACTCCATCTACAAGCATGTACAAACACTTCCCCCTCCCTGCTTCCATTCTCCTTTTATACTAGCGTGTTTGCATCTGTTTCTAAATATTTTATCTCTATCTCGCCCTCTGTCCATCACACTCTGCCTGCATGGATCTTTTTACTTACTTCTAATCCACCCCCTATCCCCACCCTCCTTTTACTCAGTCCCCAGAGCTGCGAGTGAACAGTGTGGAAGTGAGTGAGTTTTCCACGCGCCTCGGTTTGCAAATGGGCAGATGAGAACACCAATGACCACCACAGAGGCGCCCAGAACTACTGCGTCCGTGCCTGTTTACGTGCGAGAAAGAGAGAGGCGGTGATCGAGAAGGAAAGGGAGGGAGGGATGGCAGGAGCTTCTCTGCGCGGCTGTGACTAAATCCTTCGCGTGTCTGCGTACACACAAGGTCATGAGCTGCTTGGGTTGCGGTGTGTGTTTGACGTCTCGGAGGCAGCTGCACTCGACTGTGTCCTGGTTAAAGGAGAGTGTACGCTGGTGGATGGTGGAAGGGAAAATGTGCGGGGCAGGGGGACACGTGGGCCCCTGTCCTCGGCATTTTGAAGAAAAAAAAATTCTCGAGAACCTTTCCTGGATTAGTCACCGCGAAGCTCAAACGTCTGAGCGGGTAGACGTGCGAGTCTGTCATCCTCATTTCCTCACTCTCCTACTTTCCGAGTGACGTGGCCACCGTCTGGTGGGTATTTAGCAAACGGCGCTTCATGGGTGCTTACCTACTCATTGATGCTTTCTCGCTGCGCCCCCCCCCCACACCCCAACACCACCACCTATACCGCCCCTCTCTCCCCCACCACCACCACCACCACCACCATCAACACTTGCCTGTTGACGTGAGCCGTGTAACAATCCTCCCTGTTTCCATGACAACCACCTGCTGCTGTCCTCCCCTCATCTGTCTCTCTCTCTCTCTCTCCCTCCCTTTTTTCTCCACTCGCTCCCTCCCCCCCTTTTCCTCCCTCTCAGTTGTCTCCCTTCTCTCTCTCTCTCCCTCTCTCTCTGCACACTGTTGGTATTTCAAGGTCAAAGAGGGTCACAGGCGGATAGCGAGATAGAGACAGAGATAAGGGCTGAAAGTGGGGAAAGGGAGGTGATGTCAACGGGAGAGAAGACGAACAGAAGAAGGGTGGAGGATATAATTTTTTTTGTTAAATCTGCCAGACGTTGTTATTGTTAGCACTTTAGACCTCAAACGTTTTGCCCCGGCCAATCTATCCTGGCCCGGCGTCCTCCCCCTGCACTTATTGTGACCTCATTTCGTGCCAACCTTGAGCCAAAATGGCCGACAACAGGTTGCAGTCCGTCGCAGCTGGGGGTTGCTGTGGCGGCGAGCCTTATCTTTCCCGCCGCTTGAGCTGAAAACAAGACAAGAGCAGTGCAGCGGACCGGAACGTGTCTGTGCTTGATAAAGCGGAGCACCAGACGAGTCACATTAAACAGTAACCAGCTGAAACACTTCCTGCTCAACGGCTTGAAACGTCACAGCGAATTAGCCTCACCGCCATGCTACATGTTTGTCCACCTTTTGACCTTTTCTTGGTGTCTGATAATCAAGAATCAACAGAAGAGATTCTTATTTACAAAAAGCAAATAACTGTTTGTTTTCTCTACTTCATAATGTGTGTGTCCCCTTTTTGTCCAGTGTGTTGAATGAATTATCTTCTTTTAGCGCAAGTTACTGTGTGATTTACAACTTCAGTGAGCGAGTGTCAGTGTCTGGGACAGCCCAGTGTGTCAGCGTGTTACGGTAATTGCCATAGAGGTAAGGTTGGAGCAGTAGTGACCTTGCTAGCCCCGGGGAGAAGATGAAGCTTGACGTATGGATCGGCCAGTCCATTGGAGTCCATGGCTTTCAGTCCCTGTGGACACAGCAAGACACACACACACACAAACACACACACACATACTGTAGTGTCAAAGGTGACGTCATCGTACCCTCAAACGCTTCACACAACTGATGGGGTCAGAAAAAGACAGCGAGTACGACAGACCTCTTCTACTGTAGTTACATCTCAATAGTGCTTCTGGGTGTTTCTTTCTATGCCAGTGTTTTCTACTCTCCTCGACTCCTTTGTGTTGTCCTCGAGGGAACTGTTCAGTGAGATTTACATAATTAACATCATGTGACAGTACGCGATATGTACTGCAAGGCTGGTGTCCTTGCATGATGGCCATTGCAAATGTGTCTACGAAAGCAGCCTCATATCATTTCGTAGTTCTGTGATTTTGAGTTGAAGAGGATGTGAGGCGGACGTGTGTCTCTCTAGAAAGGTGTTGAGATGTGTTGCTCAGAAGTATTACGGTAGAATTGTTCTCTCTTGGCCTTCAAGGAGGATTATGCAACCACACACACAGATAGACAGTCTGTTTATACAAAGGAGATATTGAAACTGTGTGTACCTTTGCCTTGTGAATAGTACAATGAAGACAGTTGTTCTCTTGATCAAAAAGCAGGCTGAACTCCAGCGTTCCAAGGTAGGCTAAAAAAAAAAAAGAGCAACACAAACCACGGCGATTACTGACAGACTCACTCACTCAAAAGCTCTGAGTCACATTTGTAGCAGATGGTCTCTTAAAAACATGACGCCGCCTAATATGAATTGATCTGTCGTGTTTGATTACTGTTTGGGAATGAGCAGAAACTAGAGTCCCACTATTGTAGCGTTGTGTAATAAATCATCAGCGCCGCCGTGTCACATAAAGTGGGAGTGACAAACTCTTGGAAAAACGCTTTGACTCCGCAATTACTCTGTAAGCATATGCTGTGCTTTTGAGGGAAAAAACTGAAGCAGAAACTGAGCAAAGCAATATGATGCTCCTCTCCGAAGTTTAACAGTTGGCGGTGTTATTTTTATGCTCAGCAATTTTCACATGAGTGACCACACACAACATTCCCACCACAAAACTCAACTCCCAACCCAACCGGTCGAGGCAGATGGCCGCCTTCCCTGAGCCTGGTTCTGTCGGTGTTTTTTTTTTTCCACCTCCCTATCCTGGGGAGTTTTTTGGTTCCCTCCCACTGTTTACTCAGAGGGAATCCAAAAGCAACTTTGGATCGTTCAGATTTCTGTTTTCTGTTCTTCCTTACTATGTTAAGCGCTATGTGATGACATATGTTGTAAATATGTGCTATATAAATATAGTTAAATTGAATTGAACTGAACTGAATTGAAAACTTTGTTCCCCCTCCTCCGAACTCACTGTCGTCATCATCAGAGTCGACGGCCTCCTCCCTGTCTCCATCATTTTCCCCACTCCTCTCCCCGTCCTTGTACCCTCCGCCCGTCTCCCCGTTGAAAGTCTCCTCTTTCAGGATCTTCTTCTCCCTGGGAGGCGGCGGCGTGCAGGGGTAGTCGTGGAAACGTGGGAAGAAGTCTGAGATCTGTGGGATGGGGAGGATGGGCCCTGGGCACACGTTAATGGCAAAGTGCTCCTGCATAGAGATCTTGACCGGCGAGGGTGGGGGCGGGCCGACGGAGTGGGGCGTCGCCGAGGGGGAGGAGGCGGATGAGGAAGGGGTGGAGGAGGAGGAAGGGGGGATGGCCAGATGGGAGGTGGAGGGGGGCGGCGGGGGCTTGGAGACACTCATGTGGACGGTGAAACGGGACTGTGGGATGATGACGATGATGAAGGGGTGAGCCGGGGAGAGAAATGAATGAGGTGAAAAAGACGAAAAGAATAACAGCTGGGATCAAATAAACAACAGCTCAGCCTCCTGTAGGGTTTGTAACTGTCTACTTCTACACAGCAGCAGGGGTCAGTTCTACTCCAGGTGAGATAATGTTGGCAACATGCTAAAGAAAAGCAACATGCTGAAAATCACAACCCCTGTGAAACATTGTGGTATTGAAAATATCTCAAAAGCTAAAATAAGAATTTGACAGAACCTTTGCCACTTCGAGTGTGACTCACACATTGTGTCAGCACACCAAGTCTGTGCTCTGAATGAATATTCAAATGTAGTGCTGGAAAGTAAGAACAAGTGATGTCACTTGTGTATCTGCACTTCACTCTAATCCTTCTCTTATCTCTCTCTTTCTCTCTCTCACTCCTCTCTCTCTCATCTGCAGGTCTCCTGAGCAATATTTACATAATACTATTTGAAGTCTTTCTCAGTCTTTAGCATATTTGTCACCAAATGAAGCATAATAACGGCTGCCGAACTCCATCCTCGTTAAGCCAAATGCTATCAGTGCCTATTTTTCTCACAGTGATTAGGAAAGACTGAAGACGCTTTCTCTCATGTGCTCCCACAGAGCTGCCGTGTCTTCAATATTTCACGAGCTGCTTTGATTTTATTGGTCACAGACACAAACTTCAAACTGGAATGTGGCGACGTTCCCTTTGTCTCCTGGTGCTGTCCCAGATTAAAATGTTAACAATAAAAATAACTAGGTTTGGTCTTTACCTAAAATATGCAAATGGTGGAAATACAAATTACAGTTCCACTCCATGAACAAGCCGCCGCACGAGACCCAAACTAAATCACCACAGTGTCACTGCTGCAGGTCATTTGAGGATGCTGTCACTTGTCATCCTACTGTATTTTTTATGCCTCCATCATGTCAGGGCTGGTTACTGGAGACATTTGTTTTTTTTAACATTTGTGTTTATCAGCATGCTGCCCTGGATTTTAAGGCTCTGCCCTCCCCCAAATAAAATGTTGCTTTTTGACTTGTATTTGACTGATGTACCTCATGTGGACATAAATCATCAGGCTTTTCGCTAATTACGTTCTCTTATTTGAAAAGTGTCAGCTGAAAACTCACACATCAAAGTGTTGACTGAAGTAATTTTCATTATAGATTAGGCCATTAATAATTGAAAGAGTGGGGAAAAATTGCGAAGTTTCCACAACTCAAACTGACATCTTCAAATTGCTTGTTTCGTCTGGCCAAAGAAATGTAATTTACATTAACAGCAAGCACAGAAAAGCAGAAAATCTTCCCATGTGAGAGGAAATGGGGGTGTTATTGGTATTTTTGCTTGAAGAATTGCACAAAATTAATTGATTATGAAAACTGCCACTGATTGTGTTTCCATAAATTTGCACATGAAATAACGGATTAAGTGATTCAGCTCTGGTTAACTTAAGTTCTCGTCTAGAGCAGACGAATGGTGTCTGATCTCATTTTCGATAAGTTATCTCCTTTTTTTGAAAATAAGATGTGTTTAAATTATCAACCTGAGTGGTGTCACACAGAGATTAAGCATTTAAATTGAAAATGTAGAAGCCATGCAAAGATCAGCAACTTAACAAAACAGGCAAGTATTGAAAATACTACTAAGAACTGATGCTTTACTGTGTTTGTAATAATAAAACATATTCACATATATATGAGTATCTGCTGAGGAGATCTCTTACTACACATCCATATCAACACAGAAGACTTACCTCAGTTGTAAACTTGCATTTCCAGGAGCACATCCCATCCTCCTGGCCATACTAAGTTACCGTGCAGCATCACTTCCTCACACACACACACACACACACATGTGCTAAGACCTTCAACACAGATGAAGACCCCAAACTGCCTGTTTCCATCATTGATACCTCCACTCACTCAGTCACTCATCACCACTCTTATGTAACGACACCCAAAATTTCCCTGCTCGGGTGCAGATGATCACTTGCAGCATGTTGCTCGCAAACTCACTCGCCCCTCTACATACTAAGATGCGCACATGCGAGCACATGTGCGCGCGCTCTTGCAGACATCCACATGCACAAATATAGCCGTCCACAAAAAACGTACCCAGGGACAGTCTTCATCTGTGCCAGCACTCCATCTTGCCTGCACTCACGTCCTCTGTTTCTCACACACTGTGGAGCATGCAGACCAGCTTTGAGTCAATATATCCCTCTATACTCCCTCTCTCTCTCTCTCTCTCCTTCTCTCCCTCTGTCTCTGTTCATCGCTCTCCTCCTCCCCACCCTCCCTCCTTCCCTTCCCCTTCAGTTGTGACGTATCTGGTTAAAATCCCCATCAGTTGTTTTCAGACTGTGCATATAGTACTGTCACTCACTTTCTCGGCAGTGGGGAGGTTTTAAGGAAACCCGGGAAAATGGGTGACTGGTGGGTGGGGAGGGGTGGGTGCAGAGAGAGAGAGAGACGGACAGACAAGCCGAGCAAGACAGAGGGACAGATGAGGAGATAAACCAACATTATACAGACAGACAAATGCAGAGAGAGACACCAGACACCAAAGGCAAACACACAGAGAGAGGCAGATATATGCGGTAGATGGGCAGGAAAAATGGATGTGAAAACACTGAACACACAATAGGAAATATTGCTCCGGGATGAAAAAAAGCCCAAAAAAATCACCAGCTGAAGGACAGAGAGAGGAAATTAAATTCAACATGTTGACTGAGCTGAACAAAACACACTGCCAGCCATTAAATCGCACTGGCAGATTACTTTGTGTTGGCTGTTACTACAGCCAATATCAGACGGGCATATGTGTGTGTGTGTGTGTGTGTTGCTGTTTTTGTCCGCATGTGTCCAACTTTTGCAGCCCTCGTAGTAACTAACGGCCGCCACCTGCCACAGTAATGGAATGAATCAAAGACAACAATGCTTCAGTAGCAGCGGATTTATGTGGGATGTTGCTGGTGCAAATCACTGGGGGGACACGAGAGCAGTGGATGAAGGAGATGGAGAGGAAGCTTGACTGTGGGATTTTTAGGAGAGAAACACAGATTATTAAACCTGACAGTTATGTTAGGGAGTTTAAGACCTAGAAATATAGTTTTCTTTGCTTTATTACCTTGATGCATCGTGACTTTTGTTTCATGAGAATCATTTATAACCATCAGGGACCCCTGATAGTCTAATACAGTTTAGCTTTATCTGTCATATGTGTTGACAGTTCTTTTTACTCAGCTCTACATCTCCTTAATCTCAAATAAGTCTATTCAGGCTTTTTTTTCTTTTTTTTAATTTTATAACAGCTTAGTTTTGAGGTTTAACAGGGATTTAGATGTGTCTGCCATCTAATAACTCCAAAAAATGAGTCACAATGTGGGATAACAGTGTAGATTCCTTAGTTTGTGAGCGGCTTTTGGGCAACCATATAGAAGATGAAACGTTTTCTTAAGCTGATGCAATAAAAGTGTTGGATGTCATATTTTGTCTCCTTGATCAGATTAGCTTCAGTGGGAGGGCTTACCATACCTATGGACAATATTGAGTTTTAATCAAGTCAAAAGAAAAAGAAGAAATGCCTGTATGAAGGAAAACTGCAGTTATTTAGCAGAGTGTTCTGAAGGAAACTGAGCCATTTTTAGAATTTTTAACACCACCTCCAGTAGAAATCAATTGTGTTACCTTGTTAATATGTCAATATAATGTTTTTATACACCCATCAGCCACAACACTGTGACCACTGATAGGTGAAGTGAATAACACTGATCATATTGGTTCTATGTGGTGTTCTGATGGAAAACCTTGGATTTTGCCATCTTTGTTGATGAGACTTAGACACCCAAATAAACATCGTCCCACAACAAGCACACTCCCTCATGCAAATGGAAATCCCAAATGTCACTTGCCTACCCCTGCAGGAAAATGCACCCCACCACATGGAAACAACATCAATCAGGAACATGTAGAGGAACATGACAATGGCCCAGCATGTTGATTTGACCTCCAGACTCAAGCATCAACAGGATGCAGTGGAACAAGTTTGATTGACAGAGGCCCCACTGCACAAGCCAGAGTACCCAAAGGATCCACTGTCAACGTCCTTGTTCCGGACCCCATAGGACACCCTGAGAGGTCCTCTTGTCCATGTCCAATGGTTCAGAGCATTTTTGAGCACATGAGGGGGACCAACACAATATTAGGCAGGTGGGCATAATGTTATGCCTAATGGCTGTATTTGCTGAAAGACATGTCAGACAAATAAGCCATCATGGCTGAATATTTCCACTTTGAAGCTGCAGTGTATCGTTAACTATCTCAAAAACATGGATTCAGACTTTAAACCTAAGGAACCAATTCTGCTCACCTAAGGGTTTTGGCTTCCGTACTATTCTTCCTTATCTAGCTGGACTCACAGGATGTAGATTATAATCCTGCTATCGGCTGCATATTTCACTCGAATTTCTCCTCCCCTTCTGTTCTCTTTGTTGTGACACTTTTCAAAATTGCCTTCATTGCAGGAAACAACAACAACCTCTGGGCAGCAACTTAAGACACTGAGAATGTAAAATTGTGCTGAAGTGATTTAACAATTTCAATCACAGTGTTAGTCTTACCATGAGCAAATGCTCCACCGAAACGATTTCCCACCCCCTATTTTGAGTGAATTAGTTAATTTAAACACAAGACACTTGTGCTAAAAAGAAGGATTCATACTCAATGAAGGACCTAGGACCCCTAATCTGTCTCTATACCTACCAGTGAGCAGTGATTCCTAACACGTCTCTGGGGGTCATCAGGTGGAAACCTCCCTTCAACGGTGTTTCTCCTACTTAGTCCCACGACACCTCCAGGAGGCTGGGAGGTGAACTCTGGCGTCCCAGAGTCACCCCCCCTAGTGCCAGTTCACACTGCTCCTACACAATCAAAACAGCACTGCCACATTCAACTGACCCAGGCCTGTTTAGGAGATGCTCCAGGCACTATTTTGAGTGAACATCATCAGTGCATCATGTTCTTTGCTCTTCCAAGACCACTGGGATTGGTTTAAAGAAATGCAATCTCCTCAGAGCTTTTATTTCCATAGCAAAATGATGATGTGTAGTCAGACGATTCTGCACAGTGCTGTCTGAGCACTACAGAATAGCCTGGCTATGAGAAACGACTGCTCTTCAGAATCAGTTTCCAGTGCAAACATATATATAATGCTGAAGTGCTTCATTATTACAACTTGCCATTGTGTAGGGTAAAGTAGTTTCTCAGTGTGCAGAGTCCCAGGCGAGCTTGCGAGGTCGAGGTTGAGTGGAGACAAAGAAAGAGATGACGTAGGTCCGCGCATTTGAGAGGAAGCGAAGGAGTCACATCTGAGACATTTTGAAACAGATGGGGATTGTTTTCATGGAAATCACTGATGTAATTATATAAATTTGATATACGAAGATGAGTTTTTACGAGTTAAATCAAAGACTGGAGAGGAAATCTAAAGGAAAAATTGTCAAAAGTAGAGGACAAAGTTGGGGTAGAAAAAGGCAAACATCAAAAAAGGAAAGAACCGAGTCTCAATGAGAAAGTGAGTTATGCACATATTTCCTGTTTCAGCAGGTATTACAGGGAAGCTTCATTAATTTTAGAAAAAGCTGCTATAAAACAATATTTCCATAAGTTCTTAAAGTTGCTTTAGAAATTACATCCAGAGTAATGAAGCGAAGTGATGTAATTACACAGCCGCATTAGTACGTACATAGTGGAGGAGGTTGGGGTCAGTGGATGGGTTAACAAAATACTTTCACATTAGAGAGCGCTGTTTGCTTCCCATTGCAAACTAAAAGATAACATTACTTTTAACCAAAGTCACTTCCTAGCCTTAACAGAAGATTTATTCTTATTACCATGATGACAAAGGTTCTCTGTTCAACCCAAGCCCTCATCTTTCCCCATATATTTCCTATAATGTAATTCAGGCAATGCTTCAATGAGTTATTTTAAAGGCGGGAGAGACAAACAATCTATGTACAATGTAATTCTCTGTTGTTAAATTGTAAAAGATGATGAGCAGCAAGCATGGTCAATTATATTAATGGTCAGCTGGCGGGAGAAGAGGGGTAAATGTATGTGGATGAATGTGCTCATCCATTTGTAAACACTTAGATTTACTTTGAGCATCTCATTACTATCAGCATTACCTCATCAATATTGCGTTAACAGACCATTACACTTTATATTAATTAATTTGCAAAGAGAACATGTGGGCTAAATGAATTGAAATGAGATAAATGAATGCTCAGCCTACCGATGCTAAACCATCTATCTATAAATAGATGTTTTAGACATGGGCCACATGCTATAAGTGGCTTGAAATTGATGCAGAAGTGCTCCTGAAGTACACCTCTGCCTGAGTTATGGTCACACAGACAAAACGATGAAAGTGCTCAGTGTTTTCATGGTGTTGGTTTCTACAGAGCTGCTCATCCCTTTAGTGAAAATGAAACCCACAGCTGCAGTTATCAGACAGCTACAGAGCGCTCACAGCTGACCTGCCGACCTCCAAAACTCTCAGACGCTCTCCATGTGGCTGGGTACCCGGGAGAGACTCTGTACTCTAGCAGGAGAGCTGTTAAGGCACGCTTAGGTCACGGATGATTTACAATGAATTACAGGTTTCTAATGTGCTTTTGCAAGGTTACTTAGACAAAATTACAAAAAAGATATTTTCTCAGTTCTCCCTAGTGGTTCCTTCCCTGGGTCTTACCTACTGCCGAGGACACTGAGGTAATGTCCTTGGTATTCTTTCTAGGAATTTGGGTATTTTTAGATTGAACAAACAAAAATAAATCAGCATGCCTCCACCAAATGTTGGATATATTTCTGGTTCAGGGGTAAACACATTGATGAAAAAAGGCCCTATCCCAACAATAGTGAAAACATTCTGAGAAAGCAATTTTAAATTAGTGTTTAGTTCTTTGAGGTTAGGTTTTCATTTTCCAGAGTAGCTTTACTCGGAAAAAAAGAAGATTATTTCAGCAAATTCATAGAAGTCATAGAGCAGTGGTTCTCAACTGGTGGGTCGGGACCCAAAAGTGGGTCGCAAAGCCATTTTTAGAGGGTCGCAGAAGCATGTCCCCCCAAAAAGTAGTGGTATAAAGTCTTTTATTTTAAAGGAAGTGTTTCTTATGACACCGTTTGCTTTCAATAGCAGGATATTTAGTGGCGGTGACACCAGTAGTTGCCCATTATTAACCTCTAGATTTGGCTCTGCCAGCTTATTGGAGAAATTATGCTAAAAACGTGCCAAAAATAAAGCAAAATATGTTCCGAATCTGTCAAAATTGGCCAAAATAGACCAAAAACTTAGAAAAAAGTCCAAATATACCAAAATGAGCAAAAAATAAGGCAAAATTTTCCCCAGCTGTATCAAAATGCATTGAGACGACACCCAAATGAACCTTAATTTGTTAACAGGAACAGCAAACTTCAAAAATTTGGGTCGTGCTGATATTAATAGAGACATAGTGGGTCCTGAGGCTGGACCAGTTGAGAACCACTGTCATAGAGTATATCTCTCAGTTGTTTCAGGTCTGGGTCTTCAGTTCTTCAGGTGCTGTGAGTACACGAGGACTTCTGTGTTCACTCTTGCAGCCAACGGCAGCAGATTTGATGAGCTTTGATGAGATATTTCAGAGTTCGCAAAAGCAGCTCTAGAAAGTGAACAAACGTGGCCGACAGCCAGTCAGTTCTTTATTCTGAACTGCTCAGCTTGCGAGCAGCGGGCAGTGAGACTAGTACTGGTTCGTCACTTCGTATGTAGCAGCTTAGTAAAACTGTTACTGGCTTGTAAAGCTGGGAGGAAATCCAGTTGTGAGGGAGGCTTCGGGACCGGCAGAAGGAAAAGTCTTTGTATCTTCACAGCTTTTGTTTTACATCTCCAAGTTTATTACAGTCACAAAACACAATAAAAAATGGATTTGCACCATAAGGGACCTTTAAAAATGACACATACCACTGCAGCTTCAATAAAGAAATGTAAATAACTGCATAACATCAGGCTTTTAAATCCTGCATCTGCATTCATGCACATTATACACAGCGGGGAACGGAATTTCAATTGCTGAGCTCACAGCATCAAGAACAATAACGCTACAGAGAAACACCCTCACTGAATAATCCGCAGGCCTCTGTTTCAACAGTTTTCAGTGTAACTCCTTCGTGTTAAAGACACTTCCTTTAATTTTCTACATTCTGCATATATTTACATACATATATATATGAGTAAACTGCTCTAGTCATTTTGTTGACAGGTAGGCAGAAAGGTTCGAATAAACCTTTCGTGTGCCACTTGTAGAATACAATAACTGGTAGCAGCATAGTAGCAGCATTTATCTGCTAAAAAGATGGATATTTCCTGGGGAAGTTAATGGAGACTTAATCAGAACAAATGGAGAGAGTGAGTACATATTGGACTTGGGTTTAAAGAAACACGAGTATCAGTGAATGCTAATGTGGCTCTGTGCCTGCTGGATTTTAAATGTGTTTCCTGACATGTTTACTCTATCAGTTTTGAAGGTGATTACTTTACAACTTGGTGTCACAAAAAACCAAACCCCAAACACATAATTAATAAAAAAAAAATGCTTAATTAATTGAACACTCTCATGCATATCATGGTTGCCTCACCTGTCAATTGTGCACATCCTCAGAAATTTAAACTATGCGTCTGCACTATGAAATTCAACAAGTGACCAGTGGGGGCAGAAGGCAACTTGGGCAGCAGTTTGGGTTTAAAAACAACAGCGGTGGAAAGTTTTGAGTGTACTCTACTATGATCTCAACGTGCACAAAAACTGTAACCGCCTCAAGTGTTTACAGATTTTACGTTTGTGATAAGATATTCTGTTTTTGGCAAGAGATAGTTAGAGTCTCATCTGCCCTCTGCGAGACATAATTTTATCCTCTAGATACACCCAAAGGACAATAACTCTGGCATTACAGACTTTTTTTATGGTAATGATTTGGTCAAAGGCCAGAATAAATACCAGTGGTTGGAATACGCCAGTCTGGAGGAAGATTGTTGACATTTAGCTAGTTAGAATATTTAGCATGTGCCACATTTACCTTCCTTGTCACTGCCAATGCCCCTTTTCCTTCCGACCTGCACAGAACCCCGAATGTGCTCAGGACATACTATGTGAATTGCTCTGAGCCACTTTCTTTGTTTCCCATTTACAAAGTGAGGAATGTGTACAAACACCAGATATTTTTCCAGCATACACATGAAGGACAGCTCAGGAATTCCTCGAGGAACACGACCAAGAGCCCATTGTGTTGACTTGCTCCCCAAACTCCCCACTATCCGATGGTATCAAGCATCCGTGGGATATTCTGGAGCAATCTCAATCCACACAGGTCCCACCCTGCAACCTACAAGACCCAAAGGATTCACTGTCAGTATTCCAGTGTCAGACACCACAGGACACCACCAGAAGGGTTCACACTCCAGTGGATTAGAGCCGGTTTGGCAGCACAAAGAGGACCTATGCAACATTAGGTAGCTGGTTTAAGTATTCTGAATGATCAGTACATATATGTATATATTACGATGCCATTCAAATTCAACTTAAAATGTACTTCTCTGAATGTGAAGGGTGACAACATTATAAGAGCAGACTGACAATGTCGTGAGAGAGGTAATAAGTACATTCGACAAGCACAGGCTCAGTCGATGCATTCACAGTATCATGAGTTTGTCTAGTTTGCCATGTCCAGGCCAGTTCTAGGGAAGAAACACAATCAATTGTACTTGAAGAATGAAGTCTGGGCGATGGCGCAGCGTATTGATCTTTCTCAGTGGTAAACATCAGGTAGCCTGTCAGATGGATATTTAACACAGTGGCATTGTCCATGAAATGACAAAAGTAAAGAACGGTGAGCAGCATCCAAAGGAAACGGGAAGGAAAGTGAGAGCAAAGTGAGTGCACAGCAGCAAGTGAGAGTGTGACGACAAATATCGATGGAGACAGGTGAATTCGAAATATCTTTTTGTCATACCACTTTGTTTACAAAACTTACCTCAATAAGAAGTTTTAAAAAATGAAATGAAAAATAAAACCTATGATCAAAGGAACAAATCCATCCAGCTACCACACGTCCCTCAGCCCTCATGTGAGCATGATTAAAGCATCCACATCACACGTGAGTATAATATAAACATCTAGAAAGAGTGAGGAAGAGATTGGTGGGAAGGGAGGAGAGGCTACGAGCAATTTGTGGAGGAGCATTCATTCAGTCCGTCTGCATGGGAAGATAATCTCCTCCCATTACTGCAGCACAAAGCAGAGCAGGTTTTCCATTAAGTGTACAACCAGAGCCTCCCTAGCCTCTCAGGCAGCCATTAGCTCTGAGATTAAGTAAACCTCTATTTACATACTGTAGCACCGGCAAGCGCTGAATATTTCAACATTTGGCACCACGGAGGACAAGAAATTGCATAAATCTTCTGATAAGGATCAAAGGAACTTCTCACCATATCTTACACTTGCCCTTGAAAGTATGTGTAGGCATATCTTGAATTCCTGAGTTTCTTCCCTGCTTCTGTTTCAAAATACATGCTGACTGTGTACTGCAGGAGCCTGTGTGTGAAATTAAAATCAAAAGGCAGTTTTGAGAGTTCATAATATACAGCGATCAGGCATAACACTATGACCACCTGCCTAATATTGTGTTGGTCCCCCTTATGTGCTCAAAAATACTCTAAACCATTGGGCATGGACCAGAGGACCTCTCAGGGTGTCCTATGGGGTCTGGAACCAGGACGTTGGCACTACTCCTTTGGGTACTCTGGCTTGTGCAGTGGGGCCTCTGTCAGTCAAACTTGTTCCACTGCATCCTGTTGATGCTTGATCAGAATGGGGTGTAGGAAGTTTGGAGGTCAAATCAACATGTTGGGCCATTGTCATGTTCCTCAACATGTTCCTGATTGATGTTTTTCCATGTGGTGGGGTGCATTTTCCTGTGGGGGTAGGAAAGGGACATTTGGGATTTCCATTTGCATGAGGGAGTGTGCTTGTTGTGGGACAATGTTTATTTGTGTGTCTAAGTCTCATCAACACGGACGGCAATATCCAAGGTTTTCCATCAGAACACCACATAGTACCAATATGATCAATGTTATTCACTTCACCTGTCAGTGGTCATAATGTTGTGGCTGATCGTTACACACCAATCCAACATTAAAACAGCCCATGTAGGTCCTGCTGGTGCCACTAAAACAGCTCTTACCCTTTGAGGCCTTTACTGCACAAGACCTCTAAAGGTGTTCTGTGGGAGGTAACGGTGTCTTTACACATCCATGGCATGTCTGGTGGGGGCCCGGCCCCCTCTGGGCCTGGGTCGGTGGGAGTGGACCCTCATCTGGGTCACCATGGCTTGGGGTTCCCCGGGGTCGGGAGGTGACGGTCTGGGGGGGGATCTCCTGCATGTCTGGCGGGTCCTCTAGCGCTGTGGCTCTTGTTGGGTTGGGGGCTGGACTCACTTGCCTGGTGGTTGTCGTGGCTCTGGTGCTGGCTTGCGGTGGGCGGCGGCTCGGATCCGGTATGGGTTTGGGCGCGCCTTCGGGGGTGGGGACCGTGGGTTGCCGCACTTCCCTGGGGCATGGTGCTAGTGGTATGCGTGGCGCCTTCCTGTTAGCGGCGCTGACTCCCCGTCCGCTCGCGCTCTCTGGGCTTGCATCTGGGCCCGGCCTTGGTTTTCCTCTGGCTGGCTCCCGGTGGTGGCCTGCTTGGGGTGGGGCCGGCGACCTTCCCTGCGGTGGAGCACTCGGTCCCTGTGTCTGGCTTCCCGGGCTGCGGTGGGCCTCCTGCCTCCCCTGGGGTGGGGGTGTTGGGTGGGGGTTGGGTGGGGGGCGGTTGGGGGGTGGGGGTGGGGGGCGGGTGGGGTGGTTGGGGGTGGGCGTTGGGTGGCGGGTGTGCCCCCATGCCCTGTGCCCCCCGGTCTTGTCCTTGGCGCGCTGGGGGTGTCGGTTGCTGCCTTCTCTTGGTCTCTGGGTCCGCGTGCTTGTCTGCGGCCCGGGCGGCCTTCTGGGCGGTGCCTCCTGGTGCTCCCCCTGCCCGGGGTGTGGGGGCACTTGGCCGGCCTGGCCCTGTTGACTTGTGGTAGTCGCTCTGGGCTTCGGTGTCCATCACACATGCATGTTTGTTCAGGGCTTACCAACTCCTGTCGAGTCCCCTTTCTGATAGTTGATGGGACCCGCCTGATTGTGCGGAGTCATTCTCCAGACTTTGCACTAAACTCACGCCCTCTATACACTTCTCTCTCACTCCTGTCCCCTGGCGTCCTAACTCTGCATACTGTCAGGACTTCTGGTTTCCAATTCATTTCTGTGCTGACTATTTGTTCCCAATTTTCAGATGTGGGATCGGTTGTTGGAAATGACATAGCATTTTACAGCACTCTTATAGGACTCAAATAGCACTGCCTGTCTATACCCTCCCTGTTCGTCTTGTCTTGTCCTGTCCTTCATTTGTTTCCCCCTCAATTCACTGAGGTGCTGCACTGCCCCCTCTGGCTCATGATAGAAAAATTCAATAAAGAATGACAGCTTAGCCTCCAGGGGGGGCCGGTGATGGTCACGCACACGCACTAAATATTAATATATTTTGCTGCAAGACTAAAATATGCATTGATCTCATTAAAGTTGACCCCCTTCTGTGGTGTTATACGTTGAGTATAAATGCAGACAAAAAAAATAAATAAATAAATAAAGGTGTTCTGTGGTATCAGGCATCAAGATGTCAGCAACAGATCCTTCAAGTCCTGTAAGTTGCAAAATGGAGCCTCCATGGATCAAACTTGTTCCTCCACCTCGTCCCAAAGATGCACAATCAGACTGAGCACAGGGGAACTTGAAGGCCAAGTCAACAACTTGAACTCTTCCTCAAACCAGTCCTATTAACTTCTACCGTCAGTAGGTTTTAATGTTGTGGTTAATCAGTGCACACAGTGTATCCTTTGTGTTTCCTACAGGCGCATAATTAACCAGCTGCAAAGACCCATCTGTGATTTAAACACTCAAAGAGGCGTGTGACTCTGTTTTGCTCCATGTCATGAATTAAATTACGAGTAAACATACAGAACGTTGATCTTATAAGAGAATTATCACAGTGTGGTTTTTTTTTTTGCCATCACTACATTTTACCCATGAAAGAGAGACTGGTAACAAGAGCTAGAGGCCCTTTCTTATACAACATGTCACCAGTACAGTGACACATCATACAGGACGGTTAATAACTCCTTCCTCACTGCTTTATGATTATCTGAGAATTACTTTCCCCTTCAGGAGCCACCAAAAAGAAAAGAGAGCCATTATTACAATTATTCTATATTGTACTGTAAAGTGTTGCTAAGACCTGCGTCAACCAATTTACTCTGTAATGGCACAGCAATTACACACCAAAATTGGACACCACAATTGCTGCTCTTACTAAAATAAATTAGATCGCAGCGGAATGAGTTCTGAGTGGCAAAGAGCTGGGTTTTATCCCCTAGGAATTCCACTTTTCATTTGTCAGAGGAAGAATGTGTTGCTATTTCTTTCAAAAGTTACAAAAGTCTCTTTTTAGATGAGGCGTACGTCATCAGCTGCTTATTTATCAGCAGCCACAGGAGGGTCTCCTGATGAGGGTGGGATGTGAATTATGCCCAAACTTCCTTGAGTGTTTGACATGTTGTATGAGTGACATTTGAGTGCGGCTCAAGAATGGTTAAAGGGACAGTCGTTGCTTCCTGAGATTGACGTCAATCGCGGGAAACTGTGTGAATTTAATAGGCAGCGTAAAGTTGGCATGTGCATTTTTTAACAGGTGGCTAGCTGTTGATGTTCCCCTGGGGCAGCAGTCGGTGTCACAGGTGCTGCTCGCGCTCCACATCGCTTTGCTTCAGGGGGGAATCGCTGGTCGTGTTGGCAGAGAGTGCTTCCCTGTCAAGGTGCATTATTCTTCTCACCACGTGCCCTGTCCCCAACTTCAGTCCCGCATGGCTCCTGCTCCCACACAGGTAGCTGCACTTTCTGTTTTTCCTTTATTCACTCTCAGCTCTACCTCCCACTGCTGCTATCGTCCACCACCAACATCACCTTCCTCCTTCACCCTCCCCCTCGTTGTACCGGTCTTCCCTCGTCTCCATTTCTCCATCTCCGAGGGTTGTTTTTGACACAGACAAATCCCATTAACCCTATCTGTGATTTGTCCTTAACTCTGACAAGCGGGGTCGCATGGCGAGGGAACAGGTGGGGGTTTCGTTTTAATTTATACACACGGACAATGTCACGGGAAAAAGTTTTCATTTTCTAATGTTTTCTGACAGGCCCAGCCACCATTGCAAAAAGAAAGAATGACCCCTGTCAAATAGGATGACAGATTGACAGAATGATATTGCCTCAGGTTAAATGTGTTATTTCATCTTTTTGTTTATTTGATACGTCTCCTCTTGCTCTTTTTGGGTTCCTGGGCCCCTCTGACATTAAGCTTTATTGCTGTTTTTCACTTAAAACCTCTGTTTTCATATAATCGGTTGCTGTGCAGGTTGGAAACGTGATTGGATTTTCCAAGCATATGGGTTCCTGCGGAGGTTACCTTATTTTTTGTTTTATCTCTCATGAGATTGAATTACTCTCCTGCTGATGCTGATCTCAGACCAGCCTGCTGTTCCAACTCCGAAGCAAAGCTCAGCACTAACACGGCCACATTATTTGCCACTGACCCAATTAGGTTCTGCATGGATGCTGTGATACGTATTACTCTCTCTTTCTTTCTCGCTCCCTTGTTTGCCCTCTTGTTATTTTTCCTCCGCTCCTTTTGATGAATAGCATTGCTTTTTAGGACAAATGACAGCTCCGTGATTAATTGCGCACGCTCTTTTGCTCTTACGCCTTCCCACTCCTTTCTCTATTTCAATTTCTGTTTCTCACCCGCTGACTACAAAAAAAAAATCTATCTTTACCTGGGTTTGCCCCATCAGCATATTCCCATAAATAAAACAGGGGAGGTGGAGGGGAGGAGGAGGTTGGGGTGGAGCGGTGGAGGGAAGTGTGGCCCAGAGGCAGGGCAGCGGGCATGTGCGAAATGGAGGGGTGAATGGATAGAGAGGGAAGGGGAGAGATGAGCCAACTGCTCCAGATCAGGAGTGTGAAGGTGACTGCAGTGAATAAGTCAAAGAGATGGAGATGAAATGAAAGAGAAGTGCAAATGTTAAGAAAATGGACCGAAGAAGAGGATGATCCGAAAGTGAAACTAAAACAATAGGTAGATAGATAGATAGATAGATAGATAGATAGATAGATAGATAGATAGATAGATAGATAGATAGATAGATAGGTAGATAGGTAGATAGATAGATAAAAGCAGGAGTTAAAAAAGGCAAGACCAATGAGAGAGGAATTGACTGGACTGATGAATCTAGAAGGAAATTACATGAGGATGTCGGAACAATTTCCACAGCAAAGAAAAAAAAAAAGAAATGAACAAGCACTTTTAGATCTCCAAGTCCTTTCATAATTCGAAGAAAAGACGGTCCACTCTATCAAACACTAAAAGGAGCGTAAATGAGCAGCAGAGCAGCAGATGAAGGAGCAAAACGGGGACATGTTTAGAGAGCAGTGATTTTAGCGAGGTGTGCAGCCCGTGCCCCGTGGCAGGACGTCATGCTGTGCCTAATGAGCCAACAGTGCCGGCAATTAGTTCCTGATATGACATTATCAGTCACCAATAAGTGAACACATCATTAACCATGAGACCCCTCCAATGGCCTCTTCTTCTTCTTCTTCTGTGTCTCGCTTTTGCTTTTCATACTGACAAACATGTTTTCTACTGCACACATTTTTAAATAATCAGCACAAGGCTAACAGTGCTCCCTTTTCTATGTAGAGTCCAAATGCTATTAACCTCATTCAGCTATTAGCTAAACCTGCTGGAGCCCATCACAGTGGACACTGGGCCAGAGGCTCGCCAGTTCATTCTAAGACGTTATTGCCAACAGTGTAACGAAATTCTTTATGAGGAAAAACACGTTTAAGTTTAAATTTGCAACAAAGCTTTGAATGAAGCCCGTAACACAAACTTATTAACATTCTGAGGAAACCTTAACGCACATATCTGATCAGCGGCAAAGAAGAATATTCAGTGACAAAACATTTCATGTACTTTCAACAAAATCAGCTCATAATCTAATGCAAGGTTCGTCTCTTTGTGATTCCAACTCAGACCAGGTTAGGAGAGACTGTGGCTTTGATTTAAAATTGAAGAAGTCAGCTGACTTGAGGAGCGACTAATGGGTCATTTATTTTCTTAATGTAACACTAAATACTTCCTTGATATTTTGCTGTTTCTCTCAAAACATTACTGCAAAACGAATTGATCCTACATGAGTAGCTGCTCTCAAGAAGATAGTTTAAAAATAGGACGTTTTCCTTGTAGGACCACATCAGCATTGACTCCATGCTGCTCCAAAATACGCCACTTCCTTCAGCCAATCCAATCAAGCCCACTACAAAAGTTGATTTCTTCTTAAGTCAACAGTTCAAAGGTCTACACTCCATTGGGAGCTGAGTGGTGCATGAAATGCACATTATTGCACTCACTTGTCTTTTTCTGTGAAGGTAAGCGGTGGAATAAGTTTCCGCTTCTTCAAAAAAGGCAAAGCGCTAAATAAGGGCTTCGGTTGGACTCACTAAGCATATTTGAGCGTGGCGAGGGTCTGATCGCGCAGGGGAATAGTTTTCTCAACCGTTCCCCACTGCAGCACTGCCTCAATGGGCAAGGAAGAGAGGGAAGAAAGGGAGAGAGGAAGACAAAGTGCAGAGAAAATGGAGAGAAAGCATTAAAATAAGATTATGCTTCACCTGCAGTTTTTGTTTTTCCTATGAGCACAACAAAGTGTCTTTACAGCACGATCAGCTTCCGCCTTTACAGAAAGTTGCTGTATGGTTTTGGAAAATTACAACACTTTCTTCACCAGAAGGATGAGATTTAGCTATTTTGCATTTTCACGGATTTCAAAGTGGTGTGACACGCAGCGGGTTTGTCCAGTGGAGTGAGACAAAGTACAGGTGCAGACCAAAGCAAAATGCCAAGGAGAGGAACAGCGGAGTTTGTTTGGACAGTTACACATCTCTCCGACGTGCAGCCAATTCTGATCATGCTGTTGGATTAAATTTAAGGTGTCCTCTTGACAGGAATAGTGAGTACATATGTGATACGTTGGTAGTCGAAAGGAAATAACCCGAGGGACCTGAAATCCCTCTAAATCCTTTGGCCGACTTAACTAACAAACAGGAGTCAATCAGTGAACTCGGTCAGTTGGGAAATGGAAGGATGGACGGCACAAAGAGGAAAATACTGTCTCTCCTGCTACGTATTTGCAGCACACACACACACACACACACACACACACGCAGAGGCAGCTTTACAAAGCGCCTTTAGCCTAAACTTCAAACGGTGAATCCACTGTCATTATACTGGCAGCATTTAACATCCAGAGTGTCAGTATCTGGGCTTCTTACTTCAGGCTTAAGTAGATATCTACATTTTCTTCAGCTGTCAGTTAATTAACCTCTAAAATCATGAATTTTCCTCCTATTTTCTCCTCAGTAGCTTACACAACCCTTATCTGCTGCCTCTAATACTTGGATATCTACTCGGCAACTGCTGCAACACCGCAAAACACATTGTTTTATTCTTCCACCCAATTCTGCACGACATCCGCGGCGGCTTTATGAGATAGCCCAGTAAAACAATTTAATGTGCAAAGGTTGAGTTGTGCTCCCTCCGACTATTTCCCGTTCCCTGTGTTTTGCCATGAGATGATGCTCACAGAAGTCACATACGATTTTATGGCTGCCTCCGTATCTGTTTGTTATCTGTGTCCCCCGATGGCGTTCCTTCAGCAAAACAGAAAATCTAGAGACTGACTTACCAACGGTGTTTAAAGCAAGAGAGGCCTTTCCTGGGTGGATTCCAGAAGCTTTTGTGAGTCGACGTAATCTCTCAGTGTTTCTTCCATCGGCCTTTGTGAGAAAATGAGAAGCATTTCGAGGAATACTTTTTATTTCTCACGATTTGTTGTTAAAAGTGAGACAGCCTGTGAGCAAACAGTGAATAATCAGCAGTACTAGGGCTTATGTAATTACGTTAAAGGAAATCAAATACAGAAAAAAAATACAAACGCAAGACAGTAATATTGAAAAAACAACAATCTTATTATAATCTCCCACATGTGGCCATATAAGCAGCCCTATATTGTGTTGAGACTCTGTTCCGAGGCTGCATTTTTTTCCATTATTTGCATCATTAGTCAACAAACACGAGTGTAATGTTGAGTGAAGATCTCTTACCTCTGGGTGATCTGGTTTCAGTCCGATTTCACTCTGTAATTTGTCAGAGCCAAAGCATCAGGATTCGTAGTGGGAGTGCAAAACACGTAAGGGAAATCTTTATTAGAGGAGATTTATGTTTTTCATAGTACAAAACAAAGCAAAATTGTAGACTAGACCCAGAAATTATGTACAGTTGCTGTCATTAGTATCCCTTTTGTTTGGTATAAGACACTATATAACCTCCTGTCTGCCACCTTTGTGTTCATATTCTGGCCAGGCAGGTATAAATGTCTCTCATTTAAAATTTTTGTTTGTCAGTGCAATTTATGAGTCATACAAGATGCAGAAGAGAGCTACATTTGTTATCAGTGAAATGAGTTCTTATTCAAATTAAAGCAGGTTATTTCTCTTGAACACAGAAAGTAAATGCTTGGTCCCTTTGTACAGGTTTGACACTGCACTGAAACATATCCACCAATCAGCCACAACATTATGACCACTGACAGGTGAAGTGAATAACATGGATCATATTGGTACTATGTGGTGTTCTGATGGAAAACCTTGGATTTTAACATCCCTGTTGATGAGACTTAGACACACAAATAAACATTGTCCCACAACAAACACACTCCCTCATGCAAAATGGAAATCCCAAATATCACTGGCCTACCCCTGAAGGAAAATGCCCCCCACCACATGGAAACAACATCAGACAATCAGGAACATGTTGAGGAACATGACAATGGTCCAACATGTTGATTTGACCTCCAAACTTCCTACACCCCATTGTGATCAAGCATCAACAGGCTGCAGTGGAACAAGTTTGATTGACAGAGGCTCCACTGCACAAACCAGAGTACTCAGAGGATCCAGTGCCAACGTCCTGGTTCCAGACCCCATAGGACACCCTGAGAGGTCCTCTTGTCCATGCCCAATGGTTCAGAGCATTTTGGATGACATAAGGGGGACCAGCACAATATTAGACATGTGGTCATAATGTTATGCCTGAGCTGTGTATGTATATGTATAAGAACGCTTTAATAGATTAATTGATTCAGGTTGGAGAGGTTTAATGTTTTTGCGTCTCCAATCTAAAGTCATTCTAACTATACGACATTGAAACAAAACATAATACTGATCCAGGTATATAAAATGACTATTGTAAGACAACATCATTGTCCTTTTTGTTCTTGAGGACCGAGGCGGCCGCTTACATCTCTAATCCACACATATTTAGCTGGATAATCACCTTTCATTATATAATCCTCAGGTTAGGTAAGGCTCCAGACAGCCACTGTTCATCTGCATCTGTCATCTGAGACAAAGGAGAAGCAGGAAGAACAATCAGAGTAAGTAAAATACACATAAGGTATAATATGTACGACTGGAGAAGGTACGCCTGTGTATATGTGAGTATAGCTGGACTAATGATCTATATAATGTTAGCCTGTTTTGTTTAATCATTGAAAGCAACTTGCATCAGCTATGGATCATTTGTAGTGAGTAAGCTCGGTGAAGAGCGTGTTTTAGGCAGCCAACTCACACTCTAATGAGACTGACAAACATTTCCTTTCTGCTTTATAATATTTGATTATGAGGATCTTGAGTATATTCTGCTGTGCAAGCCAGCAGATGGCCAGCCCTCTGTTTGCGTTTGTTTTGGTTCAATATTTGTGCCCCTGTCGCTTGCTACAATACAATCGCATCAACAGACTTATTCAGGCCAGCTCCACTGTGCGATTATCAGGCGGTCCTCCAGAAAAACAGCCAGAAAGATGTCGTAATTGGACAAAAATTATAGAGAGCCATAAGGAGATTTCCCCAAATGAAGAGACAAGGGAAGATGTCTGTGAATGAGAAAAATATCTCATTCTCGCCTCTCATTCCCTATCTGCACCCACACCGAAGGCGACAACCTCATTTCAGAGCCGTGACATAAAATCAGTGCTGGAGGGGGGGGATAGGAGGGACGTGAGGTGGAGGAAGTGGTGGAGAGGTGTTGAGATAGGTGAAGATAAGATGGAGTGCCAGACCTGATTGCATTACTATCGGTTGTTTATGGATCAGACGCAGACTGGTTTGCCCCTCTGGGATTGACTGTCTTCAGACTGGACAGCAGGCGAATCGAAAGATAATAAGAAAACAAAGAGGAAAATATAGAGAGATTACAAAGAAGGGTTGAAGCTTCACCTCAACTCACAACCTGAGTGGAGCTGTGTGCGTTTTTCTGTCTGTGGCTTTGCATTTGTGTTGAGAGGTCCATTTTTTGTCCCAACACTCAACACATTTCCTGTGGGCAAAATTTCATGTTTCTTTAAGCGATGTGACAAATTCCCGTAAACATACCGCGGTTGGTGGGGAACTTTTCAAAGTCTGTCCTAAAAGCCTTTTTTGAGGCTCCAGAAACAGCTGTGAGAAGTCTGAAAAACTGGTCCGAGTGATTTCACTTCAGTCAGTGAAGTTGGGTCTAAAGACAGAACAAGTTTGAAAATGAAAAAAAACTTGAAAGAGGTGAACTCATCAGAGCCCGCTCCTTATCTCTGCTCGAGAATAAATTCGACACTAATTGCACAAAACAAGACATGTCTATCGTAAGCCAGACTCTGTTGAATGAGCAGTTCTTACTTATCAGAATGTGTCCATGCCTAATACCTTTAATTTTTCTCGTGACCTCTGATCTCTCAGGTGTTGAAAAGACCCAAATAAGCCTGAAACATTTCCAACTCAACAGATTGTCGTTTTAAGTTTTTGTAATCTTCCCTTCTCCTTCAGCTAATTAAATCTTCATTTGATCTGGTATGCAAACTATCTGAATGAGCCCAAAAACAGTATTCAGTGTGGTTTTTAACAAATCATAACATTTTCCTGTAACCGGTTGCCAGATTGCTGGGGTTATCCTCACATGAAATGCAACAACAGTTGTTTTCCCTCTCAACAACCTCAAGCTGCTGTGTGAACGGCGAGTTGTCTGTCAGGAGGAAACAGCAGAACAGATCACAGACTGTATATAAAAGATGAACATAGCCAAGTGAAGTGCCTTAAACCTGCATTCTTTGATAAGGCCAGTAGGGGGCGACTCTTCTCATTGTCTAGGAGAAAGTGATCCAACTTGTCACTTGATTTGTTACCTCAGTAATAACGTTCTCAATACGTTTATGGTCTCAATCAGTAGTTTCAAGTCCTCTTCAATACAGAGTGATGTCCATTTTATAAATTAGGGTGCCATTTAGAGTAAAATAGATGACAAAGAAGGGCATGTTTTAGGACGTGACTACCTGTATTTAGTTCTCAATCAAATCCATCCCTTACTTTTTAGAAGAAGACGGCCCAAGTATCAACTGCAAGACTTCAGAACAGGATTCTTGACCAACTGGTGGTGTCACGGTTGTTACATACATCTTTCATACATGGTCTATGTCAGGAGATGATGGGTCTGTCAGATCCAAAAACCTAGTATGTTAAGTTTGAAAGCACTGAAAAAAGCTTTGTGCTGCTTAGTTTGAAGGACTCACATTTAAAACGAAAATGAACTCGAGTCCAGTCGTTACCAAACTTGGCCAACACGCTGCAGGAACAACGTAAGTGGCCTCAGCAGCAGTCATGAGGGTGACTCACTTGACATGTTTTTAGCAACAGGAATTAGGTATCCTCCAAATATCACAACCGTCACCGGACAGTCGTCACGATGTCTCTCTTTGTAAGTGATTTCGACGCGGTCTCACATCCACATTTAGACCAACACTTTCTCCCATCAACACGCTGAAAAGATCGAGCGGCCTTGGTGGAGTGATTACGTCTCTGAGTGTTTTCTGTTTTTGTTCTGTTTTTCTGTCTGTGCACGAACTGGGTCATGTTTGTATGACATATACAATAAACCTCTGTGCCCTTCACTCCAGTGGCTCTTATGAAATATATTTAGAACTTCTATTTAGCGTTTAACCCCTCATGCTCCAGGCCGGCCCATACAACTTCTGCACCACGACGTCACGGCTCTCGAGTAGCAGCCGGCTCTCCATCATCAGCTGTGTTTGGTTTTGCCCGGGTCCACCTGGCCCTCCATTTCATTACTTCAATTAGCGTGATTAGGATCTAAAATTGCTTGTGTCGGCTCAGTGATTGACAGTAATTGGCCACTTAGGGAGGAGAGCTGTAGACACACAAAGCGCTGCTCAATGGCTTGTGTAGTGAAACGCGCATGTGTACAGGCCGTGCATGTGGGTCTGTGCGTGTGTTTGTTTACCCTGATGGGAGTTGTGCTCACTGAAGATGAGAGCAATTCTTCAGGCAAACAGTGTGAGACCGTCGCTATAGAAAGTCGAGATATCTTGCTTTACCCACATATGGATGTTTGTAGGGCTGGAAAAGACAGATGCGCGGGTGTGTGTGTGTATATATATATGAACGAGGGAGTTTGTGTGTACTTGCAAAAGCATGGGTGAGGTTTTCTAAACATTATGAACTTCCATGCAAGCAGATTTATTATCTGCTGCATACATACATTTACATACCACAGGTATAAAACCACTAGTATAGACAGATGCTATAAATACTGTCCACTCCTTACGGATTCCTGTTATAGTGTGTGGAAATGAAAACCCACCCTCCTTCTCCACCCGGACATCTTAACATGCTCTAAGCGTGTTGCAATCAGCGTGTATCACATGCATACCGATCGTGTAAAAGCGTGGCAGACAGGCAATCACTGCTCAGTCATGGCACGTTTTGTTCAACCCAGTGGGAGCCGGAGAAAGCGGCTTGTTTGGCGGAGACACATTAGCTGGTCGAACGTAATTTAGAGGACGGGCTGGTCTTCGTGTCTCTTCTCATTAGGGCTCCTCATGGTCTGGGCGGCCTTAAGTAGCGACTGCTCGGGCAGATCTTTGGGAATCTGTCTTTGCACCATATTTGTGATGAGTGAGATGGTTGGTGTGAAGCGCTATGTTTATAGCACGTCAGTCCTAAGCACGGCTGTTCATCATCGGGCGCTGATACCCAGAACCACAGAAGTCCGTGACAGAACATTAATCTGCCGCTCAAATGGACAGCCATAAGTCTCTCCTCTCCTGCGCCAGTCATGTGATTGTCAGTCACTCCCTTCTCCTTAATCTTTTCTCGTCTCCGTTTTCCTCTATCTCACTCTCCTGCATTTTTCACACCATTCTTCTCCTCTGCCACAAAAAAAATCATACTGGCTGGTTTGACCTTTCCACCCGTGCTGTCCTTCATGTATTATTTTTATTTTATGGTTTGACTATGAGCCCTGTGACATCTGTCCAGTCAATTAACTTGTCTCTGAACTGGAATGGAGCGACTAGTCATTGTTTAAACTGTAGCCATGCTTTATAGATGGTAAAAAAACTGGAGAATTCTGAATAAAAGCTTGGAAAATACAGTAGTTCAAAGAGCATTAGTCTTTATCACAACAATAAATCAAATGTGTAAAGTGAAAGCGTGATCGTAGCAACAAACTCAGAGAATTATCACTCAGCTCTACAAATACCCTCAGTGCCTCAGCATCCTGAAGCTCATTGTTTTATAGTCTGTACACTCTCACAGCTGTCATCAGCTTGTTTTCAGGTAATTTTCAGTGTCAAAGTTCTGCATGCTAGCTACCGAGTACCAAATGAAATTAATGCTAGCAACAAGTACAACAAATAGTTCTTTCAGATGTTGGTGGAGAAGAAAATAGAGCTATGGTGCCTATAAAGAGTACAGTAGTCCCTCACCACATAGCGGTTCACTTTTCACGGTCTCACTGTATCGCAGATTTTTAAATTGTATATAAAATACATAGTGTACAGCAGATGAGTAGACGCACATATGGAAAACGCAGCTCCGGCCGCTTCCGCTTGAGCTAGTCGGTCGCTGATTGATTGGCGGTGATGGAAGCCAGCAGGAACCTGCAGTCCCACACGATGAGTGTTTACTGGAAATAATCATCAGATAACCAGTGACAGTCTGTAGGATTACCCATAACATCATCATCAGTTTCCCAGTAGGCAGTCCTCGGTGTCGGTGTGTTTAAAATACGGCAAAGGTTTTCCGAAGTGGACGTTTCAAGTGGATCGCTGCATCGCTAGTTCCATTATCAGACACGGCTGTAGAAGCTCCTCTTGATGGAAGGTTTAAGAGTGTAGGAAGGGTTTAATAGCATAGAAAGTGTTTATAAGAGTGTGGGAAAGGTTGGTAACAGGGAGGATTTATAAAGCCTTAATATGTATAAATAATAAAATAAATATAGGGTCGCTACTTTGCGGATTTCATCTTTCGCGGGAGGTTCTGGAACCTGACCCCGCAAATAGACGAGGGATTACTGTATTCATTGGTATTGTTTTTTTTTAATAAATTGACATTACTTTGTAGAAATCTGTTTTCACTTTGGCATGAAAGAGTCTTTTTTTTGTTGTTTTTTTTTTTGCTGTAAAAGCCAAATTATATTGACCATGATTCAACGTAGCGAAGCAATGAAGGGGGAAAACTTCTAAGAGGGTCAATACTTTTTAGGCACGGTTGAGTACTAATCTTAAACCAGTAAAAAAGAAAAGAAAAGAAGACAATGCAATGGTGCTTTGTATGATTGCTCATGTTTGTTCATGTCTTCGTTAGGTATGAATGTGTTTTCAACTTTCTGCTCTCCTCAAATGACCAAAAAAGTCAATTTGTAGAAGTAGACTCTTTTTTTTCTGAGCCGTTGCTGTTCCATTACAACATTTCTGTCTTTTCGCCTCGCATCCCTTCTGACATTTATGCTTATCTTTCAGCCAGGATGTCTGTGAAAAGTGCAAAGGGAGGAGCAGAAAGCAGGCCATCCTCTGCTGCCAGGTCAGTGAAGAATATTAATGGGAAGTAAACACACTTAGAAAGTCAGATTTTACAGTTTCACTAAAAGCTCAGCTAAGAGGCAGCGTGTCCGTGAACCCCAGACGTTGATGGGGCAAACATAGCTTTAGCGCTGCAGCATTTTGGAGCGCTGCAATTATTATCACTATACAGGCTGCAAGTGAGCAATTCAGTAACAGGTAAACAAATTAATGAGACAGGATTTGGAAAGATTTCAACAGTTTTTCAATATTTTTGTGTGGTGTAGTCTCTGAAACTTGAAACTTGAAATGTCATACAGATGTCTCCATTTGCTACTGCTGTCAATTGTAATGACATCAACGGGTTCTCTATTACAGTCCATAAAGTTCAGTGTTATTAATTTTAGTTTTATGGCTAGAAGGAATAAAACTGTGTTTATATTACTTTTGAGACAGTTAGTGCATTTTAAATTGATTAAAGCTTTTCTCTCTCTCCTAGCATGTCTTCCAGGGGCGGGAGGGGTGCAGCAGCTGGAAGATCACCTTCTCCGGGGAGGTTCAAAAACAAGGCCCTTCAGCTCAGTCTCTCCAAGAAATTCTGGTTATTATCATTCTCTGTTTCTGATCAACACTGATTAGGACAAGGGGAGTGGGTTGTGTAGAGTTATGCACCCAATTAGTGCCACTGAGTGATACATCAACTGAACAACAAACCTTCAGAAACTCAAACTTGTCTTCTTGAGAAACTTTGCTTTTTCTCCCGTTTCCTGGTGACTGATGTCAGCTGATTGGACTGAAGCTGAACAGTCATGTCAAGGGAGGCTGCATGAACACCTTTCTCAGAATATTGCTTGTTAAACTAAGTTAGGAGGGGAAATTATAGGCTTGCTTTGACGATGACAGCTCTCAACAATTGGCATGCAAATGCACGCTCCACAGCTCAAAGTCACAGTCCCCCACGCCCCAGGGGAAGGACTCCGAGGAGGAAGGTGGTCGACGCGGTAAGAGGAGCCTCAGCAGCAACTCAGCAGTGGCCGCCGCCTACATCTCCTACCTCAACAAACTTTTTGGACAGGTTAGTTCAACAGTGCAGTACGACTCATACACCGATCAACATTATGACCACTGACAGGTGAAGTGAATAACATTGATCATATTGGTACTATGTGGTGTTCTGATGGAAAACCTTGGATTTTAACATCCGTGTTGATGAGACTTAGACACCCAGATTAACATTGTCCCACAACAAACACACTCCCTCATGCAAATGGAAATCCCAAATGTCACTGGTCTACCTCTGCAGGAAAATGCACCCCACCACATGGAAACAACATCAAACAATCAGGAGCATGTTGAGGAACATGACAATGGCCCAACATGTTGATTTGACCTCCAAACTCCCTACACCCCATTGTGATCAAGCATCAACAGGATGCAGTGGAACCAGTTTGATTGACAGAGGTCCCACTGCACAAGACAGAGCACCCAAAGGATCCACTGCCAACGTCCTCTTTCCAGACCCCATAGGACACCCTGAGAGGTCCTCTTGTCCATGCCCAATGGTTCAGAAAATGTTTGAGCACATAAGGGGGACCAACACAGTATTATGCAGGGGGTCATAACGTTTTGCCTGATTGGTGTTCACACATGCATGTTTTTAATGTTTTAAATATGAATACTTCGGGAAATGTCGGAGTCTCACCTTCAGGTTTCTCATCAGGAGCAGGTAGAAGTGTCAGGGAACAATAACAGCTTTCCCTTCCTTTTTTTTCAGCTGCATTAGTGAAGCTTTTAATGTCACAGCTCTAAACTGCTACTAAGATCAATGCATGTCACCATCCAGAGCTCTCAGCATGACATAAATGTTTTCATAACACAACCACAGACTGGTGACAAACTAAAGGAAAAAACCTGCATAAGTGCCCCAACAGCTTCAGTGTTGCCTTGGCATTGATTGACCCCTTGTGCCCAGTGGATGAAGGCATTGTTGTCCTGGGTAAAGGTTATCACTCAGAACAACTTTCCCTCTTAGGGGACAAGTTGACCTCTAAACCCTGGTGATAAATCGCTCCCCACAGCATAGCAGAGCCACAGGGTCCCCTCGCTGTAGCGGTCAAGGGTTTAGGATTTTCCTGTTACTTGTCACCCATCTGTATTAGTTCCAGGGAGACTGTACTTTCAAAGTAGTCTCTGAGTAAAGAAGGATTCAGTTGTTATAGTCATTTTTGTGCAGCCACCTAGTCCTCAAAGTGACATGCACCCTAAACATGGACTGTAATAGAGACTGCTGTTTGTTGAGTCAGGTTCACTGTCAAACAAAATAGTCATTTAAATGAAAGCCAAGTAGTTTTTGATTTACAGAGGCTGTGTTGTACTTTAATATACATTGAAGATTGGGTAATCATAATGTACAATAAAACATATTCAATGTCTAGACAGTGCATCTTTCAGCTGTGTGCAGCCCACATATAGACCACACTGCCTCACTTGGTTTTTGCTTGCTGATTTTTAAGGACATCAGTGCGGACTCGTCATCTTCGGAGTCGGGTTGTTAGCTGCTGAGATGATATATCAGCTTCTCTTTCTCTGGGGTTGCTGTACTAAGCAGACCTTAACAGTAGCTTTGTCACATCCTAAAAATGATTTATTTTTTCAACATTGGTTTGTAAGAGTTTGGGAAGGTTCAGCAATTACTGCCATGTGCAGCACATTTTAGAGTTTATTCAAATGTACTGGTTACATGTAGTTTACTTACACAATAATTCTGTTTATCGTAGATTATTACAACTAGATACAAAAATAAGATGTAAATACTCACTCTGAGTTGGAATGTGAAAAGAGGTAGGTCTTTAATTTAAACTAGCAACATTTACACAACAATGACCCAAGAGATCAAGGGAAATATTAGACTTATAATGATGATGTAAAATCTTACAAAATAATAATGTGAAATTTCTTGTAGTTATTGTGGAGAACAATTGATTAAAGTCTTGACGTACACCGATCAGGCATAACATTATGACCACCAGCCTGGTGGTTGCCCTTATGTGCTCAAAAATGCTCTGAACCATTTGGTATGGACAAGAGGACCTCTCAGGGTGTCCTATGGGGTCTGGAACCAGGACCTTGGCACTGGATCCTTTGGGTACTCTGTCTTGTGCAGTGGGGCCTCTGTCAATCAAACTTGTTCCACTGCATCCTGTTGATGCTTGATCAGAATGGGGTGTAGGAATGTTGGAGGTCAAGTCAACATGTTGGTCCATTGTCATGTTCCTCAACATGTTCCTGATTGGTTGATGTTGTTTCCATGTGGTGGGGTACATTTTCCTGTAGGGGTAGGCCAGTGACATTTGGGATTTCCATTTGCATGAGGGAGTGTGTTTGTTGTGGGACAATGTTTATTTGGGTGTCTAAGTCTGATCAACACAGATGTTAAAATCCTAGGTTTTCCATCAGAACACCACATAGTACCAATATGATCAATGTTATTCACTTCACCTGTCAGTGGTCAGAATGTTGTGGCTGATCGGTGTATAATTTATACATATATATTTAAACAAATATCATTTTCTGGTATTTTTATTTTAAATGTCTAGCCGTTTCCCTTCAGTTTGTTTTATGTTTGGCCTTGTGAATCATCTGCTTTCATGTGTCATTTATTTTCTGCAGATTGTTAGCTATCAATTACCCATCATTCTCAAATCAATGAGCAGAAAAGTTTAAAACTGTGATTATTCTCAGTCAGATCCTGCAGTTGTAAGAAGGACCTTTTTTCCAACTTCTTCCTTCATGTTATGTGTGCATTATAATTTCTGACACAAATTGCAATAATCAGGCACTCAGGGTTTCCAAGTAGCCGACTGTCAGAGCCTCCATGAGCCGTGTGGCACATTCGCTGCTGAGAGTGTCGACTCCCTGCTGTTTATAGAGCTCCAGCATGTTCCTGTCCCTTTCATGTCAAACAGTGTCTCTGGCTCACATCCCTACACCTGCGCCATCCCTGCAAGCCTCCCGCTCCACCCTCACAGTCTGAAAACTTCTGGAATACAACCTAACTTTTCATTGCCGGAAATAATGAAAAGTTTTTACCCACAAGTAGCTGAAATGCCCCAGTCAGCCAACACTGACAGAAGGTTCTTCCTGGTAAAATCACAAAAAGTTTTTTTAAAAAAAGCCTGAAGCCAAGGTTTATTCAAAAATGTAACTGGTCTGTATTTTTTCATATATCACTAGTATAAAGTGTTGCGCTGCTGTATATGCTGACTGTGTGTGGGTGTAGAGATGCCTTGAACATTGTTTATCATTAGCCTCAAGCAATTAATCAAATTAGTGAAACGCTTTTCATAATTTCACCACATTTATTTTCATCATCCAGAGGAGGCATACGTATAAGATGTTTAAGAACTGCAAGCTTAAACATGTTGCTGTGATTATCTATTTCCCATCGTCTTACTTACTTTTATGCATTTAAGTCTCTGCAGGCCACAAACATGTCAGAGAACATAGGCTGGAGGAGGTTAGAAGGGCTGATAAAGTGGAGGTTTACACAGTCAGTGTGGTTTTCAGTATCGAGGTGGAAAATTGACCCACTGGTTGAGCTGATTCTAAACATTAACTATTGATTGAAAATATAAACATTCATTGTAGCTGTTTGCAGTAATCCATAAGAATCCAAAATTAATGCTCTGCAACCCAATAATTGCCGACATGGAAAAGGTCAAATGACCATGAGGAATCAATATCATTGCAATCCATTCAAACATGAAGTCAAGGCTGCAGACTGTTTGTTCATTCTCTACATAAAAAAGCCTTTTTCCTGGAAGTGATTCCAATAATTTCACAAATGATTTACTGCTTGGACACTGGACTGTCCTCCATTAATGCCCTGCTTGGCTCGAGTTAAGTATTGGCGCTGTCCTTGACAGATACCACGATGCCACATTCCTGCAGGGCATCACTGAATATTTTAAAAAATTACAGCAGGAAGTGGGCCAACAGACAATGCAATCCACTGGCATCTCCCCCATTTCTGTTTAAAACATTAGCCGATTTACATGTCTACAATATGTGCACTGTAATAGAAAATGGGCTGATCTGTTTTGACACACTGTGTACTCAGCCCTGGGGTCAAAAGGATCAGTGTAGTTCTTCACATGGGACATGGACAGTAATTACAAGGATGCATTCTATGTTCTTTTTAAATTGAAGAGATAAATCTTCCCATACTGAAGGTCAGATTGTTATTTTTCAAATGCATGCATACATACAGAAAGTTCAGAGACAAGTTAAGTAATTTACCATTAGAAGACATCACCATACTTTTGATTTTGCAAAAATGTCTTTGCTTTTTGTTATCCGCACAGCATTCAACAATAAATCTTAGTCATTTCACCAATACATAGAATAAAAGGAAGTGATAAGGGGGATGGGGGGAGCTGCAGTAGCAAATGGCATCAGCATGAACACAAAAGTTAAGTCTTAATAGTTGAGCTGATGAATATGTGTTTGTGATGCATGAATGATGCGAATGCTTTGACTGGGAAAACTGTTCTAAGAAAAGTACATGCTCCCCCCCATAAACAGCAGCATTAGTTACCTCACTAAGTGTCTCAAAATTACACATTTGCGTCATGAAAGCACTAAGAAGAACTGGCTGCCGGACTCGAAGATGTTGCCCACTCACTTGAATGAAAATTGCTTGCGTGGCATTTGCTTGTGCGCCTCACAGCTGATTGAGCATTAGCCTGCAAGACACGCTTGGCCCACAGACTTTACATTCATGCAAATAAAAAACCTCCCTTTCCTACAAGTCTAGACACAAACATGGATTAAACATCATTATAAAAAGAGTATAAACCAAGCTTTTTTGCAGCTGGATGTAACCCATCAGTGTCTCTATATTGGTGGGCTATGGAAACAACTGTTGAGCCGCAAGGGATTTTTTTTGTTACAATACTGCAAGAGACGTGTTCATGAGTGGTTCAAATCATGAAACCCTCAAGCGGCCTTTTGTAGTAAATATACAGGAGTAAAAGAGGTAGTTAGGTGACACGAGAGAGCAACAAAATCTGCATAAGAAAGGTCAAGCAGCTGTAAGGCTATACAAAAGTTATTTTCATAAAGCAGACTGTGTTTAAGCATGATTGACTGCATTCACATCTAAACTCTAACCAAATGTGTATTATAGGGCTAATGTTCACTTTAATGAATAGTCATGTAAACACAAACCATGTTTCCCTAACTGTGACAAAGAACTTATTTAGTATTTATTTTAACCCAAGACTTTCACCCAAACCTCACCAAGTAATCCCTGCTCCTAAACCTGTCCGAACCGTTGCCACAGTGCTGTCACATCATAGAAGACTTTCATTTTTAAACAGAGATTTATAATAGTTACATATATAGTAGAAGGCTCTGAGAAATGAGGCCCTTATTCTGTTTGCCATTTAATTTGTAAGACTTGTCATAATGTCTGTACATTTGAGAGCAAAAGCCCTTTTCAGAACTTACATGTTATGATTTTTAAAATATTTTTTTGCATTTACTTTTATTTCCATAAAAAATATGTTCAAAATATAAAAATATATACACCAAAGAGCCACAACATCATGACCACTGACAGGTGAATAACATTGATCATATTGCTACTATGAGGTGTTCTGCTGGAAAACCTTGGATTTTAACATCCATGTTGATGAGACTTAGACACCCAAAAAAATGCTCTCCCACAACAAGCACACTCCCTCATGCTAATGGAAATCCCAAATGTAACTGGACTACCCCTGCAGGAAAATGCACCCCACCACAATGAAAAAACATCAAATCATCAGGAACATGTTGAGGAACATGACAATGGCCCAACATGTTGATTTGACCTCCAAACTTCCTACACCCCATTCTGATCAAACATCAACGGGATGCAGTGGAACAAGTTGGATTGACAGAGGCCCCACTGCACAAGCCAGAGTACCCAAAGGATCCAGTGCCAAAGTCCTGGTTCCAGACCCCATAGGACTCCCTGAGAGGTCCTCTGGTCCATGCTCAATGTTTCAGAGCATTTTTGAGCACAAAAGGGGGACCAACACAACATTAGGCAGGTGGTCGTAATGTTATGCCTGATCAGTGTAACTGTACAATGGTGATAATGAAAGAGCCTTTTCACAGTCATTTACAAGTCATTGCTCCTTTAAAATAATGTAAAACAGCTTTATGGGCTGTTGTTGTTGTTGAAATGAACTCATAAAATAATCATTTTAATCACAGAACTGGCCAAGACCATGGTGAGATTTTACTACAAAGCAGAGCCAAAGGGGTTTTGCATAAATGGCTTCATCTCAGCAGAAGGATTTACTCTGAAAGATAACAGAAGAATCTCCACCAAAGGGGGTTGTGTGCCTGTGAACGTTTAATTATGTTTCCAACCTCGATTTCTTAAGTACTAATGGGACCATTTCATTGTTTTCAAGCAGTGTATAGAAAATGAATACCATTTCACAGTGACCTTGGGCTGCTACAGACACTTACACATCGCTCGCTGACTTACTACCTCACCTGCCATGGCTGATCTGCCTTGTTTTACTGTGACAGTCTCTGGTTTGAATTTAGTAGTAGCCAGGTAGGGGACATGCTGTTCTGGAGAGACCATCTATCCTGCAGCATTCCTAATCTAAACACGAGTATTAAAAACCCCCTTAGCAAGGTTCACTGTCAGTCCTCATCACATCCAGCTGAAGAAGGACCGGCCAGAGAATTAGCTCAAGAAATTCAATTGATACATGTCTAATGGATGTGAAGCAAAATGAACCGTACTTATCGGTTGGTATTCACCATGCTGTTACTGTATTGTGGTTTTTAAGTGCCGTTTCAGTCCGATGGCCATATGTGCCCATGTGAAGCATCAACATACCCATAATATGTGCACATGCGTCATGCTTACAAAGCAGTGGGCTGCTCAATGGGCCATGTGAAGGCAGACAGACTGAAATTAACTGTTAATGGCCTCGTTCTGATGGATGAATTGAGAGTCTGCATGGCATGCTGTCTAATCCTTTCTGGATGAGAAAAAAAAATCCAATTAATGTGTTGACCTTGCTATCTAAATATGCCCTTGTATGGCAGGAGGCTTCTGTGAGTGGTAAACATCAGTGCTGCAGTCTGAGTTTTTTTATGCCACAACAGCAAAAATCCTATTAAAACTTAAATGGTTTATATAAATCATGAGTGTTTCAGGCAGACTACACATGTACCGATATAACTCTTGATGCAATTGCACCTCGGCGTTGCAGTCGTGTCTTCACTCTGCTGGCAGTATCATACAGTGAATAATCATTTGAACGCCTGCCATGCAGAGCAGCTTCCAAATAAACCACGGGAGCCTCTCCTTCGCCTGATTCTATTGTGAACTTGAACAGGATGACCTTGCATGATTTATGTATTAGACACCCTGAGTGCCAGCGTGCATTAGGAGGAAAATATTGTACTTCTCTTTGCGTTTCAGTTCCAGCGCTGCTGCGATTCGCCTTTTAATCTCTCGGCTTTTTTTTTTAGCAGTAAAATGCACAACTGAGGGTTGACAAATCATTCCCTTTAATAAAAGTAGCTATAAAGAAATGAAAATAGACACTTGAGGAAAAGCAAAGGTCCGATGTAAAAACATAAAAGCACAGAAGTGAGGTTAGAATTAGCATTAACTATGATCAGAAGTAAAGCACTTTTTCCCTTTCAGAATGTGAAACTGATGAAAAGCCATTTCAATCCAGTGTTGCCATTTGACACGTATTACAATATAACATATTTTGGATGTTTTTTTCAGAAATACTAGCTATAGAAATCTAAATAATGCAATATCATTTAAAAAATCACTCTGAAAGTGTGACATAACAAAAATATTCACTTCAAAATACCACCCCCAAGAATATTTATTATATGTCACTTCAACCTCTGCTAGTGTCTCTTTAACTCACAGTATTTGAGTTGTATGGAGTATTTTTTTCAGCATCAAAGCGAAGAAAAGCAAGCCCACAGCAAACTTGTGCCCATTTATGCTCGCAGTAAGCTGTCATAAATCTGTGTGTCAGTCTTGTTTCTTTGAACTTATAGATCTCCTCGAGCTCGTGGCATCTTCGTGTTAAGCGATATCTGCATATGTCAGGCCGAGCTGCTCTATAGGACGACGACTGAGCTAGCATGTTTCCTGCTTCCCCCGTGGATGAGTTTGTGTAGAAGGGTTTCACATGGTTAGCGAGCCCTTGAGTCAAGATTCTGCTTGCACAAATACGATTACAAACTAAAACAATTGTCTCTTTGCTTTTACAGGATGGGTTAATTTAATTTATCTTTCAGTATCCAAGCTTTACATATGCAAATCCAAATCAGTCCATTTTCCACATATGCTAATTTGTATATTGTTCCAAGCACTGAGGCGTGATATGTGCATTCATCTTTTCTTCTACAGTATGAGCACATTTACGTCGAACACGATGCATCCAGGCAAAGCTCACAAACCTTGAACCCCATCTTTAAAACTGTGTTTCTTGCCTCAGGATATGCGCTCGTGAAGTTTTGCAAGCGACTGCCAAATTACAACGTTTTGATTGAAAATGTTTGTCTACTGCCGAACGCATTAACATATTGCTATTTTAAGCCCTCAGCACACCTAAATTTCATTGCCATCCATTATGCCTAATGACTAAGTAGAGATTTTGCTCCTAGCCCTATAGCTCTGCCTCTCTTCAGTGAAAATACATGAATGAGGGAGAGGAAGAGAGGCAAGGATCACCCTGAGCAAATGTCAAAACAAAGCAGACAATCCTGAATGTTCCACACACACGACTGTATGCAAATTGCCTGCCTTGGTGTCTGTGTAGACAAACGCATTCATGAGTGTATACTCGTGTGTGCGTCAAAACAGCGAAGAGTTTCCTTTGCAACAGTGCAGGGGTTTGTGTGGGTGTGTATTTGCATGCACGCAGACTGAGCTCATGCTGCATCTCCCTCAGGATGCTGCAGATGTATAATGTGCACGTGTGTGTGCAACTCATGTTGTGAGGACCTACATCTGTTTACACAGTCACATTATGGGGACGCTGCTTCCTTATGGGGACAAAAAGCAAGTCCCAATAGCAGAAATCATTAAATCATTCAATTTTAAAGTTATAGTAAGGTTAGGTTTAGATTAAGATTAGAGTAAGGGTTCATGATATGCAATTAGTAGGTATTGTTAGAAATTAATGCAAGTCAATGCAATGTCCTTTGAAGTGATGGAAATAGAACTGTGCGTATTTTTGTGTGTGTATGTGTGTAGGAGTGTGTGGCATTGTGTCGCTTTGCAAATTAGAAAGACATGTCGCTGGGTGAAATCCCATTAGAGTTTACTGTCAGCATGCAGCGGTGTTGACATGATATGCATGTTATTCTAATTTGGTAGTCAAAAACAGATTATCACTGGGATATTTCTCAGGAGAATTCTCTGTTTTAAAGTCACCCTGATTTTACATCCTCGTCTCCCGATACTGTCTTGTAATTGTTTCCACTGTGTCTTCTCTTTTCTCGGCTCTGCAGGAGAGAGAGCTGATGCCAGAGGAGTTAGATGGTAAGATGTTGTTGACGGTGTAATTGCGTTGCAAGCACATGACAAATTACTAGTCAGTGCAGAGGTTTATCAATCGCATTGATGTTTTCTCTGGTTAAGCTTGCTCCTCGTCTTGATTCATGTAAGAGATTGAAAGTGTCTCAGACTGCCTTTAACTGTTGTTCTGCCAATGACTCAGAGCAACAAGATCTATTAAAACAGCATAACTTTCTGTACTTGATTGCTGGCAGTAGTTTTGTTTGTTGGCGTGAACAATTTATGGGAAAGTTGAAACTTGCAACTATTAGAATCTGCACAGACTGTGTTGGTGTATGTGTGTTTGACTCTTGGGAGAAATATTTTACCCTACTTTACGGTTTGTTGAAACTGATGCAGTTTGTTTGTGCGTCTGTCAGAGCTGCAAGTGGCCTTTAAGGAATTTGACTATGATGCGGATGGCTTCATCCATTACAAGGACATTGCAGACTGCATGAGGACCATGGGCTACATGCCGACAGAGATGGAGCTCATCGAGATCATTCAGCAAATCAAGATGAAATGTAAGTATTTATCTTTCTGGCAGTATGTGTGTGTGTGGTTTTCATTTCCTCCTCAAGGCTTAAAGCACGTGTGGATGATTGATGGGACTTTCTGAAGTGAGCAGGTGTGGATGTGTGAGTAATGTGTCTGTGTGTTGCACAATCCCATGTGCTTGTGTTCCTTCCTATGAGTCCTTGAGGACCTGATATTTGTCTTTGGAGTTGGGGACATTCAAGATGTTTTAGCCGACTGATTAATAGCCCACGCGCTGCAGGTGCAGGGACGTACGAGTGTTAGCCTGCATGTAGAAGTGTGTGTTTATACCTAATGTTCCTCTCTATGCCCTTAATGTTGTGTTTGTGTTTTTTTCATGAATGACCAAGTATAGATATGTGTGTGGTCAGTGTCCAAATCTTAGGGTGAATCATCATTGCAGTCGAATTCTGGATTTTTGCCATAAATCTGGAGGATCATCAGTTCCTGTAACACCTACCTAGTGTCAGAGCAAGGCCTCCAAATCTGAACAAACCCTCTGCCAAAACTTTACATAACCCTTCAGGACAGATACATGGAGCCTCTATGGGTGTAGCATTTTTAAAATATCCTAATTATTATAAAGAGTGTGTGTCCGTGTCTCAGACAGTAGAGCAGGTTTTCCACTAATTGTAAGGTTGGCAGTTCAATCTCTCTACATGACTAAGTGCCCTTGAGTGAGACACTGAATGTCAAGTTGCTCCCAAAACACACTGTGAGAATGTGTGTTTAAATGGGTAAATGACAAACACATTGTAAAGTACTATGTAGAACATAACTAAGTTTAAAAGACATTATATAAGGTTGAATCACTTACCAACATTATGCAATTATTCATTTGTTTAAAATTCATCATATTTAACCTGGTGTGCAGCTGCAATTACATACTATATCAACTGTGCCTGGGGCATACCCACACTGCCTCAGAACTGTTTTCAAATGTTTATGAGTGTAACATTTGAAGTGTTCTATTTCTTTAAAAAGAAGCACATTGATTTTCTTTAAAATTAAAAGTTGCATTTCTACACAATAAGGTGCACCCTTACTTAATTCAATCAGACTGTTTGTGTGGTATGACCGGTAACTTATGGTGGCTAATGCTAACGAATGTTCGAAAACTTTACTTAGATATTAATGTGTACCTGATGTTATTGAGTCTGTTCACTAAGGACCATTCTCTATTTACTGATACACCACATTTTAGCATTTTTTCCCTGTAATTATCGACACACCATCTGTACATCCCAATTCCCTTAACCACACTCCTGCATCCTCTTTGTGTCTTTTCTTCCCAGCAAAAACATGACATCTGAGGTTATAAAAAATACCAAGAGGAAGAAAACAACTTTTTTAGAAAAAGTTTTTTAAATAAGTGAGATGCCGCCGAGATCAGGAGTGAGTCTGATTTTAGAGCTCTGTGGCAACTTCTGTTGGTTTAGACTTTCTATTTGCTGTTAATGCATGCTTTACAGTCAGTCACATCAGTCAGGTACACTACACTGACTGACAGACAGCAGTCTGCTTCACAGGAGGCTCAGACTCTGAACAACAACCCACAGGAGCTGTCGTATAAAAGTAAAAACTGAACTGCTCATGTCAGCCAGCCGCAAAAATAAATGGCCAGCACATAAAACAGCATAAACTACCAAATATACATACACCGATCAGGCATAACATTATGACCACCTGCCTAATATTGTGTTGGTCCATTTCCATTTGCATGAGGGAGTGTGCTTGTTGTGGGACAGTGTTTATTTGGGTGTCTAAGTCTGATGAACACAGATGTCAAAATCCAAGGTTTTCCACCAGAACACCACATAGTACCAATATGATCAATGTTATTCACCTCACCTATCAGTGGTCATAATGCTGTGGCTGATTTTGTATATAAATATCACTTCAGTCCATTTAAATGCTGTTGTGGTCCTTGTTCTCCTCCACCACCTCGTACAGATCACTAACAGATTCTTTTTCACTGTTGGTGTACAGAACCGGAGCTCAGCCTTCTCTGATTTAAAAACAGAGCACTCATAATAATTCACCCAAAATCTTATTTTCATCCTGTCATAAATAAATAACACATTTTTCTGCAAATCAATTGTGGTTGTGATTTCAATTAGACTCAACTCACTGAAGTGTGGTATCTAGTATCTAACCTTGCAGACAGTTCTGATTTTACTTACTCAGTTTTTTACTGAAGAAGGTTGCGATAATGATAAGATGCTCTATGGCAGGGGTGCCCAGTCCTGGTCCTTGAGAGCCCCCATCCAGCATGTTTTAGATGTTTCTCTCTTCCAACACACCTGATTCAAATGATCAGGATTGTTATCAGGCTTCTGCAGAGCTTGATGATGAGCTGATCATTTGAATCAGGTGTGTTGGAAGAGGGAAACATCTAAAACATCCTGGATAGGGGCTCTTGAGGACCAGAATTGGGCACCCCTGATCTATGGGGTAACTGGGACGCTGTTTTTGGAAGTGTCGTTGCTGTAGGTCTTTGAGGTCGTAACAACATTGAATAAAAGTGGCAAATTAAACAAAACTTGCTTGACATGTATTATGTAAGTAATTATTTTTAAATTTATTCTGTAACTGACTGTATCAGACCTTTCACCAGATGTGCCTGCATTGAAAAATAGCCAAAACTAGGATTAATATTCACATACGAGTGCATCTTTGTATTGAGCCTTCAGGAAAATAACACAGATACTGAGCAAAATACTGGACTTTGAATCCACAGCGTAACAAATCGGCTTCATCACGCTGGATACAGTAAGACTCTGTTTTTCAGCTGTGCTCCTGTGGGATCAGAGTGCAGCTGGTTTCCTGTCTCGCCAGCTAGTTAATTAGATTCACCTGATGTCCCAGGTGTAAATTATTTCCTGATTAGGCAGTTAGAAGATGGATCTTGAAATCCAGGATTGAGAGAGTGATGGCCTCACACACTTCAAAGAAAACTCTCCATCTGATGTGCACCACTGCATGAAAAGGGACAGAACACAAACCTATGTGGCACAAACAACTATTTTATCAAGTCTGCTGAACTTTTTGTAAGTCAAGATCTCCAAAAATGCCACTTGAGGTTGGCTTCAAAAGCAAGTCAATCCTCATTAGTCTGACTCACTAGATGTAGGATGCAGATATAAGTCTGCCAGTGGATGATCATTTCACATGGCATTCTCCTTTCTGCTATCTATGTGTTACCAATTTCTTCATTACAGGAAACAACAATAACAACAACAACCTCCGAGCTGCAACCTACCACAATAAACTTTTCAAGTTGTTCGGAGAATTTGTAGTCGGCAGCCCTGCTAGTGATTTTTAGTAAATGAAGCCACATCCTTCGGTTAGCCCTGCTCACGATGATTGTGATTGGTTTTAAGAAATATGAAAAATCCAGATCATTTTTTCCTCTATAGCAGAAGGCTAGCATGGTGAATCCAAACCATTATGTTCTACAAAATGCATGACTAATCCCCACAGACCCCCATGTTAAAATGACCAACTCTGCAGCAAGAGATAAACATGTCAACAGTTCACTCATCATCTTCCTGCACAAGGCTGTGCCTCATTCTGTTCAAAGTACCCCACAGAATCCATCTTAGTAAAGCTCGACTATCAAAGATTCATCCAAACCTCTCAGATATTTGTGACAGATGCTCTCAAGCACCAGCAGACTTGACCCATATGTTTTGGTCTTTTGCTTGAGACTGGTGAAGTACTGGAGGTCTTTTTTTAAAATCTTACATCGTTGATACTAGATCTGACTGTGCACCCATCGCCTCAGATTGCTATCTTTGGTCTCCCTGAGGAGGGGGTTGGAAAGACTGCTAACCAACCAGAGTAATCTCCTTTGCCTCTTTACTTGCCGTTCATCGAATTCTCCTGGCTGCAGGATTTCATGTCATTTCTGAAACTGGAGGTTTTGCTGTCCGTTGCTCAACTGAAAAAAAAATCACAAACACTGGCAGCCTCCCCTCTCTTATTCCTACACCTTGAAATCTATCCCACCGGACTGGGGCGAAGCGTGATCGGGTGTAAGTAGCCGTGGTGTGTTTCCAGGAAGGTGTATCCAGAAACATGCACAGGTAAATTAGGTCCATGCTCGACTGGATAAATATGTATGTGACCCTGTGTGAAGCAGGCAGTGCGTATAATGAGGTTTACTTGCTTTTTAAAAGTGCAAGTTTGCCTGTGTGTGTGTGTGTGTTTGTGCTTTTTTTCTTGTTTTTTTTTGTTGTTGTTATTATTTTCCCCCCTTGTTCCACTTTGCCTTGGTTGGTTTCCCAAATTAGTTTGCAACCTGCATTTATCTATTTTCTTTAATCAGTAAAAAAATTCTATTTTTACAAGGAGAAGGAAATTGACGGGGGATGAGGATATTTAATTGGGAATGCCAAAATGCGGTTTAAAAATAAAAGAAATAACAGGAAAAAAATGGTTTTGGTCCTAATAGATGATGAAAATTGTAAGGTGGGTGAATTTCTTTATAACTCACATGTTTAAACTGAATGATGCTTATGGTTATGCATAATTTAGGGAACGGCTGCTTTGAGCGACAAGTCCGTCATGCTTCAGCTCTCTGTTCATTTTTTGATTAGCCAGGAGTTTGGAGGAACCAGGCACTGCCGCGATACTACGCCGAGCTTCAAAGCCACCGTTCAGTAAACCTATGGGTGATTCACCTTCATGTACAGTCAGTGGGTAACCTATAAAATGACTCGTAGTTTAATTGCGACTGTCGCTTGATGTGATATTTCAAAAACGGGTGACTTGGATTGGAAGCTTTATATGTCAGATTTCAAAAATATATATAAGGTACAAGAAGGCACATGATATATGTAGAAAAACATGTTACATCAGTACCTGAAAGGGAGTCTTTAAGAGAAATATTGAGCAAATCAGACCTTTAGTGGTTTAATTTTTAATGCCATGTTTCATATTGTATAGTGAGACTCTTATTTTGGCATAGTTTGGTTTGATCAATGAGGCTTTAGACATTCCTATCTTATTCTCTGCACCATGATCCCCATTTTGAAATTCAGTCTCCCTTTGAAAACAACTATCACACTATCAATTAAAAATAATCTCCCAAGACTTCTGGCAGCATTTTTCAACTCTGTGATTATAGACTGACCCACTTAAGGCACAGAAATTCTTCAAGGCGCTGTGTGGAATCCCCCCAGACTGCTGCTCTACAAGGGTAAAGTCAGTGAGCCAAAAAAATACATTTTACCTTCAGGCAAGTATGAAAAGCCTATGCTAACTGAAAAATAAGAAAATGTCAGAAGTGGTCTTTTATTTCCTACAACTGCTGCTGTAACTAGATGACAGGTTCGACTCTTAGTTTCATGATTCAGCACCATTTAGACCACTTTCTATCCAAGCAGAGCTGGCTGTAGTTTGATTCTCTCTCCTCAGCAGCCACGAGACTCAGAGCACTGATTCAATTTTGGAACCACAAAATGACCACATGGCTTTATTGAAGTAGTCTTTCACTCCCACCAAGGCCCACATAATGAAAACAGTCCGAGCCTATTGGTCTACACTATCAAATGAGCCTGTCCTTTGTCAAACTAATAACATGAGCCGTCCCATTGTATCAGTCTGTTCTGATAACTACAGTGGAGGTCAAACAAAACAAACAGATTCTAACTGGCCTGACGGCAGCACAATGAGCACATAGCTGAATACACTGATATAACAGCACCTATTCACTGAGGATATTCATAAAGCTCTCGCATTGACTTTTATTTTTATGCTCAAACTAAGAAAGCTCAGATATGCAATGTATCTACCTGATAGCTTCCTATTAAGTGGAGTTTTTTTACATAAACCTGGCGCTGACAGTGGCTTTCAGTAAAAGACCTGGAAAGCACACGTGTATTAATGATAGCTGCAAGGGGGCAGGTCCTGCTTTTGTTCATGCCTGCTTGCTATCAGAGCTCACTGGGACACTTAATGGAACTGAGTGAACTGTCACCTGTGTTTTCCCTGCTGTAACAAGTCAGAGGATCTGCTGTGAAAGAGCCTATTGTGGATAAAAATAATAATAAAAATGAGCTTTTCAATGGATTGTAGTAATGGTGGGGTATCTATTGTGCTGTTAAACTACTAAAACAACTAAAGTTATCTGAAGTTTTGAAATTTCCATCTCAAGCGTGAACATTTTTCAGGTGGTACCTGTTGCTATGTCTCACTGGAAAGTTAAATCAAATATGCTAGGAAGATTTACCTTGACTTGCTAGGCCAAGTACCTACACAGCCTCTATAGTCACAGGTATAGACTGCATATAAAGATGGATAAACCATTTGTGAAATCACCCACAGGTTTCCTGAAAAGCAGTTTCAAAGCTTCGTCTGGTAGCTCCAGATATTGCTATCTAGGCAGTGCCTGACTCTTCCCAGTTCCTGGCTGATTGAATAATTATAAGAAGTGGAGCTGAGGAGGCCATACGGACATCTCTAGACCATCGACTGTCTTTTGACCACATCCATCTGTCACTCAGAGTTACCACATCCCTAATTATGCATAACTTTAAGCTGTAATACAATTTAAACAGATGAGTTATATAAAAATCCACCCCCCTTTAGTAGTCATGAACTGGGAAAATTAGCTATAGAGACCAGAATCTTTTTGTGTACCAGGCTGTAAACATGTTTACTTCTGCTGTAAAGTTTTACAGTTCAGCATGAGGGCCTATGGAGTCTGACTCGCTTTTGGAGCCAGTCTCTAGTGGCCATCTGAGGAGCTGCAATTATTGGAACTTCCTTATTGGCTTCATTTTTGAGGTCAAGATATTGGGCAGAGCAGAACATTTGAGTGTGCTGTTGCTGGTCAGGAAAAGGAAATTTTGTGTCAGGATTGGTTGAAATTCCTTTTTAGAAGACAATCCTCCCTCTGTCACTGGCAAATGGTGCAAAAGCTGAGTTAAGTCAACAACCTCCTGCTGGCTACCTTGGGGAAAAAAACACTTCTACCTTTCTCCTTCTTATTCAGGATCAGTTTGCAGACTACTATTAGGGCTCCAGCTGCAGGTAAAGATGAGACAGGAAATTTGCAGTCTTCATTAGGACGCGGAGGTAAACCCAGGGCCACACCTCCAGTCAGTTGCAGAAGTCGTTCATGAATAATTCACATTTCACACTGAAGGTCTCCAAAACAGCCCGCTGGAGGATGGGGCTGTTTGGGAATCTGGGCTGCAAGGAAACTTGACTTTAGAGTATTCTCAACTTTTGAAAAACAGAATGTCAGAGATATATTGCAATTACATAAAATAAAAATCCATAAAAAAGACCAGATGTTTAAGTTTGGGCTATGCTGGCCATCATGCAGAGAGATTGAACGTTCTAATTGTTTAAAAATGAGGTTAACAGCAAACTGTTTCAGAAGTCTGTCCTGACAGGCATTCATAGCTTTGCACTTGGTTGTACAAGCTGATAAAAGAAAGAAATAGCTGTGTAAGATAGAAAAAAAAACTTCATAGAGGATTTCAAACCCTGTATACTTGCTTGTGTCCTCATGCCAATTAATTCATTTGATGTATGCTCTTAAGGGGGAGGAGTAAGATGCTTTTCAACCATATACATTCAGAGGGGCAGACCTTTATACATTAACCTACCCAGGCCCATGTAGTAGCACTACAATAGTATTTGCTGCCTACAGGTTAATGTTTAAAAAAAGTAGCCCACAAGACAGGGCCATTCAGTGTATAAGTACATTTACTTGTGATGGGAATATTCTGCAGCTAATATGTACTTCCATACTTTTTCTTAATTAAATTGCTGAATTACAAAAGCATATTACGACATGTAGTCTAATGTGATAGGGGTAGTGTGATGGGGAGAGTTGTAGTGAAAAAGTAGTGTGTCATTTGGCCGATAAAGAGCCAGATATCTCCTTCAGGAATTGGTGGAGAACAAAACAGAGCTAAAAGGAGAGTGAGTCCTGAGTTGAAGTTACTGAGTCTTTCAAAAACAATCAAAAAAACCCTTTAAATTAGCACCCAGAGTGTCTCTAAAATCCTTCACTGTTGTTACTGAAAAGATGACTTGCTAGCACACCATATTTTATGTGCCAGTGTCCTCTATGTGCAGTACAGATGCTCCAGGGAGACACATACGTCACTGTTTGCTAGTAAGCCTGTGCATCTGTGCGTCTGCACATGAGTGTGTCCTCTGTGTTTCTGCAGGGGGTGGCCACGTAGACTTTGATGATTTCTGCGAGCTAATGGGGCCGAGGATGCTCGCTGAGACGGCTCATATGGTCGGGCTGAAGGAGCTCCGCTGTGCCTTCAAACAGGTAAGAGGTTTCCCAGCCAGTAACTGTGAAGAAGCATCACTTCAAGTAATAGTGATAGTGGCCTGCTACTGACAGTACTTTAAAGTGTGAAACAGGAGTTTTCTTTAGTGAGTGCCAAGTGTATATGGCTTGTAAACAAGTCTGAGGGAAGAGGGCTAGCTGGCTGAGTACAGAAGAAAGGAAAATGCTCATATTGATGATGTTTTCATGCAGCTTCCTTGCTGCTGTCTCACATTTCTTTGTCTCACCTCTTAATTTGTGCTCACTCGAAATGCCAGTTCATTTGAAAGGCTGTGATGCTTCATTGAGGAAATGTTTATCGAGTTGCTCAAGGCCCTGCTGTGACGTTGTCTCTGCAGTAAGCAAAATAAATGAGGTGATCTTATTATTTACAAGCACAGCTTCACACACCTGGGCTCATCCCTGTAGCACATTACAACATGATAGGATTTTAATGGTCACTGAAAAACAGACAACACTGGTGATGGGGTCTTCGTGATTATAACTGAGGACATATTGGAGTATTTGCTCCTGAGATCCATTGATCTGTATTATAAATCTGGCTTCATGTATTCAATTTGGCTACTTTTTTTTTTGTAAGAAAGCAAAGGGGGGATTGAACATCTGCAGTACTTATGTTTATACACCGATCAGCTACAACATTACGACCACTGAAGTGAATAACATTGATCATATTGGTACTATGTGCTGTTCTGCTGGAAAACCTAGGATTTTAACATCCATGTTGATGAGACTTAGACACCCAAATAAACATTGTCCCACAACAAGCACACTCCCTCATGCCAAATGTCACTGGCCTACCCCTGCAGGAAAATGCACCCCACCACATGGAAAAAACATCAAACAATCAGGAACATGTTGAGGAACATGACAATCAGCCAAGATGTTGATTTGGCCTCCAAACTTCCTACACCCCGTTGTGATTGCGCATCAACAGGATGCAGGGGAACAAGTTTGATTGACAGAGGCCCCACTGTACAAGCCAGAGTAGCCAAAGGATACAGTGCCAACATCCTGGTTCCAGACCCCATAGGACACCCTGAGAGGTCCTCTTGTCCATGCCCAATGGTTCAGAGCATTTTTGATCACTTAATGGGGACCAACACAATATTAAACAGGTGGTCATAATGTTATATCTGATCAGTGTACAGTATTTATAAGCTACAGAATCCAAAATGTTCATTTGACATGTAAACACACACATAAATACACAGTTGCAGCTGTCAGAAAGACAGTTTGCAGCTCTAAAGGAAATGGTTTCAGTTTATTAACATGCAACTGTTTCCTCCGATAATCTGCCATTGTGTCCTCTTCATCACACATGCATCATCATCAGTGCTGTTAAAGGCCTGAAGCTCACTTGTTCTGATGTTTGAATCCATTTGTGGAGAGTAATGAACTCGCTCATCTGCTCTGCAACTTCGGAACAGAAAGTACTCCAACTTTAGAGCATAGTTTGCTCTCTGAATAAATAAGAATTCATTTTCGGCTCGCTCCAACTCCGTCACTTGAAAAGTCTTTCTCACTTATGCGCTAACACCTCATGAGTCAGCACTGATCCATCTGCAGAGTCAAGCTGTTTTCAGACCTCGTGCAGCCGTTCTGTAACTGCACACTGTAAAAAAAACGAAACTCAACTTTCACTTCTATGTTAAACACTTTTATTTCCCCACTTCTACTCATTCGTCGTACTGTTTTCAGCCTCCCTCTCTTCAGGACCCCAGAAACACCGGATCTTGTTCTGTCCCTCTTTGTTCCCCATGTCACCTTTAACTCTCTTTGATCTATTTATTTGTCTCTCGCTGCTCACTACATACTTGCGTCCCCACCTCCTGGCTCGTCGCTAACCCCACACGTTGCAGTTTGACTGTGATGGTGATGGAAAGATCACGCTTGATGAGCTGAAGGAGGGCATGAAGACCCTCCTCGGGGAGAAACTGAAGAAAGGCGAGCTGGAGGAGATCCTCGGCGACATTGACCTCAACAAAGACGGCAACATTGACTTTGATGGTGAGCAGTTGGGGACTTGTGGGGAGAACGTGTGTGAGAGAGAGGGGAGACTCCAGGCAAGGTTTGAGAGGTTAAAAGAAAAAAAACATTAAAGCCAACGTTACTTGTACCAACTGCTTTTGCCGGGGGTATGTGAAATAAGCTCATCCTTCAAATACAAGTTGCTATTTTTTAAAATCAATATCCATACATTTGAGTTAGAGAGCAAACAAATATAATTATAACCTGATGTGATGCTTATCTTTAGTCCATTTAAATTAACCACTACAAAGACCAACCTGTTTCAGCTGCCAACATTTTGCTGTTGAGCATTCGAGCAAAGAAATCAAGAACAGTTAGTGTACTGTCCTCCGTATATGTGCTGTCAGATAAACCCCCTCCAAACATCAAGAGTCTGAAGACATTCGACTCCTTACCCCCAGGATTACTGACGTTAAAAGAAGGGTGTAACTGACAAAAGGCATGCTTGCTTTTAACATGTATAAATATACATTGTAAACATCTCAACTCACTATTCAAAGGAAATGAAATCCTTTCGTAGATGTCACCTTTTAACATTGCAAGTTGTATGTATTAAGTCTATTTTTCTCAACCTCAAAATGAAATGTATGACACCATCTTTCAATGTAAATCACTTACCTTTGAAGCTATTTAGTTGTAACTGCTCTCAAATTAGCTCATCGTGAAATATCAGTGCAGTCACTGATGAAAGTCCCAAAATGAAACTTTTGCAATCGCACATAAAAGGCAATAGAAATCACTACATACCCACGATGCTGCCAAAGCATAAGATGTACGTAGAAGTTGCTGGAGATACAAACAAGACAGCAGTGTTCAATTATATACTGACTGACTTCTTGGTTACCTGTTACTTCCTGATGCTGCCAACTTCCTGCCACTCTTAAAGTGCCCTCAGTGAAATACAAAAACATGTAATTCGACACCAAACACTGCACATCATCACAAACACACCATCCCCACCGTAAAGCATGGCGGCGGCACCATCATGATGTGGGGATGCAGGCTTATAGGAGTAGTGTATAATGAATGAAGCAAAGTATAGAGGAATCCTGGAGTAAAATCTGATGCAGTTGTTTTCACTTTCACATGAAAGAGTCGATTTAAATAGATTCCTGTCAAAAAAGCAAAATTATATTGACCATTATTCAATGTTACAAAGGAATAAACAGGAAAACCTTCCAAGATGCTTGAATACTTATTATAGAAACTGCAGTTAGAAATGGCAACTGAACTGAAAGTCTGGATTTTTTGATAGACTTGAAACACTGAGCAACTTAAACTTGAAAATTAAATTGTAATAATATCAACTTATTTATAATTACTCGCATCCAGCACAGCACATCCCAGTAATTTATGCTGCATTTATTCATAATAACACATTTGGTGTGCTGTCGATGAAGGGAACGCTCATCTGATAAGACTGTGAAAAGACAAGATTCTGGACTGTTGGTGTAGAAAAGAGCAAGCTGGAAGGACAGAATGAATGTAGCTGAAATTTGTTGAACATGAAGGGGACAGAAGGAGATTTAGCCGACAGCAACGTATAGTGGGATTGTGCTTGCGCAGCAAATCCCACCAAAAACGAGAAAGAAATGAAGTGGGAAAAGAGTGAGATGGAAAAAGAGGCATGGTTATGTCAAGGTGGGATGCCTAAAGGGCCTCATTCAATCTAATCAGTAGTGCATTAAGGCAATCGATATACATGCCTGGACACCTGTCACATGCCACACACAAAGAAAAGACACTGCTGGACAGCTCAAGGACTCTGCTGAAATCACATTACCATGTGCTACCTCTCACGCAAGTAAACAATGCAATGTGTCACACAACTCACAGTCACACACACACATAAACACATGTTATGTGTGTGCATGTCAGTGTGCTCATGTGCTGGTGCCATCAACACCACATGTGTGTCAGTGCGATTATAGGCCTCAGCACACCGCGGGCTTTAAGGTGTGATCCTGTTTGTCTTGTCTCAGCAATCCAATCAATTACAATTATTGGAAACATATGAATAGGCATGCCAGTCTCAGGACGGGTCAATAAGCAGGTGCTCCTCATTATCATCAATTAGCCCCAAGGGCAGCACTCGAGTCTATCTGCCCAGGATGGCCACATGTGCAGAACATCCCACAAGGCACATGGCTGACAAGCATCCGCATCACCTAGCGGAGCTGTGAAAATGTTCCTGTGATAGGTCCGACTCGAGTGTTAGAATGAGTAGGACAGAGCTGCTTTTCCTCGTCAAGACATGTCACTGGGTCAATCTGGAATTAGGCAATCAATACATCCACAACTTCAATCAGAAATCTTTCAGAGCAAAGGCCTTCAGGAAGACAATGGGAAGCAGAAGACGTGTGATTTTAGCAGAACCTGCCTCAGGCTTTATTGACAGGACTCATCAATAGCTGCCTTGATTGACAAGTGAACTAATCAGTGCTGTGAGCTGAAACAGGTGGCAATCAACTGATCACTGGTTACATGGAAAAATGAATAATAGAGTCGTTAGGCTTTAGTTCGATCCTGTTCAGAGAATCAGCCATGCATAGGTGCCGAATAGAAAAATAAGAAACTGCTCCTTTACCCATTCTCTTTAACACATCATCCCACCAGCGCTTCAATTTTTCATTAACTTGGTGATAATGGAAATATTTTGTCACTGCATCACACAACGAGCGGCCGGCGCTGGTCTCCAGTAAAAAATTCACGTGGGCTGGGAATGATGTGGCTGCATCCCAAGCTGTCCTTCTATGATGGCAGATTGTCATTAGTCCTTATCAGTGGATCTGCTGCTATCTCTGTCTCCCCCTGCAGAGTTCATGATGATGCTTTCTGCACGATGACCTCTGATGGAAGAAGATGGAGCTCACAGCGCCGCATTCCTGAGCTGTGCACCAGTAACTCCTGGCTAAAGTCCACTTCCTCCTATTGCAGTCCTGTCTGTATATTTTTATGCATTTATGTATGATTGTAAAAACATTATCAAGTTAAAAAGATCTCTTTATATTTTCATAATAAAAGTTGAGATTGAATAAGTGCAGTGGGTGAAGGGTGAGTTATGAAACACTTGATTGCGTGCCGCCAATAATGCTGCACTGTCGCCCCCCTGTGGCTCAAAAATGCACAAAATCACCAGAACTGTAACTAGATTTATTTATTTTTTAACCTACTGATTTCTTAACTTGTATTTCCCATGCAACTGATGCCTAAGCTAGCCTTGCAAGTTTGTTTTCTCAATTAGCATCTTACTCTTAGCAATGGAAAAGTACTTGATCGAATGTTTCCAAACCAAAGTTATTACAGTTTAGTTTAACATGAGAGAATTCATCTTTTTGTTGTCTTTGCCAGTTTAAAGTAAACATTACTCTTCTGGAAATAATAATAAATTCTAATTTGAATTATCTGGTGAGAGATCTTAATTTGATTACTCAAATCCAAAATGATCAGAAACAGCATACGTAATATAGATAAAATATGAAGATTTTACTGTAAATATTTCACTTTGTTGTTGCATTTTACTCATGTAGATCGATAATAAAGAGAGGTACTGAAAATTTCAGTAAGGATAAAGCTTTTAAGTAAGGGGAAAAAAAACAACCTTAACGCTGATATTGAAAAAAGTGCATTTATTATTGAAAATCGATAACTTAAAACATTTGAGCAAAGAGCAGGATGTGCCCAAAAAGCCTTTGTACAAATGGTTTACATACAACTTACACAGAAGTCTTGACATGGGATTTTTTTTTCCAATTTTGTACGGATATTATGAACACATGGTACTTAAAATAACAGAGAAAAATAATACAATTAAAACATACTTCATGCTATGGCGAAAAAAGGGAATGGTAACCAAGCAAACGCATCGCGTTAATAAAAGCACAATGCAAAATGGTGTAAGGCAAATGCAGTCCCCTGACTGAAGTGCTGCAGGTACCGTCCTCTCTCCTCCAAGCACAGAGAGCAGCTTTTAACGAAGGACAACGCTAACCCATTTGCTGTATACATGCTGTTTTTTCTGGTTTTGATTTGTCATTATATTGCAAGACCCACTTATATTTTCTAACATACTCAAGGTCAGAATGTACAAACATATTTTTTACTTATAAATTAATCCAGTTTAAATTAATTCAATGGGAAGCTGATTTTTTGGTTTAAAGGAGAGACAAGTCATAGAAGAACAGAACCACTGAATCTTGAACACTTTTCACTGCAAAATCCTCACACAACAGCAGAGTCTCAGAGGGTCTGTGACAAACAAAACACTTGGAAGATAGGGCTGATGAGTCAAGATAAACTGTGGCCAACCAGAGAAAAGAAGACAGGGCCAACCCTGAGGCCGTCACAGGATGAAGTGTTAAAAAACAGAAAAACAATATGAGATTTCATGGCCACAAGTTCCTCTAAACATGACAGGAAGAACAAAGCAGATAATCTTTGCACGAGAACCAGGAAGAAACTCAAAAGTGAAAAAGATGGAAGCAAACACAGATCGTCTCTTTCTTTTAAAGTCCTTTGCCACTCAGTTGTGGCAGAGATGGAACTTGTGAGTGGTAAATAACAGCAAAGAAAAGCGAGTAAGAAGAAAACTTGATGCTCAGAAAAGAATAATACTTTCATCAGTGTTTGGTACGCTTACACCGCTTAGTTGCACTTGGTTTTCACTTTTCTCTTCACATGGTTCCTTTAAACCCAACTGGATGACATCTTCAAGCATCTTTAGGTGCCTTTTAAAGGCTGTATAATTAGTGTAATAATTATCTCACTTTTTTTTAATCACTTTTTGGACTTTCAGCATTTAGGATTTCGTTTCACAGAATCGCTCCATTTCTCCTCTATATAAACATATAAACAGGTCTTATGGCCAGCAGACAAAACCAGAAAACTTCCTTTCACTGGTCTCACCAGAGATGATACAAAAACCTTTCACCTCAGTTCCATTCGTACGAATCCGAAAAGAGCGACACTCAAAAGTGATTGTTAGAGACACTACTCTCTGCCGTTCTCAATAGTATCAACAAAACATTAGCAAGTGTAATCGCAGCTGCTCTTTCTCTTCTCAACAATCATTCAGGAAGTTCTCATGAAAAGTAACTGCATTAACAACAAGAGTAAGAGAAAATAGTGCTGTAATGCCTCTCTCTTTTAAAAAAAATCATTTTTAATAATGACAAACGAAATGTGTCACTGCAGGTATCCCTGAGGTGGTTTGGCCATATCTCTGGTTTTAGTGATCCACAGTTCAAGGATGTTGCTGCTTTGCACTGATCTTTTGTATGTTTTGAAGAAGTAACTGTAAATTTGGAGTCTTGAGGCCGTAAAAAGAAAAACAATGGGATCAGCTATCAGTAGAAACAGCGGTTGTTTCTTAAATGTCACTTCACAGTCCAAAGGATGTTTGTTGTGGGGAAGCTCTAGTTGTTGGGGATGCTCTGCAGATATGTGAGGATGTGCTGGATCTTCACCAGGCGTTCTTTGAGGCTGGTCATGGAGAGGACACAGAGCTGGTACAGAGGGTCAATCGGCAGAACAGCCAGCAGCCACCAGCAGCAGGCCGGACCATTTGGAGTTGCCTGGAAAGGAAGGAAGGAGAGTGTGAACTGCTTTGACACAAACTGACATCTCTCTCAAAACACGTATTTTATATTCTGTGGCATTCTTTCAGTCAAACTAAAGATGTTTTGTGCGTCTGATTATTGCCCAAAGCGTTTCTGAATAGGTCAATATGATAATCCTGTCTGGACCAAGCCAAGACCATCTTCAGCGGTCTGTGAAAACCAACAGTAACTAATAATAATGGAATAAAAAGTGTATTCGCTCTATATAGGAAAAAACAAACGTATAAAAGAGGGGTAAAGACAACAACACGGCAGGAGACACAGCACAGAAGAAACTGAAAACAGGTCGTACCAATCAAATTACTATACCTAAGAACTCAAAGCACTTGTAGTCCACTTTCACATCACCTGAACTTATATAACAAAAATAACATTTTATAGTTTAAATGTTAGAAATATTAAATATGGGCTGCACGGTGGCGCGGTGGTTAGCAGCGTTGCCTCACAGCTAAAAGATGCCTGGTTCGCCTCCCGGTTAGGACGCCCGGAATCTTTCTGTGTGGAGTTTGCATGTTCTCCCTGTGCATGCGTGGGTTCTCACCGGGTACTCCGGCTTCCTCCCACAGTCCAAAAACATGCTGAGGTTAATTGATTATTCTAAATTGTCCGTAGGTGTGAATGAGAGCGTGCTTGTTTGTCTCTATATGTAGCCCTGTGATAGGCTGGCGACCTGTTCAGGGTGTCCCCTGCCTTCGCCCGAGTCGGCTGGGATAGGCTCCAGCCCCCCCCCGCGACCCTAGTGAGGAATAAGCGGTGTATAGATAATGGATGGATGGAAATATTAAATATATTGGAATTTTTTTGGTTCTGAGAAACTGTTTTCACTTTCTCTCACCCTAACTGTGCCACCACATGAGATGAAATCGATTTTCCATATCCTAACAAGCATGTCATGGCAAAAACCGCTTATCAGCACTGTGGACGAGCATGCCAGCGATCAGTACCAGTAATAGCTCCTGTGTAACTGCTGTGCAGAGCTTTGTGCCACTGATATCGATCATGTTACAGAGGCCTCACGCTTCTTCTATCTGCGATTTGTCAGAGCTGGAATGAAAACCGCTCACCCATGACCCCTTTTCAAACCAATCTGCTAGTAAGAAATACACAAAAATAGATTTTAAAATGCAGTTTTGTCCAGAATCAAGCTAGCGATAGCACATTCATACAGTTGCTTCTGAGTTCTAGCTCTCCAATATTAATTTTTGATACTTCCTGTTATATGATTGATAATTAAATGAAGTACTCAGTCCTTTGACAATCAAATGAGTTGAAACATAAATGACCTTTTACAGAAATCTGCATAAGGAATTCATGACTGCGTCAGAGTTACACAGCTGAAAAAAAATCCTGTTTTTTTTTCAAGTCAGACAGCCTGAGCCAGTTACAAAATGTACTTAACACTTTGAAGGATTTGTGGTGAGTGACGTTTACTATATCTGTGCTACATTTCACTTAAAGGCAAGCGCCCCGGCCATAAACCAAAGAATTCATGTGTTCCCTTGTGACCAACAGAAATTACATAAACTGTGGTTCCTGCCTTGCCTTGTGCACATGTAGTAGAGTTGGGGATTCTTTTCATGACACTGTTCTGACGCAACAGGGCCAGCGGGATTAGGTATGAAGCCCCCATTAAGCTCTTTAGCCTATATTGTCAATAGACTCTGCCCTGTGGTTGTCCTAAGAACGGAGCTATAATCCCTTTCAGTGCTACAGGCTGCAAGCCAGAGCTACAGCTGAGCACACACAACAACTGCTTTCCGGTATTAAGATCTCTGAGGCAGGTGAATCCATGGCAATGTGCGTTCCCAAAAAGGCAAGTGTGTCATGAGATGATCCAGTTTTACACCAAGCATTTAACATGGCTTGCTTTATTAGTTCAAGTAATAAAAGCTTTGCAAACCCTGCAGTCTTTTGAAGAAAATTAGTGCTTTTGTTGAGTTCAGCAGATACCAGTTCTGTTAATAATAATAATCAGAGTCTTCCTGCTGTGCTGTATTTTTACAAATTGATCTTGACAAACTATTATACTGTTTCTCATCTAAGCTGCTGTTCTGGGGACTCAGCACTTCAACAGACGCTTAGATGTTATTTTCGAGTTCACTAATTCTAAATGAGCTCTGCACACTGCTCATAATATAAAGTATAACTAATAACGCCATTGCAAGGCCAGTCATTTCAGCCCTCCTACACATCGGCAATTTTTAGTCTGACCACTGCAGTTACTGTGGCTAAATGCAAACAACAACATACTTCTAGCTCAACCAACTCAAAGATCAGTGATACAAGATGTCGTGGAATATAAGAAGTTGTTTACAAGCTGTGACTGTATGAACACACTGCGCCTGAGTCGTACCTGGATGTCAGCTTCTCGGTCTGGCATTGGTCCAAAGTGCTGCAGGATCTGGTTGTGGAAGCGGATCTTGAGGTTCTGGAACCAAACTCGGGCCTGCTCATACACGGCATCATGCAGCTCCTGTAGTCTTTCTAGTTCATCGCTGTCCTCCACCTAACAGGCAAGTATCAATTCATTAAATAAATATACAGGCACCCCAAATCAAAATCTGGACAACGGGACTATTATGGGTAACATATTTTAAATGATGGTCATTGTGGTTCTTACCCTGCTATCCTCTAAGTGCTCAATGTCAGCAGTACTGTAACCATCCTTCATTCCTCGAGACAGAACCCGGAAGCGTTTTCCTCCGATCGTGTCCACTACTGAACGTCCATCAGGGAGGAAATGGACGCTCCTGATGATCAGCATGCAGCCATAATCTGCAAACCTGCGGGGAGGGATACAGTGGTTAATTTAGACAATGTGATGACACCTCATGGGCCTTACATAATGAATTACATGAACCGATGCCTACAGTGAGAGCTAAAAGTCATGACCAGGAAAGTCATAAAAACTGCAAGCGACTCCTTTCATAACTAGTGACTGATGTTGTGTAAAGTCCTCTATAAAGTAAGTCATATAACACCATACTGAGTGCCTGTGCTTGTGTTCTTACCCCTTCTGGGAGTCACTGATGCACATCCCAAACTGCCGCGTACCCGTGTCCATGCAGCGGCGGATCATGAGGCGGTAACGTGGCTCGAAGACATGTAGCGGACAAGGCACAGTGGGGTAAGCCATGGTACACACAAAGATAGGCACATTCTTCGTCAGGCTGCAGGGAAGGAAACAAAGAGGGAAGCCGTTAAAACCTCTTTGAATCTTTTGCACACAGCAGCATTTGATAACCAGCACTGAACCAGATGACAAGGCTGCTTACTCGGAAAGCTCTCTGGTCTCCTCCAGATGAGTTTTAGTTCTGTCTGCATACTCCTGACTCAAATACTGTTTGATCAGTGTGTCCAAGACGGTTGTCACCATGTACTTCCTACATGCTAGATACTGGAGAGAGCAGGACATGAGTTAATAATTAAAACAAGAAGTAAGGAGCACATATTTTTATTTAACACAATGGTAACTGAAACACAGAATTAAATTAACATTGGTTTCTCACCTCTTTCAGGCTCTCTTTACAGAGGGGACACTGGGGTGTGTGGTCCAAGCAGCGTTCCAGGCAGTTTTTACAGAAGGTGTGGCCACATGGTGTCGTCACAGGCTCATAAAATAACCTGTATTTATCAGAAAGAAAGAACAATCAGCTGGTTGTTCCGGATGTCAGCAGTCGGGCTGTTGAGTCATATTTCCAAATACTGATCTGAGCTGCAAGCAAGTGCGTAATGTGTGCATGTGGAATGCTACTGTGTCCTTACCTCATGCAGAGAGAACACTCCAAGTCGTTGGGGTCCAGCAGATCTCTGGGAACACTTCTGCAGCTTTTAGATTTGACGTTCTGAAGTTTTGAGCCTTTCGCCAAACCTTTAGTCAGCCAGAGAAGGAAAGTATTTTATCATTTTCATCATTACAAACCGTTACCTCTCTTAGTTACCAGCGGATTTAATTTTCTGAACAGAAATGTCACTTCATGATGATCAGGTGATAATACACGATGCTGGTACATAAGACACTCTATCAAACATACACTATATTATACCTACAAAATTCTAAATGATAATTACTACTCATATTTTGAGTTCTTTTAAATGACTTCTGTGCAACAACAAAAGAAGAGGACCACTGATTTAGGCTGGGAATTAAAGCAAAAAACAGTAAGAAGAACAGAAAGTAATACGACGAGTAGCTTGGAAATTCACCTTGTTTTTTATGCTTGCTACTTCCACTGGAAACAACACAGGGTTCCGTGTCTGACACCGACAGCTTCCTCTTCAGTAAACTCCCTTTGTCCTGGTCCCCTAGTTGAGGAGCCGAGCAAACTCTCTTAAGCCCCTCCTCACCACAGCTAGAGTTGTGCACTCGCAGCGAAAGAGCTCGGCTCAGACCGGGACGCTCCAGACTCTCCCAGCGTTTCTGGGTAAGGACAATAGACATGGGATGAGAAGATGATGGTGGTTCCTTAATTATTGTGACTGCACTGGATCAATAACTTTATAAACTTTGTGATTTCAGTGTCAATATTCAGTGTGTAAGTACCTCCTGGTTGTCCAGATGGTGTGCGGAGACAGCACGGGCCTGGTGTTGTCTTTGGACTGGACTCTGCGGTTCAACCTGGGCATCAGACTCAAGGATTTTACTGCGCAAGTGAGGCAGTGTGTTTTGCGTCGTTTCCCTCAGGCCCACCTTGACGTTCTCATCAGCCGGAGAGAGCAGGTCACACAGGATCTGTAAAAGGCATTAAGTTTGTCATCGGAGGCGTCCCGTATTTACAGTATATTCAGAAATAATAACCAAAAAGTCTTATTGTAATAAAAAAAATCAATCCTAATAACAGACACTCCATATTTCTGTATTTCGCAAGAGAACATCCACAGCTACCAATTTGTAGCATTAATGTTAGTTTGAGTAAAATCAGCCTGTGAAAAAGTTGTTGAAAGTTTTTACATTTGAGTGGCAAAAATCTGCCATTGAAAATGTATTTAAGATGCTAGATGTTGTACTAAAAGCTATGCAGAGAACTCAAGGCTTAAAACACAGTGTGTACACGAGGAAAAATAGACCTTTTGTTCTCTCTGCACAATGGAGGTATTGACAAAAGATTTACCTACAGAATACTGTAGTTTGTTTATAGATTTGTTCAGAATAGATATTACTTCAGTTTGGCGTCAATGTATAGCACCTAGTAGCAAACGATATTTCGGAGTTTCAGTTAAACTAAAGGGCCTAAACTTTGGTCTCAATCATTTTAAAGACGTGTATAGCTGGTGCTGCAGTCACCCTTCACTCTTGCCTTTCCTTTTTTTCAGATCCTATTAGAGTCTTTATAAAATAAATCATGTGTAAGAGATGATGAAGTGATGAAGCTGATGACGTACAGGCCAAAAATGTGCAGATTTTAGCATCATTATTACAATGTTTGTATTTCTGCATTTTTACTCTTACTTCGACTATTTGTGTAACCGCATTCCCAGCATCATGTCAATGCTCTGACATTTCTTTGCGAGGACCAGCAGGACAGAGGCTATCATTGTTCTTGCCGTTAATTTGCTGTTTTCACGGCTTCGGTATCGACGAAGCTGTTGAGACTGTAAGTGAGATTACAGGCTGCACAAACTTGATTTGACGGTCTACTGATGCACGCTGTCTGGCTCCCACACTGTTGAAGATTGATGTCTAGTCTGAGTGGCTCTTTCCAGATGGGAGGGATAAGGAATTTAGATAAGACGCCAACACATTCAGCAACCCTGAACAACAAGTCTAATCAATTCTGCACACTTTTAACCATGTGAAAACCTTGTAGACAGATGATTCACATACGCCTGCACAAATATTTATGATTTACAACAATTTCATCAGAAAATGGCAATAATCTTTTTTTCCCCAAAAATTTATTCTAGTACCACATGTATAAATCAACCAAGCGTCACTTGTATAACCACAGTGTTGCATTCTTTCTATTAAGGGGTATTAATGTCATTACAGGCAGAGTCACAAGACCTGACCCACAAACAACTTATGTAATTCCCTGACAGGTGATCCAAGAAAGATAAAAAGAATGGACAATATTAATGGCTGAGAAAGTGCAAGTACAGATTCTGATTTTTTTTTCCCTCAAAAGATCATCTCTGTGTATCATGGTTGCACATTTATAAGTTTTTTCCATGAACGCCATTCCTTCTGATTTTAAAAACAGCTTAAAGTTGCAATAGTTATCCAATTAATCAGTCAACAGAAAACGAATGACCAATTAAAAAGCAAACAAGTGTTTTTATATTAATGTTACAACATATTAACCCCTTAAATCCTATTTATTTTTTAACTTTTCCCCTAAAAACACTGCTGAAATTAGTCAGTAAAAGCTGCACTTCTGTACTGCTGAAATGAACAACCTCAGCATCTATAGATAAAACACTTGAGAAGAAAAATCTCAAACACAGCAAGTGCCCTTGATCCAAAATTTTACACTTCAACATCTGTCGAATCAGAACTGTAAGTTAGAGTGTAAACAACAACTAAGCGCTGATGATACTGATGCTTCCAAAATGCAACTCTACCAAATCTGATACAACACAAATGACGTGCAACAAGTTCTGTACCCATCATAGCAGTACAAGTCCGTTTATGAATGTGCCACCAGCAGACACAGCCTATTACAGGATACCGTAACGAGTGACTAATATCATCAGATTTAACCAAAACAGGAAACACTAAGTGTCATGTGCATCCACTTTGCAATCAATTCTGTCATTTTTATGTTTCTCTCAAGCAGCTATTTGACTGACTACACATTTCTTCTTCTCCTTTTCCTCCCAATTTAGGAAGATGAGAATAAATTACCAAAATATTATGGCCATTTTAAATAAGCAATGTGCAACGGAAATCCTATTAAAACCACAGCAGCACAAGTGGTCATTTCATTAGGATGCTTATGAAACGCACAATGTCCACCATGTTGCCAGGTTTATTTAGTAATTCATCTTAAATGAGCTTTTAACATCCATCTCAGTGCAAGAGACCAATGTTGCGTAACAGCAGATGGTAGATGTAAAAACTGAAGAAATGGCTTTGGCCAATAAATCATAACAGAAGAAGTTTGTGTTCCCAGCTATGCAGTCAAAGAAGTGGGACACTCATGTGCCCTGATTCCTAGAAGCAATTGTGCAACAGTAGGAATTCCACTTTCCCTTCTAAGTATTGAGGTTAGCTCCTAACAGCTTACTTGCATAAACACTGTGACCTCAACCAACCGCCTTCAGGGTGACGACAAAGTCTGCCGTTCCTTCTTTATTACTGCCAGCACACTAATCCTGACTCTCTCACCTTTTCCACTTGTCGTTTAGCACAGGGGAAATCCTCATCGACAGCCAGGCAGTGGAGGAAGACTTGGAGAGACTCGTCCACTTGACCCATCTCATGAAGCACCATAGCTTTCCTAAACAAAGCCTGAAAGAACAGAAGGGATAAACAGATATTATACCTCTGTATCAGCATTAATGCTTACACTGGGCATTCACTCTTATGTTTAAGCGTTAAAGCTTTGCATGCATCTTTAAAAAAAAGAAACTGATCATCATACTGAACACAGAAACGGCCAGACTGAACTCATATTAAACTTCATAAACATCAATAAATATGAAATTAACAAACCAGCAACGATCTACATTGCACAACAAATAAATATTACATTGTAGGCTACAGCATCGACATTTGGCATCCTGTCTGTGATGCATAGTCATTAAAGGATTTGACCTTAATCACTGCATTCGAAGTTACAGCTTAGAAAACATTCATTAGTCGTGACACTCTTTTGTAACGTATTTACCCTAAAGGGAAGCGCTTTTACACAGCACTAAAAAGTGCAGGAGGTTATTAAACATGAGCCTTGTAAACAAACAAAGAGAATCAAAACAAAGAATTCTGTTTTATTCTATAACAAGGTGAGGGACTGAATAAATCTGGCATATGTAAACTGGCCTACAATTCACAGGTCATTAACTTGTAACTATAATCAACTGATACAACAAATGAGGCACTCCACCTCGGTGGCTTTGAAGGCAGCAAATTTAAAATACACCGTTTTTCAGCGATGGTTGGCTGACCGACATATCAGAACAGATTGAGTGACAGATTGAACACACACCAGACTCTAGTAAGTGGACGGCAGTTGTGTGAACATACGTACACAGCCTGTAGTTGTCGCCAACAAGTTGTCTGGCGCCAAGTTTGGTGTTGTCACAGAAGAATTTATGTAACATTTGTCGTTTTTAACGTTTACTCGGTGGCGGTTGTAATCTTGGTTCAATCACTGACAACCTTTTGTAACTCTGCTTTTAAAACTGCTGTAAAAATATTTATTAACTTCATCTTGTTTTTTTTTTTATTACTACAGAGTGACAAGTAACCGTAGTACGAGTGAGTGACCTACTTCAGCAGAACAGCTTGACCTGGGACAGAATTCTGTGTCCTCCAAAGCCAGACGATACTGTTTCAGGGCCGTGTATGCCTCTGCTCGAGACAGTCGCGCCACCACTGTCCTCTCTGGATCTGAAGGGTGCATCAGGAAAGGGAGAGGGGAAGAAAGTTTTTAACATTTTCATTTTAACTCTGAAAAGCACAGCATTTAAGTCATTTAGTTGTTGGCAAATACCATACACAGCAGAAGTAATACCATAATAATCACACAGATACTAAACTGTCTTGAATTCACTGTGCAAACCTATGACCTCTTGTAGCTGCGCACGTAGACAGCGTTTACTGCAACATAAATTCACTGCAAGTCATGCATTATATAATACAATGGTAACGCCCAAATTTTATATTAACTGTGTTGCTGAATTCCCTACAAACTGCAAAACATAAGAAGTGGAATAAACTTAAAAGACCAACAAAAAATCAAGATTTTAGATTTCTTTTCTCGATAACAGTTTAGATTGAAAGGAAGAAGAGCTTAAAATCCTAACATATACTTTAACTGCAACTTGATGCCTTGTATAGGCAGACATATTACATTACATTTAGAAAAACACTTAAACAAACGACAAACAAATTGTCTGAAAATATAGAAATGATGATAATGACCATTTATTCCTTTGGATGCAGGCTGTGTTAAAACCAGACATTAGCTTTCATCCAGTTACCAAACTATAGTAATCTGTTGTGAGCTAGTCAAAGTCCTTTGAAGCAATCTGTCCTGCAGACTGATAACTAATAAATTCTGTTATTACATCAAGTTGACCCACATTCCATCAAAAGTTCAATCGGTTTGAATATATTCGTGGACTGAGCTGTGATTTTTCAGTACACTGTGTCCTATAAATCCCAGTGATGTATTTCCTTTCAATGAGACAAATTCGGCTTTAGCTCATTTTTCTGATTTATGCCAGATGCTAATGTGAGCAGGGGCACCGATAGTTTGTCTAGTCATCATAGCACCAGCGAAGCATCCATAAATATCTGGAACTTTCTGTTCTGCTCCTCGAGTCGTCTGCAGCACTGTGAGCCACCGCTGGCAAAAGCTGGTAGTACGACTGCATCACTCCTACACCGGTATCTGTTTGGATCTTCAACTCAATGTCAAGTGACAGTCTTTTTTGTCAGAGGCTAGGATTCTACTTATCTGTTGTTGCCTTTAATTTACCCAGTTCACTGCTGTTCACGAGATTTGTGAGTCCATTGAGACACAACACAGGAACATGGGAGGCCATGCCTTCACATTTTATAAGTAAATGTTTTGTTTTAACAAAATGCCACTAGAGAGAAGGAATTGCAGACTCCTGCTAGGAAGTACATTGGGGCTGCAACTAAGGACAATTGTAAATCTACTTAGTATAGTCAGTATTCGGTGTCAAACTCTGTAAGAGCTCAGTGTTAAATAACACAAACCCAAAATATATTCATTTTACCACCACACAGGCTATGACAATTAGCAAACACTGATCATTTAAAGGGCTGAAAATTATAGTAATTTAAGTTTTTTGTCTTTAAAAAAGTGACTTATTTTGTGTCTACTGATATTTTGAGTCACTGAAGTTGGTCTAATACAATAGTTTATGTTAAGTCTTTCATTTAATATCTTGAATTTTGGCTGGGGATGCAGCAGGTTACATGGGACATTATACCACATGAGGGTTCAGAACTACATTCCAGATCTACTCACAGGCTACTAAACCAGTTTAAGGCACAAGATGCACGAGAATGACATAAAATAAGTGAATTAAAGGAATACACCATGGTTCTTTGCTGCGTGATTGTAGGTAATTTGGGATCTACTGGTCACTAAGTTTAAAAAAATGATTACTCCTTACTCTTCTTGCAGGGCAGTGCAATACCCGCAGTGCATTATGCCATAATAACTTGTATTTTTACTCTCTGTTTCAATGAAGGCAGCTGAAGCAGCAATACATCAGTTGCATTCAGTTTCCAACTACACTGGAACATCCGTGGGTTCCTCAAGGACTTTTCTGATGGTCAAAAGGGGCATTACTCATCTCTCTTCAACCCACACTGGGCTTTCCTGTCAATATTTGTTTCTGCACCTGCAAATCTTGCACACACAGCTCAGCAGAAGCACTCTAGTTGAATTTCTGCCATTGCATAACGTTGTAAAATCTAGCTCACAAGCTTGGTGACTGACTGTGTGGACAACCAGCCTTTCTTGCCCCCTTAAATTGACCCACAAATCGTATCCTCATTCCTTTTTAAAAACATTTATGAAACAGTAGTTCGTAACAGCCACAACAATTACAAAATAAGAGTGCAGCACCACCACCACCCCCCCCGGAGATAAGTTACAAAACCTGGCCCTGTGTGTGTCACGACCTGCGTTATGCAACTTGCACGGACCGCGCATGCTCAGTTGGTGGAATTTCGTAAGCAGGACCCACCAAGGGCAGCCAATGGGAGGAGGAGAATGGAACCAGTACAAGGCGTTAATGGTCACGGCTTTCAAAATGTTGGTCAGTAGAACTCACCCTAGATATCCCCTCTTTAAGCAATGACAACACAGACTGCATCAGTATCACGCTTCTGTGTATTTTCTACGATTTTCACACCGGGTCGGTTAAGTAACGTCTCAACAACACACCGTGTTCCTGCCATGCTCAGTGAGGGTGCGCGGCAGACACACCTCTCCTGACAACATGGATGCATTAACAACACTCACCTGACCGAATAACATCGCTTGCTAGTGACACAGCGTCCTGGTAGCGTTTTTCCCTACACAGCGAGTCCACCTCACTTAATGTTTTCGACTTTTTCAGCTCGTCCGGGAACCATTTTTCTAAAAGTCCGCACAGAATAACATTCGCCTTCTCCTCGCCCCTCATGGGTTCACTGCACAGCCTGCACTTGGAGAACAGCCGTCGGTGGTAGCACCTTTTACAGTACGAATGTCCACAGGCTATGGTCACAGGTTCACCGAAAAAGCTATGACAGTTGGGACAGTCGAACATGTCGTCCCCGGCGCTGTCCTCAGTGTCCCGGCCCGACACCCCATCAGGCCCGGCCGCTTTCCTCTTAAAGTTGCGGAGGATACAATCCACAAAAGTGCTTAGTTGTTCCGGTCGCACGGGAGAGAACCGCATAGCCGCCGAGAACCAGTCAATGGCTTCTTTGAGGCAGTTTTCAGATGCTAACGCGTTAGCTTTCTGTAGTATAAGTTGATGGTGGTCCTCCTCCTCCTCTTCGGAGACGTTGTCCCAGTCGGCGCCGATGAAGAAGGCGCTTCTCTCCTCCGGGTCGTCCGCCACATGGGGTTGGAGCGACATTGTAGCGTCAGAAAACGGGAAATGTTATGAATATTTGGGTTTTCGTCTGTTAGCGTAGCCATGCATCTCTATAGGTGCCGCGGTCCCCTACCGTGTAATGAACGGACTTTCCTATAGATACCCGTTTGTTACATAAAAAAAGCACAGTCACGTGATCGGCAGAGACGCGCCGTGATTGGTCAGAAACTGTCTGTTACAAAACCTGCGCTCGAAAGTTTCATAACTGCGGAAGAGACGCAGTGAAGTTGACTGACTGCCAGATTCCAGCGCTCCCTGTTGAACTTGTGATGCCCTCAAATCCGTGCAGACTCTACAATGCAGCACGATAAAACAAAAACACTGTCTTTTCAATACAACTTTTCCCCCCTCACAAGTTGAGAAACAAGTTTTTGAAAGCGGTTCCATAACCTACCAAGAAATCCCATTCCTGAGTGCTTGTGTAACACGATTTTGTAACACCACCCCATGTTTGCATTTTATGTAATTTATTTCATCCTCCCCCAACTGTTTTCTTCTTTCCACTTTCTATTACGACTCTTTAACTGCTTAATAAAACTTGTCTGGTCATATTTTGCTCAACATGCAAAAATAAAAAGAAGTTGGCTGCATGTAACGTGTGCATGAAGTGATATATCTGCAAAATATAAACCTTTGAGTAGCAGCCTTGCATGCAATTTCATTTTGAATTCTTTAATTTCATGCTAAAGCTACATAACTCCTGAAGAATTATGGGCAGATTCTCACCTAAAGATAAATGGAACACTTACGTGGGCCTCACATGGATCACTGAAGAGCTGGTATTTGTGACTCATCAGAGCAAACTGTGTGTATTCGTCCATCAGCATTGTGCCGATCACATGTGTCCAATATGGATATGTAATCTGAAGCATGGACCCATAAAGTATATATATATACACCAATCAGCCACAACATTGTAACCACTGACAGGTGAAGTGAATAACATTGATCATATTGCTACTATGTGGTGTTCTGATGGAAAACCTTGGATTTGAACATCCGTGTTGATGAGACTTAGACACCCAAATAAACATTGTCCCACAACAAACACACTCCCTCATGCAAATGGAAATCCCAAATGTCACTGGTCTACCGCTGCAGGAAAATGCACCCCACCACATGGAAAAAATATCAAACAATCAGGAACATGTTGAGGAACATGACAATGGCCCATGTTGAGTTGACCTCCAAACTTCCTAAACCCCATTGTGATCAAGCATCAACAGGATGCAGTGGAACAAGTTTGATTGACAGAGGCCCCACTGCACAAGCCAGAGTACCCAAAGGATCCAGTGCCAACGTCCTGGTTCCAGACCCCATAGGACACCCTGAGAGGTCCTCTTGTCCATGCCCAATGGTTCAGAGCATTTCTGAGCACATAAGGGGGACCAACACAATATTAGGCAGGTGGTCATGATGTTATGCATGATTTGTTTATAGATATCCCATTCTGAAACACATTAAATGCGTATTATTCATACAGAAGATCCTCCACTATATGTGCAAATACATACATGCACTTTAAACATACAAAACAGACGAGTCAGGTGTTTCTTTCTGGCACTTGTTTTTTCTGCCTCCTGGCATAAATAGACTTCAACTTTTCAAACCCAGTGTTGCTTGACAGAAGAGTTGCCACAGCTGCAGATCTCCCAACAAGTTGCCCTGATTGTCACCTCCTGAAGCCTTCAGTTAGGATCATGTCGAAGAGACAGAAAGCAAAGTGCAAATGACTTTACAAGACCACAGAGTGTCTAATTGAGTCACCAAGTAGACTGAGGTCATACATGAATTTTTAATTTCTTCTTGTAGTCATGAAATATATATATTTAAAGCTAAATATCATTTAATTTAAACAGCCCATTCAATGGAAAGACTATAATGAATTACATGAATTCATAGATAAAATGTGAATGGATTCAACTATTCAATTATAGTAACTATTGACCAGAATGACCTCCTGTCCTCTTGAGGCTAATTTGAAATTATCCATGGTCCTGGTCCTCCGGGTGCCCACAATGGACTGTTTATTGCATTTTGTTGGGAGAATTTTAGGATCATACTACTACTATATGTGCAGAAAAGGCATTAAATATTTGCAAAAACTGAAAAAAACAGATTGCCATTATGAAAAAATCACATCAAATAACTTAACAAAACATTTTCTGCTAATATTATGTTAATAAAAATATGTGTATCTAACTTTTTAGCTTTAATTAACGTCCAGGTTGGGAGCTGCAGAGTTCCTATGGCAGCGATCATTTGCTGTGTGGTGAAATGTGAATTTAAGCCGGTCATATTGTTTATTGTATTGTTCCATGAAGAGAACTGGTCATTTAGTTCAGTTCAGTTTATTTTATATAGTTTATTTGTTCTCAAACTCAAGATTCGAGTGAAGTGAAGTGTTTCTACCACAGTAATATCCATTCATTCATTTATTAATGCATGTCGTGTTATAATTGTTTGGAGAAACTCTGATGGGGATGTGTGTACTGTGGAGGGAGACTGTCACCTAGTGGTCAACGTGTGTCATTGCTCTGGTGGAAACATGCAAAGGGGATTTTGAAAATAGTTTTACAGTGAATTATGAGGAAGAAATCCATCCATCCATTATCTGCACACCGCTTAATCCTCTGTAGGGTCATGGGGGGACTGGAGCCTATCCCAGTCGACTCAGGGTGAAGGCAGGGGACACCCTGAACAGGTCGCCAGCCTATCACAGGGCTACATATAGAGTCAAACAAGCACACTTTCATTCACACCTATGGACAATTTAGAATAATCAATTAACCTCAGCATGTTTTTGGACTGTGGGAGGAAGCCGGAGTACCCAGTGAAAACCCACGCATGCACAGGGAGAACATGCAAACTCCACACAGAAAGATCCCAGGCGTCCTAACCGGGACGCGAACCGGGGATCTTCTAGCTGTAAGGCAACGCTGCTAACCACCGAGCCACTGTGCAGCCCATGAGGAAGAAATGTTTGATGAAAAATGTATATACAATATAATACAGCTTTTCATTATTGTTTTCACGCCAAACCTAAATGTGTAAAAACAAACAAAACAACAAACAAAAATAACTCAGCAGCTCTATGAACATTCGGAGGACCTTCTTCACTTGGGTTTCCTGCTCTCCTGCTATCCCTGCACCTCATCCCCACTCCCAACCCAACCGGTCAAGGCAGATGGCCGCCTTCCCTGAGCCTGGTTCTGTCTGAGTTTATTTCCCCTTCCTTATCCTAGGGTTTTTTTTTCTGTTTTCTGCTCTTTCTGCTATGTAAAGCGCGATGTGATGACATGTGTTGTAAATATGCACCATACAAATTAAACTGAATTTAATTTGTGCTTAAACTAAGGTTTAACAGGAAGCTGTAACCTGTAAAACAATGTTGTTATATTTATGCATGGATGATAAGATTTGCTGCATATTATGTTGAATTTATGTATAAAGCAAACCCAGGCAAACCAGGAGCAGAGGGACATGCGTCTGCAGCAGAGGAGGCTGCATTTGCTTTTCATGATACCATCTACTGACCTTGATAACTAAGAGAGTAACAAGTAACCGACTGAAGCATTTCTGGCCAAGATGAATGACAGTTACAGCATAAATAATAAAAGCTTTGTAACAAAACAAAACAATTCTAATGTCTTCAGGTGGACAGCAAAGTTAGCCAAAGAAGCTTGCTAAAGAAGGGTTGTATCTTCTGTCCAACATTTCAAGTATCTGTTGGAGATCCTGTGACTACAAAACACATAATTGCATTATTATGATTATATATATAAATATGATAATGTTTTTGCCACTTAGCAACCAAGTAAATAAAGTAGTATGTTGGGTGGAATAAATCCTTAAAACCATAACTTGTGTGTTAGAAAGTAATATCTGGGTAGAATTAACCTTTCAAACAATGTGTTCTTGGACAGAAAGTACTATGTGTATATTTACCTGTCTATATTATATGTTCTCTCTTGCTGTATTTTAATTTTCGCTGCTTGGTTCTTCAGTGTGATGCCGACTTTAATTTTGAAATTTTTACATTTTTGATTTTTAACTTCTAACTTTTAATCTTCAGTCTTGGTCTTCATTTTTTAAACTGCCGATTGCCTTTGTTTGACATGCGTCCTAATTATTGATTTAACTTATTATTGTCATTTTTACTTTTTATTTTATTTGACTGCTCTGCCTTGTCTCCTCATGTCTTGCTCGACTGTCTCTGTGTTTGCATGTTTTGACTCTCTAAGCACCTTGTGAACTGTTCTTAAAGGTGCTATGTAAATGAATTATTTATTTATTTAATTTATTTTTTTATTATTATTATTATTATTATGTGGGTGAAATGTAAGTGCACTTTAGCTATTATCCACTTCGACAGGTAGGGTTGACTTTGAAAAAACAAGGGTCCTAGATGTGTGGTCCTGAAACTGCTGCCTCCTGTATACAGCACACATAACATTAGAACGCACGTATTACATACAGCCTCTAGAGGGCAGTGTTGAACTGTGTAAAACACATACATTGATGCCCAGTCAGCTCGATCCCACCTCATGTTTCCCTGAAGACAATTCAACAAGACAACAGGTTGAATAAGAAATATCTTTATAGCAGAACATCTGGAACCCAAAGCTGAAAAGGTTGTAGCTCAGGGGAAAAAAAGACACAAAATACCACAATAGCTCAAAACATGAGTCACTGATTGCCTCTTCGTTAAACTTAGTCATGAAAATTTGTAAATCTTGTTCGTCTGCTTCAGTAAAAATGTTAATGCTGCCTTTGTCTGCGCTGAAAACGTAGTACGAACATCTCTTTCCCTTTGTTTCTGTTACTGTTGTGACATATCTCCCTGTGTCTTTCCTTCTCCCACAGCCATATCAGGAATGTGGAACCATCTCAAGTGACTGTTATTACAGCGAAAGTTGCATGTCGATGTGTGTGAATGTGTGTTTGTGTACGTATATACTGTCAGGTTCATACACTAATGCACTAAATCCTAATTTTCCTGAGGACAAACTGCCACATCTGCTTTTCTCCGCTCATAAACTTCACTTCCTGCCTTTGGAATTTCTAAAATATCGAGATATGTTGAGGAATGACGAGGTCGACCGTAGAAACACCATGTGATAAACGCTCATTGTTTTTATGTTGACTCTTAAAATATGGCCTTATCTCAATGGAATACCGTTTCTGTTGCCACAACAGTACTACGAGTGATCCGTCATGTGAGCCACAGCTCCTCTCTGATATTCGTCACATCTGTAGGATTTCTATTCTCTGATCATGTTGGTGTAGAAGCTGGGAGAAAAACTGTAATAAGCAGGTTCGCCTGTATGATGAAGACTGATGCAGTGAAGATGCAGTGAAGACAAATGAATATATTCAAGTACATGCAGGAACTTTGATGGTTTGTGTGGTTAGATAATTATATCGTCCCTCAGTCTGCTATCAATCCTGCAGCAACATTTCTATCATTTATCTTAAAGGTGAGAACAGTCTGTCCTGATATTATCTGTTTAAGAATAAAACAAACATGGCGTTCTCTACTCAATTAATTAGTTATGATATAATTATGTCTCCACCAACCGTTCTGTTCCATTCGTGTGATATCTCTGGAACGCCTGGAGAGAATTTATCACATCTGGCACAGACATCCACTTGGGCTCAAGGACGAACCGATTAGCATTTGGTGGCCAAATGTCACTGTGAACTCACAGGGCTTTTTTGGCCATAAGTCAAGAATTCATGAGCTAATTATAAGAAAATTTCACACAAACGCATAATAGGATAAAATGATGAAGTGATGGCATTCATGTCTAAAAGGTCAGAAGTCTCTGTGACATCATTATCTTCTGCCATTATGCAATGCAGTAACTCAGAACCAGAGCGGGAGATGGTGAACATATTTCACATTTGGTCTGACACTGAACTGGTGACATTCATTTTAGATCCCAGTACATCTGTTGAGCTGCCGGGATGAAGATCTGTGTCTTTTGAGCGACATCCATATTTGAGGCATTGTCTATGGCTACAACTTCATGTTCCATCTACAGAATGAGGTTTATTGGCCGAACACATACTATACGGAGTGCGACTCTGTTTTTTGTTTCTCCGATTGAACTTACACACTTTATAGTCTCCACTACAGACACAACTTTATGACCAATGACAGATGAAGTGAATAACATTGATCATATTGGTACTATGTGGTGTTCTCATGGAAAACCTTGGATTTTGACATCTGTGTTGATGAGACATAGACACACAAATAAACATTGTCCCACAACAAGCACACTCCCTCATGCAAAATGGAAATCCCAAACATCACTGGCCTACTCCTGCAGGAAAATGCACCCCACCACATGGCAACAACATCAACTAATCAGGAACATGTTGAGGAACATGACAATGGTCCAACATGTTGATTTGACCTCCAAACTTCCTACACCCCATTGTAATCAAGCATCAACAGGATGCAGTGGAACAAGTTTGATTGACAGAGGCCCCACTGGACAAGCCAGAATACCCAAAGGATCCAGTGCCACCATCCTGGTTCCAGACCCCATAGGACACCCTGAGAGGTCCTCTTGTCCATTCCCAATGGTTCAGAGCATTTTTGAGCACATAAGGGGGAGCAACACAGCATTAGGCAGGTGGTCATAATGTTACGCCTCATCGGTGTATGTAAGTCCGGACAGATGTGGAAGTAAGCTGCAACTGGTTGGCAGAGGCAAGGCAGTAATTCTAGCTGATTAATTCTTGACAAACTGGAGGAACAACACTGAAGAATGCACACGTTCATATTCATTTATCAATGTGGGAAACCTTCTGTGCTTGATTCTCAAACAGCGGGGCAGGAATGCAGCTCTGGTGCTGACTCTTGGTCAGTCTTATCTGGCCCTGCATAATCTCGCAGAGGTGTTTGGGTTCTCAGGAAAATCACATACACAAGTACATGCAAAAAAAAAAAAACAGCACTGGAGTACGTAAGCAAACACACGTACACACAGTAAGAGACAGACTCTGCTTGTGGTGGTTTATGTTGTGCCAAGTCTGTTGAATGTCCATGACCAATTCAAAGCAAGGACACGCATACGTCTTTGGTCACGTGTGTTTGACCCTGTTGGAGGCTCTGTGTTGCACTCATAGAAAAAAAGTGAGTGAGTGAGTGAGTGTGCCAGCAGAAAATGTAAATGCATTGTCTTTGCTGTGGGTTCACAGCCAGGTTCAGACTTGTTTCTGCTGTCACGCTATATGGAAAGTACTCGTCCTTGAGATGTGGAAATACAAAGTCCAGGACTACGGATCCTAATAATTCCGATGTTTGGATAAGAGCAAAGCATGAACAAAACATGCAGAGCACGAGGGAAAGACATTTTTTCCTGCCACTTCTAACTTCATTGAGTGATTCAAAACATAAAGAGGTACATGAACCCCCTCGCTCTGACCTCTGGATCCCCCTCTTCTTTGCCGCATGACTGCCCTCCTCCTTGTTGAGTCTGCCTTGTCTAGACCATGCCAGCTGTGGTACAACAGGCTCCATTGTTACACGAAACTATTATGTAAGAAACAAGACAAGGAGTGAGATCACCATCCACCAAGCCTTGCCCGTCTAATCATGGAATTACTAGCGTGGAATGAAGACGAGACGCAGAGAGCCGTGGATATGGTGATGAGGGGAAAAGTGGAGATCCAGAGTCTGGATCTGAGAAGGTGTAATTACTTGGAACAAACTGTAGTGTAAACAAGTGATTAAATGTGATTTGAAGAGCGAAACCAGAACAAAGCTTCAAATTTCTGGTCTGGAAAGGCGTCTACAGTGTGGTCTCCCAGTAAAACCATTGACATGTAACTCTCAAGACGCGCAGTTATTATTTTTAATACATTTAATAGTGCACTTTGATTAACCTGTACAGAAATAATATTAATAAAAAAGATAAAACATTTTTTTCAGTTCTGAAACACAAAGCTTAACATGTACAATAAAATAAAATAAAATGGTATGATACAAAACAAACATATATCTGAGGTATAAATATATTTGCTTTAAATTAACTGTCATTGTCATGCGTTATTATTTGGCAAGGACACAGTTATTAGGTACAAACATTTATGATATGAACAATGGCTTAGTGAATTAATCATACAACATGAACGATGCACCCTCAGATCGAAGCGTGTTATGAACATGAAAGGTCAGCCGTTATGAGGACCCAAATCTTGAATTTCTTTTTTTAAAACACTGACAAGACAGTACAGAGAGAGAAGCTTGCGCAACGATATTTTTCCTTCCTTTTTTTTTTTAAAATCACACATTCAATCCGCCCTCTTCTTTACAGTAAAACCTGTAAAATCTCCACCTTTATAAAAGGCCCGTTTTTCTGTTTCTCCTTTTCATCTTTTCTTAGAGGACTAGCTAGAGGTTTCCGTTGCGTTAGAACAGTGCATTGTGTTTTCTGTTCTTATGTACATCAAAGCAATTATAAAATCTATATATTTTAAAATTTTCTAAAGTATACAAGTGATGCCAGGTCGACAACAATTTCAAAAACTGTGAATTGTGCTGTGCTCTAAACAAAACAATCTCTAACATTGTAATAGTGAGGAAAAGCTCAGGAAGGGAAAGCTCCTTCTTTCAGGTTTTTTTCTTAATTTGGTCCATTAAATCTGTTGGTCTTAAGTTACAGTTTGTCCGCATGAGACTTCCTTGTGACCTTTAACTGTGGCACTCGGCAGCATTAACCAGCACAGAGGCTAATTTTGCCAAAGTATCTTCAGAAACAAAAACAACTTTCATATGAAGCTCATGACTCATCGAGGCTAACTGAAGGGGAATGAAGAGACATCTCATCTGTGTGTTCGTAAATGAGGCTCTGTCTTTGATCGCGCTCCTTTCCTTTTGGTGAGCCAGCCACCAGCGCTCATCTGTCTCTACCCTGAAACACTAAAACCCTCTGTGCTATCTGCCACCTGTCATCTCACAATATCCTGTCTATTGTCTCCACTCAGTCTGCATATTACCAGCACTTTCACATCTTTCTTCACCCATGGGTTCATCAGTCAGCTGACCATAATAATGTCTACTATTCCTCCTGTGCTCTGCCGTAACAGAAAAAAGGGACAGAGGTAACACAAGACAGACACCAACCATTACTGTGTGAATGAAATACTATATGTACACATTATTCTGCAACTGGAAACCAGTATATGTATTAACCGTTTGTTACTTTGCACTCATACGCGCACTCACAGACACACAATAAATCCCCCTTGCTTCTCAGAAGCAATAGCACCCTTTGGATAAAGTTTAAACCACACATCCTGTATCAGCAACATCACGTCCTCTGGCCCAGATAAATGTTTGTGTGACGAGTCCTTTTGGCAGCACACTGAGAGCCCCAAACAGTTTTAAGCGCAACATCTGTTTTGATGTAGGGCACGAAAAGTCCTTCAATCCAGGGTCCAGGGTTTGTCCTTTAAATGTGAGCACAATGAGGCGTGGACCGCATCTACCCTCTGAGGGAATGAATCCTTTCATTCCAAGAAAGGGCCCACATTGCTTTCTCATTTGTCCATGGGCACGGTGAAAGAGTCTCGTATCCGCGCCACTTCAGCAGCACACAAGTGTCCATACAGTTTATTGTACCACTCTGGGAAACGACCCCTGAAAGAGAAGAGAGAAAGAAAGAAGAGTTGTTAGCTCACAGGCCTATTTTAATCCCCACTTTGTCTTTGGTCCTGTAAACAGTCCACTCACCTGCAGTCGATTCTGGAAATGTGCGTGAGTCTGGATTTGTTGGCTCCGCAGGGCTCTATGTAATAGCGCGAGGTGAGGACATTGGCTCGGACACCCACCACCGGCACCCCTTCATGGTCCACTGATGTACACACAAGTGCGCACGCTCCCTTTGGCAGGTCTGTCACCCATGTCCTGGTAAACAGAGTTTGGATTAGGAACATTAAATTAGAGCAGTCAAACTGTGGAATAGATGGAGACAAAGACAGGAGTGAGAAAGACGGATGAAGAGAAGGAAAATGGTTTACCTGAGCACCAGGTGGTCTCTGGTGGGATGTGGAGCCATGGTGTTCCTGACATACTGGTAGACCTCTGTCCTCTCGTCGAGCGTCTCCACTACTCGGCTCTCGAGCAAGTCCTCGTCCCAGTGTCCCTGCTCTCGGAGCGCCCGCGTCAAAACCTCCTCGGGACTTGCAGGAATCTCCACAGTCACTTTCCACAGTCGCAGTGGAAACCCATCATGCACCTGGAAAAACACATGGAAAAGCCCAATTACAGTTTTTTATTAAACATGTTAGATGATAATTTGATAGCAGAAAGATGATGGGATAAGGCATTAGGTCCAGATGGTAGGCATATATTTGCATAATGTATTGCAATATTAAGTTTTAGGTAAAATGATTCATTCTTCTCATTGCTGAGTAAATGATGAGACAAATCCGATATGTTAAATACTGGAGATCACATCTTTTCTCAACATCTGGCTTCAATTTCAATTGTCTCATGCAAGTGTTTGGAAGCTTCCCATGGGGTATCCAATTGTATCAGTCACATTATATGCATTATAAAAATTATACGTGGTGAACCAGTCACAATTTTATGCACAACAGTCAGGCTGTGTTTCAAATCCTGCTGCTGCCCTTCAGCCAAGTCAGCTGCTTCGTTCTGCCATCAGATGATAAAGAACACACGCACGCACTCTTCGCCTTGTGACTTTCAAACTGGAGAAAAGATAACCTCATCCAGGCCCCATGCACACTAGACACAGGAAATGTAAGCCTGGGATAATGGCGAGGTTGTGTATGTTTGTGTGTGTGTGTCAAGCTGATGTCATTCTGGGATGGAGTCCAGTACTGGGATGGGAATGAGAAGCTGAGGGCCAGGCCACTTTCACACGGACGCGTTTCTATACAGGAAGCCCTAACTGCTGGTTTTCCACTTGATATTTAGAGAGGCAGGAATGAGGCGAGGCGGAGAGAAAAGGGACGAGACAGGAAACAGAGATGGTGTGTGCACTTCATGAATGTCCGCTTGTTTACACACAGAAGACATACTGATGAATGACGTGCTTTTTCTCTCTTCTCTTTCATAATTAATCCTTCCTGAATCACTTTCCCTTTGTGGCAAATTCATCGTTGTTTTCACCCCTTTAGCGCAAACAAGCACGCACAAAGCAGCCATAAAGACTTGAACAGATGACGTGTAAAAGAAGAGAAGAACAAGAGAAAGCGACGAGCAAACCAGCGGGGCTTACCTTCCTACAGGAGAGCTCGGCGTGCTCGGGCGTGGAGCAGCTGTCATAACCCTTGAACTTGTCTTTGGCCTCTTTGAGGAGGGTGTCTAGGCTGTCCTGTAGGTAAGCTCTGTAGCCTCCCTGCCCGGCCTCTTCACCTGCAAGCTCCTCCAAGCGTTGTGGCAGCAGAGCCTGCTCCACGTAGGAGTTCCTGCAGCGATTCATTTCTTCTGGGATCTGTAAGTATAGAGAAGAAGGGAGGTCAGACGATTTATTCACAGTGCAAATGAGAAAACAAGTCTTCACTTTACCGGTGTGTTGCTGGACGGCAATTGTAGCTACTGTGTATGAGTGGCAAATAAATATTTAACACAGTACTGTTTTATGCAATACCGAGACACACAAAGGAGTGAAAACTTCAACAAAACCAATTAAAGTTCTGCTCCACTAAAAAATATATGACTTCATGTTTTGTTTCGGCCTGGCATCCTCATCCATATTGCATTAATGTCCTTAATCAGTGGGAAACTGCATCAGTGTACCTGGATAAGGATGCAAACAGGTAAAAATGGACCCGCAACACATCTTGTTATCATCTCCATGTTTGTCTACCTGCCATCTTTCAGGCTTAATTGAATCCGAATGATATTATAGTTGAAGATTCTCATTAGATAAGAGAGGGCTGTTTCAAATTTAGGTTCGTTATTTCAACGGACATCTTCCTTTTACAAACCTCCATGACCAAATTTGATTAAAGAACGAAGAAATTGGGAGGTAATCGAGTTTACTTGTGTGACCATGACAGGAAGCTCCCCCACAATCTAATAAAACTTTGAAAGATAGTAATGACCCGCAGTATGTGGCCTTTTAGCATTTACTGCAGCGTATCAGAGAAGATGACGCGAGGAAAAGCACATTTTATGCTAAATGTCATTTTAATTGGATTAGTAGTGCAGTAATTTGCTGATTATTTCCTGTTTATCCAGTCATCTTGGGGAGACTCGCCAAATAAGATCAATTCACGGATTTGTAATTTTTGCGGGTTGTCGTTTTCCTTTCTGCACAAATGCTAGAGTGGGGATTAAATGAACAGAGACACAAAGTAAAGTCCAGTTCTGTGCAACAGAGGGCCAGTTGGCGCTTTTACTTTATGTAATCATAACAGCACTTGAACAAATGGCAGCATGAATTGGATCAACATGTTATGTAACTGGGGCCGAGTTTGTTTACACGACAAACACAGGGGCACAAGGTAGGTGGCAGTGACGTGACGCAGTGAGCCGGACGTGACATTTATTCTGTCACCACTTAAATGACAGTTTGCCTGCGTACAGGACAACCCAGGCACTGCTTTTAATTTTTAAGCCAACTTTAACTTAAAAAGCGAGGACAAACACATAATCAGTCTCAGTATTTTTAACTTTTACTGACCCTGAAGAGTTTCCTGCACTCCTGGATCATGTGTGCCAGGCCATGAGTGGCAGCCAGGTTCTCGTTCAGGTCCCTCTGGTCTGGCTTTCCCAGTGTCGGCTTCCGGTTCATCACCCTTTAACCAAGGAAGAGGAAAAACAAGTGGAGGCAACAAGATTAATAACAGAATCTATCATGCAGACAGTGTGCAAAGAAGAGGAAGTATGAAGAGAATGAGGGCGGAAACAAAGAGTTTAGCTGTTTAAAGCTGATGAACCCTCCCCTGGAAGTGCCTAATATGGAACAAATTATGCGTCTCTTAATTGGGTTAAGATGTTTATGTAACCCTTCTATTTCCTCTGTCTCTCTCCCTTCCTCTTCTCTACAGCTTTGCTCTCTTCCTTCTACTTCTGTCCTCCATCCACAGCATCCTTCTCCTTTGTTTCTTTAGAGTGAGTCTTTCCTGTTTTCAAAACGTCCGACATGTTTCACGTTATGTAAGCTGCTATAACAACATCTGTTCCAGTAAAGCGCAATGATATTCCAAAAATAAACAGATTACAGTGGCATACACACACCTTGGCGAGGAGCTCTCCTTGCGCCGCAGGGTGTTGAGGTGGAAGACGGACGGCGCCAAACACACGGCCAGGTTGGTGGGAGTCATCTGGTTCTCGGCCACGCTGGCCGTCACGTCACTTAGCAAACACAACAGCGTCCGCAGCGCCTCTCGGTTCTCGTCCGGCAGCAGCAGCACGGCAGCACGAGCGGCCTGAAGACGAAGCTCTTTAGGCATGTCTGGAGAAGAAGATGGAATCTGTTATGGCTCCTTTTCAAAACTAATAACAACTGTCATGCTGCATCATGTCATTTATTATTTTTTGCCTCTGTTGGTTAATTCAGGAAGGAGATTGTGTAGGGCCTCCTTTCACCTGCCAAGAATGAGCTACGATGGGATCCGTGTCGACCTAAGTGTGTTATGTAAGCCTATATGTGTGTGTACACTATATGCTGCATGGTTCATACTTCATGCACAGGACTGGCTTTGTTTCACCTTATATAAACAGTCTCTAATGCAGTATAGGAACCGAACTTGAGAGGATGTCCATGGTACCGGTGAAGAGTAGAAGGATATACGATATCACATGCTTTATATCGCCTCATTCCACAGGTAACTTTTCCTCTCATCTGTTTGATTTCTTTTTCTGATTTTACAGTTTCTTGCTCCATGGCAGGCAGACATCACTAAGACAGTCCTATGACATGTATTGTGCAGCTGGTTAAAGGATAGTGTGACTGAATGTGGACGTGCCTGCAGCATTTCGATGCGTTTTGTTTTGTACACTTACACTGATAGATCTGGAGGAAGGTCTCAGATAGTTTGCTCGTCAGCAGGGGTTCTGGTAAATCTCTAAAGTACTGCTTCAGCATGTCGGCGACGTCATAAGCTGACTGTCCCTCGTAGTTGACTCCTCCTCCGTCTGCGCCGCTCGCCTCGTTCATCTGGCGAAGAGCTTGGATGCGAGATTTAACTCCCGATTTTCTGAAGAGACCCACCTGGACAGAGACACAAAGACAGACAGTGTTACGTCATGCACACACACAGGAACTCTGAGAAACTAAGTCAACTTTGAGCTATATTTCCTTTATTAGTCTCAGTATTGCTGTGCCATTAGTACAATGCTTGATCTTATTAAAAGGGTGTATCAAAAATGATTCATGAGCCCAAATTAAACACACAGAAACATCTTTTAAAGTGAAGGCTGCTGTGGTTGAAAAATAACATTCTTGGCTTATCTGCAAATCTAGAGCTTACAGTCAATATGGTTACATCACAACAGGTCCTGTTGACTGTATTTACAAGAAGCTGCCATGACACCCAGTAGGCATTCTTGTACTGAATGCTGTCTAAGACCTCATCAGTGGCCTTTTAAGGCTGTATGAAATGGCAATGTTGGGGAAGAAAGGAGAAAAGACCGTTGGCTTGTCCAGTCTGAATATTTTCCATGAGCTTTCATCACTTCCAAACAGAGGCGCCTTGTCCCGCTTTGAAAGGAACGCCACCGTTCTCTTTTCTGTTTTGCACTCCATTAATAGCCATTTTCTGCATATTCCAGCTTTCTTTCCCCCCATGAAAGCACACACACAGTCTTTCAAGCTGTTTCTGGAGACACGGGTGACTTAACAGGCGCACACTTTGACTCTTCCCAGGCCTCCCTGTGTTCAGCGTATGTGTGACAGTGAGATGAGAAAAAGGGGGAAAGACAGAAACTGTATATACACACTGGCTAAGTGGGTATCAGGCTTTTTCCGATTCACTGCTCCATCTTATGTAACATCCAGTGAAAAAAATGGCGCATGAATATTTGACCAATTGCAGATGTCCTTAAACTGAGATATTATGCAATTCAAGCACCAGAAAAAATAGTTTCTCTTTAAGCTAAAGAAACTAGTAATGGTCTTTAAAGCGAAAACACAGGCTGGCAGGAAAATTAATGTCATATATACACTTGCAATTACAGTATATATGTCTAGGTTGTGTATATTTATCTATTTGTGTTACCTGATCGAGGCACTGATTGCGTAAGTAGCGCATTGCCTGCTGAATTCCTTGAGGGAGGGGTTGGCCTGTCCGCTGGACGATGACTTGTAGTGGCACACCGAACACATTCCTGTCTTTGTAGTCGCGCACCTTGATCCGCTTCATAAACTTTGGCACAGCCCTGCAACATACACACAAAAAAGGACAAGTGTAACTTTTAAACAGGTCAACAAAATAAGGCAATATTTTCATTCTCACTTCACTAAACAGCTGTGCATTTCTACATTGCTACAGAATTAGCCTAGCTACTGAAACGTGTGTTTTAGTGTTTTATGTGTGTGCAAGGCGGAAACTGAGCGGCTGCAGAGGCCTGTCTCCAGGTTTATGAGAGGGGTGGATAAACAAGGTGAAGGGAGAATGGAAGGACTGAGATGTAAACCAGGGTGTCAAAGGAGGAGGAATCCGCCACTTTATATATCCGCACACAGTGTCTGTCTGCCTGTTGCTACCCTGTGTGTGAGTGTGTGTGCACGCACTTGGGTGCTAGTGAACAGCAAGTCTATAACCACAAACTCAGAGTTGAAACATGCAACCCTGACCGTTTCACAAGAATGTGCCCACAGATTTACGGCTGTGCATCTATCTGCATGGGTGCGAGTGTGTTTAGCAGAGAGATGCTATGCGTGACTCAGGACAAGCATCTCTTTGTAAGAGCTGGTGTTCACAAGACCCAGAGTGCTTCTCAGAACCACACATCGGGAAAAATGAAAAAGGAGCACATTATGATCCCGGACGGAATTCTGAATATGTACGGGCCTCCAGCGGCCAACAATTGGACTCTGTCTTTCAGTGAGCCCCAACCTGTCATAAGACGGTCACAACGCCTTCTATTCCTATCTGAGGAAGGCCCTGGGCAGAAGAATAACACAAAAAAGGATGTGACTTTAAAATTTAAGTTAATTTGTCTCATCAGACCTTTTGAAGTTGAATAAAACTTCAAATGCTAAAACCAGCTAACAGTTTGGTAGAAATTTTAATAATTTATTAATATTTTTTTAAATTAAAAACTATGTCCACTTATATATTCTCTGATCACTTGACATCAGTCTTGTGTACCACTTGTATTCTGCACTGCTTTTACTTCAGGGCTTCTATCTATCTACTTTTTTTCCCAGCATCAACTAAAAAGCAGGACTACAGATTAAAAGAGAAAGCAGAATTAAGATCAGGTGCGACTGCAAAATATCAAAAGTAGACATAACAAGTAGGATATTGGGTGCCATATAAACTAATGTCAGACCCATAGCGTACTTTAGAATTGATATAGAATATAGTTTGGAAGGGTAATTGTTGAGGGCAGCTCTTTTCAGCCTCCAGCTCAACACCTTGCGTGTGAACTGCCATGATTGCCCCGTTGAGAAAAAGACAATGTACGCCCCTTCCCAGCAATTATGGGCCTGGGAAAAGAATGTGAAACCCAACCTCTGTGGACAGCCGTCACCACACTACACAACAACCTGCAGATGGAGTGGATTGGGAGATGGGTAGGATGGAGGGGTAATAGCTGGCTATTCAAGGGAATCACTTACGGGAACAATCTGCCAGATGCAGAAGCTGTTCCACATGAAAAACAGGCCTAAAAAAACACAGTATGTGTGTTGAAAAGTCACTCGACATGAACGCCTTCTATTCAGTGCATATACTCTGCGTTTCCCTAACATATGTCTTCCCCTTTCCTCCAGTTCACTCACCAGCTGAATCCATGTTTGTTTGTCGGGGTGTGTTTCTCCAGCAGCGCAGTGAGCTGCAGAAGGGAGAGCTTCTGGAGCAGATTCATCTGTAGCACAGACTGGCAGCTAATCTGGAGTTGGGCGGAGGCCAAGCTGGGCCGATGGGAGTTCTGGAAGCTCGGCCAGCGGAGTTTCTGTGGTCTGGAGTACACAGAAAGGGAAGGATAGAGCACAAATTGAGATGTGAGAAGAAGAGAAATGATTGTAAGAGAGCAGTTTAACTCCTGGGATCTGCGTCATGCTTTTGTGTATACATAAACAAAGAAAATAACACAAGGCCACACACAGTATTTGTAATTGTATGTGCCAAGTGATCAGTTGACGGATTACAAGGACTTATGTATACATCAATCAAGAGATTGTCTCAAAAGACTAAAAACCCAGAGCCCACCAAACGTAATTCTGCATGTGAATTCCTGAAAGCTCAGAAACAGTCCCCATGGAGACCGAGAAGCATTCCAGAGTATTCAGCAGCATTACGTAAGGAGAGAAGTCTCAGCGTGTCCCCCCTTTATCCTGGAAAAGTCTTCTTTGTTGGTACCTTAGTGTTTGTGTTTCTGTTGGATTCAGGATGCTTTGTTGTCTTTAAAGCTTTGGTGCACAGAGTGTTAGAGAAAAAGACCGGGAGCATGAGCATATTTGGAAGCAGCAATTGAAGAATCAGTTCATCCAAATATGAAAAAGTAGCTTATCAAAAGTTTTATCAACTTCTACACTATCTACACAATGATTGACAGTTTGGCATGTGGGCTAATTAGAGTACAGTTTGCGATATACAGGAAAAAATCCAAATGCTGCCTTAATTGTGTTGGGTTTTCTTCACTGACCTGCTGGTTCGGGTTAATGATGCTCCAACACCAGAGTCTCGTCTCTCTCTCATCCCGTCCTCTCCCTCGCCCAGCGGGTTTCCTGTGCTGTCTTGGTCACTCCCGTTTTCAGTCTCCTCCAGTCGGTTCTGCAGAGGAGAGGATGGACACGGGGAGGCTGAGTCCAGGGCTGAATCAGAGTCTCCTTCTTCCTCTTCATCTTCCTCTTCTTCCTCCTCTTCACCGGCCTCAGCCTCCGACCAGGCATTAACAAAACGCTGCAGGCCGCTGACATGTTTTAGCACTTCCTCCAATTTGTGTTCATCCCCCTCTTCCTCCTCTCCCTCCTCTCTCTCAGTGTAGGGGACGTTGTCATAAAAACTAAGCCGGCTGTCGACTGAGCCTGATGAGGCGCGTCGCTGTCGTCTACTTTGCCGTCCCCTGAGGATCACTGAGTTTCCGTTATCATGCCCATTGTTATTGCGCGAACTCCCATCCTGCAGGGCTTTGGGGAAGGTTCCAGGCTTGTGGCCCTCCGGTAAATAGAAGAAGATCATGCCCTCCTCTTCCTCCTCCTCCTCTTCTTCCGCTTGTCTGCTATTGTCTTGAACACTGCGGTTGTTCCTGCGGTTCTGCTCATCAACCGTCATCCCATTACTAGCCTGGCAGGGGATGGGCGGGGCAGATTTGGGTGGAGGTGTAGGCTGTCGATCTGAAGCTTGTTGGAGAATGCTGAAGGGATCAAAACCCTCCAAATACATTCCTCCTCTCTTACTTGAGCCTGCTGCTGTGCTGTGGCTGCGAGCTCGAGTCACCGGACTTGGTGTGCTCACCGCACTTCCACTGCTGGCTTCAGACTGGCTGCTCCCAGTGCTTCCAGTGCTTCCATTGCTGGTTTGAGTGGAATAGGATACAGAGCGATTCCGGTTAAGTGTCATAGTCTGGGTGGGATTGCGGTGGTGATTGAGGTTCTGATTGAGGTTGATACTGGAGATGTCAACACAGTTGAGACTCCGCAGTTTGTCATCATCTAGACCCTCCTTGATGACAGGACCGCTGATTTCTATTTTGCCTCCACTGGTGCTCCCCTTCTTCTTTCTCTTGGAGGAGGTGCCACTGCGAAGTCGTAGACTCTCCATCCTCTTGAGGAAGCTCTTAGCTCTTGATCGTGTACTTTTTCCACTGCCACCTCCTCGGTCCAGACTTCCTCCTAGTCCCACCATCCCTGTTTTCACATCAAACGTGAACTGTCTGAGTGTCTCCAGCGGTGATGGAGGCAACCCATCAGACAGAGAGTCCTCATTAGCACATCCTGACCCTCCTGTGCCTGAGGATGAACACATGCTAGCGACGGAGCTGGCACGGGTGGCACCGGCAGGTACAGCTTCATTTATCAGGGCGGCACCATGGCTCTTCTCCTCTCCTCTTCCTCCACTCCCACTGCTATGGATGGAGCCCACTTCAGGCTGCTCACTGAGGTCAGTCAGCACACTCTCGGAACTGTTGCCTTCACGCAGGGCGAGTTTGCCTTTCTGGGACACTTGGTCTTTAGGAAATGGGGGCTGGGCGGCATCTGTTGGCAGTGAGGAGAAGACCTCCAGCTCCTCCATTCGGGACCAGCGCTTGCTGTCTCTCTGGAAGGTCCAGCGGCCACTGATGGCACAAGGCTCGTCCTCATCTGAGTCCTCACTCTGAAAAGGGGGCGAAGGAGGGGACAAGAAATAGCAAGGAGAAAAGGAAAAAAGGGAGGGAGGGAGGGAGGGAGAGAAACAGTTAGAGGACATTATGCATTGCTACTTTTTCCATTTCTTCTCCAACATTCCTCACCTTAATCCAGGAAACTCTATGGAGTTATGGAAGTTATTTTAAAATTGTTCTAATTTTAAACTACATGAAATATAATCATATATGGCTGTCAGATGCTTTCATAACACAGGACCCTTTACATAAGGTCTGCAGAATTCTTCTGAGAAGATATATAACATGTCAGTGGCAACAGTTTTTCATAACATTATCCTAACCGGAGGCCTTGAGGTTAAGCATTTGACATGATGATATAAAGTTATTCACGGTCAGCCAGTAAACGTGTCTCACTCACTTCCTGACTGCTTGGACAATACATATATTAAACAAAGAACAAAGTGGCCATTACTGAGACACATTTAACGTACATGCACCTTACCAAAATGCACACACCTCCCCCAGTTTGGTTAATATATCTCAGACCCTGAAGGGAGTTCAGGAAATTTCATTATGGCCCCCATAGCTCACAACGCAGCCAGCCAGGCTGGGGTCAACCCCTACATCCCCACCCCACAGTCTTAAACTCTTCTGTCTGTACATATGCACGCACACACACCACAGACACACACACCAAAGACACACATATTGGGAGTGAGACAGCGTCACTAATACATTGCTGGTGTCAGTTTTTATTCTTTATCCATGACAGATATCCACCCTCCCCCAATCAAAGTGGATGATCGTAGCTCATAAAACCAAACCACAGGCCACAATTTAACCGCCCTCTTCTCCTCACTTTTTAAAGCCCACTTACTCTATAGTCTGAACTTAACAAAACTTTCTTTAAACTGTCAAAATTCCTTCACAAAGATGTCGGGAAATTAGCACTTTGCATTAAAATCTAAAACTAGTAAAAACATCATTAAATCAAACAGAATACAAGTTCTACTGCTTGTGTGACTGTTTTCTATTTTCACTGCTCACAAAAGGCTTCATATACAGGCACTAATAATTACTTGTTTAGCAGTGGAAACTTAATATTATTTCAAATTAAAATGAACAAATGCTGTAATTTATCCCTGCTACAAATAGAACTTTTCTCCAGGACAATATTTTGGAGAGAAATATACATATTTTCCTGACATTTTCTGTATTCCACTGCGGTTTGCTTCTGCAGTTATGCTGATTGGAATGGAAGATACCGGCAGTAAGCTCTTTATCACGCATGGAGAGCAGTGACCGGTCAACGGCGCTGGAACCATTTGTAAAGATTCGGGAGACATCTTATCCACAAACCATCAAACCACCAGAGCATTCAACGCAACGGTGGGCACTTTGACCGTGATGTCGAGGAGCGTGCAGATTGAAATCTATTTGTCACTGCAATAAGGCAGATGGAAAGAGCAAACCAACAAGAACGACAGACGGGGATATGGAGATTTAAGAGAGGGAATGTGAAGACAAGAGGAGATCAATGCATTCCTAAGCTGTCTGGGTGGGAGGGTGGGGTGGGGGGTTGTCGTCCCACAAGAGTAGAGGAGTCAAAGAGGCAAATAACCTCTTTGACTCCTCTACTCTTCTCTGTTGACTCCTGAAATGAAAGGTGACACAGAAAGGGTCACCCTAATGAATACCACCACACATGGAAGAAGGATGTCACTATGTAGCCCTCAAGGCCATTAGGGAATTAGGGTTGATTTATAAGAAATGGAGCAAGCCCATTCACAGAGGGACAGTGTCGCTCGGTCTAGACTTTCTGCTTTACTTGGTCTAAAACTGGGATTCTAACAGAATTAGGCTTCCTTTCTCCGAAAAGGAAAACACTTTCCAGGAGGTTGGCTTTCTTGAAAGAGAAATTTAAGAGCGCCGGGTATTGGTAGGAGTTAAATTTCTCCTAAAAACATGCCTCAAACATACCATTACCATACCACTGCAATCACTCAAAGACCCTTACAAGCATGATCACAGACACGGCATGTATGATGGTTCGTTCTGCAAGAGTGTCACCAAAGAAGCGTAGTAATTCCCTTTATGGTGAGCCAGAAGTATTTGAGAAAGAAGGTTAGCATGCCTGAAGTGGGGGAAGGTCCTGGTGAATTCAACCCCTTCATTTAGACATTAAAGCTATCCTCCCTCCCCCTAGGGTCCTCACAGCCCACTTGATATAGAAATAAACCAAACAGGTGCCTTCTCATTACACAAGATGAGGAAAAAAAAACACACAGGTTTGCCCTGTGGCTAAGGGTGAACTGATGGTTGAGGTGAGGAAACGCAATTGTGGGTGAGGAGATGTGCAACGGGGCTTTTCAGAAAGGAGGGGAGTTCAAGTGTGTGCATGTGGACTCACTCTTTTTCTTTGCGGTGATATCTCCAGTCTCATTAGAGCACACTTGTTGAGGGTGTTCAGTCTCCTGCGAACACAAACACACAAAATTTTAAATAACTGGGCATTAAATATTGTAGCTCTACACAAAACTCGTATCACTGAGAGGATGTATACTGAAAGAAAGGATGAAACAAAATAAATAAAAAAAAAACAGACGAGGGGAAGAGAGAGTCAGCGGGGGGAATTAGCTGGGGTGCACCCAGCTTGGCTAATGAGCTGCTGAAGGATAATCCCCACATGAACGGAAAGAGAATGAGAGGGAGGCAGAAAAGGAGAGAGCGAGGAGAATGAAATCTGCTGGAGTGGCGACGAAAACCTGGGGAGGGGACAGAAAGCTTATCCCCTCAGCCACCTGGAGAAGGGGGAGCAAGGGTGGTGGTGGTGGTGGGAGGGGGTACTCGCTGGAGAGCTCTTAGAGCATATCATGTAACAATGGAGAGATGAAGTGATGGGAACTGAAGGATAGTTGGGGTGGTGGGGACAGGGGGGGGGTGAAAGACTGCCAAGAGAGGAGACACTGAGATGATAGCTTCCAGATGTATGGAGGGACACCTGCTGTGGTTTATTACTGAGAGTCAGAGTTTGATGAAGGAGCTGACTCCATTAAAAAGCAATTAGCCTCCTCCTCATATGCTAATCAATATGGCAGGGACACCAACTACAATGTCTTTGTCAATGATGCTTTCTGCTATTTAGCTCTTTTTATACACACAAACCCATGTAAGAAATGTCAAACAAAGCTTTTGAAGCTTTTGTTCCCATGTTGCAGGGAGCAAATGAGGCCGAATATAGAAGAAAAAAGAGAAAGGCCTAATGTAAGGAGCGTTGCGTGACTTTTGCAGTGAAAGGTAAGAGTGAGATATGTGCTTGTCAGGGCGGTGGAAAAGACTTTAATGAGTGAAGTAAACACTGTCAGCCTCAGGGAAAGAAGAAAATAAAAAGAGAAGAAGGTATGGACATGGGGAAATAAACTGCAGAGAACAATGGGTACAGTATATGGTTCCAAGGTGCTTATCGCACAATACTTTCATCTCATCTACAACTTTCCAAAGCATGCCCTCTTTTGAAGTCATACCCTCATGGTTCATTTGGGGGGAAAATAAGAGATAGTGCAGAAAAGAAGCAAGAAGAATGGGACCAACCATCAAAGGAAAGATAAAAGACATATGAAAGGTTCAGTTTGACTTGTAATTTCACCTGCAGAGGGCCTCAATAGCATCCCGATCGAGGAAGTCGTGATCTCTGGTGACTGAGGAAATGTCAATGGGAAACTGGGCATCTAAAAGGAGAGAAAGTCAGGTTAGAATGAGCATCTCCCTGCCAATGATTGGATCAGTGTGCTCAGATAAAACTAAAGATACAACCCCTAGCCCCAAACACGCCCACCCACTCAAACACCCACCTTCTCCCCCACCATACAGCCTTGATGAAAAGCTAAAAGAGGAAGTAGCGTCTTAGTCGACCAAACAAACACAGCTGCAGCTTTCAGACCCGGCAGGCAGGGGGGATATGGAGCACAGGGGGAGAGAACAGGGAATTGATTGAAGAATGACAATAGGTACTCCACTGCTGCTCAGAGGTCCCACTTCCTTTTCTGCTTCTTGTTCTTTCTCTCTAGTCTGCCTCAATAACAAGATCACCAATTCACCCTGCTACGGTAAGGGCACGTGGTTACTGTGCCCTAAAAGAATATTTAGATACCTTATTCTGACTAGAAGGACGGATGGATACCAAGATGTTTTCCGGAATGTGTTGACCAAACACAAAATGGGAATCTTAAATCTAAACCTTCAGGGGTGATGATGATAAGAAAACCCTATTCATGAGAGACCAGCACCTTTAACACACGGTACTGAAACAGACCTATCAGTTTGCTTATCTTTAGTGGGGCAACAGTCTTGACAGCACAGACAATAGAGATTGTCCGGTGCATACAAGAAAGGGACAAATGTGTCATGCAGCAAATCCTACGCAAGTGGAGACGACTTAAATCAACCAGCCATCTTTGCTGTAAAGTCGGCACAGTGATTGACTGCCGTTGGCACTTTTCTGTTGCTGTGCGTGTATTGTTTAAAAGGACTCATCACCTGCGCAGAAACACAATGAATGCTCCGTTCAAATGGGAAACCTTTCACAGTTAAGTGGAAACAAGCAATGAGCTGTTGACAATGGTAGCTTGGTCCTGCTGTCATCGTCCTATAATTACATAAAGGCAACTGGTATGCTCACGGCATGCCATAGTATAGTTGGAGTAGCTGCATGGAGTGTAAAGAATGTTTGATGTATTTTAGTGAGTGTGTATTTTAAACTCAAGGGTCATGTGAAGCATTCTTTGTCAACCATTTGTCACTGTATGAGTAACTTTCCAGGGTTTGTTTAGAAAGCTAGCTGTACTCCCAAACAGTAACTATATAGGTTACATTATAATCAAAACATAGTTAATGTTTGGAATATAACACAGTGTGCTGTGGTTTGTATGACTTTCCTTACATAAGGAGAGCAAAGGGCTGGTGCTGGGAAAAAAACAACCCCTTTACTTCTCAGGAATGCTGTGTGTGGTGTGTGTGCATGCACAGACTCAAGTGTACGTGTTGGTGTTTTGTGTGCCTGGCAAAGGACATAGTGAGGGTGTGTATACTGCATCATTTATAAAAATGACTACAATCAAAACTGAAAAAGATTCCTCATTTGATCTAAACTTATTTTATTATATCACTATGTTTTGATTCAGGAGAAAAACAGGAGGTGAAGTTATTTTAGGTGGGAAGGTGGTGATAACTTATAGAAACTCATAACCTAAAATATAGTTTTAAAACTCAGGCTGACTGTGTAATCAATTCTGGCTTGTTACACCAAAACCTGTTTTGCACCCATTTAGAGTGGGGTGAGGTGGGTGTCTCAGAGGGGTCCTTACCTTCATAAAGCTGGGCGTACTGTGGGAACCCTGCAGCCCGGAGCCAGGTACAGGCCTCTTTGGCTTCGATCTCTACAGAGGAGAAAGACAGGAAGAGGACAGAGGCATGTTAGTTGTTGCGAAAGATCCTTCGATCCACTGAAATGGAAAATATATCACAGGAAACATGCTACACCAAACACCATGTAATCACATATATAATGAGAAATGTTTTTTCACGATCAGTTAAAAGTAAAGTTATCCTGTCAAAGCATCAATGTAAGACAAACTTTTGAACGGAGCACTCTAGCATGTTAGCAGCTTATCAAATGTGAACTCTATGACCTTATTAGCTATCTCACACTCGTTCACTCTCGTCTCACATGCTTCTAAAGCTAAACCTCAAAGCATCATTCATGCAAATTGTGTTAACCCCCTCACATGCGAAGTGTGTACCACTTAAGCTCCTTATCCAGGTAAGGCAGTGGTTGTCGTTGTTCACGGAGACATCTCCAGCAGAAAATGCTGACACTACTTTGGCCATATACATGGATATGCCATTGTGTGACTGTATGTTCCAAGCATAGATGTTTTAAAATGCTTCTATTCCCTCATGATGCCAATGCTGAATATTTAAGGAACCTCTGTTGAGCTGCATCATTCTCAGCATGCTCACAATGCTTCTCCAACGCTGCCAAACAAACTCTTTCATAACTACCTTTAAACACAAGGTGTGATATTTAGGCTTCTTCTGCTAAGTACTTTGACTGAATGGTGAGGTTCACAGTATGTCACAGGAGCCATGGGGATGTCTCCCAATTATCTGTGAAGGCCTTTTAGATGACATATGCCAAATGGCTGCCCACACCCCGGACTCCTCAATTGCTTCATTACCCCCGCAGAAAGCAGTTTGAAGAGAGGAGACAGAAACGTGTGTCAAGGCCTTAAAATGTCCTCTTCAGTGGAATGACAGCGAGTACAAATGTAGCACAACCTTGAGAACAACTTGTCAACAAAAGCAGTGAGACAAAGGCAGGAAAAGACACTGGTAAACCATGGATGAAAGTGATAACATATAGAGTGACTGCAAAACATGAAGGTGAAATATGTGTCAATGCAACAAATGTGTGTGAACTCTGGGAGGAGAGTCTAAAGTTTATATCGCAAACTCTACCATCCTGGCATTTAAACATTACACTAATGTCTGTTACAGGTTAAATAGAGGATGTTTGGCTGAGTGTGTCTGAACTGATAGAAACCACTAGTAAAGATGGGATGTTTATTGTTTTATCTTTAACTTCAAATCACCAGTTAACCTAATTTAAAATTAGGCCTCATTTCAAAGCTAAATTACAACAATTGTTACATTTCATTTCCACAACCTCATTGACAAAAATTTAAAAAGAAAGCTGACTGTGGGGAAAATAGAGAGATTAATGTGTAGCGAATAAAGTCAAACAAATGAGTTTCTTTTCTGTGGACAAAAGAAAAGGTAACCATAAAACACTGCCAGAGAGCTCAGAAGAAGACTAGAGAGTCTAGACCAAACGCTGTACCAGCATTTACATACCAACAACAAGCCTAGACGGCAGACAAACCCACTAACAACAAGGTGTGACACGACCAAGACAGGGTCTCCCCTTTGCCACTGCAGGGGCCAGCAGCTCCTCAAGCAACCACTGTGACACCAGCACGCACACAAGTGTCAAATAACACATTAACAACTATGTTCAACTATTATTTTATTTGACAAACAGGCCATATTTTCCCCTTGTGGATGTGAAAGGGCATGTCTCAGAAAAAGTGTGTGTGTTTAGCTTAGTATTTTTGGAGTGTAGTGAACCCAGAGGAACGTAGAAACCAAGGGGTAATTATACCAACATTCTTGAAAGCAAGCCCTGCGCAGGGGTAGAGATCCTTGCGCTTGCTTATGTATCAGTGTGTGTGTGTGCACAAGCAAGTCTGTGTGTGTTTGCAGAGACCAACCTCATGTTTAAAGACAAACCACTCAAAAGACAGTAAAGCTATTGAAATGCAAATTAGACATACAAACACATGGTTAGCTTTCCACCCCCAAAGCCTAGAAAAAGAGCTATGGGATCCAATAAGTGCCTTCGGTGGGAAGCTATCCACTGACACACCCCATTGGGCTAGAATGTGTGTCAAATCTACTTTACAGTGACATAATGTGAACTTAGTTTGCCAAGGAAACAAAATAATGACAGCGGCATTCACCACGCAGATGGGTCAAACTGAATAATATCTGTCACTGCACCACAGTGTGTCTCCATTCATTTAGACTGAGGCAAGAATATTTTTCTGTCTTTTGTTTGGCTGCAGGAAGTGGACAGGGGCATGGGGCATCTGGCACAAACAACCTAACAATAGAGCCGCACACACATCCACTTGTATGCATCTGGAATTAAAAAAAAAAAACTTGGATCCACAAAGCAACAAAAGGAATTCACAAGAATATCCCAGGCACTCAGGTCATAAAAATGTCATCCTACAACACCCCTCCCAGTCCTCTACATTTTTGTTTGCTCCAATAACTTGAGATTCAAGGGTGTATTTTATTTTTTTCTTCCCCAACTGTCCACCCCAGTTCCCCAGCCCTCGCCAGGGAACTACCTCACTTCCTCTTCCTGCTTCCCTCACAGGAAAGGAGCCGAGCGGCGCTGCAGTGGCCACCGACCACTTGGCTGTAAGGCCCTGCCTTCAGTTGTTCCTGGCCAGATAATAGGCAGGGAGGCAGCCAAGACAAACACAGGCTCCGGTGATTGTGTGCACTTACCAAATGTCCTTATGGGCAAAGAGAGCTACAAAGCTACTCTAGACAAATGTCTCGCAGCACGCGCTTAGAACTTAAATATGACGACAAGAAAGGTCAATTGCTTGGTTAACCTCAAGTAGAAAGTGAGTTTTATCACCTTGATAATGAAGGCGGTATTTGATCTTTGTGTGCCAAGTTGGCTGAAGCACAACAGATAACAAATATAGATTGAGTCAAGCACTGAGGTTTTAAAGGCAGCAACAGCACTGAAAAAACTACAAGTCCTAGTCAGCCGCTTTGACCTTCACATTTCATTAAGCGCAGTGTAATTTCTGGAGTTTTACATGCAAGTGCAGATAAATATGGTTAGACACCAGTCCCCAAGAGCTCTGCCAGTTTCCCTCAACTGACCCGAGCCTACAGCCTGCTGGAGCAACATTAGGCATTAGCAGCATGTAATTTCTTGACAGCAAAAGATTATGCCAAACCTTTCTCCTGTTGGTCATCCTTTTAAAATGACTAGGTGCTTCATGGTTGGGTTGGAGACAGATAGAAAAACAAGCATTTGGATGGATTTATAAGTTCAGACCAGAACTTCTGTTCTTACTGCTGGGGCCACACAGGATGCCTCAAACATGTCTGTCAGGTGGGACAGAGACATGGCCTCATTTTAATTTAAATGCCCTACATTGTGGACAGAAACTGAGAGAAATCCTCTCAGTTAGAAATAAGGTTACCCTCACATTAGTTCTAGTTGATATGAATGCGCAAAAACAACACAGTGAGACACATTACCTCTCAGTGGAAAAGAGAGATGAGAGTGATTATCAGCAGGTAACATGAGTAATAAGACTCAGCTCATTGCTAATAGAGATTTTATATAGATCACGAGTGGCTTTTCTCCTGGACTTTAGCCAAAGCTCAACTGGGGATCAACCAGTCAGGGCAAAGCTTCACCCCCTACCAGTCATATCGACTTCTAAAATTATCCATCATGGTCTTTTCTTTGCCTTCCTTTTCCCTGCTCTAACCCTCTTCTCCAAGGCTGCCTCTGCTTATTTCAACTCTGCTTGCCACTTCTCTTCTCTCCCTTCCGGTGGCAGGAAATTCTCACAATTGCCGGCCGCAGTGTCCCTCCATTGCAGGAGGCAGCGGGGTCTGGCTAGGCCGAGTCTGAATGCTCTGCTCCAGAGGGAGTTTGTCAGCAGCTAGCAAACAAAGGATGCTGCTCCCCACCTCAAAGGCTCTGCTGTAGCAAACTGGAGGTCAACAGTCTGAATACAGTTATCACTGATGCTGGGTCTTTGAAGTTGGCAGATTGAGAAGAATGCTCGACTAACAACTGTTGTGAACTGAGGCGGCTTATCTAGAATTACCCAATCATTGCTGGGTCTCTAAGTGCCCACTGTAAAACAACCCAAAAGGCAGTCATAAGGTTCTTATCAACTCCAGGTCTGAGAGGGTCATTCTGAAGGAGCTGCAAAGTGGGTCTAGACAGGTGATGTGATAAACCAGGTCAGACTCTGTGGCTCTGGAGTAATCTACAACAAGCAAACCCCTTGAATGCTGCCAGCTTTTGACCTTTACCTGAGCAATGACAAGGACAAACTTCTGACATGTTCATGGACTTGCTGAACATGTTTCTGACAGATTCATCGTGATGGAAAGTATTACATGAATGACCAAAACTCTAAGCTCAGCATGTGTCGGTATGAAAACGCAGAGAACTGGAGATAACAGCCTTTTTAGCATGACTGATGTAAAATCCCTCCAGTGCTGGAATGCAAAGATGCGTGATAACAGATTTTTCTCCTGATGGGTATCATGTTTTGTGATTCCACTGCTGAGACAGCTGGTGTTCGCAAAGAAGGTCTGGCTGTTAGCTAAGTGATACGGTGCCAGGAATATCACCATCTGGCTGGCCTCAAGCAGTGCCCCAATGACACACACACACAAAAGAATAATGAACTTACTACCACGGTCCATTCCAGTTATCTACCACCAGCTGGCGCAGGCCGGTATGCAGACATGGATCCACTGACACATACACATGCAAACACACAGCTGGTCCAGATGGATCATCACAGCGCTAACCCCAAAGGCCCCTTGTGCCCCCCCGACGACAGATTTATGCTCACACGGAGGGTCCTAGCCCTGGATCAGGTGACCGGGCGGATTCAAAACCTCTGAGAAGCTTTCCACAAACAGATGACAGCCTACCTGTCAGGACCCCCTGCCTGATGGCATCCCATTAACAAACAGATCCCAGGGCAGGCTGATACTTTCAGCACAAGGAAGGTAAGAGCACCAGCGAACACATGTGTCTCCTCACAGGACATGGAGAAACCAGCTGGATGTAAATCTTTCAGATAAGGCCACAGCTTACTTCCTGTTTCACAAAGACTGCAGATGAAGCGCGTTTCCTTCATCGGCTTTTCTCACAGAAGATCCACAGAAAACTCCTAAACTATCTCATCCCATGTCTGAATGAAATAAATACACAGTGAGTAATAAATTTGGCACCTTTCTGTGACTAGATTACTCCTCTCTTAGGGTGAGTCAGTCATTCAAATGGTGTGGAAGTATTGTGTCAGTGGCAGGTTAGAAGTTACTGTAATATTCTTTCACTTTGCATCATGACGCCTGGATGTGTGTAGGTGACTCTGAGCACGTCCTTAATGGCTTTATGGCTCAACTGAACCTCACCGCGCTCATATCTCTCCAAGTCTTCAGGTAGCTGATAAGGAGCCATGTGTTGCAAAGAACAATTAAAACGGGTGAGACAAAGGGCCAAGCCCCACAAATCAAGTAAAACCTGCCAGAACCGAACAGAAAACAGGATTTTGTACAGACACGACACTTCCCCTCAAATCCCCTCGTCTGCTAAAGGTCGGCAGTCACGCAAAAGGCGCAGGCAGCTAAACAAACTGGAGGCACTGAGATGGCAGAAGTGTCGCAGGCTGGTACTATACCCTCAGCTAATCCTGAAGTTCACTAAATACGGTTTAGGCTGAACATTCCAGTTCACGACCCCGTTTCCCCACACGGATCAAAGTTTGATTTAATCCAAACCTAACAGTCAAGTGTGCGCCGGTCTGCTGGTCGGTGCGTAAAAGGGGAGAACTTAGAGACGAGTTTTCATTAAAGTGGAAAGCATCCCCCACAGAGTGTGCGCAACTTTGAGAGAAGTTATTTGGGAACATCTAAATAACGAGGATACTGAGCACATTAAGATGAGAGGGAACGTGGAGTCATGCGCCAAAGCGGGAACATTTCTTATCTGACAGCCTGCAGCGATGCGCCCTAAAGACGACTCGAAGAATGTTTTACTTGAAGGTACAATTCTTGCAAAAGTTCAGAACCTTAACTACTAAAAATAACTTTTAAATAGCACATTGTAGGGTGCTATTTATGCCAAACAGTTCTGTATCTCCTGGAAAAACAGGAAACCGCTTCAATGTATGGACACATGTTCAACACACACACACTGAAAACCATCCACGATAATTAACGTCCAAACACTTGTATTATGCTGAAATGGACTTACGTGTTAGTATCATTTTTTAATGTCTCGGTGGCGACCAGCTTCACCATAAAACCAAACTCCTGGCTGCGCCTCGGCAGATTTACGACTGTCCAGTCAGATCTCCTCCACTGTTAGGACCAAGTCCGCATGATAAATCCAGTGTACAGAAAACTCAAACTACACAGCCGGATGCAAATGTCCTCTAACCGTTGCGCGAGACAGTAAATCCATGGCTCTACTTTGATTTAGCTGCGATAGACAGAATTCCAAAAAAACCTCCAGCTCCTTCCAACACTACGCGTCCCTGAATGAAGCGGTCCCCGGCAGGAATGTGAATGGAGAGTAGAGTGATTCAGGCTTTAGGAATGGCCAACTCTGCCCGTGGCTCCACCCCCCACCCGCTTTGCTGCTCCCCACCTGATAAGGAGCTGGAGACACACAGGCACACTCAGGACAACCCTAGCGCTTCACAATGTGTGAGGAAGATGTATAATATTGTGCCATAACGCACGGATTGTGACACCATAACTGCTGCGCGCTCTGGGTTTCCCTCTGGTGATTTCTTTTGATGTAGCCGATTTGTTTCCCTTTTCATAATTTAAAATTCACTTGTATATATTTTATTTTATTTTATTTTTACAGATGTTGCCTATAGAGAACCTAAAGTGCTCCCTCTGTGTTCATCTCGTCCCCTCAGAGCCTCCACCTCTCCCCTAATAAGCAGCGTTTGACTTGTTGGTCACCCAGTTTGCATATCATTAGAAAACTAGTGGAGACAACTGTGAGACGCTCTTTTGTGTCGCGAGATTAGCCTGAAAAGCGCAAGTGGTGCCGTGAAAAGACAACTGTTGCAGGTATGGTAATGTCTTCGCTCCTACCCGTGTCCATGGCGCGCCTGGCGCACGGAGGCCTCCACCACTCTGAGACCGAGGGCTACAACAACACTTGTGAATGCAGGGCGGGTTTTTAGGAAGCCTCCCAGATTACTCATTTATATCTGGTTTATTTCACTTTTTTTTGTTTTTGCCATTTTCTCATCTATTTGGATTTTTCGACCACAGTTTTCCAAGATCTCGGCAACAACGACGTCAGCCAGCTCTGTGTTATTGCCATGGCAACACACAGCGCTGAGGTGGTGCATAAAGAAAAAAAAAAGTGAAAGCCAGAAGACGAGTCACCATGTGGCAGGGAAATACGTGTAATCCAAAGCCTGGACTGCGAACAGAGGGGGGAAAGGATGATGCAGAAAATCCTGGCGAGCTGTGCAGTCTGCTGTTGGCTGCCACTCCAGTCCCAGCTGACGGTGGAGTCACAAGTGATTCAACCCAAAGGGAACCTGCCAGCTAATAAAGTGAGCATGTCATGTGTGTGTGTGTGTGTGCCTACACAGACAGCAGAGGCACAGCTCACGCTCAGCCCATTGCTATGCAGCATAAATATGAGCAGCTGGGAATCATTTGGAATATTTGCTAACATTTCTCAGTAGCTTCAACCAAAGAAAGAAAAGAAACAAAGATACTGACCATGCAAATCCCCTTTCTGTGGTCATATAGAACCCAAGCCCTTTATACAAACATATGAAACTTATTTGTGACTTTTGCCAGCTGATGACATGCTTCAGATGTCCGCTATGGAAGACAACATATTACTTTAGTTTGGCGTCTCAGCAACCCACCTGTGAAACTTGGACAAATGGTGCAATGGACTTTTTATGTGCAGTATAGCTGTGACTAATACTGCCAGTACATTTAATGCAGCACCATCCCTTCAAAATCTGCACGAGTCTGTTTGGGTTTTTGCCATTTCAGTTTTGTACTGGTTGTGCCTTCATGACGCAGGATGACAAGCTGTACATTTGTCTTTCTGCTGACGTCTTTTGGCAAAATAAAAGAAATATATGCGGTTTATGCAATGCCCCTTTATCATCCTCACAATCATCATAGCACCACGTCTTAATAGTCATTTCTGTATTTGGTTTCTTCCGCATCCGAAGATACGTGGCTCATTTTGCAATTATCACTTCTACACATACCACACTGGGTCTGTGGAAACCCAAAACAATGGAAGGGAGAAGCCAATGCTAACAAAACACACTGTTGAGACAAGCTGTCATACAAAGTCTTAATTCACACTGAAAAGAGTTCCTGATTAACAACAGGAAATATTTGATGAAAGGCTAAATAAGTATTAGTAAGAATCTGATGGAGCATTCAGTCGCTTTGGATACTTTGGAGTTTTTAGTGCTTAATGAATGCTATAGACAGATTATATATACATACACACACACCCAGAAGAACAGGCCAAAATGTGCTAAAGCATGAGCATTCAAATCACACAAACTGAGCAGTATTACTGTCAGTGCATAAATATCAAAATCACATGTCGACAGAAAAAATGCGATCTTATGAGCTCAAAAACCAAAGAAAATCTCTTGTGATTTCTATCCTAAATCTGTAACCTGAAGGGAGGGAGACAGATAATTATGGTCTGTTGTTGTGTGTGTGAGAGAGAGAGAGAGATTGGAGAATGATAGAGAGAGAGAGAAAGCTAAGGGAGGAAGGAGAGATGAAGAGAGATTACCAAACAAGGCCAAATCCCCGAGCCACAAAACCCGACCACCCAGAGGCTGCGCCCAAAACCCCAACCCAAAACTTCACTCGGCTGAGATGGGTCAACAACCCTGCACAGAGATGAGGGGGTTCACGCTCTCGAGTTGTTTTGTGGCGATAAACACACAATAATGCCAGTGACTGTTGATGAATGTGTGTGGTAAAGTGTAAGAGATCAGACGAGCAGACTGCCGCTGCTGCCAGTAGCTTTGGGGCAAATGAGTGTGTCTCTTTAGAGTGTCTACAATTTTCATTCATCAAAGCTCGCCCGAGTCAGGCGCTTGTTTGGCTTATGATTCAGATACAGATCAAATACACACAAGCATAATAAGGCCTGTGGACAAAAGAAAGGAAATAAGGAGATGCATCAGTGTTGGAGCAGGCAGACACGGGAGATTAGAGCCAGCATTACATGTAACTATCCTTTAGAAAAAGACTAAAAATAAAAACTCTACCTTTAAGGCATGAACGTTTGAGTGGATTATCTTGTTTTTCATAGCAAATGTTACTAATGTCTCTTGTGGTTCTAAATTATAGTGTCTATATAGTGGCCGGGTGTAAAAACAAAACTCAACACACACACTGGATTTGAATAAAAATGCCCATGTGCACCCCATCAATGTGTGACTGCTGGACTGTCAGGTGAAGCTACTGTTGTAGGTTATAAACTTTACAGCGTCACCTCTGACCCCGTGTCGCAGAGGGCGGGAGCAAATGAGCATCAGAAATTATACAAAAACCACTTCACGAAAGATTTTACTAACACAGAGATGGGTTGAAATAAAGGGAGGATGTTGGCAAGACTGAAAAACGGAAAAACGTGAGAAAAAGATACAGAATGACGATAACAGCGACCCCTCCTCTGGGCTAGCCTTGGGGTTTACGCTCCCCTTTTTTGCCATTCCTAACCCCAAACAGCGAGGCCAAGTGAGGGTCAGCGTGTCAGTCCAACACACACACACACACACACACACAAACACCCAAGGCCGTGTCAACGAAGACTCACAAAAGAGATCAGCAAATTATGGGTCTGCAAAGGTTGTAGCAGCACTCCTGGAGTAAAGACATGTTAAGTTTGTGTGTGTAAATATCTGTAAGCAGCTTTACTCTCACTAATGTTTTGTTGTGGATGAGAATTTTGGATAATACGGACGTAAAGATGTTTTTCAACAGCAGCATGTCAAGGTGGAGGTATGCCGTCACTGCTCTTGAAACTTGAATCTGAACGCCTCCAAAGTCAAGCATGTGTCCTCTGCCTTTCACTGATGAGTTTAGCTGCTATGTCTGTGTGTCTCAGTCAGTGTGGGTGGAGAGAGCGAGACAGGGAGCCATAGGGTGGATAATCTTTTCATAACAGGAATCTCCAGAAATAGCTCATCCATGGTCGTGGGGATCAGCCCAATAAGACACTGATTAGAGAGAGAGAGAAAGAAAGAAAGAGAGAGAGAGAGCATACGCTTCCATAAGCACAATGGCAAGGAGGAAGTGTAAGGAGACAGAGGCCTGGACCAGCACTCACACAAACACACACACAAACAAAGGAAGTGCGAGGCAGACAGTGGACCAAATGCCTCGCCAATACCCTCTCTGGCCTTTGATGGACTGACCACAATCACAATAGAGGCAGGAGGCTGACACACACACTTACACAAACAATGGATCGGCGCTGTACTAATACTTTTTCATCCAGAGGGTGTGTTCGGGAAAAAAAAAAACACCCCAACACTTTATGGTGGATCCATTTATCACTGAAGTTTTACGTGCACACCGCAGCAGTAAGAGCGTATTTACATTATGGCACGAGTACAAAAATACACTAAAGCAGGGAAAATGAACTTCCAAGGGAGGGCTGCTGAGGATTCGTATCGTGCAGGGATAATGGGCTTTTGAGAGATGGGGTCTTTTGTGTGGTTTCGCCGGCACGTCCACTCACGTGAACAGACGAGCACACATTCGTTCAAAGTGAATGAAAAATAATAATAAAGTGAAACCACAGATGCATGGTTAAAACAGCTTGGATGACTGACTGATTGTAATAACCCACCATAACAGTGATTTCTCAAGCACAATATTTATAATACAGATTGCACGTGCCATATTGTGCACATTTGCCACATATGTAAATGATTCCACTAGAAACCGAACACTCGTGGATACTTACTCACTCCACACCGACGAAATATCCCTTTACCACATGACCAGAAATGTGTAAGGTGCAAAACACCGTTCCAAGCCTCTTACCGAATGTTTCTCCTGTACTGTACACTGTGAACTGGAACATGAGGTATGGGTCGGAGATAATCACCACAAACCCACAAATTGCTGTGATTCAGTTTGAACAGATTGCGCTTGGTTCCTAGTATACAGGACTTAATCTGGGAACAGGGAGGTGAGTCCAGAAAGTATTTTTAGTCTGGCTGAGTTTGGCTGGGGTGCAATTGTGTTGCCTAGAATGTTAGGCTTGTGTGTGAATATATCCAATACTAGAAGGGATCCATATCAGCTCTAAATTATAATCAAAAACTAAGCTAACAAGGAAGTGCTAAAAAAAACTGCAGCTCCTCAAATGTCTACTTGAAGCTGGATGGACTTAATTATCATAGACCCCGATGTTTATATGCCCAATTTAAAAGCAGAAATAAACATGTTTACAGCCTGGCATTGAATTGCTTTTGGTCTCTATCGCAAATTTTCCTGCACATAGGGTATATTTTATATATCTCACCTGTTTAAATAGTATTAAGGATTGAAGTTTTGCATAATTAAGGGAATGGTCATAAGACAGTCCAAGGCCCAGAGACATTTGCAAGGCTCGAATCACCTACACTCCTGTTCTACCCCTTTGCTCATTTTAAATTAGCCAGCAGTAAGGATGACTGAGGCATGGAGAACCACACTAAGCTTCAAAACTGCTGTTAAGGAAATCTATGGTTGGCGTCAGGGTTTTGGCCATGATCATAACTGATGAATGACTGGTGGAATTTGTGCTCAGTTGATCTCCATTTATTCAAGACAACTACACTGGGAACGTTGTTTACATCCTACACAGACAGGAAAGCATTGGTTAAACATTAAGATGTGAATCACAGGTGTTCGACATTACATAAAAACCCTTCTAAATTTAACAACGCTATCCCAGGAACACGTTAAAACCAGCCGGAATACATGTGCTTTAGTTCTAATTTTATAAAGTTTAACAGTAGGAGCGACTACACCCATCATTGTCATGAGTTTGCTGAAAACGTGTTTCAACTCAGCTGTCTGTAAATCCTGTGCTTTGGGCACCACTGGCTTCTTACGGGAGTTCAATCACTGTTTCCCTGTAAAACGCTACCATATGTGGATTTTACCCAACCTTGGCTTTCAGACAATGGCACAGAGAATTATTGGCCAACTCCAATGTGTAAATGCTAAAGCAAACACTGTGTAACTTACCCAAAAACACCCACATATGTAAACTTATGCACAAAACACACACATGGGATCTTTTAGTCGACACAATGGGGCATTCTTAACCAGATATTATGCATTTCACCTATAAACAGACGAGTTACATAGACACAATAATACTGACTGTTCACAGAAACCTGAGGGCTCACTATGCTACCACCTGTACAGGTAATATGTCTGGTGGCAGAGACGCACATTATGTTAATGCTGTTTGTTAAATGTGGTGTTCTGCTTGTTCTTTTATATTTAAAGGTCAGTGTGATAGTCACAAACTTTATGGAACTAAGTCACATGTGTCTTGAAGCAAACCACCGATCAGCAGTCCTCTCCAATGTCCTGATCGGAATAAAAGAAGCTCTAAAAAGAACGCGTGCACACACACACACATGCACACATGCACAGAGCAGCAGATTATTGCTCATATTTTTCCTATTAGTCATGCTTGGGGAAAGCAGATTAGTGATGGTTTGCTTTCGGGTGAGATGGGGTGGCAGAGGAGGAGCAGAGACGGGGTGCAATTTCAAGAGGTTTAGATAAAAAAAAGAAAGCGCTATTAGGGAAATAAAGAGTTGAATTTGAAGCATATAGGAAAATGAAGTAAACAGATACTTAGATTGCAAGAGCTCACAACAAATACTAGGATCTGGTATCATTCAGTGTTTCTCTTTAGCATGTAAAGTTAGAGGAAACATCTATTCCAACTTAAAATTTCTGTGAAAACTGCGGTTGCTTTTCTTCTAACATTGGTTGATGATTGCCATTAATCTCTCTACTAAGACTGAAAAACAAGGTTTTATAGCGCAGTCTAGTTGTTACTGGCCTACAGTGAATGAAGCAATCTGGTCTGATTTATTTCTACAGGCTCTAAGACTGGAGAAGGAGCATTTCATCACATAAAGAGTTACTGTGTGTGTGACCACATTTTCTAAGAATTACAAGAGGTGGAGGTCTGCCTGGGGAAACCAACGTGAATACTTGGGGAGTGGTTAATGATGCCAACCATATGGCGGTGAAATGAACACACATTTGGAGCTGTGCCGCAATGCCTGGAAATTTCCAGAATTCCTTCTCTAAACCCAGTGAGGTGCAATTATAATTACTCTTTGGATTAACATGTGTTCCGCACAGTCTGACTTTCCAAACTGAACGTATTAGTTCATCAGATAATTCACAACAGCCCAAAAGAGATTAAGTCTTTTTCATCCTGTATTAGTTTTATGTTCTCAGGATCACGTGATACCATCAGTATCTCTAGGTTTCAGAGCAGCTGCTAATAAGATCTCTCTCTCTTCACCATCTGTGAATACCCAGGTTTAGTGGGCTTAGCCTTATTAAAGCAGAGACAGGTTTAAAATAATTATTCTGGTGCACTACAAAATCGTACTGACGCAAGAACGCAAGGTCTGCGGACATTACGATGAACTGTCTTCGATGAAGGCGGAGTTGGCATATGCTTGGAGGAGTTGGCATGGCTGTCAAACATATGCCAACTAACTTTCAGCAACAATGAATCATGGGTCCTTGGGTGCATGGTTTCAGTTGCATTAAGACTGAAATGAGCCCTGCAGCTACATTTGAGGAATGTTAAGTGTGACTGAATGAAGGACAAGGTGGGAGTGGATGGATGTTCGATACGCCATGAAGGTGAGGAAATATGACATCAGGGCGAAAAAAATCAGTGTTTGCGTGGATACATGCCTATTTTATTATGTTTGCATAAGTGGTGTGTTATTATCTTTAAAATATGTCACTGTTTCCTGCATGTGCATGTCCATACTGAGGTGTCCAAAAGCACATTTGACAATAGAAAGTGCAGAACTCTCTTCCCTTTTCTATTTTCTTTCCTGTTTTTGACTTTTGTCTTGGAGACCTAAACGTGTCGAGCAAAGACCAAATTCCACAGTACCATATATCCATTCTCTCTCTCTCTCTGTCTGTCTGTGTGTGTGCATAATCTGCCAGTGAGTAACGCAGGAAGTTCATGCTTTCGTCTTTTCTGCCCTGACCTGTGACCTCCGTTGAACCCTGACCTCCAGCGAGCCACGTGACAAACCATGCAGACATCAAGGCTGTCACGACAAAACACAAACCAGGTTCAGCTGGGAGATTATCACTGATCCAGAGGCTCCTTTTGCAGAAGTGTACCAAGCAGGTTTGAATTTCAGAATGAGTTCTGCCAGCTCCCGACATCCTACTGCTTCATGCGTCATTTCTCAGATGAGTGAGAGTGCTTCAGCAGATCAAAGAGAGATGGATAAAGGACAGATGTATGCCAAATAATATACCAAAACTGAAAATATGACGCGCCTGAAATGGATTTCAGGCACTTCATATTTTGTGGTAAGCATTACTTTATGAAACTGACAGTGATTGAAACTGAAGTTTGAATACTAGGCCAAGGTAACAAATCTTGGCTTTGTAACTCCTGAAGTATATTCCAGTCACTTACTTGATGATTTCAAACATACTGATCTGTTAATTTTATTCCTCTTTCATTGTTTACCTCTGGTAGTTTATTATACATTTCTGGATATATAAAAGACTGCCGAACCAAACAGCATACATTTGAAAACTGTGGCTTATGTTGGCACAGTTAAAACTTTATTTATTGACTTGTTTACTGCATAAACAGCATACTACAGTTAATATTTGTTGCTTAAGTGTGTTAGATCAAGACACCCCTTACTGTGCTATACTCCTCACAAAACAAGAGATACTCCAGTAACTGAAGTAGGGATATAATAACCAAAAATTCAGAGCGCTGCTGCACTCGAAATAATTGCTGGTCGTCTTTTCCTTCAGGTAAAACACTTGAGGTTAAAGTGTTTTTTTCAGCTGTCGTTCTGCTTTGTGTGCAAGTAATTTTCTTCCCTTCAGCTCTGGGCTGCCAAATCGCAGCAGGAAGGCAGAGATCAGCCAGTGGATATTAACTCATTCCTCGTGTGACAACCTTGACCTACTAAACTACAGATAAGACGCGAGATTCACAAGACAAATGCCTGGCACATGCAGGAATTAAGGAGATTCAGGCAAAAATAGTTTAGCGCACGCCTGTGCAAACCTGCATGTGTACAGAGGTTTCTTTGCATGCTTGACATATTTTTCTGGTAGCCTTTCTGTAAGCACTGACCGACAAAGAAGGTTTTTGATATGATTATGAAGGGATCTTAGTTCAGTTGGAAAATATAAATGTTTGCCTTTATGCATAGCTGACCTAAATCCATACAGGAATCTAAAGAATCTGGTGCATTAAGCTAAATACAAACAAACAGGAGGAAGTTAGTGTGTATGTTTAGCTGTACAAGGAGAAGGCAGCCCCCATATAGATATACAGTGGACAGCTTATAAATGGACTGTGACCCATTTTTCTTCTTGAACAGTGAAAACGAGATAACTAGGACTCTAGGTGAAGCACTTATTAGCCAAATAAAAATGATCATCTAATAGTTTAAAGTATTCTAATAGTTTTGTAAATCAGTTCTGTTTTTAACACGAAATCTGCAGTTACTTTTGTGTTTCCTTCCTAAGCATTAATACTTATATCAGGTAAGATATGGATGCCTAATGCGTAAGTCTCTGGTACTCTAGTCCCTAAGATACACTTAAATACTTTATGTGATCAGCCCTAATGCACTGAGCTTTCATTTACCCACTCTTTCTCTGTCTGTCTCTGTCCTACACGTAGACAGGGTCGGTTTATTTACCTTAGGAGCTAATGGACAGCACTGATGTGTTGGAGGGTGGGGGGATTTGGATGATGAACAGGAGCCACAGTCAGACCTGACTCCCCCCTCGTCCTTCTGCTCCTCATTGGTCCCTGGAGGATGATATCTCAACTCCTGAGTACCGAGGGGGACTAATACCATCCAGCTGGAGGTTGGCAGCAGTGACAGAGCCTCCATATGTCCAACAGATTGGGTCCAAGCTCTCATCACTGACCTTCCTCTGTTCACCCAGTACCCCCATGTCTCCATGAATGAAGGAACATGAGTGGACAGGAAATGTAAAACAGGGATACTGGAGAAATGCTCTGAATGACACTGTCAGCAAAGGTTTAATGGTCCAGATCAACTTGGCAGAGACATGGGAATAAAATCTGTTAGTAGTAGATGTGATGAAAGCAGTGGGCCACACCACTAGGTACCGTAATACTGAAGCCCACTGGTGGCACCTGTGGTAGTTTTAGGCAGTCAGTTTCAAGAGGTGGCTAAAGCTAGAGCCAAATTTTGACAAAGGAATCGCAACTTCTAATGGCTGACAAAAATAAAACCAAGAACATATAGCGATGTCTGTCACATGGTGGCGCTTAGAGGTAAATGCTAACATCAGCATTCCAACAATACGCTCGCACTGATATTCTCAAGCTGATCAAAACAGCTGCAGCCAGAGCACTAGCAGGAACCAGCAAGAGGGATCATGTTACTCCCATATTAGCTTCTCTTTATTGCCTCACTATAAAATCCAAAATAGAATTAGCATCGTTCTCCTCATATATAAAGCCCTGACTGACTTATCTCCACCATATCTTATCTCCATCATATAATGGCTTATGGTACCATATTATCCCAACAGAGCACTTTGCTCTCAGAGTGCAGGCTTACTTATGGTTACTAGAGCTTCCAAAAGTAAAATAGGAGGCAGAACTTTCAGCTATCAGGCTGCTCTCCTGTGGAATCAGCTCCAAGTTTGGGTTCTGGAGGCAGATGTCATCTGTATTTTCAAGATTAGGCTTAAAACGTTCCTTTTTGATAAAGCCTATAGTTCAGGGTTGGCTCAGGTGACCCTGAACCAGTTATGCTGCTATAGGCCTAGACTGCTGAAGGACTTTCAACGATGCACTGAGCACTTCTCCTCTTGTCTCCTCCAACCACCATATGCCTCATTGCATGCCACACACCTTGTGTCTTCTCTCTCCTGTAGTTTGTATTTTGCCCTCTCTGCAGGTATCTCTGATTCCAGAGCTGTAAATGTTTCTGATCTGCAGTTTTCTGGCCTCACTGACCTCCCCTGTGTCCCCTTTACCCTCATGCCAACCAGTCGAGGCAGATGGCTGCCCTTGCTGAGCCCTGTTCTCTCAGAGGTTACAGTTAAAGGGCAGCTTTTTTCTTCACACTTCTGCCAAAAGGCTTGTACAAAGGGAATCATTTTGATTTGTTGGATTTCTCACTATAATATAATGTTGCAGAGACTGTATCATACTATGTTAAGTATTTTGAGATGACTTAGTTGTGAATTGCCGCTAAATTGAACTGATAAATGAATGATGCATGAAAAGTTATGAAATCACTTAAGAGCCCTGCCAAAATTCATAATGATCCATTATATCAGGATGAAAAACAAAATAACAAATCTCATGTTGTTTTCTTCTTTTAAATTGCAAAACTTTTGGCATTTTATTCAAAACAAAATCACATGATGCCAGTACAAGTCACAAACAACTGTAACTTCTTCTTCTTTTTTTTTTTTTTTACAAACAATGATTCCTATTTTCTCAGAGGACAACAGAGTCCTTGTGTCAAAACAGTGTAGCCATAGAGAGATCAGACCATGACACTCTGGAGAAAAAAAACGTTTCAGGCCTTAAGAACCATAAAAAACAAGTCACAATCCCCCTTTGCTTCCTAACTTTCAGAGCAAATGGCTTCAAGGCAATGAAGCACGAGAAAGGAGACGCAAATAAAGAGAAGAAGCGGCCGGGTTACTGTGTCCTGGCTTTATTCACCCAAAGGTTTTGAATTTAATCTCCAAAAATGTTGTGCTTGCGAGGCTTTAGAGCCAGGCTTTTCTAGCTCACGTTTCAGTGTGTGCATATTGTAAGACCCACTCAAGTGGTTCACATGACAGTTATATTGACCCTGCAGAAAGACGGACAAAGACAATAAAAGACCCAACATGTTTACCATTCATTAAGTTTCAAATGAAAGCTATTTGAGAAAGGGACAGCCGCCCACACAAAGAACTTCTGCTAGAAAAAAAAAACAAAGGCCCAAGTCACCTCAGGTAAAACCAAGCAAACCATCATTTTCACAACATTTCTAGAGTACCTTGTTTAGAACATTGAAAATCTGCTGCCTTGTTTTACAGCCAAAAAATGAAAATTAAAAAAGCAAGGCAGCAGATGACAACTGTGTGACCTGTCGAGGTAGTTAGCCCATGAAATGCTGGACACACATAATGTTCAGCGACCCTGACCTCAACCACACACGCACCTAAGATGTTAAGTTGTCAAAATGTCACTTAGCCAACATGCTAATGCTAAGCGCCCCAGTGCTTCTATTATTACCAGCTGTAAAGAGTTAAAATAGAGGTTGGCCTGGACGTGAAGGGTGACAACACTTAGTGAGTGGCCTTGTGTTCACCCATTCAGGGTGGCAAAGGGTTAGGATCCCTGAGTGACTACAAGGTGAAAGGTCACTGGAAACACCTCTTGATCAGAGAGGGAAAGGGACAGATCAGTCTAAAGACAGATTATATGGCAGCTCCTTGGAGGTCTCCATTGGAGGCAACAAGACAGAAAATGAAGTTAAAGTTCAAGAGACCACGTCAGCACCAGGCCAGTTCTCTAACTTTTTGTAATGGGAAACGAAAGCCAAAAGCTTGTCACGGATGCGGATTTTACAGAGCTCATGCTGTATAAACTGGTTTCCACCCAGAATGGAACTCGTGATGGATCACAATGTTCCCCTGACAAACCTTTTCTTTTGAGATTCTTAAATAAGACCTTTAAAAGCCCAGCAGAAGCCTCAAGGCGTACTTGCTCAGAAGCTTGCTAGAACAGTTGATGCATTTTTCTTAGTGCTCTTCACAGCTCCAGACCTTTAGCCAATGTCATAATGACTGATGATGATCAGACTATTCCCAGAAGTCTTAAGTCTCACATTTTGATAACAGTCTAATCTATTTGCCAGTAATTTTAATTTTAAGTAACTAATCAAAAGCCATAGCCAGGACATTTATGGTAGTTCTAACAAAGCACCTGGAGGAAAGTCTAAATCAGCAATATTACTTTTAAAATGACCCTCTGCCCCATGCTATTTTTGTCTGTGATATCGCCTCCACTGTCAGGGATCTTTGAGACCTCCAGCGAAATGACAAATGCAGAATGGAAAGCATGAGTAGATGGAAAAAGAAGAATGTCCTTGCCCGAGGACCCACAGTGTCTGTCAGCCAGCCTCCTCATAAACAGAAAGCATCACTCACGTTCCAGCATTGAGAAAATAAGGAGTTAGGCCTGACATGAAATAAAAGTGGTATGTATGCTGAACTTCCTTGAATGCCATTTTGGATTCTGGAAATCCATCTGTAATCAGTTTCCTTCCCAGTTTTTTTTTTGGCACATCCTCTCACTCTTCATATCTGGCCTACCTTCACTCCCATTTCCTTCTGAATGCAGCCAGTGGTTTTACTGGACACCACAAAGGCATTCAAACTGACATGCTGGTACACTACTAGGAACAAAATGTGGTGAGGATGTCTAGGAATGCAGCTATTCTTGACTATTTTCATGTAAAAGTATTAAAGATGTTTGGAGTTTAGGACAAATATCTACAGACACACACACCCATGACCACCCAAACATCTCACCTCTCGGTACCTTTCACTGCACCAACAGATTTCCCTCATGGGACATCTTGTTTATTTGTAATTTAAGTTAAAGACATAATGTTAGCATCTTCAGCAGTATAGACTAGCATAGCACAACTGCACATGGTAAAATCCCTTCATTTTATTTTCACAAATTGCCTTCAGCAATAAACCTTTTTATTTAGAGTTTTATAATGTTGTACAAGTTCCATTTGGAAAACATGACATTTGATAAAATATCACATTAAGTTTAATTAGGTTTTGTGACCTTTTTGGAAAAGAGGGAACTTTATTCTGAGTCTCCATAAATATTTGGAGGCAGTTCTGCAAATGGATAAAATGCTAAAACGTGTCTTAAATTTAGCTGGCAGGTCACCCAGACACGGAAACAAATGCCTTGTGTGACATGTGAGAAAATGGGTCAGTGTGTAGCCAGGGTGAACCTCTTGACTGCTGTCTGATTATTTCTAAGTGCATTACGTTTAATAGGATGGCTGGAACCACTGGCTGACGCACACAGTGAGATCTGCCAGTGTTTATGATTCAATTGCACTATTTCAAATTTATAGTTATCCGAGCTGACGTTCTGAAATCCTGGTTGATATTATTAACTACGTGGCTTGCTCTCATGACTGCGACATACATTCAGTTTTTAAAATCTATTTATCTATTGGGCATTTTCAGGTCAGAGTCATCATAACTCTGTCTCTTTCCGATAAATAGCCAAAATCGAAAAAAAGAGTCCAGTCCATTCGAAAATGACTCAGTGCTCCAAAATTATACAGAGAATGTCTCCAATAAATGGCATTTAAAGGGTCAAAACCAACAAGAGTAACAAGATTAGCCCAAGTCTCATGTGGACTGACTCAGTAAATTAAAGATGGCTAACCCACTGAGACCTGTTAGAGCCACCAAAAGCAGCAGACACACAGGAAATGAAAGCCCATCGGAGAGTAAACAAACAGCATACCATGAGATCAGGCACCCCGAGAGGCAGTTAAGTCACCAGAGATGAGACCATTTTAATGGGGCACTAAAACTTGTTTTAAGTACCCATCTGGAATAGATTCTTCCAGAATGTGGCTGTTTTACAGCTAATGACCAGTGACGAGTCGTCACGCCATCATCTTCCTCTCGCCTCACATCACCAGTCATCTCAGACTCTGCAACAGAGTCACGCAGACAGATACTAAAACTCAGAGCTTTTAAAATACAGCCTTGCATAGTAAGTATGAGAAACATTCTGTTATCTTTTTCATTTCACATATGTAGAAACATCTTTCCAGAGCAACTGCTCCATATGGACATTACCGTCCGTTCACTGTTTCTCATATGTCATGCTCTGACCTCTGCTTCCCATCTTCCCTCGTACCTCACAGGTGAAGACAGATGAATGTGCATGGAAGAGAGCAAACCTCCCTAAATACACACACAGATGGTCAGTCTTTCTTGGGGTTCTTCATAGTGAATTCATTATCCTGAATTCCTGATGTTTGTTCAGCGCATCTTCATATTTGTTGTCTGCTGGCATTTTTTCTTACGCATATCCATTATATTCACTTATACTACATCAAATCTTATTTTTTATTCTTACTGCCTTTTGTAATTCCAATCTACTCTTTAGAAGTGACTAAGAAAATACAGTGTCTGCAGACTCAAACAATTTAACCACAAGCCAGTTAAACCTTTTGAAGCCTTAACATTCATTGATTGAAGGCAAAATTGTGCTTTCATACCCTTCAATTCTGCAAAAGCTCTCATTGTGTGTAGACATACAATACAGTGTGTGTCATTCTGATCCATGAAAGGTCAATTAAACCTCTTGACGCGTATATTTTCAATTTTCTCTCCACTTCATTCTCCCTCCTTCAGTGTTTCTCTCATCGACAGCACATGATTACTCTCTAACACAGCACAGCCAATCAACCCTGCAGTATTGATTAAAGCTGCGAAGGCACACTTTACACGGTCACTCAAACTAATAAAGGAAGGCTCTGTCTCTGCCAACAAAGCAGCACTGCACCAAGCAGAACTCACACATTTCTGCTGACAGAGGGAGGAAAGGTGTAGGAGTATCTGAAAGACCGTGGTGTGAAATCAGACATTCTCAAGAGCCGAGGCAGGAGTGAATTCCACAATGTGTGCAAATATTTGTGAGCACCACTTTGGGAATCCCATGTTTTGCCAAATCAGGAGTTCTGTGAGTGTCGGCTCTGCAAGGATCGACTCTCCACTGGCGTACAATGTCAATGGACACTTGAAAAAGCGAACTCTGTGCTCCAGCTCCGTTTTATCTAGCTGTTTGAATCTGCGAGGGACACAAGTGTGGGAGACTGTAGGAGTGAAGCATGACCAGCGAATGGTACAATGAGAAGTCAAGAGCATGCATCAAGTGGGCTACTTGTGATCCTGCTGCAAAGTGCTAGACATCCCACTTGAGACATAACAAGGGCCAGGGAAACAGAAATCAAAGAAAAGGCCGATTAAGATTCTGTTCACGGAACAGCAAACTGAAACTGCAGCGACATGCTCATAACACCGAGGGTTCGGATCTGCCTTAGGATCTATTCTGTGTGCTATTCCCTCTTTCTCATTCTTTTGCTGGCCCTAATGATGGCAACAAAAATAAATATCAAGAAAAAAAGTATCTTATATGTGCATGTGCGATATTAGAAGCAGTTGATGTGGCAAACTCAGCAGCTGCCTGAGATCAGAACGAACTGAATATTGCTGGATCAATAAAACAGACGGGGGTCTTGTCATGCGGGAGTCAAAAGAGGCACTGAGAATTTTTATATGTGTCAAAAGGAGAAAGTGAGAAAAGGCCGAAGGAGAGGGAGCACGGTAGAACAAGCAAAGTAAACAAGTTTGGCATGAGCTTGCCGGAGTCACTGGGTTTAGCAAAACATTCCAGAGTGTTCGAAACAAGCGTTCTTGTGAGGCAGAAACAAGTGGGCTTTAAATCACTGAACAGGAACAGTGTTGAAGGAGTCTAATTCAATCATAAATATCTCAAGAGTGTTCACCCTCACACGCTGACATGTCAAGTTAAATGACTACCAATCACCTATATAACAGCAGGACAATCCGTCAGAGCCGCTTGGCCAAAACCTCATAAACTGGGAGAGGACAATATGATTCACTGACACGAGGCCACAGGAGCAGATTTTTAGTTATCGTGGTTGTGACATTTAAATGTACGGATGCAAAAATATGAGATAATTTACTGCAGTGAGGACATCTGAAGACCTTGGAAACCTTACAAACAGTGCAATGTATATATTAGGTCATATAATGTTATTTATTATGTTGATATGGGTAGTGGTTAAGGTAGAAATCACATCTGCTTACATTAAACTAAAGCAACATCCTCCCATATCATTCAAACAGTGGCTGAACTAAACATAAGTCTCAGAAACTGTACATTAATAGATACTTTCCACTTCACATGCATTGCTCTTACAACATTAAACAAGCACTGCAATCCGAAATCAGCTCCCTGAAGCACAGGCAAGTTGCAAATTCTTTACTAAAATTCCTGATTAAATTCCTTTTTACGATTTGGGGAAAATATCAAAAGTTGCGTTTTTTCAAGCTCTCAAGCAACGTCAAGCTTCAGTTTAATAATTCACTGTGTAATAGATTTAAAACATGTGATGAAGCGTTACCACGAGATACCATCAAGAGCGTGACTGTCACACAAAGAGGATGACTATTACCGCAAAGGCTTCAACCCAGCAGACGCTTTGCATAACATATATCTAAAAGTGCAGCCTTTGTGATTTTACATTTACAATGTTTAAAATGACAACTTTGATGTGAAATCAATTAACTGTTTAGCTGCAGTGCCTTCAACAGATTTAGCAGATATATGTCAGGAAAAGGCTGATTTAAAGGGTGACACCAGAGAAATGTTGATTATACATATTGGATAAAAGACGCACTACAAAAGTGTATAGATAAAAGCTTCACAAAAAGCTACCAAGGGGAACATTAGTTGGAACTGTTTCCGTTTCATGTTTTATAGGTACAATAAATCATCACTTATAAACCCTGCCTTTGCTCTGAGTCGGCTGGGATAGGCTCCAGCCCCCCCGTGACCATAGAGAGGATTAAGCGGTGTACAGATAATGGATGGATGGATGGACCACTTATAAAGGTTTGATTTTGGTTGCAAACATAGTTTTGATGTCTTATTTACTGAAGAACATGACTGACTGAAATAAAACTGTTGTGTATAGGCCGCCGTATAGCTTGCTGAGTTAAGATGTTACCATGTGGGCGCAGTTCGAGTCCAGCTCACGACCCTTTGTTGAATGTCTCTCTCTCGTCTGTACCCCCTTTCAACCTGCCTCTCTCCCGCTTTCATTAAAAAATGGAAAAAACTCCCCCCCCAGAAAAACTTGTGTATAAATGCAAAACGAATAAAAATAATTAAAACATACAGCATCTGATGAGGCAGAGGAAGAAAATGCAGCACGTCATCGGTATGCATCCCATAGTCATGTCTAGTCGAGTTTGAGCGCAGTCTTACAGAGGACGCATACGCATGTAAACACAGTTAAACAGTCTGTGCATGCTTTAAGATATTCTCTGAATTACTCACACACCTGCGCAGACAAACATGGTGTTTTTATGACCCTTTCAGTAGTTCAGATGCAGCACACTGCACTCATGAGACACACATGAAAAATCGCTGGCACGAACAGAAATGGGAGAAAATGATGTTCTCAGCCTTCCGTTTCACTATACTCCTGATGAGGATGGGCTGCAATAGAAAGTGGAGTTGATAAAATAATAAAGACGTGCTATTTATAGGCACAAATTGAGCAGCCTGACCTAAATTTCAAGGCATACGGAAACGTGAGGTCCCAGTAAGGGAATTGGTGTGTAGAAGAAGCATCACGAGCTGTCGTACAGGAAGAAAAGGGCTCAAACCAAGCAAGTGGAATAACACAAGACACATCACCACAAGCAGAACTGCTGTCGGATAGTAAAGAAGAAAAGAGTGCACGCGAGTAGTGGCCTTAAGTCACTTTGACATCATGGCGTAGGTAGAGAAGGTCTGTTCTTTGACTACATAAATGAGCTGTGAGAACTTACAAGATGTAGCCAGGCTTGAAACACATGCTGACCGCTGCCAAGACAACAAATGCATGTGCAGCAAACCAAGAAACAGCTGAGGATAATGAGTGAAAGATCACGCTAACCCAGCAGCCTCAGAGGCTTAAAGTTGAGTTAACACAAAATGAACACAGTCCCATATTATGCATATACACCGATCAGCCACAACACTATGACCACTGACAGGTGAAGTGAATAACATTGATCATATTGGTACTATGTGGTGTTCTGATGGACAACCTTGGATTTTAACATCCGTGTTGATGAGATTTAGACACCCAAATACACAATGTCCCACAACAAGCACACTCCTTCATGCAAATGGAAATCCCAAATGTCACTGGTCTACCCTCGCTGGAAAATGCACCCCACCACATGGAAACAACATCAAACAGTCAGAAACATGTTGAGGAACATGACAATGGCCCAACATGATGATTTGACCTCCATGCAGTGGATGCAGTGGAACAAGTTTGATTGACAGAGGCCCCACTGCACAACCCAGAGTACCCAAGGATCCAGTGCCAACGTCCTAGGACACCGTGAGAGGTCCTCTTGTCCATGCCCAGTGGTTCAGAGCATTTTTGAGCACATAAGGGGGACCAGCACAATATTAGGCAGGTGCTCATAATGTTATGCCTGATCAGTGTATACTTGTATACATTTCATTTCGGCAGTTAATTTGCTGTTGGCCTTGAAAATATGTGGAGCTTATTAAAACAAAAGCACACAAATTTCCTATATGTGTTTATTTTCAGTCAGTTCTCCCTTTTTAAATCTAAATCAGTGATTAAACTTTCATTTCTTTCTGTGAAAGTATCTTGTTGAAGCTAATTTGTTACATGGCTGCCTGCTGCGTTCTCATTCAAACAGATCTCCGCTGATGTCACAGTGGTGCGCCCCTTCTCACTTCCTCTTTGGGCGTCCTTCAAGCGTGAAATGGCCCTGTTGGTTCCCTGTAGACTCCTGTAGGGCCACAATAGACCCAGAACATCTGTGTGGTTTAACAGTGGGCAGGACCTGAGCAGACCGGAACATGTCTATGGACCTCCCACTGGCCCACCCTTAAGCCTTATACAAAAGCCTGGTTGCCTCTTAACAATAACACATTCATACACAAGTAAGGCCACAAAGACACAAATGCACACTCACACTCCAACATTGCCACTTAAATACATTAATTCCTTGAGGAAAGTTTTCATTGTAACTTGTTCTCAAGTGTGTTTAGGCAAAAGACCATTTAATGACCTTGATGTCTCTCCCAGCTGCAGTACAGTTTGAACAGTGCTGTTTGTTGAAAAACCTTGACTAAAACCAGAGTGTGAATTTCACTTTTTAAGCAGCTTATTCTGAGCTTCTCCTGTGTGGTCATTTGGTTTCCCAGTGGATCACTTGGTCCAAACCACTTTGGTCCAGCAGGTTACATGTCAACACATTGCCAGACTCATCTGGTACAAGGCAGGTATTTGTCTGCCTGTGCTTATGTCATCATTTTGTGGTGTAAAAAGGACCCACTTGTGCTCACCAAGATGGATGGTGTGGTGCAGCTGGAGGTGTGGTGATACAGATTTGGAGGTGCGGTTCAAATTTGGTTCATATATTTTGGCATTAAATTATGGCTCCACTGAGACTTAGCCTTAGAATACACAGTCTGTGCTCTTCTTTATTAATTTAAATGGTGAAGGAATCTACAATGTCACACAAATTCATTAAAACACATTTTTGTTTGGCATTTTACTGCAAAGAGCTCACTAAATTACTAACAAATACTAAAAATGCAGGCTGTTTGTCACAAAAAAAGTTCACGATGAAGATAATTTTAGAAAGCAGTTGTGAACTGATGTCACTGATACTGTATTTAATAAACAAGTGAGGCGGACTACACATAATGACCATCTCCCCACCTTCCAGACAACAATGCCAGTTTCCTCTTAGGAAAAGCCAAAAGAACCTAAAACCCCATTCAGAACTGTCAGGATGTCAAGACTGAAACAGAAAGTGAACTGCTTTTTAAAAGTATGAAAGGAACTGCTTGAGGTTTGTACTCGTGCCCAGGTTCACAACGATGTAGCCAAAAGAGTCTGACAGACATTTCTATTCAATGCAAGTGAATATTAGAAGGCAGGGTCTGGATGAATATATGACTGTATTACCAGTTACTATTAAGAGAAAAGTCACGTATGGTTGCTTCGGTAATGCTAAATGGATATAACCCTAATGTGACTCACTCTTACAGGAGCATTATATGTAAATATGCCAGCTTTATGCATGTTTCCACTCATTTGACAGGCCACATACTTACGCCAGAGCAAAACAGCAGAGCAGAGTAAATTCTTCATTGCTGCTAAACAACTAGTCCATTTCCCAACAGTACATTTAGCCAAAGAGATAATTACTGAAACTAAATGCAGTGTATTGGTAAGATGGCCTCTGTCACTGGGAGATACAACAGTACCTTTGATGGTATATTCATTTCTTATTTAGATATTTGGTGAAGCATTCTAAGCCCAGATAAAATTAACCCGCCTAATGCGTCTATTACAAACCCTTCACATGACTTTGGAAAATGGATTTCTTTGCTAAGCTCTAGTTGTTATGCAATAGTATTATCCCGGGAGCATTACGATAGATTCAATAAACTAATTTGGACTCTCAGGTAAGCAGCCAGAAGTGGTTTAAATGGAAGGCAAAAAGTATCCTTCACCTCGATGAAATCCATGATTACATCACACCGCGCTGCCACAGAAATACATTATAAATGACTGGGCACAAAATGTAAATGTGGCCTTTAGAGAGACGGTTACACAATATCCAGGTCACATAAATGGTTTTAGCACACAGTGAGCATTTACGTGTCACTCAAGGAAAAAACACAGAACACGTCAGCATAAGTGACATGAAGGAGAAAAATAATTCATGCAGTGGGTGGTGCTGACATGATTCAGTGAGCAGCTTCTGTACACTCTGTGCTGAGTGCTCTTTTCTCTTTCTGAAAGCCACAATTCATTTATTATTCTTTGCACCTCTGCATTCATTAAAAACCTATTCAGTACTCCACTTGTTAGAGGTTTGTTGATCTGAATGACTGTTGTGCAACAGTTCAAATCTTTTCATATTTTGTGATGTACGGTATTTATGTTGTCAACTAAATGCCTACAAGAAAGGCTTACAATTGAATCTTTTAATTTCCAAAACGAAAATTAACTAACGCTGTATTCTGGACAACAAAAATCTGCCGTTCAGCTCCAAAGCACTGATCTCAATCCGTACGACAGGAAGCATTATAATTTGATTTAAGTCCTTCATGATCTAACAAAGGAAAGTATTCTGCTGGAAACAATGGCAGATTCTTCTCTCTTCGTTTTTAGTCTGCAACATGATCTCCGACCTCTTTGAGCTTTACCAAAACGTTCAAATGAGGAGCAGCATGAATGTCAAACTTCATAGCTCACTTTAGTCATCATATCCAAGGTTGTGAAGTCTTTAATTTAGCTGGATGCGATGAAAAAATGCAGCAACATAAAAGTGAAAGCTCTGCTGTCTGCAGCTAGAAGTAAACTTTCTCAATGGTAAACTAAAATTCTCAGAACTATAAATCATGAGCTTTATGAAAGGGCTGGACATCTGCGCTTGTTTGCATCCTCAAAGGTACAGTATCTGTTACTGTCTTGTTGGAATGTCATACCTCTGGCCTAAAGGAAAATATCAGAAAAAAAGGCTCCTGCTCGAAGCTCTGACCCCTTTACAAGTGTCATTCATACACCTCCACTGTCTAAAGAAGCTCCGTATTGAAAAAGGAGGTTAATCTAATGGGGGGTCTCGAGGACAATAGCCTGACGAAGCAGTGATCTTTTTGATGACGTCTCTACAAGACAGTGTGCACAAAGACTGGAGTGGCAGCTGGGCTTTGTTGGTGGATAAACTCGGCGTTCTTGAGTATATCCTTTCCCCTTCAGCTGTAAACATGCTTAAAATGCGATGTGATCACAGGGATGACAACGCTGGAAATGTCAACACAGCTATTGGGTTTCGGGATGTGTGATGCTGTACAGCACTGATGTGCCGTGAGTGTTATTTGTGAAGGATCACATACCAAAAGCATGTCATCATCATCACGTGTTACGGTAAATATATATATCAAGTTACAGCATTTTGGTCGGTTTTTTCAAGGCAGCTTAAGATCATTTGCCCTCAAAGTGTAGAATCTTTTCACCAAAGTGTGTCATACTAAATACTGTAGAGTAAGGCATAGATAGAAGCTATACTCATGTGTAAAAGAGCAGAATAAAAAGCTGTGGATTCAGGTACGGTCTAATTATATTTCAAAGGCGGGGCAATTTCCACACTGAAAGCTTTATATGGTTGAGTTAGAAGTTAATGTCATTTCAAGAATTTGCGGTTACGAGCACACAGACTTAGAATGCCTACAAATCTTTTAGTACAGTACAATATGTTCCTGTCCTTTATGGCCATGAGCACACATGCGTCACATGAACACACGCAGTCATAATGACTTAATTTAACATGCAGCGGTTGCCTCAGAATTCTGCCTACATCTTGAAGAAAACATCCAAATGAGAGAAAAATAGAAATAAATTAGTGTCACACCAAGAAGGGTGTAATTAGATCCTGTCATAATTCTTTGGCCTACTTTTCAACTCTTCCCTCTTTCATGTAGGACAGTGAGCTATGTGGAAACAGACCAAAACATCCTGGGCAGTGTGTGTCTCTAGATATTTATTACCTAGTGCGCTTTACTTCAATAGACAGGTTAGGCCACAGTGCAATGACCTCTGTATTCATTGGGAAAACCGAGTGCCCCTCTTTGAAAAGAGACACAGCAGCACCTGTACTGACTTGAAAGGTGTTGAGATTTAAAACGTCATGCAACCAAAGGTCCTGTCAATTGGAACCCTAATGGATCATCTCTTGAAAACGCTTTTAAGTGGCCTGAACTTGTAGTTGATGTCACCCATCTGCAACCAACATTCCTCAAGAGCATCTCTGTGAATCCAGTCTCTTTGCTGCTGCTGGACTGTCTGTATTATTTAGAGGCAAGCTTGCCAGAGAGTTGGAAGTCTATTCTAATGGACTCAGTCCTGTGTGTGTATAACCATCTCATTAGTTATACATGGGCCAAACCTGGTCACAAGCAACCGTGGAGGAAGCTGGCGGGAGAAAAAAAGAAAAGCCTAGCATCAACAAGATAGATGCATCTGTGTACGCACACATCTGCCAAAAAAACACACTGACAAAGATCATGAAAAAAAACTGACCAAGAAACAGCTGAGCTATCCTTTGCTTTCTTTTCTGACTTTCAGCATCCCCACCCATACATAAAATGCTGGTGATCTGGAGATCTATTGATCTGTTTGTCAGAAACACAGCTGACTTAGTAGAAGCCTTGCAGCAAAATTTGGCTTCAGTCTGAGACGATGACAATGCAGTTTTGCCATACTGTTGTGCATCTTGTTCAGGAATCTGAAACTTAACGTGCTAAATCACAGGTGCACGTTCCGTAGCACAAACATACATTTACACACTTAAATGCAAAGAAAACACAGGTAACAAGACATGCACACCCTGTCCAAGCACCTCCACACAGACACCTGCTATTCCAGTCACTGCTGTCACCACTCACCTGCCAGGCGACTCTCCCGAGCAGGCTTGCTGAGCATGTCTAGGGCTTTGGAGGTAGAGGACCTGATGTGGTCGCTGAAGGACCTCTGCAGCAGCAACAGCCTCATAGATCGAGACATGCCGATTAGCATCCGTCTACACTTCCCGACGTCTGACTTCTACCTTGTCACCTACACCTGTTCCTGATGAGGCTGATTTTTTGCGGATCTTCTTAATTCGACCTCTTTCCTCTGTTTCTATTTTCAATCCTATGTTCAAGCATCATATCAGTGTCACAATCTGACCGGTTTATGCATCTCTCTGGCTCTGCTCTATCCCCTGTAGTGGTTTGGTCCCTGCCTCCCTCTCTTACTCACTCTGTTCTGTTCGAGTCTGGACTGTACACTCCCGTCTGCTGCAGCAAGCATCAGTGCGGTAACTGCTGGGACACATCCAGCTAGTGCTGCAATGCTCTCATATTCTATTCTGCCACTGTGTGCGTGTGTGCGCGTGTGTGCGTATAAATATATGTGTGTGTAAGCGTGAGTAAGTGCTTTCTGACACAAGCTCCAGCACTCTCTGTGAATATCTGAGTGGTTTAGAGTCACGGCTGGCATTTTATCTCACATCTCTTTTTTATTGCATCTCTTTCTTGTCACCTTCCTCTTCGCATCCACTCTTTTTACACCTGCCCAACCCTGTCTAGACACAGAGAGCATCAATGCCGGTTATATAACCCACTGCCAAGGCAGCCTGCTTGTTAGGAAGTTTCACCTGTCCTTGTCCTCAGACAGTGAAAGACATCACAGAACTGAAACTAAAAGAGAGGAAGTGAGATGATGACAGGGTGCAGGATATCGTTTAAGTCACTCAGACGGGACAATTAAAAGATTGCCAGAAATGGGTTGATAGTGAAAAAATCTCAAAAGGGTATTTTAGAGAAAGGAAACCCAAATTTAAAGACTGAAAAAAATACCTGGTTTCAAGCCTGTTCTCATTTCTAATGCGCCACAGAAACCTCTTCTTCCCCAGAGTCAATAATCATTTTCCTCAGTCACTCCACCGTGTAAAATGGTCCAACCCATGACATTACTTTACTGTAAGTACATCGTGGATGGAATAGAACATGCAGTGCACACATGCAGACACACACACACACACACAAGCTCAAGTAAATGCCAGCAGTTATTGGGAAATACACATGCACTGTAAAGCTTATGTAACAAAACCTAAGCTAATGAGATGGACAAAAACAACACAATGGAATCCATTACTTATACTGCTGCTGAGTTGATCGGATAATGCTGATTTAGCTTCTATTAGGCAAGCACAACTCTGCGGACTCTGAGAAAGCTTAGTCACTGGCTGATAGATGAAAAAATATAGCAACCTCAGAGTTACTGTAGCAGCAGTGTAGATGTTTATAGTGTGGGGTTTTAAAAGATAAATTAACTACCTTTGAGAAATGATAAAAACAGAACTACACATTGCAATCAAATCTAAAAATGGTATTACTTGTAATTAGCATAATAGTACATGGAGCTGTAATGGAATTTCTATTTTTAAATGGTGCATGTTCTCAAAGCTTACATCTATTGCTATAAAGATGACTACAAATTTATCTCTAAATAGGTTAATTTGTATTAACAGTTTGTTCTGCTGCACACAAGCAGCCCAAAGAATTACTATGACCTGCATTTAGGTTGGTTTAAAATAGATTTCTCACAATGTACTGAACATAAAAATAGTGGAAGTGACTGTGTGTGTTTTTGACTCACGAAGTTCCTATATTTGTGTATAGGTTAAGTTACTCATTACGTGAGCATGTGACAGTATTCACGAGTAGAAAATGCTGTTCTTTACATTCCACACTGAGCTCACACTTCAGAAAAAAACAGCCAATCATGCTGATTGCCACAGCAAGTGAAGGTAATGTACCCAGCACTGGCTTATTGCAGTCTGCTGATAGCATTGTGCTCATCACGGCCAATTGACTTTACGGTCTCTCAAGGTTTGCTGAGACTGATAACGCCGGAATCCCACGTCTTTACTTTTTTCACAACCTTTTAGTCTGGGCCTCGGCAACTGTGGAGTGACCTCTTTAGCGGCATTGTAAATGAGGATCAGCGTGTGATACAGAAAAACAAACATCCCACATGAGTATCAGCATTCCCCTTCCTCTATGAGACACCTGTTCGACTCGCATGGCATATGAATCAAATTATTGTTTTCATGCAAGTGTATACTTACTCCGAGACACTCAAATGCCAACCATCTGGGTCAGTATTCATATCACAACAACATATCAGTGTACTTTCCCTCTCTGTCGCCCGTTTACCTGTGATAAGGGGGCAATACGCAGACTGTAACCTGGATATGAGGGAAATATCCTGAAGGGGGGAGGATGAGGACTGGACAGGGAAAACAATGGAGTTCTCATACCTCAGGAAGGAAAGTCTTGCCAAATGCCCCCTCCGTCAAACAAGTGTACGGCGTGCCAGGAGTGTGTACCTACACCTAACTCCACAGAACAGCAGCAGGAGAGGGTTACCTGCCAACATACTGACCCAGAAATGAAGACAGTAGGGGGATGAGAAGGGAGGGCTTCTGGGAGGACTTCAAACAGTGTATATAAACAGCATGTCAGCGTCTACCGTCGAAATGTCTGCGAAAAAACAATGCACTCCTCAGTTCTTTACAGCAGGGCCAAAAATGTGTCGGTTAGTTGAAGCATGTATGTATGGGTGTGCCTGAATGTGACTGTAATTGTGCGCAAGTCCCTTTGATGTGACCATCTGCTTGAGGTTTATTAAACATAAACTCCCTCACACCGCCTGTCCTACTTTTCTACACCTCCAGTGTCACTATCTGATAAATCTGCATCTCATGTGTCGGAGTTATTTCAAGGTATAAAAATGACGCTTCCAGCAAGATAACAAAAACAACCTGGCATAGTAAGATATCAGAACGCAACATTTTCATTCCAAAAACTAGTATCTCAGTCTCCTCCATGTTGTAGATGACCTCTCTCCCTGACAACCAAACACAAGGAATAAACCAGCCAGGGGAGTGACAGAGCCTGCTGAGCCAGGACTGATTCATTAGCCTGGGGACAGCATGGGCATCTCGCACACATCATCACTGGGAGATTTACAATCCCCCCCAGTTAAAGATGAATGTTCTTGCTGGATCCTTTTAGATGAAAAGTATGTTCAAGGTCATACAAACCCTAAAGTTATAGACATGAGAGTAGGAGAGCTTACTTAGTTACCTCCAAACAGTTTCTTTCTTTTTGGAGAAAATGCTGAGACAAAAGGTATTTCTGGCAAAATAAAACAAAACAATATCTTTGTGACAGGATTGATCACTTTGATGAAAGTCCTATATCCCTTGTTAATATATACTTTTTTGCACTTGACGTTTTACATCCAGTGCCCCTGCAAGGAAGTAAAGTGTCCTTTATGCACGTGACGCAGAAAATAAAGGTGTGGAGGTCAGGATGGCATTAACAAAAACTAAAAACCATCTTTCCCTAACATTAATCAAGTGTTAACGTACCTCTAGTATAGCTTATTTGCCAGACCCATGATTGAACCATCCAGTGTTGCCAATGTGTAGATACTGTCAAAAACAACAGCTTTCAAAATGTTGGAACTTTACTGATGTTTCTGATATGTGGTTACCGATCTCACCAACCTCCCCGGTGTTTAATGTTCTCTTATGCATTTAAAAAGATCTGATTTCTATCTGTTATCAATTTCTCTCTCCCTTTTACCCTCTCCCCAACCAGTCGAGGCAGACGGTGGCCCTCCCTGAGCCTGGTTCTGCCGGAGGTTTCTTCCTGATAAAGTGGAGATTTACGTTCCAACTGTCGCCAAAGAGCTTGCTAAAAGGGAATCTTGAGATCTGTCAGACATCTACTCTAAAATATAACACTGTAAGGTCTTCACCTTATCATGTAAAAGGTCTTGAGATGAAATATGTTTCAAATTTGCATTATAAAATAAAAATGAACTGAACGGAACTGAATTGGACATAAAATGATATTGTAAAGGATTTGCAATTTGACATCTGCTATCCAGTTCATCAAAATTTATATCCTGCTCACAAACAAACGGACAAAACAGACTGAAAACAAATCTTAAGGGAGGAAAAATTTTACCCACAGAAGAAGAATTCACCCTTTATACTTTATCTGAGTCTTACATAGACAGACCATTCTGTAATGCAGAAAGATTGCACTTCATTATCATTCTGCTAAAGGGAAAAAACGCTCTGTCCTGTTTCTATTTATTCAAACCAATCACAATCTTTTTGGCTGGAGCGAAGCGAAGAATGGGGCTTTAGTGTTCCTTCAAAATATTGATGGGGGAATTGCTTTGGTGGAACATTTGCATCCAGTGAGAACAGTCATTAAAATGGTAATGCACCACAAAAAAAAAAAAACTAGCAGGGCTGGCTTACTCCAAATCCTCAGCAAAACTTGAAATTTTCAGCGTGGGTTGTTGTTTCCCATAGTGAAAGGGATTTAGAAAACAATTAGAAGCAGATAGATGAAGGGGAGAAAGAGGCTGTGTGAAATGAATCAGACTAATTCTATATATTTCTAACAATCACAGTAACATAGCAGGTTTTAAATGCAAACAAAAAGTATAATGTCTATCCAACGACAACAACAAAAAAAGCAATACATAATTTCAAGTACAGTGGGTAATGAATCACATAGCAAGCTGTTGAAAAGCTAAACTAAAAATCATGACACAATGCCTCTTCAGGCTTCTTTCTTTAGGGCAGGGGAGACATTTGTTGTTATAACTCAGGGAGTTCAGCGAGCTGAGTTCCTGTTGTAAATTCCCCTTCGTGCCGCGGTTTCCTGTTCAAAGAACCACAGCTAAGGAGATGGATGCCTAGGTCACTGAGCTTTGACCAGTGATAGGTTTTTTACAGTCTTAGAAACTGTATTTTGGGAACAGGAGGGACATCATGCACGATGATTCAACAGGAAATCTATGTTAAACGAACACCACAACAAAACATGAAAAACATCAAGCGTTTCCACTCGTTTTCAAATTCCAAACCGTCAAATATATCCCCGCAGGATATCAAGAAAGTAGTGTTATTTACTTCCAAGGGGAACGGCTGAGATTGCATCTGTAGATATATTCACCTCAGAGCTAGAAGTGTGAAATATGAATTGGCCGAACTCCAGTATGTTACAGTACCAGTCTCCACACAGGAAGCGAGGGAGAGTGTGTCAAATGTGGAGGCTAAAGGAGGGGCTGGTTGGGGAGGGGGGTGTTGAGGCTGGCGCAGACGGACAGGGGAGGCCAGGAATGTGACCTTGCACAAACACAGTGACTCCTGTACTGGGTATGAAGTGGTGGCAAAAAAAAGTGGGATGTGGCAAACTCAATCAAAGAGCTGGAACAAGCAACAGAAAAACAAACATCAGTCAGGAGCTATTATTGACTTGGCTCCAGGGGAAAGGAGCTTCATTACATCTGTCAAAGCACCTTCTCAAATGAGAGCAATGTCCTCAAAGGGCATGTCGCGGCACGAATGTAGCGCAAGTCACAATTGAGGAAAGCACGTCATTCAGTGTTAATGCTAACTGATTTCCCGGTGACATTAAGTGAAAAGTGGTGTGGAAATGTGTGAGGTTTGAGGGGAGGAATTGTGCTCTGTTGGAGCAAAAAAGCTCAGTCACCAGATCTGTAGAAGAACAGAGATTCTTGGATACCATCTGTGCCGAAAGGACTTTGTTACTTGTTTACCCTGGCAATTTAGTCTGGCAGATACATCAGATATTTCTCACAACAACTTGTGTATGCAAGGGATAGTTTGCATTTTCAATACAACTAAAATATCTGTACACTAAATATAAAGTGATAGCATACAGACATATAAACTATTTCTTAAAATAACTGAAGCACAAAACTCTGAATGTGAATTTATTAACTATTATCCCTGGTCTACACATTAGTGTTGTCCCTATTAAGACATGGGCATTGGTCAATGGCTGCACTATCAAAGGGGAGTTTTATAATTGTGTAATAATTCAATGATTAATTCTGGGATTACCCAGAGGTCCATGCTCAGGTAGATTAGCTTTGTCTCCAAAAGAAGCGCACACAGCTGCATTTACAATCAGTTTTAAATGCCAGTAACATCACCGACATTGCATCACTGATGTTACTGGTAGGAAAGTCACTATTCCTTCTAAGAAGGACAGATTGATGACTAAGAGGCAAACAAAGGATAAAAGGGAGACGGAAACAAAAAAAGAAACCCAGACAGAAATGATAAGACAAGTTATTCACAGGAACCACCAGCTCCTGACTGTCAGGCAGCTCCTCCCATACAGAATCCCACAGAGGGTGCTAAACCACATCCAGTTTCCTCAGTTTGCCTTTCCTCCACCTACAGCTCAGGCAAGTGAGGCTAGAAGTCCAGGTAAAAGGTCAGGCTTTAACCCCGCTGTTGGTCGGATGCCCATCATTGTGTTCTATATTCCCACTGGTTTATATTTAGATCAGCAGGGCTCAGCATGGTGCCTCAAACCTCAACTACAATCAAGGAAAAAAAAAAAAGAAGTCGACATTCTTGGAACCAGGAATCTCTAAAGTGTTCTGTTGACAGCGCTAATACCGGTGAGAGAGAGTGAGAGTGCTATAAAGAGAAAGAGCGACACAGAGCGTTAAACACTCAGTCGTCTACATTGTTATGTTGACGAGCTGACGTGCCAGTGCCAAACACTTAATATTGTTTGCACAAAACCAGCATTATGTGATGTCAGGATCAGTAAGAATAGCCCATAATCAGATCTAAGGCAGATCTAGACAAACAAGGAGTGTCAGTCACTGAGCTGACACGTGCTAAAACAAAACAAAGTGTTCCTGTAGTGTGGCACGTAAGGCAGCATGGCAAAGATTTCCACAATTACAACAATGCAAGTCAGTGTAATGTTAGTAGCTTTTACATTTGCCCCAAACAACCTTGAACAATGTCCTTTGTTCGATGTAAGTCTCGGAATGGATTCTGATAGCAGGCTCCATTTTGGTTGTATTTAATTTTGGAGGCAACAAACCTCTAACCAAACTATGTACATTTCCTAGCTTTTAGCAAAGAGCAACAGGAAACACACAGGTAGCAACTTCACATTTTTAGCCGACTGTTGCTGACGTTCATTAAAATGACAGACATCGCCAAGCTTCAATTTAAATCAGAAGATTAACAGCAATGGTGTAATGCCGCAGAAATTTAAAGTTCACCCGTTGTCTGGTTACTGCGCTCTCTGCAGCAGCTGTTTGTTTCCAGAAACAGATTGTCTGTTAAGTCACATTACTAGCAATAATAATTAAGCAAGTGCTAACTGACTGGTGACTCTTATAAACTTTAAATGATATCAGAATCATAGTTTTGAGTTTCAGCATTTGATGAAATACTCTGTGATGTAATGTTTGTCTACAGCTCTTACCTCTTTAACATTTCATATCATGTTGCTTATAATTAATGAGGTTGTAGCTATAAGTTGGGACTAAATATCGTAGTGCTTCTTCCTTCTCAGTCAACAAAAGATGACAGACATCATTAAACAGCTTCTAGCCTTTAGTTACTTGCAGATTTAGAAAGGTGTTTGGATGCAGCAGAGATTTCATAAAAGGCTTCATCGAATTTCCAGTTGTAATTATGACTTGGATGTTGATGTTAATCAGAATTGTAATGAAGGTAGCTTCAACGTGATGTAATGAGACTGTGAGAAAAATGCCTCTAAATTTGCTCGGTTATGATAAACAGCTTTCACAGTGGCTGCCCCTTAAATCCCTGGCATTTAGCTACCAAAGCTCACTCAATCCTACAAACGATCAGCCACCCTCACCTGCTCAAATAAGGAGTGACAGAGACACAACAATGCCCCACTGTTCGGGCCAATAGGAGTAAGAAAGAGGACAGGAAGATGTTTGTTAAACAGCGAAAATGTGAATTCAGTAGCTGCACCACTCCTAAATAAGAGTGCTTGAATGACACATAAAGAGAATGTGATTCATCTGTTGCAGAGAGGATCATTTAGAAGGAATATGAGCCTCTGTCTTTCTTTGCTCTTTTGCCTCTTAATCTTTCCTTTGTTGTGTTTTTTTTTTTTTACTTACGCGAGGTAAACCTGTCAACTCCCTGCAGAAGAGGATGTGAGGTCAGAGAACTAAACAAGCTGCCCACTGAAGATAAGCGCTGACTGATTCTGAGGCTTGTCTTGTTTGGTTTAACACTTTAATACTGTAAATCTGCCTAAATGCGGCACTACCTGTGCAAGATTAATGCACGGTGAGAAAAAGTCGGTTACATCACAATTAGCCAAAGTTAAATTTGCATCCGTTCTTCAACCTGTGCTGTTTGATGTTTCTAGTTTTTGCCAACTTCTCTGCTGTATGCAATATTTCAAATTTAGAACATTTTTAAGTTGTCAAAACAATTACGTTAGAAGTTGGTTTAACAAGCTTACAGAAGGGGCATCTGGGAACTCAGTGGTTTAAGTGCAGACAGCATGAGTATAATTCAAGAATAATAATGACAAAAATAATAATGTGCTTAAACAAGGTTGAGCCACTTACTTATTGCCTCATGGATGAAAATACTGGTAATAAATAACTATACAACATGAAAATAAATGTGTTCTGTGCTTTCTTTACATCCAATTAACATACACATCACATCTCTCAATGCATAGTGTCCTCAACCATATCCAACCGATATTAAGGCCGATGACGTAAACTTAATGCATGACTGTCTTTACGAGTCATGTGTCATCTTGCACTGTTGCTCTGCAAGCTGTGTAGAGCTCAGGCTGTAACTGGCACTACGGCAGCGGTAACTCTGCAGCAGTAGACTTATCGTCTTTGGTAACAGGAAAGCCGTGACACTAAGGTACAACCAGCACTGCAGGGAGGTCATCAACCGTGCCTTTACAGAGCGTGGGCCGTGGAAAACTTCTTGTTGATCACTAGTGTCCTTCCGCTGTCAGAGATAGTAAAATTAACCATGAATGAACGGCCTTTCATGGCGGTGCAGCAGGAGCCTTTAGGGTATGGCGTGTGATGTAACACTGTCACAAATGTGTCATTCCCAGGGGCTTAAATGGTGGTGATACAGAGAGGGCTTTGAAGTGTCACAATGAACACTGGGCTTTGTGCTTCCCCCAAAAACTCCGCCAACTCCCAATTGTACCCCCATCCCCCCCTTCCAGAGTCCTGGGTTCCATCACACAGACGCAGAGATGGAGGTTACATAACTTGCTTACAGGCAGTCAGACTGATTAAAATGAAGAAAAATGACCAAGAACGTTTGACCCCTTTTAAGTTGCCAGTGTGCATTTTTGCAAGCTTTAGCCTCCTTGTAAAAAAGCATCATTTGGAGCAGCCCTTTTGCCGAAGGGCTGCACTCGTGTATGCACATAACACACATATAGGAGCACACACACTGACAGCTTCTGCACATTTCCCATGAGAGATTTTCAGACAGTGGCGGTAATTAGAGGGAGAGACAGAGCAAGAGTGAGTAAGGACTCTCATCAGGCTTTGAGACAGCGGGGGGCAATATGAAAGCCTCGTCCCCACGTCGAACCACCTCTCTGGTATTGTTTACCAGCGGACTGACGACACAGGGGGGTGTTTAATGAACACTGCTCCCCTGCAGTCCGTCTGAAAGAAGGTCTGTCCATCCAGCTTCCTGATGACCCTGTGCATTATCAGCAGACTGCTGGCAGAGAGGCCGGAGCCAGAATGGAGGGAGCAGTCACTACAGATTGAGTTTGTTCTTTAGATCGATTCATAATAAGGTTTACAAAGAAGATGGCCGCAAGCATTACATAGGAATGACGTAACATGTTAATGCAAAGAGGCCCATTCATCAGCAGAATGTAAATATGACTGATATTTAACAATTTTTAGATAAGTCCAGGCTAGAAAAATTAATCTCTGATAGAGTTTGTGTTTACATAGACCACATACTTTAGGCAGTTACATGTTTACTCTTAGTTGCTTTCTGTGTTGGAGAAATGCTTTTGAAGACTGAGAAAGGTAAGTAAGGAATGAGGGCAAACGGTAAACGAAGGAAGGGTTCAAAAGTTTTAGGTACTAGACTCGACATTCAGTCTGGCTCTTATCTTGGAAAGGCGACAGGCTTGATGTTTTAGCAGATGAGTCTAGGATCTTATCTACACTCGCATCCAGTGTGTCATAGGACCAGAGCCTGTCCTCCTCCACCCAACCGCTCCCTCCTTCGCAGTCATCCATGGCCCCATGATGTGAACACTGGACAAGGTTATCAATCAGAAATTGCCGCAGTCGACACTGTCCTCACATGACACCAACCAGGGCCCAGACCAGGGCAACTGCACACAGTTTCTTTTAACTCTCATGTGACAAGAAAAATGAAGAAAAACAAGCAAATGCTTATACAATGCTAGATTCTCATCTAGCCAGGCATAAAGTGTAAATAAGCTGAATGCATAATAAAAAAGAAGAAGAAGAAGAAGAAAAATGGCAAGGACTTACCAGCCTTTTCTTTTTCAGGAACAGCAGAGGTGTTCTGGGAAAGAGAAAAGAAACAAAAGATTACACTCGAGATTGCTTTGTTGTGACGCATTTTCGTGATAATTGATGCTATGCACTGATTCAAAGACATACAGTAACTTCTTTCTAACACTCTTTACACATTCCTAGATAAACATTTCACAATATATGTGTCTAATGAAAGGTGGAAGAAGAAAACCACTGATGAGACGCATCATCAAGGGACAGTGTCGTTTCGGTGTTATGATGTTGTAAAAGGGGTATCTTCAGAACATACGCAGGAGCAAAGAATAATGTACAATGGAGGTTGTGCATGTTGGTTTGCATCAAATCTAAATATGTCTATTTTAGTTGCTTGAGAAGTATTACCACAACAATCCAGAGCAGTCATTACACAGAAAGATGTGTGAATATATAATGGTTACTCCTACCGCCATTCTGTCCTTCTTAGAATATTGTTTTTATTAAGTGAAAATGGAGTGTATAGTTACACCAATATGACAATCACAGAAAGGAATATCAGACACTCATAGACACCTGGAATGCTATTGCTAAAACTCCATATGCATAGTTTTCTGATGTGCACACGGTTTAATAAATGTTCACGAGATAACGAACCCACGAGAGACTTCTGAACAAATATCACATCATTAAAAGTCAGGGCACATAGCGCGGTCTCCAATGAGTCAATGTTGATTCAGCTCTTACGTAGGTAGTCTGGAAAGGCATTATGGATAAAATCACAACACGTTTTGTAGCCATAGTAGATTCCCTGCATTCTGCGCACTTAATATTTCCTTCTTTGGATTTGTTGCAGGTCTTAGAAAATACTAATGCATCAGTAGAGGGTTTCTAGTAAAAATAAAGCAGTTGTGTGTCATTTCAGTGGTAAAGTTAGTATGTGTGTGTGTGTGTGTGTGTGTGTGTGTGTGCGTGTGTGTGTGTGGAGGGCAGCCGTCAGATGGAATGCAAAGGTCTTCCTTGCCTGTGACTTTTGACCTCAGGGTCCCTGGCTGATCTCCACACCCTGACCCGTTTTAATCCACACTCCCCTGGAAGATCACAGCGAGCAAGAAGGGCAATTCTAATAATAAACTCGCTTTGTCCACATTTCCTTCTGTGTGCAAGAAATGTAAATATAAACTTTTCCTCTGACATTTCTATTAGGCTGAGTGTGCTGCTCTGTTTATTTTTCCCCTCCTAGCTTAACAGCTTCCAACTTTTCAATTACTTTCTAATTGTTTCCCACAAACCATATAAACGTGCATAGTTGTTTATTAACATGAGATCCAAATTCAGTTTTTGGGTCTACTTTGTCTTTGATTTTGCATGTTTACGTGTCTTTGTCAAATACAAAGTACATTTAAGTGGATATCATTTTAAAAAAAAAAACAAAAACAGAATCCCTCCTGATTACAGCAACAGCATTGTTCATGTTAGCTGGAGGGGTATGACGTACTGAGGCAATACACGGAGAGAGCGTCAACAAGCAGACGACAGCATCCAAGCAGAGTTAAAAAGGTTAAAGTCTGTTTAGCCTTCGGCACTTTCTTTCACAGGAGACTCAGTGCAGTCAAAACCCCAGTGAATATCATCTTAAAGGGACAGTTTGATATTTTTTGCTTGCTGCCTCCCTAACTTGACTGATATGAGTCTCAAGTCTGTGTACAGTAGCTATGTCCCAATTCAGAGGCTGCATCCTTCAAACGATGAAGACTTCGCGTCCTTCAAAGGATGGGTCCTTCGAAGGACGTGAAGGCTGCATCTGAGTGTTTGTTAAAGGAGACAGTCTAGTGTACGACGGACTTCTTGCTTGCGTCATCACATCCCGTAGTGCCTCTTCTGTTGTCTAGCAACCCTGACCGCCCAATTTATATCCCTATTTATATCGAGCTACTACAAGCAGCCAGTTAGCGTAGCTTAGCACAAAGACTCAAAACAAGGGGAAATGGTGAGCCTGGCTTTGTGGAAAGGTAATAAAATCTGCCTGCCAGCACCTCTAAAGTTCTATCAGTAAATCATTACATCTTGTTTCTGTAATGCAACTAGTGTTATGAGCTTAAATATTCTTCACTGGCTGCATGGCAACTCAGCACTTTGTTAGTTATTGGGCCTGCAGCACTACAACATGTCACGTTTCAACTTTGGTTTTGGACAAAATAAATAACACACAACATGATAATTAGCGAGCTTTAGAGCTGTCTGTCGTTTCACACATTGGTTAACCGAACATTTCACGTTTCCATTAAAGCTTGCACGATGCGTCCACCCTCTCTGCCGCTTCTATCTCCTTCCTGACTAAATCTGCTACACTAGTCTGTCCCATATTATTTTTGTGTCACACATATCCAGTCTTCTCAAGCTACCATGAGCTAACCTCTAGGACATAACACTTTTTACAGTACTTTAGATTGAACTTTTTGCTCTGTTACTTTATTAACATTCATATCACAACAGTAATATGTGTTGCGGTGGATTTCTGTTTTCTTTGCCCACTCTGACTACACACTAAACTGATTAACGCAAAATTTGACTCATTTTGGGAATTTCTTGTTGACTCATTTGCTGTGGTCGATAAGCCGGGAACTGCTTAAGATGAGGGCATGATTTTCATTAGTTTTCACTTTGAGGCACACAATCAGATTGACTTAGAAATATACTAAATTGTTAAAAAAGCAAAAATGTGGCTACAAGCCCTTTGCTTTTTAAAGTATAGTTGGAAATCTTTAATTTTGAACCACCACAGGTATGGCACGGTCTGGTGAGAATGAGTACAATGGCTGCTCTCATGAGGTTGTTCTGCGTGTTGGCTGATTAACACTGGATAAATGTGTTGTCTTGGTCCAAATCTGTTTCTCTCCGATTCTTTAGAAGCCAGTGGGTGAGCTGTCTGCACACACACATAGTTTATCTAAAATCCACACAACCCCCGTCACTAGAGCTACATCTGGTGAGGTGTGTTTTCATGTGTGTGTATACGTGTGTTGATGCACATTATGTGGGCTAAAACAGCACAGTCACTACATAGGTCACGTTTCAGACACAACACGGGTAAAATTCCCTCCGAGGGCGAATAACTTTACAATTTATTGCTCATTAATGACCTGAAAAAGACACTGGGGGAGAAACCAAAGACTCCCACCCACTCCCCTGTCACTAAATCACCAGCACAAACAGAACAACAACAGTGAGGTGAAATCAGAGATAGATTTATAATCAGTGCTGTTTCAGCTGTTGGGCCCAAGTAATATTAGCTGTGCTTTTTCAGCTACAACAGTGTCGTTGCTGCATTCCCCTGTGAGTACAAAACACTTTGAATGGCATGAGAGTCAACCAAGACAACACTAACAACCTGCTTTGTTTTTGAATTTTTATCAGCTGAATATAGCTTGTCTCTGTTGGCCTGCAAGTTGAATACAAAGTTGTTTTCATTCTTATTTTTACACCTTGCAGGCACTCTGTATAAAGAATAGGCATAATAATGTATTCTTTTTACTGTCAGCAAATAATAAAAGCAAATCAGTTCATTTGTGGAATTGTGCCAAAGGTTTTGTATTGTTTTAAAAAAAACACAAGTTAAAAACATTTTGTATTTTCATTTTCATCTAAAATCCAACTGGGAAAGCTCAGCCTTGAATAATGGAATCAGTATGGGAGGTCTCCGTGGCGTCTCTGCTTTGCACTAACAAGACATTTCAGTTCAGCAGTGTGCACCCTTCTTATTGTGTAAACACCACACCACGGGTTCCTTTCAATGACCCATGAAGTCACTTACGCACAGTGTAAATCTCACCTTCACACAATGTCGCGTTTTCTCTCATAATAACAATTACGGATTAATAAATTTAAGTGAGAGCACATAGAGAATAACAAGAATGCGAATGAATGGGTTCCAGCAAGTACCAGTGTTTTCATGGCACCGCGGTCGCATATTTTCTCCATGTTTGCCTGCGCTCCCCGTGGCATGCCACAGTGCAGGTTGTCCCAGTGTGGGGCTGTCCAGGCCGTGTCAAGTGTCCACTGGGGAGCTGTTGGCTGCAGAGCACACAAGAGTCAGCTGCCTCATTTACTGCCACTAATTTACTGGAAGTGGGTTGTGTTGGGGCACAGGGGGTATGGTATGTGTTTGCCTTCCACATGTGTGTGTAGTGGCCGACAACCGTGCCTGCATGATTACCCACTGCAGGGTTATTATTGTCATTACTATAGCTAGTTTAGTGAAATAGTTTTTCCTAGAAATCATTTTGCTTTAAGGGAGAATCTGAGATGCTAATCAAATGCACTTTTTGCCAGATTCAGCAAATATTTCCTCACGGTCCACAAGTTGTCCATTCTATGCATACAGTGAGAAGAAATCCAGGATACATATACAGCCCTGGCTTTGCAAATGGTCAGTAAAGTGGTTCAGACTGATCAACACGACCCTATTCCAGGAAAGGAAAAGGAAAAACTCAAAACGGTGGTATAAAATCTGCAAAAGTTTGACCCCTGACATCTAGTTTTTCACTTGAGTTTCCTTAGGTAGCCTTAGGTTAATGAAGTTATTGTTGTCTGTTGATGTTTACAATAAATAAAATATTCAAGATGCGATTATCTGTGGCTACATTACAGTTCACGGAAATATTCAACAACCAGAAGCATCAGTCATATTCAGTCATATTTCCCCCAAATTTAAACCAGCATATCTGGTGTATTGGGGATCTCCATTAAAATTTTAAATAAAGTTTTAGGGGTAGGAACATGGTTGCTGTACAGCTTGAGTTTGCTGTTTGTCGAGAGGTTTTAAATCAAAGGTTATATGATGAAAGAATGTGTAAGAAGAGTATAAATCTGACCAGATATTCAATCCTTAGTACTTTTTGCTATGCAGCAAAATGGAAAAACACTAATTTGCACAGAAACAACTACTGACGTTCAATACCAGCCCTAGTCACAAATATTACTTTGTTTTTCAGCAACAGCCTCTGCATGGTGTGTGGCTGTGTGCACATGCTTTTCTGTGTGAATAAGTTAGTCGGAGATGTTAAGCAAGCCACTGGCATGTGGCTCTTGCACAACAAACCCAAGCAGTCCACCAAGCTTGTTTCAACCCCGACGCCAGCCTCTCACCCCCATCCCCCCTCCAGCACTGCAGCTGCAGTATGTGTGTCAGTATGAGTGTGTATGTGTGACCACCCATGGTCTGTGCTGGCCAAGGATTAGGGGGCTCAGGCTAACCCAAACCTTTTTCTCCACCACTTAACGCAAATGGCTAAATTGGTGCAGATGGCTTATGGTCAGGTAAGCCAGCGTCTAGGGCACTAGATTTATAAGTGTGATAGAGGGAAGAGAGACGCGTGTGAGAGAGTACGTGCACGCCAGGACCCTTGGAGAAGTTATCGGGAGATCATTTCTGTTTTTTGACTGGCATGAATGTGCTCTTTTCCGCCCTGTCTTTACAAAGGAATTTTTTCTCTCCATGCTCTGTCGACCCAAGAGCACACGTGTGCAGGGAAACGTGGGAAACAATTTCATTTTAGCCTTCTCCTTGAGGACCAACCCCCAATACTTTCTCCCCTGCATCCCCTTTCCACATTTTAATAGTCTCCATATGTCACATTTGGAGTGTGTCAACAGGAAGTGATACCATGACTTGGTGTAATGATGCATTGGAACATTTCCTGCAGAAAAGGCATACTAGTGTCCAGATGTTGCATTTAACAACTATTTGAAAAGAAAACAATTCCTAACGAAATTTGGTGACACTTGAAAATGTCTCAGTAACATTTATTGACATCATGTATAGCACTAAAAGCCCAGGTGGAATCTATAACATGAATGGGGGACCTTTCAGTCTGCAGTTGTGTTAGTCGGTTAATGATTTTACCATACACACTGCACTCACTCACAGACACACAATCAGACTGCCAACTGAGACCTCGTTCCCTCGCTCAACCTTGAGTCATGAGTTATGTTCTCCATGGGCTGATGTCAACAGAAAGAGAGTGAGAGAGGGCGAGATGCGCACACACACATTTGTCACTGTTTACACAAGTAAGCCAAAGCAACGGGCTTCTGGTTTCAGGCAGTGTCTGGAGGGATTTAGTGCTGGTTCTCTGGAGCATAAACTGTGAACTGGTGACTGGCTGTTGGAATCCATCACTGGACAAGACAATAACTCTTAGCTTGTCTGACCACAAGACTCTTCCTTGTTTTGGTCATTACCGAACTCCACTTCCTAGGTCATTCGTGCAGACACATAATCTTGCTATTCTGTGACTGATGAAAAAGGGGAACTACCAAACACCACATTTTACTGACGCTGAACACAAACAGCAGAATTTAGGCTGCATTAATTGCTTACATTTCAGTAAGTTGTTTCATCTGCACAGTCCTTACATGTGCATGGTAAATGACCTTCTTAAATACACCATAAAAGAAGCAAGAAGAAACAATATAACAAACTAGAAACCACAGTATTTTTTTGTCTATAACTTTACATTGAGTAAAGGAAATGAAAGTCACTGTCATAAAGAAGAATAGAAGTTGGGAAATGCAAAATGTAACGTCTGATTTTTACAATATTTGAGAACCAGAGCAAAGAACCTTGCTGAAAGTGTATGTTTTGGTCCTCTCTAAATTGAATAGTGTGAGAAGATAGAGTTGTACAGAGTTAGACACAACTACGACAAAAACGATCAATCAATTAATCTGGTAATCCTGACCAAGAACCAGGCTGTTGTTTTCTTGATCGTGTTACAAAGTAGCTCTACAAGTGGTTTTAAAAATGTGGGATAAAAAGTTAGAAAACATTGGATTTAACCAAACAATCCATTTTAATTCACATCATTCCCAGTTTTCTCCACTCATTAAGAGACAAAACGTGTCACCTGTTCTTTCTCACCAGGTTGAATTCGTGGCTTATGGACCAGAGTTAATAGGGATAAGCCTTAAGATCTCAACTACATCAACAACGCCAGCCAATGGATTAGTCGCTGACATTTTTGGGAGAAAGCAAAGCGTGGGTTAACAAGAGGGATTAAATTGCTCTCTATAGAAAACTGTGGTTGCCCAACAGCAGTACAATGGCAGAAACACAGCTTACTGACTTGCCAGAAGAACCTTGGGGCATCATAGTTTTATACCCTCCACTGCAGAATGCTTACACTTAATTATCTGTTTTAAAAGGCAATACACTTAGTGAAACCAGGTCAGTGGAGCCTTGAATGCTAGGTGACCAGACTGTAAATCGAGCACAGGTACAATTTCAAATGCCACAACACCATATTTAGCAATGAATACAAAACAAAACACTCGTAATGAGCGAGCCGCATTCCTTTCTAAAGACCTTAAAAGCTACGGGCGAGAAGATTAATTGAGCCAGACACTCAAGTGCATCTTGACTGAGGTAATGTAACTTCAAGGCAAACATGAATGGAAACACATTCAAAACAAAAAATGTGAACACATGCTCAAGCTGAATGTCGCAATTAAAACCTTGAACCACACGCCTGAATAAGCGTTGCTTAAATTGCACCTGGTTTTACAGTGCATTCCTGTGTACGTGTGTGTGTCTGTGTGTTTCTGAGAGCGCATGCAGTTTGTTTGTTCGTCCTGTGATTTATGGCGCTTCATTATCAGCAGGCTGCAGGGGTGTTTCCAGATGCCTGCATTTTCCAGTCATCCCTAAGATTTACTGTCAACAAGTACCATCATCTTGCAACTATTCTCTGAGATGTCATTTAGGCACCGTGCCACAGTATGTTGTCATAAAAACACAGAGTTGCCATTGCGCACACGGTGTAAACACAGAGATTTATGTGATATTTGACTTCCACAAAGACTGACAAACCTGATTCTGTGAAACAATTAAGAGTATCATAGCTCAAATCTGCTCATACAAAATGTTCTGAATGCACATTCAGGCTGATACATGTAGGTAAGCTGAATAGATCTAATGATGGCAGGATTTGGCAGCGTGCTCTGTTTTCTCTTAGATTGTGATTACTGATAACACTCTGCCAACTCTGAAAGAAGAGAAATATATTAATTCTATATATCTTCCCCCCTTCTGTTGGAGCGCTTTATGCAGCGGCTATAGCCTTGAATTGACAGGAAAAACAAGATTTCCTTGTGGGGGATGAGGAGAAGTTAATTTTCCACATCCTGCTCCAAACATAAGCCTTTTCTTTTTTTTTTTAACCCTCTTTTTTGTAAACCACAGCGGGTCTGTGTTTGTCTGCTTGCTACAGCTGTGCTCAGCAGAGGAGTGACCTTGGGGACAATGACACTACACAAAGCGGTGAGCGTGGCCATGACCAGAGCCACTACTGGCAGCCCTTGTCAGACTGAATGGTGGTTGGTTTCATAGCTCGCTGACTCATTATAGCCTACTACAGTCTTTAAGCCAAATATGTGGGTGGAATGTAGGCAAACATAATTATGCCTGTTGCACACTGTGTTGACTATTGACCAATGACAGGAATGAGAGAGAGTGGGAGCAAATGTAAAGATAAATAAAAGGTGGTGAAAGTAGCAAAATAGTGGCTCTTTTATCTGAGTAGAACGCAGAGAAGGTGTGGTTTAGATGAAGGATGTTTGGGGACTGAGAGGCTGCCAAACCGGAACATGGAGGAAGGACAGAGCAGAGATCTGCTAGTGACCTTAGCACGCAAACCACAGCGCTTCTATTGTCCACCAGTCCACAGACAAATAAAGAGCTATGTTCATACATAATCTACTGACGGAGAATCAAGTCTTTCCGTTTTTCTGAAATAAAAATATCATTCAATCAATCATTTCCCACCAAATATCCCTTGAAACCAGAAATAGGATGACTGGAAATCAGGTATTTTCAGAACTCACTGGCAGCGAAACCGCCAAAAGAGGTGGCAGAAGTTGTATTTGGAGTCCCGCTGCCATGGAGACAGAATACAGATCCAAACAAAGGGTCAAAGGCTGCCCTGTTATGGAATGTTTACCAAAGACGAAGAGGATGAGGGCTGGTACGGGGCAGCACCTTCGCTGTCACCATATGCATGACATGTAAAACACCCCCATGCTAAATTTAACAGGCGGCAATGTGCTTTGTTCAGTAGAGCCCTTGGGCCTTCAGGCGATTCTGTCTTATATGCCGTGCTGGTGGGAACACTCAGCACTGGAGGTGACTGATATGTTGTTTCCGACTGTAACATTCAGAGGAAGGTGGTCGGGGGTCAGAAGTCTCCACCCGCCTCTGAGGCTTGGCACATCCTCTCCAGCAGCACAGCTCTAAAAATAGAGTCACATAACAAATGGCCCTCACAGTGTGCATAACTTTATTTTGTCACAACAGATTATACTTACCTAATGCAGCTATGACTAATAACACAATCTAAACATATTACCATTCCATACTGAAAATCAATACGGCAAAAGAAGGAAATCCCTCTGTGAGAGAATCACAACTGATTCATACCAACTTCCAATTGCTAATTGCATTCATTTTTTCTTGCAAAAAAGGAAAATTCACAGGTTTCAGATTTTTAAGTATGAATATTTTCAACTTTTCCTGTATTTGTCTTCCCTGACTGTAAACTGATTATGTTTTAGTTAGTTGGACCTAACAAGACGAGAAGATGTCCCTTTGACCCTAATAAAACTGACATATTCTGTTCATTTCCTGACATTTTATGCTGTAGATCATTTGATGAATCTCTTACTTGGAGAAAAAAACCCAACAGATTAAGCAAAAATAATCATTAGTTGGAGCCATATACATAATATACAGCCAAATCACCCATCAGTCAACAAACTAAATAAAACCCACCTGTTGCAAGACAACAATTCAAGCCAAACAACAGTGCTAGACACCTGCTACACTAAGCAAGTAATAGAAACCTGCCAACAAAAACACTCTGGGTAAAGAATAGCAGCTCCAGCATAAGAAAAAACACCTGCTGTGGCACAACATCCGCTAGATGTTCGCCCCACATTCGATGCAAGAATAACAGCCACCTGCTGGAGGCTAACAATAGCCACTAGTTAAGCTAGCAAAGAGCCAAGAATGTATTCAGATGAACCCAGTGGCTTACGCACAGGAGTCAGAGAATGATACTGTACATGCCCGGTGAATGTCCACTCATCACAAACATATACAGCTGCATACCACCACTTCAAGGTTATCATGGTTGCATAAAAGAACAGAACAGCATGAGAGGGTGTTTGGTACAATCACAAGGACAATAATAACACAAATACCAGCTACCTCTTGCATAATCAAGTACAAGATGGAAGGAATGCAAATAGTGAAGGATAAACATTTCACGGTTCACACAGCGTCTACAAACATAACCATTATCAAAACCATACACACACACACACATACGTGCCATTCTTCTGCAATCATTCACCAGACATTAGAGGAGACAGTCACGTTTCTTTCCCCCTGACTTTCCACGCTTAGATATTTTGTTGGTTCACAGCTGTCTCGAAGCCGAAATGCACATCTGGTGATCATCCAGAATTCATAGAACTCTAATAGTTCTAATATATTATTTAATGGGATCAATGCATGGTGTAATAAAGCGACGGTGCACATTTTACTTTCTCAGATTTCAGATTTGAACCTCTCACTGACCTTCTGCATGTGGATACTTTACATGCAGTGTCAAGGTTGTGTTGTAAGTGGTCCACACGACTCCTGTTATCTTGACTGCTTTGACCTCCTCTCATAAATTACTTAACTGTGTACGGTAGCAATTTCTATGTAGATGGTGCCTTTAAATGAGCTGCACTCACCACTGGTTTGCCAAAAAAGATATATGTTGTTTGCTGTATCCTGTGTAAACTTGCAAATACCTTCGTGGGAGGATTGATGTCAAGACACGCTCAAGGCGACATATACAAATGTTAGTGGAAAAGCTATGTGGGGAAGAGGCAGTGATTTATCATCTGTCAGCGGCTATCTGTTTTCTCATTTTAATAGAGTTTTTTTCCTGAGATCACCAAGGGTTTTGGCCATTCTGCACATAGACAGCTCAACATTTGTTTTAAGTGAATGATTTGACTTACTGAACAAAGTAAAAGAGGCTCCATCTGAATTAATACAATCAAAAAGATCTTCAATACATCCTAGTATTCCGGAGCTTGCGATGTTTATCCTTTGTTGACACTGTGTCGGGGGGGTATTAATTAAACTTGATCCTAATGTAAAGGCCTTTTGTGATGCTGCGTCTGTTGTATTGTAAGCAGTTCCGGTACCTCAGCCATTATATGTATAATCTATATAAGCTGTTATGGGTATAGAATAAGGGTTAATGCCAGGAAAAACATTGAGGGTATTTCCCATTATGACATGAGATTACACCCACACTAAAAGAAAACAAGCATTAGACAGTCCTCTCCAGAAATATTATATGCTGACGCTTCATACTTCCTTTTCAGCTATTTAGAACTGACTGGTGATTTTAATAATAACAAATAATAGTTAATATTCTGTTCTTCACTGATTAAGTAAATTATGGATGCCAACCTACCATCTTGTAAAACCCAACAGTCAAGTCAAGATGAAGCTTTCACCTCAACCCTGGTCCTTCTCTTCTCACATCTGCCCTTGTGTTTACATCATTTAAAGGATTTGTATTGTCTGGCTAAAGAGATTAAATGGGCGTCACAACATTTTAGGTTTGAAAGGACTCAATGGTCCGCTGCAACTATTAACTACTGAGAATCCCCTTCGCGAAGTCATCATCTCTTTGGCCTCAATCAATCACTCCACAGGGCCTCCACTGTAAAAAAAAGCCTCCTATTAGGCGCAGTGAAAGCAGTGTTTACCCAAGCTTAGTGAGTTACCTTGGGTTACTGCAGGAATGGAGGTCGTGGAACCAGTTGGTCACAGACATAATACATCACACATCATAGAGCGTGTTGATCTGTACCTCTTAAATTAACCAACAGCTATTTGTCGCCTGTGTGACGGCAAAAAAGTTGTGTTGTGGGACTAGACACAGCAAAGTCAACGTGAAACTGCAAAAGATAATTCAGGAATGTGAGATGTCCTTTAGGTAAAGGAATTCTGATGATTCCAAAAGTAGCAGTGTTTTGTTGGAGCCAGATAAGAGGACTGTTTGCAACAGAAACATCCTGTTTGGCATTAAAGTTTGTCCTATTATGCATCACTACGTCATGAGATAAAGTGTCAAAAAGCAGTTAATATAAGTCTTCACTTTACCGTTGTTCTGAAGGCAACGGCTAAGCAAGGCTGACAAAATCATTAAGTGAGCAAGCAAGAGGTTTAAAGACACACGTCTCACTTGGAGCGTGTCCCCCATTGCTCCCCCCTGCCTTGGCTTTTCACCTCCAAGACCCCCCTTCTGACCTCTTTGTTGGGGTGAAGGGGTCTGGATCTTTAGAACCAGCTAATTATAGAGTTTTAACGTCTGCTTGGCTAAGCTCTAAGAGCTGGAAGACATTCCTGAAATCAGGGGAGTCAGTATGTGTGTCTGTGCTCTCTACAGTTCTGTTTTTATTTAAAATCCATGATAATGACAAGACAGGAGAAGGGATGATGTTAAAAATCATAAAACCTTTGTGACAAAAATGTTAGCATGTTCAATGAAGGTCAAAAAGAAGAGGCCTGTTTCCATTGTAATAGGCTAAAGTGGTGTTTCCTAAGTCTTGCAGTCATACACATGGGTTTGTAAATCTAGTTTCAGCGCAGTTATTAATCCGTATAATTTCTTCGGCTTTTTGGGGACAGTCTGGAGATATGTAAATATTGAAATACCTTCCATACTTTCAAGATACTGACACACAAACATGAGCATTTCAGTTTACAACAGTGTGAAAGAATGAAATGTGAAAGCAGAGAAACCAAAACGTAAAGAATGTTGGCAAGGCAAGGAAGTGGTACTGTGTGTGTGTGTGTGTGAGTATAAAAAGGTTTCTTATTTGAGAGTCTTAATCAGTGATTTAGAAAATTAAGGCTGCAACAGCAACCTGAGTTTTATATGCATTAAGACATGTTTGGAGACTATCTTGACCCTTGAAAGTAAACTCAGTCTAGGTTTACCTCTCCTCTAATCAAGCCAAACCCGTCAACAGGATCACTGTTTACACGCTTGCCGGTTTCCACATCTGAAAAAGTAAGAACCCCTTGTCTAAACAACTGGGTAGTTGATATTTCAGTATGAAAAGCGTGGTAGTGAGTTTTGAACTCAGTGAGCTTTCATCCAAGGACCAGCACCTTAGGTTCTACCAGTGCAATCTATGTTATTGCATCAGCGCATGTCATATTTTCATGCAGGGCTCAAGACTAAAATTTCACAATATTGGCACATACCAAGTATCTGAGAGGGTAGCGCCAATTAAAATTTTGCCACCACCGACTTTGTTTTTTGGCATAATTTGAGAGACAGAATGTGTATTATCCCAGATAGATTTTAAATTCCTTGGAGAGGCTTAAATGAGATAAAGCGCAGAGCACATTGTGAAACCAGACCAACAGAACAGACAGATGGTCAAGAACAGACAAGAAACATCCCCTCCCTTCTCTGCATCATGTTGTGGCTTATCTGCTGTGTGTGCATTACTTTAAGATGTGCTCAGAACAAAGTAAGAGCCAGTGGTATGTTTCATCACTGCCCATGTTGCTAAGGGTGAATAACTTTAGAGCAATATACCCATGCAAGCACGACTGTGAGAATGATGCTGAAATAGTTCAACTTGGTTGCCTGAGGCCGTCTCTTCAACAACCATCTCTACTAGTTTGTAGTCACTCTAGTCCAGTGTAATGTTTGGAAAAAAAATCACTTGCACTTTTATCAAAATTTGTAAAATGGGATTTTAAAAAATGTGATCAATCGGTTGCAGTCTGGAACCCTGTAATAATTTTGATACACGCTAGTATGATATATTGGGCTGCACAGTGGCTCGGTTGTTAACACCGTCGCCTCACAGCTACAAGACCACTGGTTCACATCCCAGTTAGGACACTTTGGATTTTTCTGTGTAGAGTTTGTATGTTCTCCCTGTGCAGCGTGGGTTTTCACCAGGTTCTCCGGCTTCCTCCCACAGTCCAAAAACATGCTGCGGTTAATTGATTATTCTAAATTGTCCGTAGGTGTGAATGAGAGTGTGCTTGGTTGTCTGTCTCTATGTGTAGCTCTGTGACAGACTGGCAAACTGCCCAAACTGGCGGGGAGAGGCTCCATCCCACCCGTGACCGTATTGAGGATTAAGCAGTATATACATAATGGATGGATGGATGGCTGGATGGTCTGATATAGAACCCTTCACTTACCCCACTCTTAGGCTTTGCGCCAAGGGCTGGTGCGGATCCTGAGGAGGGAGCAGCAGAAACATGTGGATGTTGGGGGGGTTGTGATGCTGCTGGCACAGATCCTAAATCAAACTCCTGCACAAGTAAATAAAAGACACATGAAAATGTACGTACTGAAAAGAAAAATATTCTAGTATTTCTTCAAATATGATGAAGAGCATAGATTTATTGATGCAAAGCAAACTGCCCCATATTGGTCACTAGAAGACAGACCAGATTACCGTTGGCAAGGACAAAAGTGAAAGAATGGGTGAATGAATGAAGTGAGTTTGTACATCTACTGGGTGCAAAATTGGGTGTAACACCCATTGTGTTGCTTCATTTAAATTAAGACTTGCTGCTCAGCTTAATTAAAGAGTTGTTTCAAATACAGCAGAAACTGCAGTCAACACGACAAGGTGACGTGTACCAGGAGATGTCGTCGATGGAGGGTGGGGGTGCTGTCCATAGAGGAGGTGGCACTGAGGGCATTTTCAATTTCCTGGTCCAGTTGGTCCAGCTTCATCAGCAGCAGCACCATTGAGTCCAAACGAGCATGCTCACGCTGAATAAAGAGACAAATCAGTGAAAAAAAATATAGTCACTGCAAAAAGATTATGAAAGCATTAAAACTAAGTATTGCAGCATTATGTTTATGGCCCTAAAATCAATACAATCCACTTACGGACACTTTACATCCATTACAATTCTGCATCAGTGATCACAGGATAAACCACTGGAAACTGTAAAAGCCACTGGTACTAATACTGTACTTTTTAACATCAGAAAATGTATGAGATGAGATAAGAAGAGTTCAGTGAGGGCATTGCTTCCTCTAATTTTCAACTGAGAAATGACGTCAACATACTAAACCAACTTCCCAGCTTCCAGCTACATAAAGGTCAAGCAAGTGATCTTGATTCATAATGTTTGTCATTATATTAAAAATACCAATAAAAATACAATTTTAGGCACAACTTAGATCAAACATTTGATTATTACTAATGTGTAGCATTGTCAAACAATTAATGCTAAACTGACCCAATTCTAAACTGCTTTACACACCATCTATGTTTAATGTTTACCTTTTGTATCATCTCCACCAGTACTTTAAATTTTTCTCCCTTAGCCCTCTAATCTGTCACATTCATTTATGCATTGTGAAGCTGTGATAACAAGTCTCACACTGACCCCAGGTGGTTTGTCTCCAGCAAGACAAGCTGAATGATATACAAGCTTCACACTCCACTTACCACTCTGTCCTCCGCTGTCCCTCGGTTCTGTTTTGTTTCGTGCAAAAGAGAAAACTTGTAAAATCCCTTTCTGCACCGTTTAAGACAGCGTGATTTCATTTCCTTGAGCCTGCCTTTTATCTTGGCACCGGGTGTGGCTCCCTGTCTGAGCTTCTCCCCTGAGAAGAACCCCAAGAAATTTCATGGCTGGCCCATTAGTCCCAAACAAACCTCGTTACAATTCCCACTAGCAGACCCTGTTAAACAGTTAATGAGGGTGAGCTCATAAGACACGCAGCCACTGTGATTGTATGTTTGTGCAAAGGTACAAAGGCATGTACCTTTGCAAGTGGATGTGAGCCTGGTTTTCAAGCTGATTCTAGCTGTGACACCTTAAAACCAGACTTCATGAGGTTATTTAGTGTTAAGTAAATACTTTCTACATATCATAAACATGCCCTTTAAAGTGGTTACTACAGCTAAATCCGGTTAAATCAAGTTTACAATGGGTGTGTGTTGATGACAACATTCCTATGAGGAGAAATGTGCGTAATATGTGTGTTTGATAGATTCGTCATAAACAGGCTGCAGGCTCAACCCTGCGTCTAGCTTCCAGCTCCATCCCTAATAATGTCTTATGACTTGTGCTTACATTTATTTTCCAGTTAGTGTCCAATTAGTCTGTCAAAAGCAGTTCCTATTGGATTTGCTGAGAGAGCAAACGGCCATCGAGGGCCATGTGTGTCATGGAAATGCGTTTCACATTGATGCATTCACTGGCATTCCTAGCTAGTGGCAGCACACATCGCTACGTTCTGTCTCCTTGGCAAAGCATCACAATGAAACATTGTACCACGGTAAAACAATGACATCTTTACGAGGCTTCACTGAATGAACAAAAGCATCTGGCTCGGGATGGCAATAACAACCACAAAACAGCAGAGTAAAAAACAAGTGCAGTGCAACTTCAGTCGCCCCAGAGAGGCAACGTTTTTTAGAGGCATTCTGGCGGTTTGGGTGTTCTCAGAAGGTTTCTTTTCTGTCTTTCTCATTTTTGAGGTTTCTGTTACATTCCTCTCAACTTCCTGTTTTTTGAGATGGGAGATGGTTCCCACACTGTTTGAACTCTTAGATCCCTTCTTCCCCCTTTGCTTGCTCTCTTTTCAAACCCCCTCTTAGACCCAGTCTGCATCCCATTTCACAGGCCTGCCCATTCAACAGGGTATTTCTCTGCTTAGCTAAACAGTGTTTTATACTATTAACACACTGTTCATACACTGTTTAATGCAGTTATATCGTTCATAAACAGTACCCAGAAAACACATATTTCAATAATAAATACAGACAGAAAGGCAGAAAAAGAGAAAGAGAGAGCACTGAGGGTGATGTTGCCAAGCCGTCTGCTGCCAGATAAATGACTGCTGAGCCAATTTGGCCCTGGGGTCAGGATAAGGCCTTGTTGCTAAAACAAATAAACACAGTAACAAAGCCCGATATCAGGTTAATCTCAAGCTATTATGCAAACCAGATGGGTTCATTTTACAAACTGAATCTGCAGCAACATCATAGTCCACTAGAGACAGAATCATTAGTACAATATCTTATCAGAGATCGTTCCAGGTTCCTGCTGTCCACTAAGACATAATAACATAAGCTCTGTAATTCTCTAACTGATAGAGAAGAGCTTCTTCTTTTCGTTATATTAAATATCGTATGTTACCTCCCTTCGTGATAATGTTTATTTTGCCTAATTGTGTTTTTGCCATCATGACCTTCTTGACAGCATATTTTCTGCAGTAACTTGGCTACATAAAGTAAGTAAATACACCCCATGCTGAAAACTCTTTGGTGCTGTCAAAGAAGAGGCAGGCTATTACCATATGGTGGATGAATTGTCTTGGCGCCTTCCACTTTTATGGCTGAACTGCTCTTTTTGGGTTCCAAGACCAGCTTTTCTGGATATTTAAAGTCATCCTAAGATTGAAACTGGAGCCGGGGTAAATGCGGCACTGGTTTTCCATGTCCCTACACTGGACTGTGACCTTGTGTTTTTGGCAGCAGATGGAATGATGTCAACATTAGTTATGACTCAGAGTGGCTCCAAGGTTTCAGTGCAATTTATGTGGAAATAATGCAATGATAACAACTGACAATCTTTAGGATTACACAACCCATAGGCTTTTTAGGAACACAGACATAAGCACGGCGTCAGGGTATGACACATTACAGGCTTTAGGCTTTTCACTAAAGGACAGGATATTCTATTGTTGGAGAAGGGTTTTGATAGACTGTGTTTGCAACATGGCTGCACATTTTACACATACAAAGCGTCCACATTTTAGAGATTGAAACACACTTCACATGTAACTATGATAAAACTATAGCACAAGTCATCACCAGTGCAGTATATAGTCACTTTATAGATGACATGACCATCAAATCAACACTAAATCGATAATGATGTTTATGTTATGGTCACAAATGGTAGGAAACATTTACAGTGACTAACAGAGGAAATCTTAGATGTTTTTTTTAGCCTATCATTATTTCAAGCTTAAGACATTTTAACAAACAACTCATTTTTAGTTCTGTCCATACACGTAGGCCTGTGCATAAACAGATAATCAGTGAGTCGGCATAACATGTCTTTTCTAGAGATGTTATAATTGCTGTTAAATACGACACATACGGTCCTTATAGATGCTTGCAACTGTATTACAGGGTTATAAACTATTTATTAAATGTAAATATATAATTCTGATAAATGAAAAATAGATGGGTTAAAGTGAAGTGTTAATATCCATAACTAATATAACAAAACTGTACAAACTTTAAATACAGCTCCAGCATGGGATTATCATATTAGAGTCACTGTTTACAACTGGGTGATCGACCTCAACTACAATGCAGCACATGAATTTAACTTCTCACAATATGGTACTTGCCCAAACAACATGCCCGCTTAATGGGCCCTGTGTTGAATAGTGGAGTTCTTGTCATTCCAAAAGGGACAATTCTGCAGTGAATACAGTTGCTGTGCCTTGACGAGTCCAAATTCATGACGTTTTTGGCACAATACTGGGCCGAACAAGCACTGGACTGCATAAATAGCAACATACAGTATTTGTGAGAGAAAGCAGTTGAAGCAATTTAATCCAAAAGATTACTTGAGCTTCCAACCCCCTCTGCATTCATAGTCTCCATGCCCTTATAGGACCTTGTTTTGCAATGAGCGGTTGAGAAAGACTGAAACATTTCACAGATCCCCCACTCACAGATCTGTAAGCATGTGAGAGTGAAGTCATTGTTTTCCAAGACACTTGCCAGAGTGTGGGACAAAAATTATTTGTAGGCTCCTTGCAACAGAAATTCATCTGAGGTGCTGAATCGCCAGAGTCAAAACACAAAGACAAAATGAATTTGATAGTATTATGTCAAACTGTAGCCCTTGCACATCAATATTGTATTTAGTCTTACCTTTCTCATGCGCACTTTGACCACGTTGTCATCCTTTTGATCTCCAGCCTCATTTGTTCCATCTAAAACCAAACTGGCCGGCTGTGTGTCGCTGGTAATAACCGAGTGCGCGTCCTCATCAGACTCTTCCATTCTACAGGCAGTGGCTGCTGGCCTCTGGTGTTCCCTGTGACCATCTGCCACCTCACAGGCAGGTGACTCACTGAAGTAATGACCAGAGGCTTGGTTACCATGGAGTTCGCTGCTGACCTCTGCAGAGCATGGTGGCAGATTTTGTGTGTGTTGTTCAGTAGCTTCACGTTTATCATCCAAATGGGAGTGCTGAACAGCTGGAATTGGAGTATTATTAACATCAGTATTCTTAAGAGGGTCCAGTAGAGAGGTGTCACCTGCCTCAATAAGGCTGACCTCTTGGATAGTGTCCAATAGTTTTGAACAGCCATTTTCCATCTGATGAGGTATAGCTGGATCTTCACAAACAGTCAAGTCTACGGGCAATAAGCTTTGATCAATATTTTCCACTGGCTGACCCACAGAGGTTTTCATATTCTCATCTGCACACCAAGTTGTGTTTCCTTCTGAATATCCAGCATTCGGCTGTTCAGTTGCCACGTTGCTGTTTGCTGGCTGTGAGCAACACTGACTTTTGACACAAATATCAGATGATTCAGTAGACTCATGCCGGGCATGTGCTGTTTTCTTGCTGCTTTCTGCTTGTGCACTTTCCTCTCCCTGAGGTCTGTTCATTGCTGTTATTTCAACATTGCGCTGGTCCTTCAGTGTCTGGTAGGATATTTCACAACCATCTCCCTGATCCAATACTCCAGTACAGTCATCATGATCCTGCTCTTCTCTTTGAATGTCTCTTGAGCGACGTTTAGGTCCTGTATTTTCATTTAGAGTTTCTGCCCCATTCAATCCATCCCACTTGTCAGCAGACTCTGCGCTCCAGTTGTGAGTTATTCCTTCGTTACATTCTCCGTCTACCGCTGAAGTCACAGCTGGTTCCACAGTCTTGTTAGCCGGTAACAGTGCATTATCATCCTCCATCACATCAACTGAACTGTGCAGCACACCAACTGAGACACTCACACCAGCTTGGTCAGAAGTGGAAATCTTCCTTTCCTCAACTTCTGGGAGGTCAGTTTGAGGTTCCAGTTCAGCAGCAGTGGACTGGCTTAGTGTGGCCTCAGAGATTTCAGGAGGTCTGCTGTAACCCTCTGTATGGCTCTCCTTTGTTTCCTGATGATTTGGAAGTTCGCCAGGCTGTTCACCAGCAGATTCCGACAACGAAGCCCCATTGTCTGAAGAGATAGAGATGTATTGTCGCTCTTCACGAGAGACGTGTGGACATTTAAAGACATTATCGTCATCGCAGATGTTGAGACTCTGGCTACTTTCTGTGCCAACGTCACTTTCATCAGTGATAGCTTTTTCACTCTCACAACTGCTATCAGTTGCACAAGAAACATTTGCACTAGACATGCCATTGTTGGAGTTACAGCAAAACTCGCCAGAATTCTCAGTGTTTGTGGTTGAGAGACACTCTGATTTAGAGGGCCTTTGGGGAACATCAGCACCCACCAACTCGTGAGAGCCATGAAATGACTGCTGCAAATCCGGTGGAACTTTTCCATGGTTTTCCATTAGCTCCAAGTGTTCTGATTTAGTATCATCCTTCACAACAGAAGCTGTCCCCTCAAGTGTCTCAGCCAGGTCATCTGTAGGTAGTCGGTGGCAGCCCTCTGGCATGGAGGCACACCTCGTCCGTCGACCTTGTTTGGAAGCCCCTGAGCCCATCCAAAGCCCATCACTGTCCACCCCATGACAGCAGACCAGATCCAGATCATCATAGCTGTACTGTAATCCCGACGGGTGAGTCACATGCTCCTCCCAACTTCTTTTCCGTATGGCTACCGGCATGGTGGACAGCCAGTGCTATCCCATAGAGGTGCTCTTGATGTCAGGTCAAAGTGGAGAACCACAGCTGCTGCAACTGAGAAGAGAAATGGGGATAAGAAACAGCCTGTCCTCCAAAGTTGTGAGTTTACAGGAACTGAATGTGCAGATGACAATATGGTAAATAATGTTTCACTTTTCAAGTAAACAGCTGGGGAGTAGTGAGTGGAAAGTCGAGAGGGGTGTAATTACACTGCATTCGCAGTTCCCTGGAAAGTATAAACTCAGCTGGATCGGTATAAGATGTCAGGAACCCCCGTTAAGCTAATCTACCATGGGAAACTGATATCTTTTTAAGTAAAACTGATATTAAAGTTTGCCCACTCCACTAAATGATCTTGAACTGTGACAGTTGTTTTTGCCTTGAGTGTTCAAAAAATCCAGAAATAAGGCAAACCAAGATAAATAGAGATTAACTTTTTAAAATCTGTAAAGAAAAAATTGTCACAGAACCAGTTTGGTAAATTTGCACCACTAACTGTGCTAAACAGGTCTTAAAAAATCTAGTTGTTGGTTATCGGTCATTCTGCACCTTCCCATACACCCACAGGATGGTGCAAATGAAGGGAAGCAAAACAGCAAATGACAGTAAATGGCCCACAACAGCTGGTTGTCAGGAGTCCTACATTATCATCACACACGCTGTGGGTCTTATCATACGTTTCAAACTAAGATATGGCACACTATACTGTTATTCTGTGCTCAGTTTTTTATCCTGTTGTTCTAGTTCTGAATGTACAGAAGTGAAAGAGCACAGAGACTCAATGTGCAACACGAACTCTATTCAAGCTGCACATCTGCTAAACTTCACGACAGAAGCATAAGAGATTTAAAATCCTGGTTATCTCTCCAGTATTGTGCACTACGTAACTCGAAACTGCAGATTTCTTATCACGTTATATTATTTAAATACAGTTTCAGTGTAGCTGTTTGTATGCAAGTCTATGGACAAGAAACACATTTTTCACAAATCAGATAAAAATTTTGCAGCTTCTTAAACAACCATTTCTTAAAGAGTAGATTAAAGTTAAACTTTCAGATTTGTCTGTAATGTTTCTTTCATTTTCAGACATAGAGCTCAATGATTCAAACCGCCATCTGCACCCTGAACCTGTACCTAGTTATTAGTTAAATAAGAGAAGTTACAAAAACTTTCCCGGAGCTGCTCCTTCGTCTTGTCCACGAACCAACAGCTGACAACCAAACTGACATCTCAATGCATTTCATATATTCTATGGTGGAGCAGCAGCAATGTTTACCTCTAGTAAATTCTCCAGTTATTACAACATAGTCCAGTATCTAAATATTGTGATAATCCGGCAGCCGAAAACATGATCCAACATACAGGTAGGAGATCCAGTATTTGCTTCGAGCAAAGTTATCCAGAGGGGTTTTGCAAGCTGCTTTTTCATTCATACACCAAAAGCAATCCGTCCACGTTTGGGGAAATATGATTCCAACTCTTTCCAAGTGACTTGACGTATGAATGTTTATTTTGTGAGCAGTCCTTAGTCCACGTTTCTGCAAGCCATTTCCTTGACTCCAGTCAGTATCTTCGCTCTGAAACTGTTGGACAGGCGCTGAAGCCCCCAAAGGCAGGCAGAAAGCCGGGAAGCAGTGAAAAGTCCATAGACAGCTTCCATCTTGATCACATTAGGGTTTTTGCTGACGCTGAATGCTGAGGAGTCGGGGTGGTGTAAGAGGGGCCGGGTTTTCTTTCCCCCACTCCACCCCTGCTCTCCTCCGTTCTATCCCTTTTTCTCATCAGGTCCCCTCCCCTGGATTTGACAGGGAGTCTGAGTCACATCCGAGGAGCCCCTTCCCCCGTCTCACAACTCACCAAGCACACTATACACATTTATTCACTCCACCCTCCGCTAATGTACGCGCTCTCCTCACAGCTTTAGAAACTTCCTCCCATCCTCGTCTCACAGAACCGTTCCTTTTCCTCCTCTCGGTTGATGTTTTTCTTCATTCTTCTTTCGCTTGCCGTTTCTCTGAGCTGGGCAAAGCTCCCACCAGTTGGTTTTGATTAGTAACAGACAGGCTGCTTCGTAAGACTTTTGGCTGCGAGCCAAAGGAGATTGCTCTAATGTTTTGGCAGTTATATCTGAAGGCATGCTTTTTTTTCTTAATTTGTCATCTTGTAACTCTACAAGTATTCTTAACCAAACACACGGGCACCAACGAAAAATACAAGGCAAGATATTTATACAGATACTCTTTAAGGACACGTTTAAAAATAGTCTTTAAAAGCAAAATATATGTGACCGTTAAAATAAGTTGTGTGACAATGGGCACGACTTTAAAAGTGCAGTCAACTTGCTGTCTTCGTTTTAAAGGAGACGAAGGTGAAGGAAACACATTTAGTCACCAAATACCAGTAATTCATTTCCTAATATAGTCATTTCTGAGAGGCACTTACAAGGAAAAAAAGCAAAGCTACAGATAAATACACCTGGTGTCACAAAAGCCAAATGTTAATCAGCAGATTTAGTCTTTAAGCTTTGATTAAAATTGAGTTTTTAAAACAACATTTGATTTGCAGAGCCTGGAATCAGTCAAAAACCACAGTGGCCCCAAAGTCTCTGAAATTAAATTAGCAAAATAAATGTACTTCAGGAATTTTTTAACATTCTCAGAATAACAGTTGCCTCTTTCTACACTTACCTTTGTGTCATCCAAATACCTGATAAAGTTATGTCAGCTAATTTTTAAAGAAAATTCAGCTTGTGACTTGATGAGTATTTTTGTAAGCTGGGTCAGCTGCACAGAAAGAGCAATGCACCAAACCAACAGGGACAATCCAAGCACAAGAGAAAACTGGAATGAAGCCCCCTCCAAGTATCGCCACAACCCCAGCCTCTAACCTCTGGGTCATCCAGATGTGAGGTGAGGCTCTGGATGAGTCTTTTCTTAGGGGCTGCACTGGGAAACTGCGCGCTGCCATTAATGTCAGCTCTCCAGGGACACAGATGGTCGCACTCAAGGGAAAGCATCCAAGTTCAACAAGACTCCTCTGCGGCATGTCACATGATGCGCTCTGCAGCTATGCCGGGTGCAGTGTAATGAAATGCAGATTTTTTTCTGGTCACAGTAGCCTCCATATGGATATGGCTGGTGATTGAAGTGCAGAGGCCGACACAGAGCATGACTCAGGCTATCCACTCATTATCTCCCGTGGACATACAACGCGGGCCTATAATTTAAAAGCCCAGGCCTCCCCGTGCCAATCAGACCATGTAGCGCAGCCGCAGGGCATCTGGTCTACGTCACCATCTGATCCATCACTGACACCATGGAAACACATGTTCAATCAGCAACATGTGTGAGACTAGATGCCTATCAGCAATGTCCCTGAATGTGCGGTTGAGTGCGAGCTGCAAGAGTACTGAAGCATTAAAATTGGAACATTAAAACAAAATGTAGCTTGCACAAGAGTGCCACTCGAGCAGTGCTGTGAGCCAGTGATGCTTTGAGCTAAAGGGAAACACACTGAAATACTTGCAATGACTGTTAATATGCAGATGTTCAGCAGGCAAATTGTTTTCTCATTAGCATGCCAGCAATTGCAAACAAGCGCTAAACATGATGTTGAGTATATGATGATCTATAGCATTACATGCATCATTGTGTATGCATTTTTTTTGGGGGGGGGGCGTCCATGTGTATTTTTTAAGACTCTGTCAGTACTAGAGGAAAGGTCAGGGCAACAACAAGTTATTACAGTCCATCCAAAGGGGAATAACAAATTTCAAACCATCCAACATCTAAGAGATTTCACTTAAAAACACTGATCATGTGATGCCACAAGAGGAAAAGTCACAAGACAACTGAAGTCATTCGGATACATCATTTGGGAACTAAAATTATCTTTCAGTCCATCTTGTACATGCTGAGATATTACACAGCATAAACGAAAAAATGGATTTTGAGAGGAAAAAGCAGGATACTGAAAACTGTCAATGCATCCAAGAGTTGTTGAGATTTTTCAGCCCGGACAGACAGACTGATGCTGCCATCCCATAAGTCAAGCAACATTGTCCACGCTGTTATTTATTTGCCTTAAGAGTCACTGCAACAGGCCCGACTCTGTCCAAGTCCCACATCAGAGAGGATGAGCATGACCATTCTCATAGGCATGCAACATCGCAGGTCACATGTCTCGAACAGTCACATACATGGTTAAGAAAGAACCATTCATGATTCACCCTATAATCCCCCACTGTTCAACCCCTCAGATTCTTAAGTGGAGCAGCGAGGGCCCAAAGGAAACAGCCTCACATTCCTCACTGATATAGTTTATTATTGGAAAAATAAGCCAGTCTAAATCATGGGCATTGAAGAACACAGTGTTTGCCCATGTAGGAAAATGTAGGTGACGCTTGCAGAGAAAAAAAATACTGTCCCTCCCATACTGAGTCATTTTGAGTCCTTGCATATACAAAGGCTGCTTTGAGTAGATTTTGCTTCACCATTTTTAAGGCTTCTTTAAATAACAGATTTTTTTTTTAAAACCGTGCTTGCCGAATAGTTGTGAGGAGTTGCAAGAAACGGATCTTGGGTTCATTTACACTAAAAAGAAAACTAAACAAAATGCCAGATTCTCATCTGAACATCTAAAAATAACATCAACAAACCACACCAAGATCCTTGCAATCCTTTCCTGTCACTTGCTATGCCCTGTGGTTAACAACTGCTTTCAAAAGCCTGGAGTCATGTTGGTTTAAATAACTGTGTTTGAGGCCTGGGTGGGAACTTGAGCAATCGCAATATTCTTGAATGAAACATCCCACTGGAGATGATGCAACTTAAAGGGCATGTAGAATGTCAGTCAGTTGAGGGCTGCATTGCCGTCTCAATTTTTAAAAAATTCTTTAATAAAGTTTTGACTTTGACTTGCTTTGCTTGTGTGGGTCTACCCGCAAGAAGTCGTCGTGGGAGAAACCAAGGGGGCCTTGGCCACTGATCATGGGTCATAGTGTGACTGTTACCGTGGGAACAGGAAGTACAAGTTATTGAGGATACAGACCATAACAGGCTAAAATAATCTAATCTTCTTGGGAGAGGGTCTGTGTGTACGCATGTGCATGATACAACGGAGGACATTAGATTTGTGTGTGATAGTGTTTATATACTGTGTGTCTGCGTGCAGAATACTATAAAATGAGTTTTGTTTGGTTGGATCAAATGATACAGAACTCTGGGTCATCTGGGCCTTATATTTTTATGACGACAGTGGAAAATACTCTCTCAGACATTTAGAAAGTCCCTTTAGTGTTCATTGTGTACTATTTGGTCTTTGTTTTTTGGTACACTTACACATTAAATGGCTTGTATTACCAGCCTTGTCGCTTTGCTGTTTTAGACAGTCACGCTATTTGTGGTGAATAGTACTTTGCCACATTCATTAGTAACGACTATTTACTTCCCATCCATCTATTATCTTTACACCGCTTAATCCTCTGCAGGGTCGTGGGGGGGCTGGAGCCTAGCCCAGCCAACTCGGGCGAAGGCAGGGGACACCCCGGACAGGTCGCCAGCCTATCGCAGGGCCTATTTATTTCCCATCAGTAAATATAGTAATGTAAACACAACACTACCAGCCCGATTCAATGGGAAGGAACGTCATTACATGCCTGCAAATACACTAACTGTTGCCTGCATCTTGTATACTCAAAACACACAGCAAAGCACACACACTAGTGTCCTGTTTCACTAAGGTCATATATGATATGCCACTGATAAATATTTTGACAAACTCTTGCCCTGCTTTTAAATACTTCTGAGTAAAAGTACCTATTGTATACAAATTCTTAAAAATAAAATAGGACACAAAAAGACAACAGAGGACTCCGAGGAAGACGAATAAAATGAAGACTTCAATTTCCCAGAAAATCCACTCCGGAAAACCGTGAATCTTCAATCATGACCTCATTCAGGACAAGGAGAGGCATAAACAAAAACTCCAGCCGAGAAAGCCATTGCTTATCCAAATCCAGGACTTAAGTATAGAGGGTGTTGTATGCTCTACAGTCTGTATAACAGTTTCAGAAAAAAAGTGTGATTTGTAATTTTGGTTTAAACAAATAGAACTGACTCGATTCTCCTTCCAAAACATCCAGCCTCTCTCCAGTGAAAAGAAATCCTATTGTTTGCTGTTTAGACTGCATCATCCTAACATCCTGTTGGGCCAGTAATTTCATCCCAGGAAGGGCTACAAAACTTCTTGATATGTCATGAGAGTCAGGGAGACGTTGCGCAACTAAACGCAGTCTACTGTCTGGCAATTTACCTGCATCTCAAGCAGACCATATGGATTGAGGCCCGGGCAAGGTGGCAACGACAGCTGGATTCCATTTGTACACTGTGGCTCCAACACATGCCCCATAACCCTGTAACCATCTGCATCTGAGCACGTTCTCACACTTAAAATGTGTACAGGAATGCATACAGACATACCTCAAAACACACATAACTTTCATATGTTCACACAGGCTTGTATAACACGCACATGTGGCCTTACAGAATAAATAAACTGGTTAAATTAACCAAAAGGATGCATGTTTCTGACAATTTATAGAATACTAATACTCACATTCTGATTTGTGCATTTTAAAATGACAGAAGAATTCAGATATTCTAAATGAATGAGACAGCAAACGTCTGGATTGGATACCACTGGCTCATCTTGGAAGACGTACTGTTTGTTTTAGAAAAGGTCAAGTGATTCACAAACTGGAAAGTAAGCAATGCATCACCGCCCAGGTCTGTTTTGACAAAAAGACAGAAAAATGCTGGTACAGTGTAGAGCCTCCACAATAATTGCCGTTTGGAATTCATCACATCCTCCAAAGCGTGACATTTTCTAACATCTTGAATCTTGGAAGTGTCCGCGGACAGGGAAACATAATATTTATGCTCTTGTCTTTTTTTTTTTTTATGAGGAATGACTCTGGAGCTTGGACCAAACCCTTGTGAAGGCCAACATGGTGACGTACTTGCACCCCCACCCACCCAGGATTCTGCTCAACATATGCTGTACTGGCATTGATTCTTTCAGTGAGGGCTCCAGAAAAACGTGTTGTCCTTGGACACGGTTGCCACAGCAGAATCAGCAGGAAATACTTCAGATCAAGAGTCAGGAGATGAGGGGCCAAGAGCTCTTCCATCATATGATGAGAGAGACCTCTGCACGGTTACGTTTCCGCTCTATGTTCGTTTGCATGTTTGGTTCCAAATGTACCCTCCCAAAATCTGGTGCTCTACATACACTTCACAACAGCTCATCACAATTCTTTTCTCTGCTCCTATTTTACTAACCCATACTTTCACAATTTGATATGAGTAAAATGTGTTTGTGTGTTCATCTCCACTATAGTGTTTTTACCAGTTTCGTACGTAAAAGGTTTAAGTTTTACAGGACATTTGTTGGGGAAGCGTGACTCCTAAACCATGCAACATGGAGTGAAAACTGAGCAAGACTGCCACGGGTAAATATTTACCTCCTCTTCCAGTCTCCTACACTATGTGTTTAGAGTGCAAGAAGATGCAAGACATTTCTCCTTCCTCAGGAAACTGACATTTCAGCCCACTCGGGAAGCACACAGATCAAAAAACCCTTCACTTTGAGGAGAAGAAATCCTTGTGGAAAACAGCAGGCAGGAGGCGTTGCATCCTTTACAAGATCTCAAATCACTGATCAAGTCTGATTTTGTTGGTGGTCTCCTGGTGGCATCTGTGATATATTTAAATTTATATACATCGATCAGCCACAACATTATGACCACTGACAGGTGAAGTTAATAACATTGATTATATTGGTACTATGTGGTGTTCTGCTGAAAAACCTTGGGTTTTGTTGATGAGACTTAGACACCCAAATAAACATTGTCCCACAACAAGCACACTCCCTCATGCTAATGGAAAGTCACTGGCCTACCCCGGCAGGAAAATGCACCCCACCACATGGAAAAAACATCAAACAATCAGGAACATGTTGAGGAACATGACAGTCACCCAAGATGTTAATTTTACTTCAAAACTTCCTACACCTCATTGTGATCGTACATTAAAAGGATGTAGTGGAACAAGTGTGATTGACAGAGGCCCCACAGAGGCCCCTCTGTACAAGCCAGAGTACCCAAAGGATCCAGTGCCAACGTCCTGGTTCCAGACCCCATGGAACACCCACTGGGCATGGTCCTCTTGTCCATGCCCAGTGGTTCAGAGCATTTTTGAGCACATAAGGGGGACCAACACAATATTAGTCAGGTGGTCATAATGTTATGCCTGATCAGTGTATATCTTGAGTTAGTGTTTTTAAAAATTGCCTGTCGACACACGCACATTAAAATTTGAGGCTGCGTTTGAATGACAATACCTCAGGAACCTCTAAAGAGAGGAGTCTAAAATGTTCACTGTTATTTCTTGCCATGCTATTGATTAAGAAGCCACAGAAATTGTTCAAAAAATGAGATGATTTGAGGTGAAATCACCCCATGAGTCTTGTCTGCCATCACCAATGACCCCCTAAAGAAGCTTCAACTCACAAAGTGGTGTATTTTCCAGAAAAATAAAGATGCATAAAAGGTACAACTCCTGAGCAAGACTCACCCAAGAGCCTACAAAACCATCTTTTGCCTTTATTTGGACTAAATCTGCAGCTCCTCAGCCAGTTACGTTGCAGTAAGTTAAAAAGAAAAGCCTCTAAATCAGCAGTCTTCAGGATTTATATTACATTTTAACTTGTAGCAAGACTTAGAGGACACTGCTAGCCAAATACCATCTTGACAGGAAATAAAGTAAGACCAAATGTGGAGTAAAGCTAGCTTAAATTGTGTGATAGCTTCATGGTAGTGCCAGTTAAACAGTCACTTCTCTGCCCTCTGGATGAGTATTTAATTTCCCCAAGCACATTCAACAAGCATTTGTACTTGAATACATAATTCTGCCCACAGAAACCAGCTGTTTGCAGTAACGCCTCAACACCTGAACCTTAAGAGTCGAGGACATTCCTCACCTTTGTGGCTAAATGACGACGGCAAGATGGCGTCTCAACAAACTGTTGATTCCTCTGCGGAAGTTTAATTTCGAGTGAGTGAAGCTTTAAAAGATTGTTTTTGTGCCACTGAGAGACACGTGTGTTCTCAGCCATCAGCTACACTCAGTTATTTCTGATCAACACTTACCTTGTTACTCCAGCAAGCGGCGCCAAATTCCACCTTTGCGTCAAAACTGCGAACCTCGAGTCTCCGGACAGTTGTGCTGCGTTCACGGCACAATGTAACTTTCAGAAGACTTGATGGAAATAGCAGCGACAATGATAATAATAATTTTTTTCTACTATGACATCGAGTCTATTACAAATACTTACTACATTAACATTTATAAAATACATGAAAATAGTTTTTATAAGAGTATACTCTTTGATGATGATGATTATTATTATTATTATTATTATTATCATTATCATTATTATTATTATTATTACTATACAGCAGCTAAGATGAGTCAAATGGATAAGATGTACTTCAAAGAGCTCTGGAAGCAAGTGGTAAAAACTGCTGAACAATACCTGCACCCAGAATTTTTTGGGCCAACAGACACTATCTGTCTGTCAACTTTCTAGTGATATATGAATTTTAAGTCTTTTTCTACAAATGGCGTCTCAATTAGGTGGGTGTGCTTCCGTATTTAAATTGTAATTATCTCATGAGCTTTATCACCAATTTTAAAAGTGCAACTTAAGCATTATGTCCCAGGTTTTAAACAATTTTGTACAGGTTACATAGAAAAGCTTATTGCATTGAATATGAGCTCTCATGTGGCCTGCAAAAGCAACTGATACGAGCGAGTGACCAAAAAAATGACTATTTGGCTTGCAGCAATATTTCTTTAAAAAATAAAAAACTAAGACATTGTGCCACCTTGATGTGAGTGATGTTTCAGCCTGGACACCCCTGTAAAAAATTGTCTGACTCCATCACTGCCCATGTGTATGATAAGAAAGTGTAAAAGGCAAATTAAAGCTTCAAAGACAACTTTTTCCATCATGATTCAACTGCTGCAGGTGCCAAAAAGCGAAAGTCTGCCAAAAAATGGATTGCCATCCACGGGAGCAATTAACCTCAAGTCTCTGCATCGCTTTACCTGCTCTGCGTCCTACATTATAACCAATCCAGTAGTTTTGACCATTGAAAAAGATTTAAATGAGCAACTGAACTCAAATAATGCAGTTTCCCACTTGCCAAAAAGTGATAGCAGCCCCTACACTGTAACTGAGGTGTTTTTAATGCATCACAATGACTTAATTTCACTAATAAGTGTTATATATTTAAAGCTTATAGTCCACAGAATAATTGTAGAAGAGAACCCATCATTAATCATGGTAGTTATAGTAAACACAGACATTAGACATTTCAAACACCTGCAACCTAAGTATGGGAAATCTACCCATAATCATCTTAAGCGTCAGGCCTGATGACACCATAAACTATGAAATTACAAGATAATTTCATAAAGCCACGCATTTGCTTTCACTACAGACATAAAGTTTTGGGTTTTTATAAACTGCTGTAAAACATGATTCATCTTTGAAAATAAAAACCTTTTTAATGGAATCAAGTCATTTTGATGCATTAACAACATTTCACTCACAGTGTAGGGACTACAATCACTTTTGACAAATGGAAAACAACATTATGTGAGTTGAATTGGTCCTCTAATAAACATGATTTCTGGATGGGGTTTGTATGTAAAATAAAGCAATTGTGTCATTGTATTTCAGTTAACATGTACTGCAATCGCTTCTTTGGGTAAGTGGAAAACTATATTATATGAGTTATAATGGTCCTTTAAAGCTATCTTTATCAGTAAAAACAACTTGGAATGGTTATAATGTAGGGCTCAGAGCAGGTAAAAAAACACACAGACATAAGGATATTTGGCTAACAATCTCTTTTTGGCACAAACACCTGTGTTTATTTGCTCGATATTCCTGACGGCCCCTGAATACAGAACGTACAATTTAATTGTATATTTTGTCAGTATCGTCAGTATAGTCACTGTGCAAAATTACATGACCCCAGTATGTTAAAGAATTTTTACCACAAAAACTAATGTTATCTATGACCTTTAAAAATATAACCCCTATTAATGAGATTATTAAGTCATTGTGATGCATTTAAAAACATTTCAGTTAAAATGTTCAGACTGCAATCGCTTCTTTGGGAAGTGGGAAACTACATTATATGAGTTGAATTGACCCTTAAAAGCTATTTTTACCGGAAAAAAACTTGGAATGGTTATAATGTAGGGCCTAGAGCAGACAGACATAAGGATATTTGGCCAATAATCATTTTTAGGCACAAACACCTGCGTTTATTTGCTTAATAACTGGATATTCCTGACGGTCCCTGAATGCAGCACGTAAGAAATTTGACTTCTTCCGCGTTTACCTGAAGCTCTAAGGACTTTCCAAATGGGCGTTTGCCATTGAAACGAATGTGTTTGTGCTGTTGTCGTGGTTGTGGAAAGAAAGATAGAAAGAAAGGGAAAGCGAAATGAGACTAAGACACTGAACAACTTTTCCAAGGGCACTTAAAAGTTTAGTTTTTGTTGAAGTTTGAGTCCTCGCAGGTCGTAATGGGTTGTTGTGGCAGCACGGAGGTGAGTTAGCTAACAACAAAATGGCTAAATTCGACTGCTAGTCATTTCAAAACGAACCCGAATGGCGAGGGGGTGATGTTTACATGTCGTGTGCAGCGTTAACGTCACTTTTCTTCAGCAGTAACGGCTCCTTGTTTTACGGCAACAACGCAGTCGCCAGTTTGCCGTTTGTGGAGGCGCAAGTGAAGCTGCTTGGGAGCGTCTTGAACCCAAAAACAAGAGTTAAAGAATAAACCGCTCCTCTCTTGTTATTTATGCCTTGGCAGAGCAAACGGGACTGGAAACCGCTGGAGGAGCGTAGCTGCACGGATATCCCATGGCTCGTCATATTTGCACTGTTCTGCATTGGGATGGTAAGTGTTCAGTTAAATCAGAGCAGAGCTGAAACTCATGCAGTCAATCCTGCCTTTATTAGAGTTGTCATCTAGCTTTTTTGTAGTTTAACAGCAACAAAGCTCAACATTTATTAGTAGGATTAAATGGAGGGACTAACTGTAGCTGGTGTTTGATTGCATTATTTTTATTGCATGTTTGCATGTGTTTACTGCCCAGTTGTTGTTTTGCGGATCATTGAAGTGGTCCTTTAATAAAATACTGTTACTAAACTTTGCACAACAGCAATGCAATAGATGTAGGTTTGACTGAAACTGTGAGATGATTGATTTATGAAGCTTGGTGGTCACATTCAAGCCTGCGGTTTGTGGTTTTTGTTGAGCAGTATTGCATTATACCGAAACGTGTTTTTTTTAACATTCAGTCAGCCCTTAAAAATATAAATGTGACGGATGGTGTCAGTGCACCACAATATGTTACAACACCAACCACGACAACAAGTCAAATCGCCCATCTTTCAACAATATAGCCGCCATGAAGGTGGGATTTATCTCCTTTGGGTGCACTAAACAAACCAGAACACAAGTTATGGACATATAATTTTGATAGTGACAGATTAAATATCATATTAAGGTCTTAGATTTTGTCATGCATGATGCCACCTGCTCATTAATGCACTAAATGCTGCTGTCACCATGTCATAATGTACATATCCATATGTAGGTTAATCTCTGGGAGACATTTTATTATTATTGTATTTAATTTTTGTAATTCTTGTGCTTCTTTCTGCCTCATCCATGTCCAGCTGTTGTTATATGTGGATTTCCCCGGCGAGGGATCAATAAAGTTTATCTTATCTTATCAATAGCCGGTATTATCTGTGTCGTCTGCAGGCGTGCATCTGTGGCTACCCCATCGCCACAGGAGGTGCCTCCAGGCTTATCTCAGGATATGACAGTTATGGCAACACCTGTGGGAAAAATAACACCAAGATCGACGGAGTACCCCTCAGCGGCCGGGACATGACCGAAAACAAGTTAGTCCGATTTGTCACACGTGCCTTAATATGTAGCATAGGAGTTTATTTACATCATTCCAGCTACACTGACCCTCGGTTGTACTGTGATCTGCTGCTTAAGCTCTCCATACTCCTGGATGAATAATGCTAATAGCTTATTAGCATATCTCCTTTTATGTAATTCATGCAAAGAAAGTCTAAGTTAATGGGATGTTTTTATCATTTGTCTTTGAAGTCTTTGATGATATTCCTCCTTTTGGGTTTTTCGTCAGCACGCAGCCTGCAGGCCGAGTTTCGCCGAAACAATGGGTCATGCTTTATTGATGGGCTGATTGCCAGTGGAGGCTTTGAATAAAAGGCGTTTCTGCCACAAAGAAGGATTTGTCTGACGGGGTAGCAAATGTCACCAACTTTCGTTTTCGGCCCAGACAGAACAGTCCCAGCCGGCATGGCAATAACCAAACATACTGATGTTTTTCCATCAAAGTAGAGGTGTTGCTTATTTTGGAGCAAAGTGCGGCAGTACCTCATGTTGAAAAGTTGTGTTTTTTTTTCTTCTAGGTATGTTTTCTTTCTAGACCCATGCAACCTTGACATCATTAACAGAAAGATCAATTCCATTGCCCTGTGTGTCTCAAAGTGTCCCGCGGCTGAACTGAAGACATACAGCGATTTAAAGCAATTTGCTTTGAATAATGGTGAGAGAAATCCTAATATCTTAAAGTAAAGGTGTGTTAATTGACATTTACTCATACATATACCGGTGACTTTTGTTAATGTCCAGAATATCGTTATACTTACTTGAACCTAAACCATGTAATCCTGATTTTTTTGTTATTGTTTTTAGGCTCTCATCTCTGCTCCTATGATATTTCTGCTACGAGATACACAAGCAGTTCAGACAGATACACCAAATGTCCAAAACTTCCTGTTCCACCAAGGTAACCAATTATATCTGGTACATTTTAATTTTAAAAATGAGCTTGTAAACATGGAAGGTTGTTGCCAGTTTTTAATGGTGTTGTTGTTTGGGACACATCCATTAAGGGCTTGTTGAGGGTTCAGTGAAGCTGATGTTTGTGTCTGTGGTGCTTACAGGGGAGAGTGATGTATTTTTTAACATGACTGCATTTTCCTTTTCTTTACTAAGTCTGCAATCTTTTTTACATTCAGTTAATTTATTCAGAGAAGGATGATTCCAAAATAAAATCTCACAAAACAGTACCCTACAGTTTCATTTATTTTTGCACATTCCAGGACCATATAGGTAACAGATATGGACATGTTGTTGTTTATAATTTTCTGCTTCAAAGACTGTTTAGTAGAAATAAATTAATTAGTGTTCTTCATCTTTTCACATTTGCAGTAAGGCTGTGCCGCTGTTCCGCCGCTGTATTCCTGTGGATATCAGCTGCTATACTGAGTTTGCCCAGGGATTTATCACATTTGTCAGCGACAACACTGTGTTGCGGCGAGTCATCGCTGGAGTGATGGCCAGCAAGGAGATCATCATGGGCCTCTGCCTGCTGGCTTTAGGTACAACAAACAGTTACATCTCGCTTATGCACCAATTAGGCATAACTTTATGACCACCTGCCTAATAATGTGTTGGTCCTCCTTATGTGCTCAAAAATACTCTGAACCATTAGCAATGGACAAGAGGACCTCCTCTTGAGGTCTGGCACCAGGACATTGGCAATGGATCCTTTGGGTACTCTGGCTTGTGCAGTGGGGCTTTTGTCAGTCAAACTTGTTCCACTGCATCCTGTTGATGCCTGATCTCAATGGGCTCTAGGAAATTTGGAGGTCACATGAACATCTTGGGCGTCTGTCATGTTCCTCAACATGTTCCTGATTGTTTGATGTTGTTTCCATGTGGTGGGGTGCATTTTCCTGCAGGGGTAGGTCAGTGACATTTGGGATTTCCATTAGCATGAGGGAGTGTGTTTGTTGTGGGACAATGTTTATTTGGGTGTCTAAGTCTCATCAACATGGATGTTAAAATCCAAGGTTTTCCATCAGAACACCACATAGTCCCAATATGATCAATGTTATTAACTTCACCTGTCAGTGGTCATAATATTGTGGCTGATTAGTATATTATAGCTTAAGCTATTTTAGGTGGTCAACCAAAAGTTCTTATCCTAAGATAACCTGTTGGTGTATTTTTTGTTTTGTTTTGTTTTCAGCAGCACCACTGCCTAGCTGTAATTGCTCATGAGGATTCTGTAGGAAGGAAATTGTCGGAAGGGAAGCTATTTTTGTCATAAAAAAAAACAGGAAATGTCTGAGCGGTTACAGCCATTATATCCAGTGAAGTTTCGCCCACAGGCACTAATTTAAGGGCTGCTCTAACTCCTCCCGCTGGTATCACAAAAGAGACAGAACTCATCCCATGTCAGTTTTAGACATCTTTCATCTCAATTATTTGATCTGCCTGCTTTGGGTGTTGTGATTGTCAAGGCTACATGATTTATAGCGGGATAGTCTTTTCTTCATGGGCTTTTGACATTCACACTTTCTTCTGGTCCTGTTTAAAAGCGTCTTAAACAAGAGTTTAAATGTATTGCGGTGTGCCTTTGGTTTTATGTTGTGTTGCAGAGACTCTAAGTTATGTTCTATCTAGCTGTACAATAAAATGAAAACTTTGAGCAACTTGAGTTAACTATCCCATTTAATAGTGTTTGGTTTAACCGTCTGGTGTTCTGTGTTTTTTCTCTGATGCAGTTCTGTCCTTGATCATGATGATTGTCATCCGTTACATCTCCAGAGTGCTGGTGTGGATTCTCACAGTTCTGGTAATCATCGGCTCCATAGGTGACTTGTTTTTTTAAATTTTTACATTCAGTTTATATTATGGGTTGTTCTTTTTTTGACTCTGTCCCCGTGGATGTGATCTTCTACAGGTGGGACAGGTGTCCTGTGGTGGCTGTATGTGGACCACAGGAAAGCCCTGAACAGTAACACTACGTCGATATTTGGAAAAGAAGTGGCCTCAGACAATGTTAAGGCTTTGCTTGTGTATGCAATTGGTGCTACAATTTTCACGGTATGTTTTTATGTTCTAGCCCTGCGTATATTTATGGTTTTGCAAATGAAACAAACTTATATTTTATATATTTATGGGGTTTCATAAACTACAACTTTTACCACTGTATTACAAATGTAGTGATTTAAGAACATGAAAGAAAAATCCTGTTGGGCTTTTGACACAGTTTGGGAGTTGGGAAGTGTTTTTTGGTGACATAAATGTTTAAATTAAACATCAGCTGAACAGCTTCATAGAATGACTGAAAAATAATAACGAAAACTTGCTGCATAACCCTTCAGGTAATACTGCTGCTGGTGATGTTCTTCATGAGGAAGCGTGTGGCTCTCACCATCTCCCTGTTCCATGTGGCGGGTAAAGTGTTCATCCATCTTCCCCTGCTGGCCCTGCAGCCTTTCTGGACCTTCCTTTGTCTCATGCTCTTCTGGGTCTACTGGATCGCTGTGCTTCTCTTCCTCGGGACTGCAGGTGAGGAGGAAGTCTTGTGGGGAACACCAGTGATTGCTAATTTGTTTATGTGGATGTTTGCCAGTATTCACATTGCTTTCATCTGATGCGTTTGCGGTACCATTCCCAAATGAGTCGAATATTAAGTTTGTTGCTTTTGACATTTTGCCTTGGTTTTGTGGCGTGACTGAACTCCCACATCCGAATTCTTGTGCCGGTCTCGTGATGCAAAGAATGGACTCAAAGAACCACTTCTCTCTTCATCTCCCACATCTCTTTTCTACAGCGGATTTTTAAGTGGCATTTAAAACAAAACGCCAACACAAGAGAAGCCATAACATGACATTCTCTTGATTTATATCCACTGTTTTAGGAAGAAATTTTGCTAAAAATAGAGATGGTACTATCAAATAAAGCTAATTTATTTGTTTTGGTTAGATTGGTTGAATTGTATCATTGTACTTTATTTTAAATGTCATTATACTTGGGAAATCTTTCCGTAGCTCTCCAACAATGATATGTTACACAACACAAGTAGAGTTTTTCTTATTGTTTTCAGGTATGATGTGCAAAAATAACAAGAAAATATCGAGTGGTGTGCTAAAGTCCTTCACATAAAACATAAAAGCATCAAGACAAAGTGTAAAAGGAACATAAAGCAGTATAAAAAAGACATTTCAGCACAATTAAACAAATTAAATATAGAATAAAAGGTAAAATAAAACACAAAATGAAAGCTACAGTGCAGTTTAGGATATTCAAAAGTCTCAGATTTGATTAAGTGGAAGGCAAACAGAAAAGTCTTGAGCCTTGATTTAAAAGAACTGAGAGTTGCAGCAGACCTGCAGTTTTCTGGGACTTTGAACCAGATATGAAAAAAATTAAAGCTGCCTCTCTGTGCTTTTGTGTTTTTACTTTGGCAACAGGAAATAGACCTGTCCCAGAGGACTTGAGAGGTCAGGATGTCTCATAATGTAGCACAGACAGACTGCACCTCAGATGCAAAGGTTTGATTTTTCTTGTAAAAAGTTTCAAAATCCAATCTAAATTCATGTTTGTATTTCCTCACAGGGACGCCGATAAAGAACAATTCTACAGGTGTGGTTGAATATCACATGCAGGGGCCTCTTCAGTACTTGGTGTGGTATCACGCTGTGGGCCTCATCTGGATCAGTGAGTTCATTCTTGCCTTCCAGCAGATGACCATCGCTGGAGCCGTAGTCACCTACTATTTCACAAGGTCTATAAAAGAAATAAAATAAATTTGTATTTTAACACATGAAAGGTTTAATGTCACATTTGCTGTCATTTTTATTTTTATGTTGTTTTATGCCATGTGTTTTCAATTATGCCCTCAGGAATAAATCCCAGATGCCAGTAACACCCATCCTTTCCTCCATGGCACGGACCATCCGTTACCACCTGGGTACTTTGGCCAAAGGCTCCTTCATCATCACGCTTGTTAAGATCCCTCGTCTTATCCTGACATACATCCACAGCCAGCTCAAAGGAAAAGTGAGCTAAGAAAATGATTGTTAAAAGCAGCCATTACTGGCATTTTTCTTCTACTTTGTTGTTGAAATTGCTCTACATCTGTAAATTTCTCTTTTTCTTCTTCTTATAATAGGAAAATGCCTGTGCTCGATGTATGCTGAAAGCCTGCGTCTGCTGTCTGTGGTGTCTTGAGAAGTGTTTAGCATACTTGAATCAAGTAAGTAATCTCATGCTGGTAAAATGTCCTCAGTGGATGCAAGGTTCCGTATCTTCACACCGTCCATTTTTATGTTGAATTATTTCAGAATGCTTATACTGCCACGGCCATCAACAGCACCAGTTTCTGCACCTCGGCTCGTGACGCTTTTGTTATTCTGGTGGAAAATGCGCTCCGAGTGGCTGCCATTAACACTGTGGGCGACTTTGTCCTCTTCTTGGGAAAGGTAGTGATGTCCACTGAAACAATTGTGGAGTATTTAATGTAAGATAATCTGTCAAACTGATTGTAAAGTGACAAGAATCAACATTTTTATTTTAATGTACAGCATCAAATGTCAAAATGCTTGTATCAAGGTCATTACGTCAACTTGAAAGTTATACCGAATGTCAACATTTTGTTCACAACATGATTGTGCTGCCCCCAAGTGGTAAAAACAGTTATTTTGTCCACTTTTCCCAAAAAAGTGGCCTCTTACAGGGATTTAGTACTTTCTAACAAGTCTTTATGTCTACACATTCAGGTTCTTATAGTCTCCTGTACAGCATTTGCGGGTGTTCTGGCTCTGAACTACCAGAGAGACTACACTGTGTGGGTGCTGCCTCTCCTCATCGTCTGTCTGTTTGCCTTCCTGGTGGCCCACTGCTTCCTCTCTGTGTTTGAGAATGTGGTCGATGTTCTCTTCCTCTGCTTCGCCATCGACACAAAGTATAACGACGGCAGCCCTGGGCGCGAGTACTACATGGACAAGGCCTTAATGGTGAGAGAGGAGATAGTCCTTTACGTAGGGCTTGTTGTTCTTTGTCATTATAAGATCTAGTTTTATGGGTTTTTTTTTACTAATTTGTAGCTCCCTTTTATTCTCTTGTGATTTTAGAAGAAGCATATTAATTTAAATAAACTGAGAGTTAAATATCTTCTCTTTAACTCTGTGTTTCTCTTCCCAGGAATTTGTTGAGAACAGTAAGAAAATGGGTTGGCACAAGCCGAAGGATGGAGATGGGCGGGAGATGAAGCCCATGGTGAGTTGATCAATGCTTAAAGCCCTCAACTGTGTGTGTGGAAACTGTTTCTGTGCAGCTGAAAGAAAATGCATGGCGCAAAAATAAATTCATCGGACATCCTTCATTTAAAAGAAGCAAATAACCTAACCCTTACTGTGTTGTGTTCTAATACATTTTACATACATTCATTTTCTGGTTGTGAATGACAGAAGATGACTAACTGAGTAATTTTTTTATTATTATTTTTATTGCAGACACGTGGAGGGACTTTAGCTTGACCAAGTATCACAGAGACTGCCAAAACTGCTAGAAATCCTTCAGATCCTAACTCAGAGTTTACCAGCATTACACTCCAGGGACATCAATAAAGTAACAGTGCACTTTGTATAGATGCGTTACCGAGCAGGCAAAGCAGAAGGTGCTTTCTCTCGTACTGTTTGTTTTTTAAAAAGGGGGTTTGCAAATTTACATTCTGACACTAATAGATGTAATATGGCAAAAGCTTATTTGGGTTTGTGTTTGGTTGTTAATAATAAGCTGGAACTGCTAGTTTTTTTTTTTCTTTAAATACCCAAGTTTTCCTTATTACTGTATTTTAAATAATATGAGCGAATTAACATGGTTTAACATGTTTGGTTTCTCTTATTTTGCCTAAGTAAGGTTAGCTGCCTTTGGAAGGCTTCAATGTACATTTCGAAATGTACAGCTAACTGCATTTTGTCGAAAAACTGGTCAAGTTGTTTATGACTTATTCAATTTTATACCTAAATAAAACACTGAATTTTATTGTTTGAGTTTTTTGTTGTCCATATCTATAAGACTTAGAGTCTCAATCAAACATAATCAGGTCATTGAAAGCGTCTTCTATGCAGCCACAGTCTATTGCAAGCAATGTCTTTAACTTTCAGAGGCAGCAATAAGTTTGTCATCTAAATGGTTACTTATATAAGTGCTTTTTTGCTACTCAGAGTGCTTTACAGGGTTTCACATTTACCCATTAATAGATTTAACACAGTAGAGCCGCCATAGAAGGTGCCCGCCAGCCACTGGGAGCAACTTCAGGTTCAGTGTCTCTCCCAGTGATACTTTAACATGCAGAGGGGCCTATGATTTGGGGGTCAAAACACAAACTTTGCATTTAGTAGATGTTATGACCCATTCATCTAGGGTCGGGAGAGAGTTTGGAAAAAAAAACAAATGTTACTGGTTGGGTAAAGCAAGTTATTGTTTAGTGATAGAATTAACAAAAAAGTACAGTGCTAATACAAGAAAACAGTGGTGTTGCCATCTCAAAGAACAAAATAAGACCAAACAAAGGCTAACAGAGTTATGAAACTAGCTAAATACAAAAACTAAACTCCTTAGCCAAACTTAAAAACAATAGCAACACCTACATATAGCACAAGAAACTAATAAATGAGTGTACAGAAATAACTAAACAAACAACTGCCTCAAAACACAGAAAAAACAAGATGCGAGTAACTCCTAACAGAAGTTACATGCACCGATCAGGCATAACATTATGACCACCTGCTTAATATTGTGTTGGTCCCCCTTATGTGCTTGAAAATGCTCTGAACCATTGGACAAGAGGACCTCTCTGGGTGTCCTATGGGGTCTGGAACCAGGACGTTGGCATTGGATCCTTTGGGTACTCTGGCTTGTGCAGTGGGGCCTCTGTCAATCAAACCTGTTCCACTGCATCCTGTTGATGCTTGATCACAATGGGGTGTAGGAAGTTTGGAGGTCAAATCAACATCTTGGGCCATTGTCATGTTCCTCAACATGTTCCTGATTGATGTTTTTTCAATGTGGTGGGGTGCATTTTCTTGTGGGGGTTGTGACGACCCCGCTCTGCTTGTGTAACGTTGTGCTGTGGAGATTGCAGGCGGAGTCGTCAGGCTGACACCTTGGTTTGATGGCAATCAGGCACACCTGGGCTTGATTGTCCCTTCACTATAAAGGTTCCCTGATGCTGCTGCAAAGGAGGCTGGCTCTGGCACACCTGACACCACTCAGCAGCAGACAACAGCAGTTCTGTTTAGTTTCAATTGTGTTGCTGGCATTATTTTGGCATTTTTGTAAATAAACACTCTTTTAACTTTTGAAATACCACCTCGTTGTCTCCCTCAATGTTGCAGTCGTGAGCCGGGCTGTAACAGGGTAGACCAGTGACATTTGGGATTTCCATTTGCATGAGGGAGTGTGTTTGTTGTGGGACAATGTTTATTTGGGTGTCTAAGTCTCATCAACATGGATGTTAAAATCCAAGGTTTTCCATCAGAACACCACATAGTACCAATATGATCAATGTCATTCACTTCACCTGTCAGTGGTTACAATGTTGTGGCTGATCAGTGTATTTCAGCAAGTCACAGGTAACTTCTAAACTAGTTATGCAGCTGCTAACAGGAGCTACAGATTCACAAAAGGCAAACTTCTCACATTAAATCCCAGCTGCCTCGTCTGTGAGGTTGGTTCTAGATTTATAGCCAGGTGTGGTGATTGCTGCAATGCGGTTGGAGGAGGAAACCGGGTTGTGGACCGATCAGCCAGATATGTGGGTGGGAAGAGGGATAAGGGCTGATAGTCCCTTAGCCAGCTGTAATCAATTCTATGCAAACTACCTCCCTGCGCAGAGGCCACAATGGATCCACCACCATACACAAAAACACCCGGGGCTGTAACAGTAGACCGCTCACTCTGGCACCTGAACCACGGCCGCACATTTAGAGAAAAAAATAATTAGTGAGGTTGTGAACTGGTGTCATCAATACTGACATCCTACCTGTACGAAGGCACTGACATGGGAAAGGATACAGTAGATAAAGTTGCACTGATAGTAGCTGTCACATAAGTTCAACTTCCGTATAATGGAATACTAAAGAGGTATTTTGACCAACAAGGAAATCACTATCAGATCCGAATCTCAGTCTGCTGGGACCAGATTTGTAGGTACAGTATTCTTTTTGATGTGCAAACAAAATAAAAAGAATTCAAAAGCTTAAATTTGATGCAAAGAAAAGCAGCAGTTTGCGTAAGAATGTTCCCATAAGGAGAAATTATGACAAGGTTCAAGTAATTAATGACATTTCTTTTGTAAATTTGAATGTAAACACTAAATGTTAACTATTAATCTTCTTAGATTTCCTCCTCAGTGGGAATACAGATGACAAAAAAAGTAATTGAGACAAACTGGTTGGACAATAAAGCTCAGTGTTAAATATTCAGCTGTGGAGTCTGACTTTAACCACCTGAGGGCAGCAAAACCTATAAAATAAATGCAGTTGCAAATCCTTCAGGAGATTCTGCTTCATAACTTCTCATCACGACTGTGAAGATGAGAGTTCTCTGAATACAGAAAATACAGGATGTTAACATTTTGATTTGTCAACAGCCCGTATTGTTAATAAGTTTGATTTTATTTACGACAGATGAAGCCTAAACGGAATAGTTGGTAAGTTTTGATTTGTAGTATTTGATCTGACACAACTGATATAAATGTGTCTCCCTATAAATTTGCGATGTTTTTAAAGGTATATCCATAAGATATTCCTCAACAAGTATTTGATCTGTATGTTGTCACCAAGAGAAGTCATTCTTTGTGCATTTTAGCCCATAGAATCTAATTTTTCTTTTTAAATTTTTTAAAATTACTGAGAAAGTATTGAGCAGTGATGTCTACAATCACCACAGAGACAGACTGCCCTGCCATGAATCTGTTTCCCTGTGAGGAGCGTCTCCTCTGTGTATTGATGTGTAGATTACTGCCTTTCAGAACCCTCCAATCCAGTGTTGAACAGCCAAGAATCAAACCACTAAGCAGTTAGGAGTTATTGATGGGAAAGCTCTCTGTGCACACCGCTGTCCACCTCCATAAAACACCAGAGGAAAAACAGCTCGATGGCTGCTGGTGAGTCACACCACACTAGCCGTTCCTGGAATCCCCTCGTCACTGGACAGAAAAAGACGGGAGCAGATTTGACAGCCTGAATATGTTTGTGTGTGTAATTTGATTGTTTTGAATAATTCTGATGACAACATGAGTCACAGTAAACAAAGGAGGATGACTTTAGGCTGGAGTTTATTGACCCAAATCCATCACTTTCAACTTGTAAGAGCCACCCACTAAAGCACATTTTACAAATAAGACTATAAAGATTTCTTTGAATTCTAATATATTTAAATCACTAGGATATTTTTAAATATATTAGCACCATTTGGACCTGCAGATAAATTTAAAATGGATCATAGTTTGTCTGAATATATATATATATATATATATATATATATATATATATACCAACACTATATTGCCAAAAGTATTGGGACGGCTGCCTTTACATGCACATGAACTTTAATGACATCCCATTCTTAATCCGTAGGGTTTAATATGGAGTTGACCTGCCGTTTGCAGCTATAACACTCTCAACTCCTCTGGGAAGGCTTTCCACAAGGTTGAGGAGTGTGTTTATGGGAATTTTTGACCATTCTCCCAGAAGCGCATTTGTGAGGTCAGGCATTGATGTTGGACCAGAAGGCCTGGCTCTCAGCCTCCGCTCTAATTCATCCCAAAGGTGTTCTATTGGGTTGAGGTCAGCACTCTGTGCAGGCCAGTCAAGTTAATCCACACCAGACTCTGTCATCCATGTCCTTATTGACCTTGCTCTGTGCACTGGTGTGGAGTCATGTTGGAACAGGAAGGGGCCATCCCCAAACTGTTCCCACAAAGTTGGGAGCATGAAATTGTCCAGAATGTCTTGGTCTGCTGAAGCATTAAGAGTTGCTTTCACTGGAACTAAAGGGCCAAGCCTGACCCCTGAAAAACAACCCCACAACATAATCCCCCTCCACCAAACTTTACACTTGAAACAATGCAATCAGGCAAGTACTGTTCTCCTGGCAACCGCCAAACCCAGACTCTTCCATCAGACTGCCAGAGAGAGAAGCTGAGTGGTCACTCCATAGAACACGTCTCCTCTCCTCTAGAGTTCAGTGGCGGCGTGCTTTACACCACTGCATCCAACGCTTTGCATTGCACTTGGTGATGGAAGGCTTGGATGCAGCTGCTTGGCAATGGAAACCCATTCCATGAACCTCTCACTGTTCTTGAGCTAATCTGAAGGCAACACCCGGTTTGGAGGTCTGTATTGACCTCTACAGAACACCGACAACTTTCTGACTCTGCAAAAAACTGGCAATTTCTGCGCATTGTGTGCCTCAGCATCCGCAGACCCTGCTCTGTAACTTTATGTGGCTTACCACTTTGTGACTGAGTTGCTGTTGTTCCCAATTACTTACACTTCGTTATACCACTTACAGTTGACCGTAGAATATTTAGTATTACAGAAATTTCACTAATGGATTTATTGCACAGGTGGCACCCTATGACGGTACTACACTTGAATTCACTGAGCTCCTATGAGTGACCCATTCTTTCATAAATGTTTGTAGAAGCAGTCTGCATGCCTAGGTGCTTGTTTTTATTCACTTGTGGCCATGGAAGTGATTGGAAAACCTGAATTCAATTATTTGGAGGGGTGCCCCAATACTTTTGGCAATATAGTGTACACACTGATCAGCCACAACATCATGACTACCGACTGGTGAAGTGAATAATGTTGATCATACTGGTACTATGTGGTGTTCTGATGGAAAACCTTGGATTTTGTCATCATTTGATGAGACTTAGACACAACGTCCTGGTTCCAGACCCCATAGGACACCCTGAGAGGTCCTCTTGTCCATGCCCAATGGTTCAGAGCATTTTTGAGCACATAAGGGGGACCAACACAATATTAAGCAGGTGGTCATAATGTTATGCCCGATCAGTGTTTATTTTTAAGCTCATTTTGATATTTTAAAACCTCTATCTCACCATTTTACTAAATATACGCACATTTTATTAATTTATTTAGAAAAAAATCTTGCTGCATTTCATCCTATAGAGTTCCCTGCATTGTCCATGGATCGAATAATTAATTGATTCTCACCTAAAAATCTGTCAGGCTGTCATTCAAACCGTAAATAGTTAACAACCATCAAGCCTGTTCTGTCCCCCTCCTACATGGACATGTATTGTTTGCGCTGACTCAGCGCCAGTAACTTGAGCCTGCTGTAAATGTGTGTGTGTGTGTGTTTGCCAGAGAATGTATTGACAAACAGTGACTTACCTATTAAGGTGAGCCATACTGCCTCCTCAGCAGCTTGCCCTGAAAGCTCAAGTCAGGCGTTTTCTATTGTGCCTGTAGTACACAAACCAGGACAATGAAAACAGCTCAGAGAACAGCAGCAAAAAAAAAAGAAAGAGAAAAAAAACCTACAGAAAACAATGTCAGGGATAACGGTTATCGGAGGAAATGAACGCACCCATACACATTGTGAAGCCGTAGAACAGAACAGGCAATCATCACTTCATGGAACCACTGTGTTTTATTATTTATACTCATATATAGAGTATTTTGTGAAGGCTTTAGGCGGTAAAGACGTTTAAGCTCGACGTATAGTAGTTAGAATATCTCCATGAATCTGACTGCTTTAATTAAAAATCTGTTTCATGGGAGGCCTCCAACTTGCAGAAGTATGATATAGAATCACTGACTTCAGCTTAAACTGTGCAAAATAATGAGTTCACTGAAAGTTGGCCTATGCTAGAGGTATTAGTTATATACAAAAAGGAGCTCAACCCTTTTCCTGTGTTATCATCTGCCAGTTTTGAGCTTCGGGCTTGAGTTTTGTGTAATTCAGATGATGTGGTGCATCTTCACAGGATGATACTGAGAAATACTTCCACTTTCATGGTTATAATACCGAAATGACAAAAATCTAATAGGTGGTTACACCTTAGACCAAACTGTGGAAGTGCTAAAATGATCAAAAAAACCTGCGTCACAGAGTACTGCTTATCAAAGAAACCTGATTTCCTGAACATCAAAAGTGCTTCCTGCAATTTGAGGCATTTCCCATTAGCTCTCAGTCACTCTGTCTCCCCGTGCGCGGCCAGATCACTTTTTATTGTTGAACTGTCTCCACCAACAAGCTCCAGTGTGTGGAAATGAGCCGCAGAGATGGTATCTCCCCCCCTACATTTTTATGGTCAGCACATACAGGCTGAGGGAAAGTGTGTGAAAATGAACATTTTATATTTACCCAGTGACTTCCCTATCTGGCAGCCCTGACAGCTCCTGTTGCCAACACACACACACACACACATTTAGCTTATCCATTGTGTGAGTTCTTGTGGCCTGCTTACCTTAAGCTGTACTGAATAAAACACACGCACATTACTCTCAGAAAAACAGGGAAACAAACTTTTCCGGGTCGACAAATACGCGTTTTTCTTGTAGTATTTCATTGAGTATTTTGCTCTCCGTGTGTCCACGTTTACTTGTATGTGTTCCATGTGTGTGCATACGGTGTTGGTGCGATGTGACTCATAAAATATTCACCTGTTTTTCCTCCTACATAATGCAGTAATGTTGAAGCACACAGAACTCAGGAGTTTTTTCGCTCCTCGCCGTCATCTTTCTCTCCTTTCGTAATTCTGTCTTTATTCACTACTGTCATTGCATGCTGAGAAATCATCACATGCCTCTACAAAATCTTCACATCCTAAAACTGGGCATAATAATAGACTTGTGGTGCGTTTTCTCAGTTCTCAAGTACTCATAAAATTAAACATCCTCCACCTTCACAGTCTCTCTTCCTAAATACAAGTGCAAGAAAGAGGGAATAGGAAGCGACGTGACACAGAAACAAGAGTTTACAGCACGTATTCATGTCTGTCCTCCAAGTAACACCTGTGATGACGCAGACATTGGTCAATATAGCTTTTATTTCAGCAAATCATACATACACTGTAAAAAATGCATCTGTATCATAATCTTTAAACACTATCAGAGCTGTGATGACAGTGTGTGATTGGTTGAGAGTGGCTACAGTGTCTGAGGTCATCAAAAATGATTTTGCATGTCATCGCACTCATGAAACTGCACACTTTAATAACGCCTGAAAACGGTTTTCTAGCTCGTAAAGTGAATCCAAATCCCAACTTAGAAGGAATGGGGGGAGCAAAAACAAAAAAAAAAACCAAAAGACAAACAGACAAACAAACAAACAAAACAAAAAAAGCTCTATTGGACAGATCGATGGCACTTTTAAATTCGTAACATGGAATCTCAACAGATATTTGATTCAGATTCATTGCTGAAAAGTTAACACAGGAGCTCAGCTGATCCCAGATCTGCGTAAACACCATCCGCACATCTGGGATCAGAGTCGATTTTCAGCCCTGACAGATATAAGCAGGTAGAGCAGATCGGGTACAAATCAAGCGTTTTGAAACAAAGTAAAAGCAAACACTTTAAGATGATCTTTTCATATAAAGCTGTCTAAACCAAAGCTTCCTCTAGCCAGTGTGTATTATATATATAAAACAGTTTCAAATCCAGCAGAATCTATGTGTTTGTATGCCTTAACTGCTAAGCATCTCTGTGCTTCTCTACATTCTAGCTATCCTATGTAACAAATCAAAAGATCTGAAAGTATGGCCGTCGTAAGAGAGACCCAGAACACATGCCATACCAAAGTCCAAATAGTACAGGCTTCAACGGGAAAGCCACTCTTATGCAGTGTAATGACGCGTTGAAGTCAGTCCAGTAAGCATGCTTCTCCCACTATCCCCGCCATCTGTCCTTACCAGTAAAAGGCACACCTTACCCCCTCATCCCCCTGCCCAGTAATTCGTGACAGGTCTGCATGGCTCTGTGGTTTATTTACTGTGCAAGAGATTTGCTCCGTCACACCGTGTGCTCAAATCAGTCCCGAGACTCCCATATCAGGAATTTTTTTTTAAAAAGATCAAGCACCGCGTTTTCATATGAACCCTAATGAGGGTTTTTTTTTGTTGTTGTTGTTTGAGCTCACCGCCCTATTAAGAGTTCAGGTTATTCATCACACGGATCGGTGTCGAAAGCAGTTTGTAACTATGCAAGTGTGGTTTGATCTGTACACGCCCGAGGGGGGATGTTACAACCTCAGGCTCCGTTATGGTTTTATTTTTATTTTTTTTGAGTTCCACAAAGGTTTAGTCTCTGGTTCTACGGACTGAAACGACATCACGCAGTATTGGACATGCTAAGACAAATCTGCTTCATCTCCTGTATTCATCCTACAATGGATTAGAAAAATAGATAATAATATTCACCCTCCCTCCCTCCCTCCCCCAGCACCACCGGCCAAACAGTAATTTGTCCTCCCTTGTTGCTGTGCCTTTGAGATGATTTGACTTGATTTGTGTCTCAGTGAAAACAGCTAGGATGTCGGTTTCTGATTGTTATCCAACTCACATTGTAATTTTCTTTTTCTTTTTTTTTTTGTATTATTTCTTTTTTTGCCTTAATTCTCCTAATGAAGCATGTCTAACTCTTATCTTGTTTTTCCACACAGTTACAGTCACAGTTACAAATCAAGATCAAAAGAAACCTAAAGAGTGCAATATTCTCTTATCTACATCATCAACATCCCACCTATACACAGGAACATTTGATAAGGATTTTTAAAGGGGGCGAGGTGGTGGGGTGGGGTGGGGTGGGGGGGACGGAGGAATGAAGAGGAGGAGAAATCTCTTTAACATTGCGCCTCAGGCATCAACACGCTCAGGCATCGGAGTGTTGCACAAGGACAGGACACACTGGAGGACATGGACTGTCCAATGAAGGGAAAGGTCTTTGCACACGTGACCAAATCCAAAGCCATGGACTGGTTGTCAATTAGTCCTCATAGTCATATTCTCTGGTTGGCTGACACACAAGTGAACAAGTGCCATGAACCACTCATATTTTATACTTAAACAGAAAGAGAAATCATAAACGTTTGCCAGGAATATTGTTTTTTTTCTTGTTTTTCTTTTTTTCTTTTCTTTACTTATGAACAAACAATACACGGAGAGTAGTCCATAGGCTGTTAGTACAGTTAAGTATCTGCCTGGGGAGTCACCTAGAAACGTGCAGATTGACCAAAACAAACAGTTTTCTCTTATTTCTTTTTTTGTTGTTGTTGTTGTTGTTTTTTGTGTGTGTTTCTTTTCTCTTTTAGGAAATTACGACAGGTATTCGTCGTTGTCGTCTTCGTAATCCTCGTCTTCGTCGTCCTCGTCGTCCATACCTGCCTGGTCGTTGAGGACAAACGAATCCTCATCGTCGTCAGTGAACAGCGAGTCTCCGCTGCCGAGGTCTCCGGAAGACTCCAATATTACGCCTGTGAGCGGAGAACAAAGCGAGTCGTGAGACATTGTGAGAGGTGCTTGTTCGCTTTCTTGTCAGGAGACAGATAAGATCGATAATCCCATGTCGGTACATTAAAGAAGCTTAGCACAAAGACTGAAAAGGGAGGGACAGCTCGCCTGGCAACCTCATGTTGATGACAAGGCTCCCTGAAATCAGTACATGGCCACAACTAGAACCTTAAACTGCTGTTTTTTTGGACTGATTAAACTTGTTTATGTATCTGATTAATTTCAGGCATGCCACTGTATCTTGAATTCACAAGAAAAAAATCAAACAACCTAAAAAATGTCTAAAAACTAGTAGGATTAACTTTAATTTATTAACTTCTACTGGTTACATGTCCATATATCTCATATCTTACTGTTTCCTGTTTACTTTAAACTTTATATACCTCTTTAGAAACCCCAAGAACACCTTGTGAACAGACTGTTCCACATTAATATATTTTTCACGAAAAAATATACGAAAATATACGAAAAAAAATAGTCTTTTTTCGTATATTTTCATAAATTGTGACACACACCAATCCGGCATAACATTATGACCACCTGCCTAATAATGTGTTGGTCCCCTTATGTGCTCAAAAATGCTCTGAACCATTGGGCATGGACAAGAGGACCTCTCAGGGTGTCCTATGGGGTCTGGAACCAGGACCAGGGCACTGGATCCTTTGGGTTCTCTGGCTTGTGCAGTGGAGCCTCTGTCAATCAAACTTGTTCCACTGCATCCTGTTGATGCTTGATCACAATGGGGTGTAGGAAGTTTGGAGGTCAAATCAACATGTTGGGCCATTGTCATGTTCCTCAACATGTTCCTGATTGTTTGTTTTTTCTCCATGTGGTCGGGTGCATTTTCCTGTGAGGGGTAGACCAGTGACATTTGGGATTTCCATTTGCATGAAGGAGTGTGCTTGTTGTGGGACAATGTTTATTTGAGTGTCTAAGTCTCATCAACACGGATGGAAATCCAAGGTTTTCCAGCAAAACAGCACATCGTACCAATATGATCAATGTGATTCGCTTCACCTGTCAGTGGTCAGAATGTTGTGGCTGATCATTGTATAACTTGCTGATTAGCTGTGAATCTGTCTTCCAGATTTCAAGTGGTTTCAGTTTTGTCCTTTAATTTTCAGTAAGTGCACTTCCACAATTTTCTAATATCAATAAGGTTTATTAGAGGAAGGATTTCATGTAATATAAAAAAAAAATGCTTGTTGACACTAGTATCTGTGAACTCTTTCCTGCAAATCATGCTGCATCTCTTCATTTCCTTCCACAAACACAGAACAGGACGATGCTCTCTTCGGTGTTTTGCCTACCACAGTCTGCAGGTCCGTGGGTGCGTGAGCTGGCCACCTCGTTGCCATAGCGATCCACGCACCAGCACTGTCCACTGCTGCTGTGACACTGGTGGGACCTGTAGTAACCGTCCTCATCACAGGACGGCAGATACTGACCTGTAGATGGAAGCCAAAAAACACAGACAGTGAGTTAGAGATGCGCAATGTTTGTGTGTGCGTTTGTGAGATTGTGTGCGTGTTTATTTGTGTGTCTCACCGAGTAACTTCTTCCCCGCTTGCTTTTTGTTGATGCTGGACAGCTCTGCTTTACAGGGGGAATCTGAAAGGCAGAGACAAGGGGCTTTGGTTAACAAACTGCAGAAGTCTGCTTTTCTGGGACTATATCTGTTTGCGTGAACCTCTGCTTCCTTTGTGCGGCCGACGTTTTGCTTTCGTCATGATGTTTGTTATCCTGCAGTCTTTGCTCTTACAAGTGCAGCTCCAGTGACTCATCTGTAAATACTGTTTCTTTATCGCCCCCCCAAAAAAACTAATTTTCATCCCTGGTCTCACACAATGGTGTTCTGTGGAGTTTACTGTGCGGCATTGTGTTGGATATTTTAGTGTGCTTAACAGAGTACAGTGATATTCTCTACATGTCAAGGAACAATATGCCGTTCTGGCAGAATAGAAGGTGTATCTGGAGAAGGTGGCTAAAGAAAAGCTCTGCTTCATTACGAATTGGGTTGTTTTTTCAGAGTTTCAGCCATCATTTCAGTTGCTTGCGATAACATTGTGCTCTCGGTAAGTAAGAGATTGGAGGAAATGGCGAAATCACTACATCAGAGTAATAATCAGCAATCATTCAATCAGACATGCTAACAAGCAGACAGTTAAAGATAAAGTCAGCAATGCTAATCAAATGTGTTTTTAGTCAACAAAAATCAAATATTCGTGCACAGCTTTGGCTCTGGAAAGAGGAAACAAACATCCACACACACTATTTCAGCCCTGTGTCTCCACCACAGGCATGAACGTGCACAATCACAGACCCCAAGCCAAATCACGTGAACCACTTTTGCAGAAGTAAAACTGCCCAAAAATGTTCCTTCATTTCACAGGAAAACTTTAGTACAAAAAGTAGAGCAGGTCCAGGTTGAGCTAAAAAAATTTGTCTGGTATTTGTGATGGGTGTTTGGATTATAATTTTATTGTTTTCATTTCATTTTCTTCTCTTTTCTGTCGAACAAACTTGGGGTTTTGTTTAAAATCTGTGCGACCGCCTGCTGTGTCTTTCACCATCTAAGATAAGAAACTAATTTGGTGAGAACAGACAAAGAAAAAGCAACAAACACAGTCCTCGCCCCGTCCAGGCACACAGCGTTCCTGTCCACAACCTACATCTTTTATGAGGCCAAATGAGTTGTCGGGTGGAAACTATTTCAAGACCATTGAAGGTAAATATATAAAGATTTCAGAAGCGCGCGTTGCCGAAAAAGCAAAGCCAAATGAAGTCGATGACAATGACAAAACCTGTTTTTTGTTTTGAATGTATTTACTGATCTCTAGTCGATGTCTTTTTGTTTGCCTGCAATGGTCTTTTTTGATCCGCTTGTTATATTTTTCCTTTCTGCTGCCTCTAGCTTGCCTCTGAGTTGCCTGTTTGTTTACTTTAGCTGCCTCTTTTCGTTTCTTTTGGTTTCCTGTATGTTATTTTTTGTTGTTGTTGAGTGTTGTATGGTTCTGTTAGATCTTGCCTTTTCTTTTATGCTTGGTGGTCCTGTGATGTGTTGTTTAGGATCGGAATTTATATCCTTTGTATGATCATCATGTTCCATGTATGTCTATACTTTTGCTATTATTCTGTTCATGCTTGTAAATACTGACGTAAGTATTTTGTACTTTTCATTATACAAGAGTTAACAAAGTTTTGCCTAATCCACTACAAAATAAAACCTCAAGCTGCATCTTTGCTCAGAAGCGGATGCATTTTAATCATGTGGTTTGCATTTGCATGTGAGTATATGCAGACGACATACCTGTGTACCTCTGGAAGCCTGTGCACCACTCAGAGCTTGTTATAACTCTGTCAGGATGTGTGTCGCAGGATCTGAAGAAAGCGTCAGAGCACGGCTCGTTCCTGTCCAGATAGAGGCTCTTGATCTCCGACTGGTCCAGCTGGAGGTCAAAGTTTGTGTCGAGCCGAGAGAACATCCAGCCCAGAGGGTCCTTACAAGTAGGTGACGCCCCGACTTCAAACTCTGCGGGGGAAGATCAAATAGGAGAGAAGGTGCGTGTAGTAAGTTGTGTGAAAATGCATGCAGAAAAAAGCTGCGTATTTCATTGTTTTTTGCACTGTGCTAATGCCAGGTGACTCACTGTTCTTCTCTGGCTTCTGGATCTTGACTCTCTTGTGGTTGCCATTCTCATGCAGCACTTTGAACCAGTCTCTCAGACGACTCACCACCTCCTTCAAATCTGCCTCACTGCACACTGAAGAATAACACCAAGGATTTATGAAGGTAAAGTGATTCTTTAGTGTCCTTCTGCTTTCTGATGGATATGAAGAGTCACTTATGGTACAGCTGCCTTGAAACTTGTAGAATTTCCGAGTTGCAAAGACACTCAGAAGCTTAACATTAAGCATGGGCTTAAGAGAACTTTTTAATTAAAGCAAATGTACTGTTTCCTAGCTTGCAGCAGTAACATGTGCAGAACTTTGTACCTTTCTTCTCTGCAGAGCTCGGTTCAGGCTGAGTGGGACAAGGACACATGCCAGGACACTTCACAGTAATCTTCTTTCCTGTGATGCAAGCCTGGTAGTCCAACTTACACTGATCGAGAGCAACAGATACAGAGGAAGAAGGAACGAGACAGAGAAGGAACCAAAATCAGGATGTGCGTCTCGTCGAGAGGAAACGAAAAAAAATGTGACTTGTGGGTGAGACATGAAGGGACTGTGTGCTTTGTGTGTGAGGGTACCTTGGTGGAGTAGGTGTGGCCGTCAGTTCCACAAACAGGCGAGGGGTGAACCACAGGGCAGGGCTTGCACTTTGACCCTGGGCTCTGGTACAAATTGGCATCTTTAAAACTGGACAGAAGATTGGAAAGACTTATTTTTTGCACACACACACACACTCTCTCTCTCTAACTGTATGCACATGATATGGTCTTCAGTGTTGTATCATTTGACACCAATGCACACTCAGTGCATCCTCCTTCAGTTAAAACTAATAGTTCCAAAGCATTTAGCATCCACAATGCATTGTCTTATTCTTACATCAATTTCCAGAAATGAGACAAGGATTTAGGATTTGTGTGTGATTACTTTCTGATTTGTTTGCACCGTGTTGTGGGAATTGTGTTTTTGCTAAGAATGGGAAACGAGGTCAGAGTGGTGTTACTGTCCTCTGTCCAGTCTGCAGTGTCCCAGACAGAGAACGCACACACACACATACACATACAAAGCCCATTCATATCATTTGGCAGGACTTTGTGTCCGTCGTAAGGCAGTGCCAGTGCCGGGGTAATTGGACCAAACAGTAATGTCACACAACAGTCACAAGAGAGCTGGGCAACCAGTAGAGCGGCTGGAAAAAAATACAAAAACCCCCCCAAAAAACAGCCGCCCCTCTGGCGTTGTTGCTGAAGTGCTGCATAAATAAACTAAGCAAAAAAAAAAAAGACAGAGAGAGAAAACAGGAGGAGAATTTAGGTAATGAAGAAATTTCATTTGCTCCTAATTGACTGTCATTCGTGTTTCATTTGTGGCTTTGTCACGGTAACGTCTTAATGCAAATTGGAGAGAGCTTTAAAACAGAGGCCTGCTTTAAAGAGTAAATGTGTGTGTGTGTGTGTGTGTGTGTGTGTGTGTGTGTGTGGGCGTGCGTCTGTGTTCTTACCTAACTCTCCTCTGGCTGACACAAGTGGCAGTCTTGTAATCCTCAGCCACACACACCTTGTGGCGACTGCATTTGATCTTCAAACAAGGGTCTTTGGCTGGATCAAGGCCTGAAAACACAAGAGCAGAGATATATGAGGACATTCAACATTTGTATATGAGAGCTCTTTATGTGTGTGTGTGCAATTAATACACAACCTCTCTATTTACAGTTTCGTAGAAAGACTAAGCGGACTAAGACTAAGGTCGTATTTTCCTTTTGCTCTTTGAAATTCCCAATCAATAATTCTAGTTAAAGCATACACCTTCTTTCATTTATATGACATCCAAACAACACGCACTGATGTTAGCGATCTGGCCATGTGTCTATATGTGTGTTTTCTAGTTGCTATTTCTTTATTTACAGTACCCTGGTGATGCCTCTCTAACAGTGAACTGAAAGCCCTGCTACTGTTAAGTATCATTACAGCTAAAAACAGATGGAGATGGTTTTAGAGGCTACTTCTGATCTTACATCAGCCTGCACTGGGTGTCATTCTCCTGTGTGCTCTTGCAGAAATCCTCAAACTGATCTCGTGTCAGATCCCACGGCCACAGAACCGCAGATCGCCTCTGAGGTGAGAGCTGATTTTAGATCTGAGGCTACGATCGTTGTTGGTGGAGACAAGCCGCCTGGTTCTGACCCAGCGTCAGCCTTCAGTGAGGCACCTACGAGCAGGATCTCAGGCCCTCAGCTGTTCTCAGAGCAGTTTGTAAATGACCTCTGCTCTAAAGAACCTTACTGTAATCCCTGAGCAGCTTTGGCAGATTATCCTGCCTCCATCCTCCAACGCACTATCTAATGCTATTGTTTCCCTGACATGTCCATGTGTGTGTGGATGTGCTGTGTGCATACAGTGATAAGTGAGAGTGAATATGTTATGTCCTGCTGCGCCTGGATGTGTGGAGGAGATTACCACTGTCAGTAATACGATGAGAAATAAGACGGTCGAAGAATAGAAAATCATCCTGTTGTTTTTAGCCGATCGGTGTCGTTAAAAGAATTTGAAATAGCTTAGAAGGAACACAATGATCTGCTTTACCAAAAAATGCAGTCATGCAGAATACTGAAATTCTCGCATGTATGAGAATGTGGCTGACAGGGCAAAGGAGAAGGATCTCCGTCATATTTGTCTTACTGTTACTAATTCCCGTTACACAATATCCACAGAGTGACGATGACTCATGGGGGTTGATGGTAATTGGTCATCAGAGGTTGCCAGCAGTTACATGCTTCTGAGTGTCAAACGGGACCCGAAGTAGTTTAATGTCAAAACTACTTAAATGAAATTTGGTGGAAAATTAGACTAAGAAACGAGATGTATGTTTAGAAGACAGCATGACAGAGTGCAAAACATTTGTACTTTCCACTGTGAGTGAAATCGCTTGATGCAGGCATAATTTGCAGCATTGACATTAACATAAACCCTCTGCAGGATAAAGCCACGTATGGATAATAAATGGATGGATGGATATTTTTACCTCTGCCTCTGGTTCATCTATGAATGAATTTGCGTCACAACATATATAGAGGACCCTGGATATTGATTCGATCATGTATTCATGATGTATTTGATACCTTGTTTGTAAAAGCAAGCCTCTTTGACGTAAACTTCAATTAAGTCTTGATCGCAAAGTGCAATTACTATCAAACGCAGATGTCATCCACATATCAAAAAACCCACAACCCTTCAAATTTAACAACACTTCAATATGTAGACAATGTTGCAGCCATATTAAACTAAATGGCTCTAATTCTGTCCTCTTGTTTTGATATTTTGCATAATTAATCTTTAGCTGTAACACTCCCAGACTGGACCAACATAAGCCACTCTGCAATATGACAAGATATACTGTGTGTATTTTGATTGCGTTCTAATATTTTCCATTATGAAAACAAAACTTTTGCAGATTTGTGCAGGGATAGGTACGGGCGTGCTGTGTTTATCGTAGTTCTTTTGGCTCCCTTTTTATCACACAGCCCACAACACAACCACTCCAGGCTTCGACTCTCTCTCGTTCACACCCACCTTGATCGAAGGGCTTGGATGGAGTCCACGTTCCGGGCTCCTGAAACACGGCGAATCAATAAACAATGAAAATATTGTTCAAATGACAGCTTAGGTAAATAATACATGACAGATACAAGACTGTTAGTCGTCGCACACGAGGCATTATTAATGAGTCATACAAACCTCGACTTCCTTCAGGAGACAGCATTATGGAGACAGAGAAGCGGGAATTAGTTTTGATTAACTTTTTCTTTCTCGGTAGAAGCTTTGCATAATGGAATAAGCGCATGGAATACAGGAAACACACACAGTTGTATTTTCATGTATAAACTCGTGCAGCATGTATTTATTTAGCCAAGACCATAGTGATGTTATGACAGCAGCTCTGCGCAGTAACGTGAATAAAAGGGGGCCATGTCTCTTGGTGTGTATCTGAACTGGATTATGTTTAAATATTGTATAAGTCATATATATACACACACAACAGAGGGGGGACATCAAATCAACCCAACAGACTAAACAGTTTGAAGATGTAAAAGGAGCATTTGTAGGTTTTAGGTTATGGAAATGCAATATAAAGTGAATTTCAATAACTATGACAGGCTTTTAAAGATAAAAATCATGGCTGTTTAAAGTTAAATGAAGGAACAAGGTTTTCAATCAAGTAAAGTTAGGATTTAATGGGAGCCTTATCTGTCTAAAAGCCTTTTAGATGTAAATCACCAGCCAGTAAAATTTGCATTTCGTCTTAAAGCAGAAGTACCTTAATGTGCCTTTTTGCAATATAATTTACGTACAGTGCATCTGATTGACTCAGTCCTTCATTAGCGAAACGGCTCTTCTTTAGTTTTACGAGTTTTGCTGAGCCAAGAGAGCAGAAGCTCAAAGGAGCCGGAATGAGAATATGCTCTTCAGCTCTTCACAGCTGTTACAAACAGAGCCTGAAGTGCAGAGTCCAATGAGAAACATACTTAAACAGAAACTGAATTATGGCTGATTTATGTCTGTTAACATGTGTTCACTAAGAATTTAAGGAGATTACTTAAAAAGAACTTTTTACTATATGTTTCATAGAGAAAATCTACTGCCTTGTTTAGTTTCAAACAGTAAAAATGTTCATAATATTAGTTATTCATAACATTTTTTAAAAATATTGAAATATGTCCCCTGTGACAAAATGTTTTACTGCATTTAAATCTGTTTAAATGCAGTCAAATGACTTAATTCATCGCCTGCGAGCGTGTTCCCACAGTCTAAGTAAGGGTTGAGTGATTTGCCTGCTTTTAATAGAAGGACAAGAAGGAGACACACCCAGCAGGTGCCGGCTTATGATGCAAATGTAAAAGGAGCTTAAGAAATAGTGAGCTGGATGTTATTTTTTCCCTCCAGTCTGATGCACTGCGTTTTCTCTGATTCTGTCACGGCAACACTTTACTTGTTGTCTCTCTGTCTCCTCTCTGTTGCGTTTATCGTCAAACGAGGGTCAATAAGACTTCGAGCTTGTAAAGTGATGTTCACAAACAATTCCAGAGAGTGCAGCTGTAAACCTTTAAAATAAATCTGCCACCACATTCCAATGGTGATGGCTAGAACAATTCATGTCAATACTTTTATTAAAGTGGATTAGAGACTGTGTACACCGATCAGGCATAACATTATGACCACCTGACTAATATTGTGTTGGTCCCCCTTATGTGCCCAAAAATGCTCTGAACCATTGGGCATGGACAAGAGGACCTCTCAGGGTGTCCTATGGGGTCTGGAACCAGGACATTGCCACTGGATCCTTTGGGTACTCTGGCTTGTGCAGTGGGGCCTCTGTCAATCAAACTTGTTCCACTGCATCCTGTTGATGCTTGATCAGAATGGTGTGTAGGAAGTTTGGAGGTACAACCAACATCTCGAGCCTTTGTCATGTTCCTCAACATGTTCCTGATTGTTTGATGTTGTTTCCATGTGGTGGGGTGCATTTTCCTGCAGGGGTAGACCAGTGACATTTGGGATTTCCATTTGCATGAGGGAGTGTGTTTGTTGTGGAACAATGTTTATTTGGGTGTCTAAGTCTCATCAACATGGATGTTAAAATCCAAGGTTTTCCAGCAGAACACCACATAGTACCAATATGATCAATGTTATTCACTTCACCTGTCAGTGGCCATAATGCTAATCAGTGTATAAACGATGAATTTATCTTCCGGGTCTGAAAAGTGAAGTTAATGCAGAAGTACCTTAAAACTGCATTCTCTCTAATGGCCATTAGGGGGCAACTCCCCTGGTTGCACAGTAAGTCAGAATATATAGAATTCATTGAGGAAAATGACCCTACTTCTCACTTAATTTGCTGCCTCTGTAAACATATTTCTAATGAGTTTATGGTCTCAGTTCTGACTTTCAGTTTTCCTTAAATACAGCTCAATGTTTACTTTAGGAAATTATGGCCCTATTTTTCGATGCTATAGACATGCATGGGGTCCTCGTTCGTTATATCTGGTTTCAAGAAAACTGAGGCAGCAGCAGACAAAACGGCAAACTTAAGGCTTTAGACCAAATAATCCATAAAGCAGTGGGGGACTCCACTTTGGTTAAGTGTGTCCATGACTCATTTGCACTTGACTGTAAAAAGCTGAAGCTGAGCCCACTTTGCGCAATAGCCGCATTGCAATGTCGCGAGCATGTGACTGTGATTAGAGACCACTGTGCTGACTTGGGTTTCATTCAAGGAGAAGTTACAGCGAATTGTACGCAAGTAAGGGACGTGAAATATATGGGTCACCAATGAGAAATAATTATGAATTTTGAAAAAAGCAGGCCTTATCTGACATTTTCAAATGATAAACTCAATAAATGACAAAGTGTGTGTGTGTGTGTATGTATATGTGTGTGTGTATTAGTCTTTTGGTAGAGATCTACCAAATGACTAGAGGCCTATTGTTGGGAACTGGCTTCTTTTTGCAGCAAAAAGCGTGAATAAATATAAGTATGAATAAAGATTTAAGGTTAGAGTAAGGTTAGGTTTAGATTAAGGTTGTGATAAGTGTTACTGTAATGCAAATACTGGTTGTACATAGGGTTGAGGTAAGTCTCCAGTAAATGAATGTAAACACAACAGTGCGCATGTGTGTACATGTTATGTGTGCACTGACTCACTAAGCTCTATATTGATCTCTCAGTCTCACGCATATAGACGATGATCATTGTAGTATTGTTCTATTTTCGGTACACATCGTTTACAATGGAGAAAAGCCATATGCTGCTGGTTAGGACAGGAGAGAGATGAACTGTAAATAAACCAGCTTTGTAGTTTTAAAGCAGTAACTGCTTTTGCTGCAGTCAAAAACAGAAAAACAGCAAAGCTAAATGTGCTTCGTAAAAAAGGCCCTTTTACGAACGTTGACAGTAAAAGTGATGATAGCGGCACCAAACTGAACTTAGAAAAGTTAAGTGCAAAGAGAAATTTAGTTGTATATAGATTATTCATTATCTTCCTGCAGTACTACTACTATTAGTTATCTTAATGCTATTTTACGAAGATTTTCTAAAAGGCGTTTTGCTTTAGGAAGTTAAAACAGACACCTTGATTTGACGTTGCTGATTTGTGGATTGCAGTCCCAGTGATGTGTGTTTTCTGTATTGTCAGTCCCAGTGACAAATTACCTGACCTGCATTTCATGGTTTTGATGCTTTTTTTTGCAAATGCTCTACTTTAACTGCAGCGTTTCATATTAACTACTGAAAAAAACAAAGTCATTAATGATATTTCTTGTAGCACATCATTGCAGTCAATTTGGATCGACTGACTCTTAATGCATTAATTGCAGATGTTTGCCACAAGATCCTGCTTATCCTTTGAGGCAGCACGACTTTACCTGTCTTCCTCTGTCTCGCCTTTTGCTTGCTAGAAGGTCAACAGGGTCAACTCATGTTCTTTCTCAGCTCTAATTGATTTCTCCTTCATTGCTGAGCCTTCTGCCTCCCTGCATCTTCACTACAAACCCTTCAATAACCGTCATGTTCTCTCCGTGGCAAAATGACGGTCTTGTTCGTTTGCCTTGTTTAGAATCGCACACAGCACTTCGACATCTCGATGTGAAGAAAACCCCACATACTAAAAGCTTAGCCGAGATAAAGCCAAACAGCAAGCTATTTGTCTCTGTTCAGGATGGTCCCTTCGAGCACTGCAGACTGAATAATGAGAACATTGCATTACGGAGGCCAGGCCCTTTAGACCAGTCAAGACAACAAAAGTGCTTGCGGTCCGATTCCTTAATGGAATCAGCAGACACACACGAACGCAAACACACACACACACACACACACACAGACACAGGAGCGCATCCCCACACACACATCACACACACACACACACACACACACACAGACAGTCCTATAAACAAACAAACTTATCACCACCGTCGCTGTAGCGCCAGAATCTGTCAGCACTACAAAACATCAAATAGCTGGATGAATGCACTCCGCTGCACATGCAACCAACCACCCACTTTTTCCCAAAAAAACCCCATAGAAAACCCTAAATTCAACAATAGGTCTAACGGTCTTCTGAGTGCCCTCTAAAATAGCAACTTTTCAATTCATCTCTCCATTTCTTTCCACCTCTGTTCCCCTCTCTCTCAGTTCCAACAACCTTTTTTCTCCTCATGTGCACAAACACACAGAAACGCATCCTAATTTTCTGCCATGCATATTGATTTCGCATGGTTTTAGCTGCATGCCTATATGGGCGAAAAGAAGTCCTCATTAATATGTTTTTTTCTGACAACCACTTTGCTCACCTCTGCTTCGGATCTAATTGCATCTTAATGGTTTCCTTCCCTCTCCTCGCTGCCTCACCGCTGACGTCCAACAGGAGAAATATGTGCATGTTTTCACTGTACTGGCTCTGCTTGTCTTGCTCAAGCTTGTCGCATGCATGCACGCACAAACACACACAAATCCACACTAAGGTGCTTTGAAGTGGAAAAGGCCTCCAGCTCTGTACCTTCCCTACATCATTCACACTTCACAACACAAACAACACAGGACAGACACGCACAATAAAAACACACAAAGGAGAGAGGAGCGGATGAAAAGGTATAATCTGCTCTAATAGGGCCGCTCTAAACAACATGTTAATTTGCTCCCATGCTGCACCGTACAATTAAACGTCTTGTATGTCATCGCACATTGTTCGCCACGTTTTTTTCCCCTCCCTTTGTTAGAATTAGCGTCCTCGTCAGCTTATCTCTTCGCTCTGTGCCAGGGCTGTAAGCTAGCCAAGGTCCGGCAAGAGGAGCAGAATGTCTGAAAAACTGAGATGCAGCAAAGGCAGCCCTCGGGCCTCTACAGCTAACAGGCCTTACAGTAAATCAGTGGCCAAGATGCTATCTGGTGCACTTAGCATGAGACCCACTTACGGCTCTTGCTGAAGGATGAAAGCAACAGTACATACCTAGCATGTGAAATTTAAGTCACAGCAAAGGGAAGCTCGACGTAGAGTAATGGGTGTACTCCTGCAGTTTTGAGAGAAGGGAAAAGTGTAACTATTAATACTGTGATTTTTGGTTGCAGGGTTAAAATAGCACAAACATGTTTAATTGCATGTAAAAGGCTTTATCCTAAACGAATATACCTAGATCTTTCTAAGCTGCCAACATGTTAAAAAAAATCTATTATAGGTTGGTCGTGAAGTCAGGAATCATCGTTAAAAAATAGAATTAGGTTGCATAAACTGTCTCTTAAATTGTAAATGCAATACAAAACATGTGTTCTTCCTCAGATCTGAAATAATAATTTTAAGAACTATATAAGCATTTAATTTGCTAATCCTCTTCAAATGTCACTTATTTTGCTTATACGTCGATCAGGCATAAAATTATGACCACATGTCTAATAATGTGTTGGTCCCCCTTATGTGCTCAAAAATGCTCTGAACCATTGGGCATGGACAAGAGGACCTCTCAGGGTGTCCTATGGGGTGAACCAGGATGTTGGCACTGGATCCTTTGGGTACTCTGGCTTGTGCAGTGGGGCCTTTGTCAATCAAACTTGTTCCACTGCATCCTGTTGATGCTTGATCAGAATGGGCTGTAGGAAGTTTGGAGGTCAGATAGTCATGTTGGGTCATTGTCATGTTCCTCAACATGTTCCTGATTGTTTGATGTTGTTGCCATGTGGTGGGGTGCATTTTCCTACACGGGTAGACGAGTGACATTTGGGATTTCATTTGCATGAGGGAGTGTGTTTGTTGTGGGACAATGTTTATTTGGTTGTGTAAGTCTCATCAACACGGTTTTCGCATCAGAACAGCACATAGTACCAATATGATCAATGATATTCACTTCACCTGTCAGTCATAATGCTGTGGCTTATCGGCTCAAGTTTACACATATGTCAGGGTTCAAGTAAGATAATTTAACTTGTCAGCATTTAGTCGAATGTTACTGCAGTTTGGGGTACATTGTGTTATTTTTGTTTAAAAAGTATTCTAATGTGTCACGTCAGATGCATTGACCATATTCTTCTATCTCTTGACTCATAGGTCGTTGAGGTCATTTTCACCTTAGCTTAGCCGTTCAGTTCAGTTATGCAACTATATATGCAACAGCTGAGCTACATCTGGCAGATAGTAGAGGAAAATATTAAGTTAAAAAAAAATCTCACCTCTACCTAAAGACTAGTTCATGTGGCGCGATCCGTTTTAATCTGACGAGAGGCAAATCTCCAATTAGTAAACTCTAACTGTGAAAATAAAAAAAAACCCGGTGCAGCCAATGCCAGTTCATTAAAAAGTTCATTTCTGAGAGCTTAATTGAGCAGCTTGATCTTTCTCACTTCCTGAAAAAGAATATGTAGGCCACGTGTCTCAGAAGTGCAGCTCATTTCATCTACATTATGTGCTCACAGGCTGCGCAGTATGTGTCATGACAATCAGCTGCAGCCTTCCTGCACTAACCGGCCCCTGGAGCTGTAACCTCTATACAGTGTACATGACAGTGCTGTGGCAGTATTGGGAGACGTGTGTTTCATTATGCATGACTGTATCAATCAGATTGGCCTCCCATTGAACTACAGAGCGTCTAAATTAATACCGAAATAGACCGATTCAGGAATCAGGCTGCAGCAGCAACGTCTACTTTGTGTGAATCAAGCTATATTTGAAACCTACATGTAACCAAGGCATCAGGCTCAACTTAAAGTGCACATGAATATTAGCTGTAACTACAAATATGCACCATCTGTGACTTCATGATGGGCCCATATTTGTACATGGGAGGTTGTGACCTCTGTACGGTTTTAAAAAAAACATAGCGGTGGTACAAATCTGACTGCCAGCGAAACACGCAAAGAGCAAGATGAATAACTTTGGCTTGTTTTGTTACTCAGACGAATACCTTCACATGCTGCTCTGATCCGTCTTTTTTTTGCATGAAAGAAGGCCACAAAACACACACAGACAATCTAGGACACGGCCCGAAAACAGGAAGTGAAAGGCACGCACGTATATACAGAGCACATAATGCTTTTGCACTCCACCTCGATCTCTAATGCCTGAGCCTCAAGGTTAAAACACTGGAGTGAACGCACACAGAGCCTTGAGCTGGCCCGCCAATCACTCCGCTCTCTTTCATCTTCATCCACTTTCATTACCCTGTACCGTCCTCTCATCTATCTATCTATCTATCTATCTATCTATCTATCTATCTATCTATCTATCTATCTATCTATCTATCTATCTATCTATCTATCTATCTATCTATCTCTTTGAAACTCATGAAGTCACATCATCTTAAATAGCCCAGCACTTGGCCAGTCACCTCTCCTCACTAGTATTTGGTCCTGACACCTCATTTGCATAATCCAAATCCTGTTCAGCAGTTGGAACCTCAGGTGTATCACATGGATCCACCTGAGAGACAGACAAAGTCTCTTCAAGTCACATAAAAAAAAAAAAGAATTAAAAAAGACAGCTCTTGAACTTATCTTTAAAAATTAAAAAAAAAAAGAACGTCACCCCTGCTTTCGTCTGTATCTCCCTCTGATATCAAATATATCAAGGACTCCCGCTTCCGATGTGCTCCTGCATGTGCTCAGCATGGAGGTGCAGCTGCTCATCAGAGTTGGAGCGGGTTTCTTTCAGATGCGTTTTGTCAGCCCTGTTGTTCCGGCATCAAAGTTACAGATCTTGTACCCAAAAAAAAAAAAAAAAAAAGCCCCATAATTTACGTGTGTGCGAATACATGCAGGCATGCTTATGTTTTTGTATCTGATTGTGTGTGTGTGAGTGTGAGCACAAGTTCAAGCATGCATAAATGAGTTCTGGTTGTGCACAGCCATTTAATCTGTGGCTGGGGGCAAGATTCTCCTTTTTCTAGCAAATACACCCCACGATGATTACATTTCATTATTAGGGAATAGATTTTTAGTCCGTTTCCGTCGCTCATGACAGCCAATATAAGAGACTCCCAAAGTCTTTTATCTGCAAAATACAGTTGATGTATGTTTTATCACTGACTACAAAGCATCTTAAAGAATTGCTTCACAAAAATATGGGCCACGGCACTGCACAAACAGGCATTTCTGCACTGAAAGACTACGTTTTTGACGGATGTTAGGATTTCGCAAAGCATGAATGAAAACACACTCATTTGCAGCACCTTGGCAGCAGGACCTTTATGATCAGAGGCCCTTTTTGGTATGTGCCATGACAATCAGCAGCAGCAGCAGCACTGCGCTAAGTGGCCTTATATAAACATGTCAGGGTAATGGCAGCTGACAGCACCTTGTGGAAGAAACCCTCCAGCAGGAAGAGGACACTCAGATGTACACATATGCATAATTTCCCCACAGGGAGCCACAGTGTGTCTGTGGGTTTAAAGTGGGACCTTCTTTAGTGGTTGTTTGGATTTTTGTTGTAGTATCAGTGCAAAAAAAAAAAAAAAAACATCCACACTGGCTCTCCTCATGGCAGGTGTTCATCCTGAGCAAAGCAGAACATCCAGGCCTCACTGCTGCAGACTCCCCCTTCATACCTGCCCCGTAATTAGGCCCCTTCCTGGGTCTCAGCGGTGCCTCGCAGACAGCTATGTGCCATTATTCTGTGTTCTTTTTTTTTTTTTTCTTCGCAGAGCCCCTCTTGGCTATCTTTCCAATAAGCAGGGGCCTGCTACCGCGAAAACACACACACACACACACACGCACAACTCACAGGCGAGAGATCATCCCAGTGTCGCTATTAGTGTATTTACAGTCTCGGCGGAGCGGGTGATGAGCGTGTGACAAACACAACAACCGACGGGCCCCGTGACGCGTCGCTTGGACACAACGACAAAATGAGGAGCGCATGATCACAAACCAATGAGGGAGGCTACGAGGGGGGGCAGAGAGAGAGAAAAGAGAGGGGGGGAGGTGGGTGTAAATGAGATAATGTGGAGGGAGGAGGGTGGGGAGGGGGGGGCGAGATCATCATAATAATAAATATGCGTTACTTACATCTCTGAATTTATCCCATCTCCCGGTGAGCCACTTATCATCCAAAAAATTGCCGCTGTCGGACCGAGCGGAGACGTGTCCGAAGGCGACGACGCACACACACAGCAAGGCGACGCTCAGCATCTGCGGACACACAACAACAGCGCGGAGAGAGGACATTGGATCGGGCTTGTAGGACACCGCAATCGGCAGCAGCAGCGGTTCAAATCTGCAATCGCACCGAAGCGCCGAAAAAAAATGAAGTGGCCGGGTGTCAGCAGTGGATCTGAGAGGGTTTTTTCCCCCCCCCTTCTCCTGTCCTACCTTGTCGCATCAGCTGCTCTCCAGACTGTATGTGCTCGCTGCCGTTTTCTGTCACTAGTAATAGCAGCCCTCTCCTCCCTCTCTCTCTCTCTCTCTCTCTCTCTCTCTCTCTCTCTCTCCGCACCGGCTGTCTGTGCGCAGCAGAGAACAGGGAGCGCGCATGGCACCGTGCGCGGGCCCTGCGCTCTCCTCGCCTTTTCCCTTTTTTCACGTCTCTGCTCAGTGCGGAGGAGACAGTCCCGATGGCTGAGGGCTGTTTCCAAGTCACCTTATAAGTTATTCCCCCTGATTACCTCTTAAGAAAAACTAATAAGGCAGGAAGTCATATTTTAAAGGTTGGGAAGTTCTGCTGATGGTACATAAAACAACCTAACAATAAAAACAAATCAATAAAGTTAGAAAAGGGCAGGAAAGAAAGAGCATAAGATGTTACTTTTTTTTTTCCAGAAGTAAATACTGTGTGTTGTGTAACGTTGGTGTTTTCCTCCCTGCTATATTACATCCATCACATGAGAGCTGATCAGGCTTGTTTGTACAGTAGTGACTCACGGAAGGGGTTTCACTCACATTCCAGGCAGAGGTTTGCTGAGGACAGTCAACTGATGTGGCAAGATAACATGGTTTCCACGAGAAATGCACCTAAGTGGCCCACCCTGGATGATTTGTGGCGCACTGTAAAAAGATTTATCTTTTTCGACTGGTTTAAACTGGAATTTTATGATCTGTTTACTGTTATTTTGCATTTTTTTTAACTTACGAACTAGTAAAATCATGTTAAAGCATGGCACAGGCCAAAATTGTGCTTGATGTGCTTTATAAATGGTAATGTGTTCACTTGTAACATTTGACTGTAAAATTATACTATTTTCACTGTTGTAATGATGATTTATTGAAGAATTATTAAAAACCTATGCCACCTCTGTGGAACACTAATTGCACCCTTGAACCTAATAACTGGTTGGGCCACCCTTGGCAACTGCAACAACTGCAGTTAAATGTTTGTGATCAGTCTTTTACATCTGCATGGAGGAATGTTAGCCCACTCGTCTCTGCGGAATAGTTTTAATTCAGTCACATTAGATGGTTTTCTGGGCTGCACGGTGGCGCGATGGTTAGCAGCGTTGCCTCACAGCTAGAAGATCCCTGGTTCGCATCCCGGTTAGGACGCCCGGGATCTTTCTGTGTGGAGTTTGCATGTTCTCCCTGTGCATGCGTGGGTTCTCACCGGGTACTCCGGCTTCCTCCCACAGTCCAAAAACATGCTGAGGTTAATTGATTATTCTAAAATTGTCCGTAGGTGTGAATGAGAGTGTGCTTGTTTGTCTCTATGTGTAGCCCTGTGATAGGCTGGCGACCTGTTCAGGGTGTCCCCTGCCTTCGCCCGAGTCGGCTGGGATAGGCTCCAGCCCCCCCGCGACTCTAGTGAGGAGTAAGCGGAGTATAGATAATGGATGGATGGAGATAGATGGTTTTCAATCATGAACTGCCCTTTTAAGGTCTCGCCACAGCGTCTCAATTGGGTTGAAGTCTGGACTTTGACTCAGCCACTCTAGAACCTTCATTTAGTTCTTTTCGAGCCATTCAGAGGTGGACTTGCTTGTGTGCTTTGGGTCATTGTCATGCTGAATAAACCATTTGTGTTGAGCTTTAGGTCATGAACTCATGATGGATATTCTCCAGGAGGATTTTCTGATAGAGAGCAGAATTCATGGCTCCTGTGGAAGCAAAGCAGCCCCAAACCATCACACTACCACCACCATGTTGTTATAGGACCCATGTCTTCCAAAAAGTTCCACTGTTGACTCATCAGTCCACAGGATGTTATCCCAAAAGTTTTGGTGCTAATCTAATTTTTTTTTTTTTTTTTTTTTTGCAAATACGAACAAAAGAAATCTTTATACTCTTTTTGGTCAAGGCACCTTACAACTCTCCCATAGATGCCATTTTCGCCCAGTGTCTTCCTTATTTTGTGGAATCATGTAGACCAGGGGTCACTTACTGGCGGACCGCGGTCCGGATCCGGACCCAGACGCCGTCTTATACGGACCCGGACCCAGACGCCGTCTTATATGGACCCGGACTTGTAAAAAGCAACAGGATTTAAATTTGACGAGTCGCTTCTATTTTACCGGCGCAGTTTTTCCAGTGTTTACGGCATTAGTTTGTCAGCTCAGGAAATACACAGACCAATTACGTACGAGTTCAGCCATCCCACGTGATGCTACTCCGCCAATGAAGTCTCTGTATTACAGGCGCTAAACATCGCTGTTCGGTCAAAACACTGGCAGGGCAAGCTGCAGCTCAGTTCTCCCATTGAGCAGCAGGGGATCGAAGGGGAGTGATAGAAGACATGAAAAAAATGTAAAAATGTTCGATTGCTTAACTTTTTTCAGATGTTGGTATTGTTAAAGAAGTATATACGTTGGTACAGGTTGTTCAGTTAAAGATGTATATAAGTTGGTTCAGGTTGGTCAGTTAAAGATGTATACAAGTTGGTTCATGTTGGTCATTTAAGATGTATATAAGTTGGTTCAGGTTGGTCAGTTAAAGATGTATATAAGTTGGTTCATGTTGTTCAGGCATTATTTTTTCACGTTCTGCACTTTATTTTCAGATGTACAGTTACATCGAAAGTTATTTATTAATAAATGTTGTCTAAATGTTTTTGAATCGTACTGAATTCATTTGATTTGACGGTCAGCTATTGATTACACGCAGACGCTAATAGAACTACTATGTTACATCAACAAATATCACACTAATTCAGTTAGACATTATGATGTTCCGGACCTTTGCTTTAATAAATTATCTCTGACTGGACCTCTTTGAATTTTAGTTGCATACCCCTGATGTAGACGGACCTTAACTGAGGCCAGTGAGGTCTGCAGATCTTTTGAGGTTTGTCTGGGTTCTTTTGTGACCTCCTGGATTAGATATCGACGCGCTCTTGGAGAAATGTTGGTAGGCTGGCCACTCCTGGGAAGGTTCACCACTGTTCCATGTTTTCTCCATTTGTGGATAATGTCTCTAACTGTGGTTCTCTGGAGTCCCTGAGCCTCAGCAATGGCTTTGTAACCCTCCAGACTGATAAATGCCAGTGACTTTGTTTCACATCTGTCTTGAATCTCTTTAGAACGTGGCATCATGTGCTGCTTTTTGAGACCCTTTACTACTTCAAATACCAGACAGGTTCTGTTTAGTGATGTTTAGATTCAGCAAGTCTGACAGTAATCAGATGTGAGTGTAGATGGTGAGATTGAACCCAAAAATAAAAGATTTCTGTATACCTTTTCAGTATATATACTTTATGTTACAGTATTCCGCTCTTTTTTTTTAATCCTTGCTGCCACATTTTCAGTGTTTTTGCAGATTTTTTTACAGTGTGGAAACACCCTCTGTTATGTTTCTGGGACATGGAAACCCCTAAACATTCCTTGGATTAGTGTGTGTGTGTTTGTGACTGAAGGTGTTTTCAAGAGGGAAAATTTGTAGGCGGTGCACTACAAAGCCACAGTACAGTCCTTTGGCTTAGGGACTGTACTGTGGCTTTTTTACTGAGGTTTACAGATAGACATATAGATGAGTGACAAATTACATCAAACAAAAAACAAACATATTTTGTCTCGATCAGGTGTTGGTTGGATTTGGGCCTCCAGGGTGCCTTGGCGTCATCTCTGAACCTTCCTGGAAGAATAAAATCCCATTTTTCCAGAAGATATTCTCTCATCCAGTGTTTTAAAGGTGATGGCAGGGAGCTTAACACAACACGTCAGAATCAGGTAACTGCAAAGGCTAGGTAGGATATGATTCAGTTCATTTACCTCCTCCATTAACCATACTGTGACTTTATCCCATTTTTAAATTCAGTTTGTCAGTAATCCAGCACTTAAAGTGAGAGCACAATTGACACAAAAGAGAGTGAATTGAAAATAGCAAAAACCGAGTGAGCACGAAGAGCAAGTGAGAGTGTTATCACCAGGCTGAGAGGAGAGGGGTCTAGTGGTCAGGTGGGTCATGGCATTATTATGCACAGTTGCTGTAGAAACCAACCTTGACACCTCAACTTCACATCTTCATCTTCATAACAGGCTGTGGGAAAGTGTGTGTGTGTACGTGCGTGTGCATGTGGTGTGTGTGTGTATGTGTGCGTGTGTGGGCATGTGGAAAAGATGACAGAGTGCAGACATTTGAAAGTCAAATTAGACCTATGATGCACACATGACTGCACTGGAGAGACACACAAGGGTGTATCGTGTGGCATGCACGACTAAGAAGCTAAATGGTCAGCCGTGTAAGCGCAGACAGGTACAAACACGTTTCAAAAAAGAGAGAGAACGTTTGATGTGAACTGTGTGTTCATTCCACCAGGAAGTTCGCAGCATGTAAACAGGAAACTGGTAGTAGAAAAGCCATTGTGGTTGAACGCACAGGAGGCACTGGTCTACTTTGAACTGTGCTTTGTTCTCTCTGAACAACACAAGGTGATCCAGTCTGGGTTATGATGAAATCTGTTATTTTGATATTTTTATTGCTTACTGTTAGCTTTTGCTTTATGACATTTGCGCAAATGGAAGCTGTAAAAGAGGTGTGTGTGTGTGTGCGTGTGTGTGTGTATGTGTGTGTGTGTGTGTGTGTGTGTGTGTGTGTGTGTGTGTGTGTGTGTGTGTGTGTCTTCAAGCCCAGGGGGTTCATACATTATTCAGACTCAGACATTAAAGATGTAGATGTGGTCAGAGACATATGCAGGAGACACACACAGAGTGCACACACACACACACACACACACACACGGGCATGCCAACACACAAGGACTCCTGCTGTTGCCCAATGAAACTCTGCAAACATGTTTCATTCCAAAGTAGGTTAATTTTTTATCCTCCAACTAAATTCACGGTCTTTACACATCGTTGTCGTGTCGTAATCTTTTTCACCGGCAGATGAAAGAGAAACAGGAGAAATGAGAGACTGAGAAGAGAATGGGGTTAGAAACAGGACCAAAACAACATAAAGTGTGTGTTTGTGCGAGGCTGTGTGTGCCTGTGTTTGGATGGGAGAGGCTTGAAACGTGTCTCAAGAAGCAGAGATTTCACAGCTCAGTGGCTCTGTCACTGTGCACCTGCTCACTGAGAAGGTGGGGTGGGGTGGGGGTGTGGGTAGGGGATGAGAGGAAAATAGGTGGTGAGGTAGGGAGGTCTGAGCTAAAAGGCAGGTTGAAATTGCACTGGGAGAATTAGAGTTAGCAAAGGAATTCATATAAGATTAAAATCAGCACAGCACTGCATCACTGCATTTTAACTAAAGAAAGCTACTCTGTGTTTTTACATACAATAAGTCTACATGGTCAAAAGTACGTTGCCACTCAAACATGACATCCTTATGTGAATCTTCAAAAACTGATGAACACTCGAAAGGCTTCCGCTCTCCTGGAAAAGGTTTTCCACAAGATTGCAAAACTTGGCTGGAGGGATTTTCTCTCTTCCAGCCAAAGGAGGTGAGGTTGGGAGATGAAGCCTGGCAAGCAGGTCGTGTTTGAGCTCATTCCAAAAAGTCTTGGATGGGTTTGAGGTCACGGCTCTGTGCAGGCCAGTCAAATCTTTCATGCCAGACTTGGATTTCTTTATCAGACCCATATAGTGTATCGGGATATTGTTATGCTAAGCAATTCATTGTCTTTTCCAAACTGTTGCCATCCATCTATTATCTATACATCGCTTAATCCTCTGTAGGGTCATCCTGAGTCCCAGCTGACTTGGGCGAAGGCAAAGGACGCCCTGGACAGGTCGCCAGCCTATCGCAGGGCCACACATAGAAACAGACGACCAAGCACACTCACATTCACACCTACAGACAATTTAGAATAATCAGTTAACCTCAGCATGTCTTTGGACTGTGGGAGGAAGCTGAAAAAAAGCCCACGCTGCACAGGGAGAACATGCAAACTCCACACAGAAGGATCCCAGACCCAGGCCAGGGCGTGAACCGGGGATCTTTTAGCTGTGAGGCGACGGTGGTAACAACTGAGCCATTCTGACATGTTACAGCAAAAAATGTGTAGATACAGTTGTGTTTACATACACTTGTAAAGACCATATCATTGCAGTGTTGACCTTCCAGTGACTCCTAAAGCTGTTAATTTTCTGTGATGGAATCTTAAAAACCAACGAGTCTTTGTCACCAAAAAATATTCATACATTTGGGTTCTTTCATATATTTATTATAGGTCTTCTGGAAATATGGCAAAATCTTCTGGGTCAAAAAGATACATAAGCAACTTGAATTGTCAGTTTTAGTGATGTAGAAAGTTTTGTTATTCTAATTTTCTTAGTGGCATGGCCTCTTAACTTCTTGTGAGTGATTAGGATTGACTACAGCTGCTGACTCCTCTGAGCCAATTTAAACAGGGCCCATTTGATATACTTAGACTCAGCCACAAACGTCTGAGGAGCTGAGTACAGATCTGAAGAAACAAAGCATTGACTTGGATAAAGTCAGGAAAGTCAGTTGGGGCCATTTTAAAGCAGCCAAAATCTACTGTGCAAACTATTGCTTGTAAGTGTAAAGTACATGGTATAGTCGTGTCACTGCCATGATCAGAAAGAAAACACAAGCGATCACCTGCTGCTGAGAGACAATTGGTTCGGATGGTTAAGAGACAACCAAGAATCACCAAAAAGCAGGTCTGCAATGAGTTAGAAGCTGCTGGAACACAGGTGTCCACAGTCAAGTGTGTTTTACATCACCATGGGCTGAGAGGCTACCATGCAAAAAACCCTTCCTCTAAAAACAACACCTTAAGGCTTGATTGAAATTAGGTGCTGATCACATGAACAAATAGAAGGCCTTCTGGAGGAAAGATCTGTGGTCAGAGTAATAAAAAAAAATGAGATATTTGGCCTCAATGACTAGAAATATGTTTGGACAAGAGAAGGCGAATCCCTTAAGCCCAAGAACACCAAACCTATTGTCAAGCATGGTGGTGGCAGTATTATGCTCTGGGGCCAGGATTATGTTTTGGTGCCAATGGAACTGGTGCTCTACACAAAGCAAATGGAATAATTAAGAAGTAGAATTATCTCCACAGTCCTCATCAAAACCTAAAATTATCAGCCAGAAGGTTGGATCTTGGTTGCAGTTGGGTGTTGCCCCAAAGGTTTTAGCTTGGCCTTTCCAAAGTCTTGACTTAAACCCCATCAAGAACCTTACTCTCACAATGTCTCACTGGCTTCTTGAGACACCTATGATAGATTTATTGCTAATGTCATACCTGTGCTTGTCCTACTGCATGTTGTATTATTACGATTTTTCTTAATTGGCCAAAGTCCATGAGTAAGATCCCCAGATCAAGAATGCCTCGAGATAATTGGATAGGATTGTCCACATTTGACACATTTCTTCATATATTAAGCCTCCATCTCTGTTTCCCAATGCAGTTCAGTGTAATATGATTTAATGGTGCAAGTGTCCCTCATATGGTATTGTGAGTAATTGAATTTCAATCTTGGGAATAATGGAGTATAATAACAATAAGAGTCTCTTTCTTTCTCTGTTTTTCTCGTTTCCTCTGTCTCTTTTCATCATGATGGTAGAGGAAACACAATACTAACAAAACTGCACTGCGGGAGACTCAGGTGTGTCTAAATCTTTAATTGGATTTCATGTAATCTCCATTCTTCAGTGAAATGAAACACATGGGTGTGGCGGGTCGTGCAACAGCAGTTTTCACACTATTTGTTCAAAAGGAAACAGTAATTTTGTGTCCATGAATAGATATTTCTTAAATGTGTGGACCAACTAATGTGTTTTGTGCAGAACTTACCATTAACACATGGATATGTAGCTGTATGTGAGAGAGGGCGATGGAGTCAGTGCACAGAGGTGAGGCGAGGGGAGTGCTATCTTGCAAAGCAGACGTTTTGAGCATAGCTGCAACTATAAGGTCAGTGTTTTAGCCCCAGGATGAAAAGCTAATAGCAGAGTAATGACAGAGGAGGAAACTGCAAACAGGAGATAAGGCAGACAGAAACAAAATGGCCATCGCTGAGAAGGGTGATTACAGCCCCAGTGAGCTCGCATAAAAGAGAAAAGAGGCTGAACAGCGAGAGAGAAGCTGGGAGGGGGGTGGAAGAAAGAGCAAAATAAGTGATATGGAAAATGTATGCATATTTTCACCTCTGGATTTATGTGAGCTACATTCAAATGATTCCTGGAGTCTGTTTTAGAAGGTTACTGCGTGATTTCTATGACCCCGAGGAGCAAAAATACTCACGTCACGTCGCCGTTTATCATTATGTGAAAATGAAAATGTATGTTTTCATATAGAAAAAAAATACAGTTACTTTCTGAAGTGGCATGTTTTCTCTTGAATGACATTCGACTATCGAGCAGGAGTTCTTCATTTGAAGTTAGCATTCATATATTATTGCATTAATTTTCTCACGGCGGGAAATTCATCTACAGTCCCAGGGTTCAACTCAGAGGACCTTACAGAAGATCTTTGATCTGCTGATGAGATAACCAGAGTCACATGAAACATGTTAAAGTCTGTACATATACAGAGCTCCTTTGTATTTAATTTGGGAGATAAGCATAAATAAAAGCCACGAGAAAATGGGGTTACTAGCAACATATTATCAGTTGCTTGAATATTATGAATCAACTGCTGGGTGCAGGCTGCAGATTTTTTGTTGTGGTGGTTGTTCTCCCCCTTGTGGTGGTTGTCAGACATTACAGGCTCAGCAGCAGAGATGCACCAATAAAGGATGTTTCTATTATTTACCTGAATTCAGACTTTAAAGTGCAGATGTGAAGTGGGGCTCCAAATCAAGCACATGCAAAGTTAGGACAACAAAAAATCCTGCTGGTTTCCACTCAAGGCAGGTCAGAAAAAGGAAAAACTGCAGAAAAGTTCCTGATCAAAATTCTATTAATTAATTGCTAAAACACATACGTAACAACGGTCTTTATAAGAACAGCCTTTGCGGTTGTATTTCCCTTTTATTCTTAAAATATATACTATTTATAGTTGCTGTCACAAGCATACATCTGCAGACAACCTGCAACTTTACTTACTTTAACACACTGAAGAACCAGTTACTTAAATGCACCAACATTGTACAGCTTTTAATTTTCATCTTTGTTCACACTGTGTTGAGGAAGTGTTGGTTCAGCTCTACACAATGCTTATACTGCATTATGTTGAGGTGTTTTTAACGTTATGTCAGGAAACGTTCACACATGCAGGTGCAATCTAATGTGACATCACTAATTACAGCCTTGAAAATCTCCACTGAGCTAAATCAAAATATTCCACTCTGTCAGTGTCGGCCAAAAGGAACATATTAGAATTCACAAAGGCTGGATTTATTATTTATTGCAGGCCCGTTGTACTGGATTGCATTACTGCATATAGCTGCACCCTAATTAACCTCTTTCTCAGTGGACAGGGACGAACTCTCACAACGTGGACGAATGCAGGGCAGACAGTTCCCTAATTCTTATCTCATCCTCTTAACTGTATTGTTTAAAAGAAAGAAATGCAAGTGAATGAGTGGTGTTCATTAAATTCACTCAATCTCTTTCCAGTCTATTTCATGTAATGAACTTTGAGTGACAAGTTTAGCAGAAAAGCCAGTCCGAGATGCCAGTGTTATCTGTAACGCACCCTCATGTATCATCTTACTAGATCATACTCTTTCTTTCTTCCATAACATCATTAACATGAATATTTTTTAAGATTTTGTTGCAGCAGTTTCCTTTTAGGATCACCACACGTCCCCTATTTATTGGTTCACCCAGTTTTTCCATTAAGATCAAAACTCCTTATTCTAACCCTACCCATTTTTTCACATCACCCTTTCAAGCACCTCGTCCACCTGTGATATTCTGACATTCAAAAACTCCTAGTACTCAAGCCTGAGAGAGTTCCTGGCCCTACAGACCCTGAGACCATGCTCCAGTAGCTGCATATAAGTCAGTTTATTCGGATTCTTCCACTACCAGATGCTTGGCCGTCCTTTCCCCGAGCTGAGAGGTCGTCACTCCACACGGTCGTGACTGCTCCTGGCTTGCCGACTGAGAAATAACCTTCCCACCTGAGGCAGAGCAGATAATTTAACACTCAGAGTCTGTTAAAAATCCCATCCTCCATATCACAAGTATTTCTCTCCACTGAAAGTTTTCAGAAGTCCATTGAGAGCAAACTTTTACTTTTTTTTTTTTTAGTAAAAGTTAACCCTCTTTCCTCAGCTTTTTATGTATGTCAAGTTACTCTTATGTACTGTCAGTGACCAGTTTTTTTTTAGCTTCATCCAGCTAAAACTAATGCAGTCTAATAATCAGAGGTACAGTGCAGCCTAACCTTGATCACATTTCTGTTTGAGAAATATCTATTCGACTGTGTAGTTATTTTAAAAAATACATTGTCTGTGTTGCAGCTATGACTCATAAACCAGTAACTTGGACTGTGTATACAGTGTTGTGAGGAAGTATTGGCCACCCCTACAGAAATCTTCTATTTTTTGAATATTTGTAACACTTAAATGTTTTAGATCATCAAACTAATTTTAATACAAGACAGCTGTGGTGTCCGATGTTCTGTCTCATAGGTCAAAGGCTATTTAATCTGGGGTTTGTCATCCCTAAACCAAAGGTTAACTTTTGAGTAATATTGAGTTGTGATAAGATAAGGATCCTTGTGGGATAAGAAAGGGACCCTCTCTTCTATGTCATGTGGGTTGTTTCTTCACTCCTTAATAAGTAACTAATGACCTATTGTGTATGTAAACCCCTTCCCCTATATAACTGGGCGAAAGAACCCATTTCAGGGTGGATTCCATCTGGCTTGAATCTCACCCAGACAGACCATTGTGCCTGAAGATCCTGTACTTGTTTCAATAAACTCTTATATATAACAAGACAGTAAAGGCAGAGAATTTCTTCATCCCTCTTCACATCATCGCTACAAAATATCCCACAAGAACTTGGCGTCACGAACAGGATCGGTTGTGGCCTGCGCTCCTACAGATGGCTTTCTGATGTGCTGACTTTGCGCCACGGACGACAAAAGGGTGAGTATTTCTCATGTTTTTGGGAGCTGGTCTGCTCGTTGGGACTGTCTGTTTGCTGCTGGTCACACCGCCAAGAATTAGATGTGTGTATGCGCCATGGTGTGTTGTTGGGTGCAGTGGTTCTCTGTTCTAAATTGCAGTAAGGAAATAATAGTAAGATTAAAAAAGTTTAACCCAAGAAAACACAAAACGCAGTTTTTAAATGATGATTTAATTTATTGAAGGACATATGCTGTCCGGACCCACCTTACCCTATGTGAAAAAGTAATTGCCCCAATTAGCCACCATTCTAACAAATGACCACATTCATTCAGCAGTTGGGTTCATTTTCACCAGCCACACTCACGTATTATTACTACCAGGCTTGCTGAATCTAAACATCACTAAATAGAATGTGTCTGGTGTTGTGAAGTAGCTAAAGGGTCTCAAAAAGCAGCACATGATGCCACGTTCTAAAGAGATCCAAGAACAGATGTAAAACAAAGTGATTGATATTTATCAGTCTAGAGGGTTACAAAGCCATTGCTGAGGCTCTGGGACTCCAGAGAAGCACAGTGAGAGACATTATCCACAAATGGAGAAAACATGGAACAGTGGTGAACCTTCCCAGGAGTGGCCAGCCTACCAACATTTCTCCAAGAGTGCATCGATATATCGATATATGTCACAAAAGAACCCAGACGAACCTCAAAAGATCTACAGACCTCACTGGCCTCAGTTTAAGGTCCATCTACATGATTCCACAATAAGGAAGACACTGGGTGAAAATGGATTCCATGGGAGAGTTGTAAGACACAAACCACTACTGACCAAAAAGAACATAAAGGTTCGTCTGGCATTTACAAAACAATATCTAGGTGAGCCCCAAGACTTTTGGAGTAACATCCTGTGGACTGACGAGTAAAAGCTGGAACTTTTTTGAAGACATGGGTCTATTACATCCGGAGTAAAGCTAATACTGTATTCCACAAGAAGAACATGATACCAACAGTGAAATATGGTGGTGGTAGTGTGATGGTTTGGGGCTGCTTTGCTTCCACAGGACCTGGATGACTTGTTATAATTGATGGAGCCATGAATTCTGCTCTCCATCAGAAAATCCTCCTGGAGAATATCCACCCATCAGTTCATGACCTAAACCTCAACACAAATAGTTTATGCAGCATGAAAAAGACCCAAAGCATACAAACCAGTTTACGTTTGAGTGGCTCAAAAATAACTAAATTTAAGGTTTTGGAGTGGCAGAGTCAAAGTCCAGACTTCAGTCTAATTGAGATGCTGTGGCAAGACCTTGAAAGGACAGTTAATGCTTGTAAACCATCTAATGAGACCAAATTAAAACTATTCTGCAGAGAAGAGTGGGTCAGACTCCCTCCATGGTGATGTAAAAGACTGATCACAAGCTGTAACAAACATTTCACTGCAGTTGTTGCTGCCAAGGGACCAACTAATTATGAGGTTTAGGGGGGCAAATACTTTTTAACAGGGGTGACATAGGTTTTCAATAATTCTTCAATAAACCATAACTTCAAAACTGCTTTTTGTGTTTTGTGGGTTATCTCTGTCTAATATTCAATAAACATAAATATTAGTTTGATGATTTGAGACATTTAAGGGTGAGAAATATTTAAAAAGCAGAAGATTTCTCTAAATTCTTTTTCACGGCACTTTATGATTTTTATGTTTTTTAAAAATGAACAATTAATTTTGTCCTCTTTTTTTTCCAGCAGTGCAGTGCAATTTTAATTCTAACTTCTCCTTTAATCAAAAAATTCTGCATATGTGTTCAATTTCAAATTAAAAAGGCCAGCATGCCCACAATTTGAATTGTGTGGGTGACCTCTTTTTATTTGTCTTTATATATGTGTTTTATATAATCTTTTTCTTCTGCTTTTCTATTTGCTTTTAAAAACATAATATCATTTGTACGAGGGTTCTACATTTGTTCTATTTTTGTGTGATATCACATTGATGAGATGAACCCAATGACAGGTTAAAGTACATTTACAAAACCTGGTCATTTAAATAGAAATTCTCAATTTTGTATTATATCCAGTCCAGATGTGACAAATACAGTGTAAAATCCAACCACTCAGCTATGTCACTTTACTTGTGACACATGTTGTTTCTCACCCTGCAGGGTTATACCCGTGATTATGATCAGTTCATTTCCGTATAGCGGACGTACACATCATATCTCTCATAAAGTAGTAACTATTGGTCACTACAGATTATACTTTACCTTCAGATATAGAAACAGTTTTATGCCCTCATGGGATCTCACAGAGTAATTAATTATTGTCATTTGGTGTCCTCTTCCTATCTACTCTGTATATGCACAGATCTGCCACAACATTATGACCACTGACAGGTGAAGCGCATGACACGGATCATATTGGTACTATGTGGTGTTCTGATGGAAAACCTTGGATTTTAACATCCATGTTGATGAGACTTAGACACCCAAATAAACATTGTCCCACAACAAACACACTCCCTCATGCAAATGGAAATCCCAAATGTCACTGGCCTACCCCTGCAGGAAAATGCACCCCACCACATTGAAAAAACATCAAACAATCAGGAACATGTTGAGGAACATGACAATGGCCCAACATGTTGATTTGACCTCCAAACTTCCTACACCCCATTCTGATCAAGCATCAACAGGATGCAGTGGAACAAGTTTGATTGACAGAGGCCCCACTGCACAAGCCAGAGTACCCAAAGGATCCAGTGCCCTGGTCCTGGTTCCAGACCCCATAGGACACCCTGAGAGGTCCTCTTGTCCATATCCAATGGTTCAGAGCATTTTTGAGCACATAAGGGGGACCAAGACAATATTAGGCAGGTGGTCATAATGTTATGCCTGATAGGTGTACAGTCTAAATCAGTGGTTCTCAACTGGTCCAGCCTCAGGACCCACTATGTCTCTATTAATAATAGTCGCAACAAAAATTGTTGAAGTTTGCTGTTCCTGTTAACAAATTAAGGTTTATTTGGGTGCAGTCTCAATGCATTTTGATACAACTTAAAAAATTTGGCTTCTTTTTTTTTGCTCATTTTGGTATATTTGGACGTTTTTGCCAAGTTTTTGAGCATATTTTGGCCAATTTTGACAGATTCGGAGCACATTTTCATATATTTTTGGGATGTTTTAGCATAAATTTCTCCAATAAGCTGGCAGAGCCAAATCTAGAGGTAACAGTGGGCAACTACTGGTGTCACCACCACTAAATATCCTGCTACTGAAAGCAAACTGTGTCATAAGAAACACGTCCTTTAAAATAAGACTTTATACCACTACTTTTTTGGGGGGTGGGGGGCATGCTTCTGTGACCCTCTAAAAATGGCTTCGCGACCCACTTTTGGGTCTCGACCCACCAGTTGAGAACCACTGGTCTAAATCATCCTACAGCTGTCTGAAAAGATTCCCTAATGTGTTTATAATCCTCCACATAACATTAGCATTGCTGGGATTAGACGAGACAGTAAATCGTTGCGTGCCTCCAAAGGATTCATTAATAAAATTATCCCCCACCCAAAAAAAACTGGTAGCTGCTCACTTCACTGTAATGCTATTGTTTGTCCACTAGAGAGCAGCAGAGGACATGAAGCAATTTATGAGACAAAAATAACAGAAGAAATAAATGAAAAGGAAACAGATTGTCGCCCTCTGTTCTCCAACTACTGCCCAGTTTTGTTTTGTTTGTGATGGAGCTGTGTTCCCTGTTCAGTTCAGTTTTATTCAGTACTGACAGGTGCAAACTAGAATTACAGACAAGCAGTTAATTGTTTTGTTTGTTCATTTCTAGTACAGAAACGTGGGTTCAAGTTTTACTGTCCAACACTGTACAAACCAAACTCCTTCTGCTTCTATGTCACTGCCCATTTTCCAGTCTTTGTTTGTTTGTTTTGTTTTGTTTGCTTGTTCTTCTACCAACCAACTCTCTCAGCAGCTTTTGACGTCCATCAAAATATGCATCTTTTCCCCCCTCTCCTCTTTTATTCTTGCCTCGCACAGCACCGACACAGACACACGCCACCGCAGCCCTCCACGGGAGAATTCTGCCATGCTGTGTAGATTGGGTGTCCCAGGGTGATTAACTATTAATATGGAGCTCAGGTAACACACCTGATATCTGGGGGGGGAGGAGGGAGAGGGAGGAGGGGAGGGAAGAGGAAGAGGAGGGGGCAGGCAGAAAGACAATAGCATCGGAAGAGAGAGAGAGAGAGAGAGAGAGAAGGGGGAGAAAAGAGAGAGTGAAACAGAGAGGAATAGTGTACAGGGGCGAAAGAGACACATGATGAGCGAGACCGAAGGCAGTTAATAGACTAATGGAGAGCGAGCGGTCGCACATGCTTCCAATCCCCTCCTGGATTGGAGGGTCCGAGTGGACGCTCAGGCCTCGGTGGCCAATGGCTGTGCTGTGTGTTGTGATGACTCAGGGCATAGCTGAGGAAATGGGATGGAGAGGGCAGTGAATGTATCGAAAGAGATGAGCAGTGTGTGTGTGTGTGTGTGTGTGTGTGGAGAGCAGATGCATAAAACAAATGGGTCACTGTTGGAGAAGAAGCATCCATTTGTCTTTAACTGCACACATCATGGCCCTGCTCTCAAATGCCCCCGGCACCCCTTCTAGCCCCCTCTCCTCCCAAAATTACTTTGCATTCCCCTCTGTTCAAGCGTGTTTACCGTGTAAACAGACCCACGTCTTTGTGTGACGGTTGAGTTCTGCCGTCAGCATAATGTTCAATGAACTCACCCCCTTTAAATTCTTAACCTCCACCTCTTTTCCACCTGATAAGCATCTGTCCTTCCTTGACTGTTTGCAGGTGGGGAATTAACCCAACCCCCCCTTTTCCAACAGCTTTCTCAGCTTCACAGCATAGCGTCTATAGAATGAGGCCCCGTGTTTGTGTAAATGAACAGTTTGCTGTATAAAAACAACAGTCATCCTCCACATTAATATCAGTTTGAACTCTTTTGAGTAGAAAACACACACATACACACTAAGAACTGGTGCAGATGTTGTAATACAGACACACTGCAGTCCATTTTCATCAATATCTATATTAGGTGGGTTAATTACCCCAGCTTATAATACAGTTCTAGTAGTGTCTGGCTTTCTTATTGCATTAGTAACACTGCAGCCTTAAAATGTGTTACATTCAAGTACAGAAGTGTTTTCTATACTTTCTATAGGGTTTAATCCTTAATATGTAATCTACAACCTTAAATAACACTGCAGGATCTTGACTGCAATGTTTTATTCTCTTAGGTTACTTTTGTAATTCCATTTACTGTCCTTTTTACTGGACGGCAGCGTTGTCTCAGTTGTGCTACATAAAAACCCTTTCATGACTCGACTGGTTCATCTAGGCTTTTTTTTTTTGCATGTTTGTGATCTCACTTGTTGAATTTGTTTTCTAATTTGTTTCACTGTGAAGCGCTTTGCAATGCAGTTTTCGAAAGGTGCCGCACAAATAAAGCCATCATGATTACCAGTATGTGGTTTTAGTGCTGAATTCCAGCATTATCTTCATTTTCCCAAACTTCAATCCTGTAAGAAGCACACACAAAAGTTGTGAAGGTGAAATAGAGAGACAGAACCTTGGAAAGCTAATTAGGATCAGTGTATGATTTTAAAAACATCAAGATCATTTTGCACACTTTTGTTTCTTCTTGTTTGTAATATTCTAACCGTCTCTTTACCCACCAAAAAATACGTTGGTCAACCTCGGTTAGTTCAGAACTCAGCTGCCAGGCTTGTTTTTTGTGTGTTAGGATGGATTTTAAGACTCTACTGATCACTATCTAAGACCTTAATGGTGTCTCCCAGTTACATTTAGAACCTTTTAGTACACTAAGCACCAGTCTGGTCTGGTCTGTTCCTGTGGTCAGATGAAAGCTAAAGGGGACAAAGTGTTTGAACCATCTGCTTTAAGAAATCCGACTAAGGACATACCGAGGACTCAGACAGGTTTTTCTAATTTATGTGATTATTTTGTTTCCTTTTAGCTCTCTTTTATTGTTTTCTGGTGTTCATCTGTTTGTCTGTCTGTTAGCAACTTTATGTGAAAAGTTATGCATGGATTTTGATGAAATTTCCAGGAAAGGTGGATAATGAGACAAAGAACAGATGATTAGATCTTAGTAGTGATCTGGATCACCGTCTGGATCCAGGAATTTTTTGGCAGGATTCTTTAACATTCCGGATACTATGATCCAGAACAGGAAAAACTAGAGGGCCTGTGGAATGGCCATCACTGTAAGGCAACAGATGAAGATACAGACATGCAGCCAACACCAACATGTAGCTGAGACTCTGCTGAATTAGGATAACAGACCTGTTGTATAATCAATATCTATGGAGCTAGATCCAGAAGATACCGCCATTACCGAAAAAGTGATTTTGGTGAATAACTATTGAACTAATAATGACATCAGTATGAATCCAGATGCTAAGGATATGTTTTCTTGGTTAAAGAATCTAATATTGTAGATAAATCAATCCTGGGACTATTATTTCTGGGTGTAAATCCCAATATGGGGTGAAATGAGCTGCTTGGCGGAGGTCTGCGCTCTCCGAGTGCTTTTGTAGCTTTTCTGCCTCTTTTGTGTTGATTTTATAAAATTTGTTGTGCTTTTATTTGTCGTTAATTCTGATGATTTTATGAGATGTCTGATGTGAATCGCTTTGTAAATTTTTGAAAAATTCTCTCTAAAAAAATAATAAGAATTCTTTTTATTCTTCTTCCTATTATCATTAATAATAATAATAATAATAATAATAATAATAATAATAATAATAATGATAATAATAATAAAGTAAAGCACTCAATAAATAAAATGAACTCGACTTTGATTTAATAGATGGATCCAGGTAAGATGACGTCAGGCAGGTAAAGGTGAATCAAACCAACCTCTGACCTCTCTGACGGTATCCTCACAGATGAAACCACCTGTCTGAGCTGCTCCCCTCCCTCACTGTGTCTTACTCATTACAGCCACTGTGTCAGGTTTTTATTTTTTCCTCCTCCTTTCTGCCACTCCCTTCCTTATCAATCTTGCACCATAGTCCCGCCTTTCGCCAGCCCTGTGAAAGGGACTCCCGACTCTAATGCTCCTCTCCGCTCGTATTCGGTTCCCGGGGACCCATTTTACTTTGCAGGCACTTTTTCCGAGCCCTGGGCCCCTTATTTTGTGTTAAATTCTGCCGGGACTACCGCAGCTTACTCTAACAGAGCTACACACAAGTGTCAAGGTAAGGTGAACTTAATGGTGCGTGTTGCGACAGGTGTACCTTGAACTCAGCCCGGCTAACTCCACCAAACTGTCTCGTTTTTCAACTCGTGTGGTTTCGTACATTCAACTAATGTCGTGCAAAGTTGACAGCGAGGATTTTAAACGTCATTTGGATGTTATTTAAGTTCACTTGAAACAAGTGCGACAATCGAAACTGCCTCCCCCCCTCCTCCTCCAACACCGGAGACGCAGGTGTAGCCAGGTAGCTGTGGTGCGTTCAGGAACCTTTTCTCAATCGAAAATGTCCCCACGGGCGGTTACAGATTTGTTAAAAATGTATTTGTGAACTGATTATGGTTTTATTTAATCTCATGTTGTGCTTTTATCTCAGTCTTGGATATATTCTGTGGGGGGAAAGTTTTATTCTAATGCTTCTACTCTGCTCATTTTGTTCCCTGAAGTGTCTGAACGACCTTAAGGTTGTATGTGTTTGACCTTTTTTTTTAATGTCCACTTCAGCCATCTTGCCAAACTGTGCTGCTAGTTTGAGTTACTTATCAGCCTGATAGGAAACTTGATTTGTATGCGACACTTTATTGTTCCATTACATCTGTAGGGAGGTTACAGTGGGTCGTCCTTTGTGACTTGATAAACCTGAAGTAGCCTTCCTAACCCTTTTACCCCCTTTGGTTTTTCCTAATCACACACCAAGGCTCCTGTTCGACCAATCATGTTACACCAACAGGTGGAAGTTGATGGCGTGATGTTTTAAAATAACATGATGCGTATCTTCCTTTAAGATATGCATGTCACTGCCATGCATGCTGTCATCCACCCTGACCTGGACGGCGACTGAGTTCAATTCTATCCTTCAGAAATTCCCAGCGGCATTAACACCCAGACTATGTGTTTGTGTCCTGAGGTGTGCCTTTACCCAAAGCCAACCCTTATTCTAAAGGATCAAAGGATAAACCCACCTAGATTGAGACAGCCCTGCCACACTTGAGAAACTGTTTACCTGCGCATTAAGATTGTTAAATATTCCTTCAGGCACACATGAAGGCTTTAACAGACGTTCATTGGGGCTCCTTTATTTGTTATACTAATGAGATGCTGTTGATAGTCGCTGGCATTTTGCTGCCAACGACTGCAGTGCCTCAGTCTCCTTTCTTTATGCGTTTATTTGGTGTAACAACTATCAACTCTTGGAAACACGGAGCCTGTCTGACCTGTTCTTGTGTGGCCGATTGCTGTGGTGTAGCACAGGCATTACCACTATGAAAGCAAGGAAATAGTAAGTCACGTGTAAAAAGAAATGTCAAAGGTAAGGAGAAAAAAAGTGTATAGGAGTTAAATAGAATTTTGATTTTATATCTGGATTGTAGAATTAAATAAAAAAAAAACAGCCAGGACTGTTCATATTCCAAATGCTAAAGGCTGCATAGTCCATTTTGCAGTGATATTCTCTTTGTCTTATGTGGAGATGAATAATCTGCCCTGATGAAATTTACTAGTCGACTTTATCTGTATTCAGCACACCCTTTGTGTCAGATGCTGATGAAGCTTTAAGAGATAAAGGCCTGCAGAGAGACCATGTTGCCATTATAAACAGCATCTCCTGTGTCTGAGCATGGGAAAGTCAAGTGTTTTTTTTTTCCACTTAGATTCTGTTTTCACCAAAATTCGAGCTCTGAAGGCTCTTGACCTTAGCTTAACTTATCTGTGAAGGGCTCTGCTGCCCCCTTTCATCTTGGAGTTAAGAGTACAAAGTACTACTCGTCACGTATTTGTCGTTAACCTTTTGCAGATTTGACCTGATGTGTATTTTCACACATACATGCACTGAGATATTTCTGTTAGTTACGCTGATATAGAGCCCTTGGGCCCCGGCTATGTGCTGGCATGTTGGATTTCATTATCAGGATTTTACTTTTGATATGATAAAAATGTCCGGCTGCGGTTAATGATTCTATCACACCATACAACTTTTTGACAGGTTACAAATCTGTCTCCTGTCTGTGAACTTTGTAGTATGACTTCAAAGCTGACATGATCTGTGTCTAAACCCATTTTGTCCCTGCAGTGTTTGTCTTTCTTTTTTTTTAATTCGAGTGTGACTTCTCTAAAGTAGCCAGTCTTGTCCTTCAAAGGCCCCACTTGGGTTCTTTTGCAACAAACAAATGTAAGATCAGTTTATCTCGCTGCACTTTAAAGATACGAGGCTAAATAAATAGCTCAGGCTGACTGGTGTTTGACTTAATAGCAGTTGTTGGACGTCACATCTCCCCTCTCAGCAGGGTGCACTGAGCTAATGAACCCCCACTGTGGAAGCGGCAAGGCTGCTCCTCCCGCTGAGCTAAATCAAGAAAATGTTCATCTAGATTAGGGTATTAGAGAGTGTTAATCGCTGTATAATTACCATCTTGCATCTGAATGGAGGAAAATTCTTCCTGCCGAAGCTGTAATTGGCTTGATTTTCAGTAATACTCAACAGAAAGCTGTAATGCAAGCCAATTAATTTAAGATGATTACAGCGTTATGGTTTATAATCGTTGACATTTTGTCTGTTGAAGCCAACATGGTGGTTGGTTACACAAAAACTGCCAATTATGTTGTTTTGTTTCTCACTTATGTTCACGTTATTTTGCTCTTAATCCAAAGAAAAGATCAGTTCGCAGAGAACATCGGCTTTTGTATCATTCACTGGTCTGTGAGAGCTACATTTACAAAATATTTTTAAGTCTGTGCCGTACCTTAAAATGCGGCATTGAAGGAATTGCAGGCAGTTTTTTCGAGTTTGAACTGTGGATTTTAAAGCAGGCTAGGGTTGTAAAAATCAATATGACAATATCAGTAGTACGTGATATGTAGCGCAGTGCAGCAAATGCTTGTACAGTCATATAAAATAATCCAATTAATGTTCAGCGAGTGATGAACTGTTTCTCACAGTCAAACATCAGAAAATATTACATTTTCATGCAACAGAAATATATCTTGACAGTCCTATTCTTCTTAAAGCAGTGTTTGTGTGTTGATATTAATGTATTCAGTTTTAATGTAAATCCATAGTAATCTAAATGTGATGTACGATCAGATGGAGGCATTCATTATTGATTCTATTCTACCATACATTTTTATCATTTAATGGCATTTTAGTTGATAAGATAAGCAATATCATATAACAGTATGAACGCTGCACTGCTGTATGCCCAAGCTCTCACCTTCTGACCATTTTATTACACACTATTAACAACTTTGCTCACAAACTTTGTAGGAAATGCTCACATTGTTTTAGCACATTTTCATCTCCCCTTTGTCTTTATCTTATCATTTCGCATCCTTCAATTCTTTCAATCCGGATAATTTCCTCAGCTGTCGCTGTGTGCTGGGTAACCAGACTCCCTTGTTAGTAACCTAAGTCATGACGCATCACAGTCGTCAGACAGTGGCTGGTTTCTATAGTTACCGTCAACAGTCTGGGCTGAGAAGTGTTTGTAACGATATACTCAGGACAATGCTAAACAAAATGGTGGCCACCTCGAGTCCTTCTGGTACCAGGCCCCAGCTGTTTGCACAGAGAAACTCCATATTGTGAACAAACAGGTGGCTGATGTAAATTATAATCCTGTTTAAAGGAGATCAGGAGATAGTCAACAGAAACGACGAGGGCCGTGCCATTCGATATAGATTCAAGCCTAATGGTAATGCAATCATGAGATATTGGTCATCCAGAGATAAAGCGTAATGTGAGAGATATCTTGTGGGGCTGACGGAAGGAAAAATAACTTTTTACCTTTACTGGTTCACACACTGAATAAGATGCAGGATGTGCTCTTGACAGGTCCTCAGTCTGACACATGAAGATATAGAATCAAATCCACACCTAAAGGCACTTCAAATCGAATGTATGAATTCTCCAGTGCTCCTAAAGAAGATGTGGACTAATTCATGTACTATATGCTGTACGCTATTAGCATCATATAAAAATCAGTGGACTTCTCATTTTGCTGTGCAAAAATTGCTTCTGGCTTTATTGTGTGCTTTACTCACCCAACTCCTTCATCTTTTGGTTCCAAAGCCACAAATACACAGTTTGCTCATACTCATGTAGTGTAACTTATACATTTCCCCCTAAATGTCAGCACATTCCTTCAGGTGTAAGACCTTTGGGAATAAGGGTTAGTCTGGGTTAGTCATTGATGCTAGAAAAAACCCGGATAACCGAGTTTTCCGGTGTTGATCATTAATCCAAGTAAGGGAAAGAATGAGTGTAGGTGGGCTCAGGCTATGACATGGTGGCATGAGAATGGTTCTTTGTGCTTGCGTTTGTGAATAGAGTGGACGGAGGTTTAGAATGACGTTGGTGCTACCCACGCCATGTCAGTGACGGTCGTGCGCAGAGTGAGGAAGACTGAAGGGGTGGATTTAAAATACATTGGGGAAAAAAGTAATCAGGAAAAGTACGCTAATGAGGCTAAAACATGTGTACCAGCACAAAATACCACTTAACATGTATGAGAGAACTGAAGTCAAGTTGGGCACAGCTGAATTCATTTCCAGACTTGAGGTTTGGCGAGTAGGAAAAAAAGATTGTGATCTGTGTGGAACTGTTGGCTCTTCGCATCATGTGACTCATAAAAGATGTTCCAGAGTAAGGTTTATAGAGCAGCTCAAGCTTTAAGACAACAAGCTGATGCCATTTAATGAGCTGTTCTTTCCGTCGGTCCTTACCTGTAATTTTATGTCAGGTTCATCCCTGAAGATGCAAGAAATACAGTGTTTCACCCCATTCCAATGAATAATTCCCAGTATTTAGTGTATAATGTATGATACATTTCTTTAACCAGTTACTGTGCCTGTAAATCAGTAGTGGTTAATATTTGTACTATGACATTGCATTTTGTTGTCTGTCCTCTGTTTTCAATTTGATGTCTTACATTGCTAACATTTGCCCATTTTCTAAAACTATTTCAGCCATGCTACTACCCTCCTCACTACTACTCCTCCTTGGCCTCCTCACATGGAGTCCCAGTGCAACATGGGCTGCTAAAGTGATTGTGGTCCCACCCATCATGTTTGAATCACATCTCTACATCTTCAAGACGCTGGCCACGGCTCTACACCAGGAGGGCCATGAGACCCATTTTCTAGTTTCAGAGGGTCGCGAGGTCCCGCCCTCTCCTCACTACCATTTACAGCGCTATCCGGGGATCTTTAACAGCACCACAGCCGACAATTTCCTCCAATCCAAAGTCACCAACATCTTCTCAGGCCGCCTGACATTTCTGGAACTGTTTGACATTCTTGACCACTACTCTCAGAACTGTGATGCTGTTGTTGGCAGTGTTGAAGTAATGAACCGCCTGAAAGAGGCCAAGTTTGACCTGCTGCTAGTGGACCCTAATGAAATGTGCGGCTTTGTGATCGCTCATATCCTGGGTGTGAAATATGCTGTGTTCAGCACAGGCCTGTGGTACCCTGCAGAGGTTGGAGCCCCGGCCCCGTTATCATATGTGCCCGAATTCAACTCGTTGCTGACAGACCGCATGTCCCTGATGCAGAGGATCACAAACACAGCTGTTTACCTGGTGCAGCGCTTTGGAGTCCATTACATTGCATTACCCAAGTATGACCGGATTATGAAGAAACACGGAGTAACGCCTCAAGTGGCCATGGCTGACTTGGTGCAGGGCAGCCGGCTGTGGATGCTCTGCACGGACATGGCTCTGGAGTTCCCCAGGCCCACCCTTCCACATGTGGTGTACATCGGGGGCATCCTCACTAAGCCCCCCAGCCCACTGCCACAGGTCAGTACCAAGCAAGTCACACAGCTGACACGCATAGGATGACGAAGATTTTTTTGTACTTTATCACAGTGACTCAGAATCATAAATCAGTCCTACACAGTGATGTGAAACATTACCCACAATGGCCCACACCCAGAGTTGTTAAAGTTATACTTATATTAAGGCAAAATGTCTGATGATTGACAAATTCTCAGGCGTGTCATCTCATGCTATGAAGTATACTTTATATTGTCATATTGCTCAACATTACTTCAGAGTCGGTGTTCCTCTTTCTAGGATGCTCTTATTAATTTCTAGGTCCTAAAATCAAAGTTTCATAAATGTGTCTTCATGTAGTGCTTGTAGTGTCCAGACATAAAATGAATGCTTAAGCCACTGGTGACAGAAGGACGGCAATACAGTGGGTAATTCACTGTAGCAGAGTTTGACTTTGCCATTATGCAAATGTGTGGGCAAATGTGTAGTTTCACAGGCAGGATGGCCGCCCATATTGTTCCCCAGGCCCTTCGCTGACTTGGGAGAAGCGTATCTATTTGTATTCATATATGGTGCAGGCACTTGCACGCCTTATTTTTCCATTGACCATTTGCAGCAGTCCTCTTGGACACGTTTCCTTTTTCAGCATGTGTGCATTCTGTGTGTGCACCGTAAGGATATCAAGAGATTTCCCCTTAAATGAAGCAGTGAGAACCTGTTTCTTATGAATTCATTCATCTTCTGACAACTTGTTTCTGTTTTATAAAGTGAATTAATTGTTCAAAGCATGCCCCAAAAGAAATAACCTTTTTCAAAAGTGATAACAATGGATTCATCTGCAGATTGTGTTCTCAATTTATCATTTTGTTTGTAAAATCTTCGGAAATGGTGGCAATTTCTGATAGTCTAAATATATTATGAGTTACTTTTTATTCATGTCTGAGAGAAGCATGAAATCCTCATGTTTGAGAAGCATAACCAACAAATTATTGGCACGTTTGCTTAAAAACATGACTAAAATGATTGTTTGATGATGAAAATAGCTGCAGAGTAATTGATCCGTTGTTGCAAGCCATCACTTGTTACATCCCTAAAACTTAGCTGCAACATTTGTTGAATCTTACATCAAATTTCTGTTCATTACCTCGTCTCTGTGCTTTCTCATCTCGTCATGTTATTTCCTCCCTACTGTCCTCACAGTCTGACCAATACTTTGAGGACAGTAGGGAGGGTATCTACCCTTGCTTGCCCCCATTGTCCATTTAATCACTTGGTATATCTTATTATCACGTCCTGCTACAAAGCGAGCCTTTATAGACGGGACTGGTGTGAGGATGGGTTTGGGTTGAATGGACATGGTGGATTTTTAGCAGAGAGGGAGGAGATTCATGGAGAGCAGAGGCGGGTAGTGATGGGGGTCCGTCCAGCGTTTGGACACTGGGAGCGCGGGCCGTCGGTATCTGCTGCGGGGGGCTTTAGGAATGCCACTCCGGCCAATAGGGAGCATTGTGCTGTGTTGTGTGGAGGGAGTTATAATGGAAGTGGAGGGAGAACGAGGCCATTGTTCCGGGCAGAACTCTGGGGACACTGAGACTCTTTTATGGGGTCACTGAGGCTGCGTTGTAGGGACAGTAGGGCTGTGCTGCTGGGACACAGAGCCCAGTGTGCCCCTGAGGTTGGTCAGTGCCAGGGCCGACCTTAGCTGCTGCAGCTGGACCGTTAGCCTCCCTCTCTCTCTTGTTACTCCAACATGGCTGCTCCCTGATCAGTCCTCAGCTACTGTCGGGCAGTATATCCTCGCTTCACATGTTGAAATAAGTATTTTACTATACAGTGCACTGTATTACAATATCTCTTACCCCAACAGTGGCAACTTACTGCAGGTTTTGAAGACGTAGATTTACTAGGTAATGTGGATAACTTCATCTTAGAACTCATCTCTTGCTACCAGGAATGGGGCCCTGGCGGAGGAGGAAATGCTTTCATTTTTCTAAAGGCATGTCTCTAGCTTTCATCACTTCAGAGTAGCTGTCAACTGGTAGGAACCGATGATGTTTACAGACTTCATTCCAGCAAATGTTTATTGATATAACATCGAAAAATTTAATTAGGACCTTTTAAACAGTGCTCATAAGGTCTTCCAAGGAGATAGTTACTGTTTTCTTACTATGTAACCAATCTGTGCGATGAGCTAACCTGCATTGACTTCATAGGGATATTACTGTATTTTCCAGTTTCAAACTTGTAAATACTGTTCACGTCACCATCCAGGTAGTAATTATGGTTTGGAGCTCTGAAATATAGGATGTTGCTTTAAAAAAAATACAGAATTGTCTAAAAACAAGGCAGCATGGCTACATCACCTCAGCGCAGTACCTCTTTCATGATAACTATTTTGGTACGGTTTCTGGTGAAAATAGCTTCAACGAAAACAGCTATTTGTTGTTTACTGAGACATTGTTTCTATGTGTGGCTGTGTCTCGAGTAGTACAGTTGTCCGTTAAAAGCATGGTTGGTGAGTTGACCTCCTGCCCTTCCTTTAAGATGCTAAACTCCAAGTTGCTTTTGATGGTAGTTGAGCACCCTGCATGGCAGCTCCACCTCCACTGATGTGGGAGAATGTGGAACACATTGTAGAGCACTTTGTAGAACCCAGCTGAGGTTAAAAGGTGCTATATAAGTGCACACCATTTACCATTCAAGAGAGACAAGCTGCTGCTGAGTTTTCAAAAGAAATTCTTTTATCTCCATTATAGAGAGGTGTGCAGAAATGTTGGATGTATCAGAAACGTGGTGCAAAGAAAAGTGTCTGCATGACTAGATACCCCCAAATGAGTGGAGATATCGCTTGTGTTGATTTAAGGTGAACTGACCCTTTATGTGATGATATTTATGATACAAGATTAGATGATAATGTGTGATGCGAATGTAACGGAAATTCTCATTTAGTGTCAGTTACTGTTTCTTTGGTTGTTCGATGTTTTGCTGATGATGCAGATGTTTTTTTGTCCCATTTACTGGAGAAGAAACAATAATTAAGTGTTGGTTTTTTGATTGAAATGCAGCTTACTGACATAGTGTGGTTAAAATAAGGCTAAATGATATTGACTTTACAGACTGTCAACATTAATCGCTAATCCACAATAGAGGGGTTTTCATGTTTTAATCAAAAATCCAGATATGAATTGAAGCATGTATTTCTACAGTCTGCACCAGTTGAAAAGTGATGATTAATAAATGAACTCATCATGCACTTGTCACCATAACTACTTTATTGCTTTATGGTGCGAGAGCTTCTCAGCTTATCTGCGGTCTACCATTATTATTCATTATTCTCACATTATTCAGTGTTTTTTTGTGTACTGCATCCTCTTTCATGAGACAAATTTGTACTAGTTTTATGACGTCGTCCCACTTTTATCTGTGAACCTGTAAGTCACACAGTACGTAAGTGTGAAATAAGCTCAGCTTAGTCAGGACCATAAACTTTATCGTCATGTGGGTGTGACAGAAAGGCGGAAAAGATAGCGACAGTGTTCAAAGTTTATATGAAGGCACTGTTTTATTGATGTCAGGTATTTACTTTCAACGGAGTAAAAGTAGTCACATACACTGTGGGTCATTTGAATGATTGTAATGCATGTAAAAAGAAGAGCAGGAAGGTGAAAATACAGCTCAGGCACAAATATTGCGTCGTGATGCTTCGTAGTATTATTACAAATGTTTGACAGACATGCAGGCTGTATGAGGTTTATTTTATTGCTCTTACAGTCATTTTTTCATATTCCCACAGGATTTTGAGGCATGGGTGAATGACACAGCGGAGCACGGCTTTGTGGTTGTGTCATTTGGAGCCGGAGTCAAGTACCTTTCCCATGACATTGCTCACAAACTGGCAGGAGCCCTCGCCAGGCTGCCCCAGCGTGTCATCTGGAGGTAACTCTTCTACTTCTGCTCGTACACAGCTGTCACTGTGACAGATGTGAACAGGACTCTAAAGTAGTGAGCCTCAAGTTACCGACAATCCCCCACTCAGCACTCAGGGGAGGTTTTGAATGTCACAGGACAGAGTATGTCCGCAATATTTTTTTTTTTCACGTGGACCCCAAGCTGTATAATACTGCTCTGGCACGTTGTACAATAAAGACAACACATTGTTTCCCTGAGGCAGGCTGCCTCTATAGGTCAAAGTCCATCCTCACCTCACATTAGCTCCAGGGTGTTTTCTGAGGTTATCTAGTTGATCAAACAGAAATGAGTGCTGGATCCTGACCCTCCAGACACTCTGCTCTTGCCTCCAGAAAACATACAAAAGCTAATGATGAAGACTTCACATTTTAACAGTGAAAATACTTTTGCATTTTGGCCCAGTCGCAAAATCAGAAGTGATTTATCCAACATACAGAAACATACAGATAAATACCTACATGTTGCTGTTCTGTTAGCTACACAGGTCTGGCAACATCACATTAATTTGTTATAGCCATGTGACAGGCAAAGTGTGTCTGAGATAGAGACTAGAGAATTGCTGTAGTATCTGTGCAGGTGTCTGTTACAGGGTGTGAATGCAAACATTGATGACTTTAGGATGACTTAATAACAAGAGGTCCTTTTGCACTGAGTTATCTAAATTGTTTTTGCTTTTCCAATGAGAGAAAGAAATGATTAATAGCTAATCTTTTTACAGTCAATGACACAATCCCACAGCAATGCCCTACTAACTGTGACCTGAGCAGTCAATGGTAAAAATATGAGGACACAAAGTTGGACTGATAAGAAGAGAGGAAAAAAGCGAAGGCTAGTTGCTTGCACAATGCTTTCAAATTCCTTCTGTTCGTCCTTCACTCTTATCTCGGATTTGTAGGGGTTTGTGATATATTGACCACATTGAGTGACACTGTTTTTGTCTAATTTTGAGCCCGTATTTGTCTATAGAATAGTCAATTAGTAAGCCAAATTGAGAGGTTTGAATCTATCGATCTATTCTGTCAAATATAGACTGCAGAAGCACAGCCCTTTGCCATAGTACATAAATAAGCTCTGTTCCCAAACCTGACTTTTCTAAAAGGCGTATGATGTATCTGGGTTAGTGCAGACGTTGGCAGCCAAGTAACCTTTCATTAGATGTCTGTGCCAGAATAATTACAGTTTTTCCGCAAGTATAGGTTGTTTTTTTCTGTTTTAGAATGAACTTTTTGTTTTGGCTTTGTTTTGTAACTATAGATGAGGTCTTGAAGGTTTTTATTCAGTATTATTTCATTCTGTTGAAGTTTTAGAAAACTTTAAATGTGTATTCTTACTGACCACTCAGAGATTGACGGCTGTCGGCGGTGTCTGGTTCAGGTAATACATTGCACCCATTTACTCTTAGCAGCAATGATATCACACTTGTTCCCACAATGCTTGGGGTGGGCAGTGTTACCTGTTGACCCCACAAACAAGCTCTTCAGACCTTAGAAAGAGTGGTTGTCGGAGATGTGTGCAGATCATGAAAAGAGAATCATGAAAATTGGGAGAGAAAATGCAAAATGTTTAGTTCTTTTATTTTATATAATAAAAATAATAATAGTGAAAGAAGCTAATAACAAACTAAAGCAGAGGAAGAAAGTACGTATTTCTTGTAAAGATGACACTGATAACAGATTTTTTTACAGCAAAGGAAAAAATAAAAGCTCAAGGTGGAATATGACTCCTTTTATTACATGCATAATAAACTGTTTATGTGATGTGGAGGCCTGGTTATTTTGTAAGGCCTCATACTGATGCATACCGACTTTTCTGTTAAAAGGAGGTATGTAGCAGAGGAGACTGCGGATGCACGAGGTGTGACTTCCTTAGCAACCTAGCATGCTAACAATAGGGTTTCATAGTAGGAAGTCACTGTTGTACAGACTTTAAGAGGTTTGAACAAGTTTGTCATAGTTTTTGGTACTCTGAGCAAAAAGTGCTGTATGTTGTACTAAGTAATTGTGGTAAATTATCAGTTTGGTGTGTGAACTTCCATTGGAAAATGACACACATTGGTATCTGACCAGGTCTACAGATGAAGTGGAACACTGATCGGAAAGTTGTAGCCCTTTAAAAACCAAGACTTAGTGTATGGCATTGTATGGTAATGTGGCTTTCAGTGGCCCTTCCAAACGAAGAGCATAGAAAAGGAAGAGGACTGATGAGAGGGACAAGGACGACGCCAAATGAATCATGTCATTGATAATTGGCTCCATGAATGTAGGCTTTGATTGGCAGGACAGTGAATTGGTGCTTTGTTGAAGGGAGAAAGAGAGATGAAAGACTTTGGGTTAGGGAGGGAAGTAGACAGAGATGCACAGATGGGGGTCGTAATGTAGCATGCATATGCATTGTTTGTGGAAATGCTTCCCCACACACAAGCAAGACAAGACAAGACACCAGCACACATACTTGTAATACCATACACATTCACCATAACCCGTATAAGACAGAGGGTTGAAACCTGAATGTCTGTGAGTTAACAAACAAAGCCCTTCTGCTGTTGGCTACTTGTTCAAGGAAGAAGGGATCAACTTTGAATTCCCATTTGTTTATCTCATGCACACAGAACACACACAGCACATCTTCACTGTGCATGTACAGCAGTAGTAGTGTTAGAGCTTGACTGATATTGGATTTTTAGGGCGGATAAAGTAAAAGAACAAACAGAAAAAAATATATCTTGATAATATATCGTCTGGTTTTACATACAGTTTTTATACATTTTACACATATAAATACAAAAAGCGTGAGCTGTTAACTGAATTATATATTGGAGCTTGAACCTCAAACTACTGGGAATTGCATGTTTTATTCTGTATTCTATTTTAAATGGCCTAATATTCATTAATGATGAAACTATCTTTTTAGATATATCAAAAATTAGTCCATGGTGTCATTCTAATCACTAAACCATGTAGTCTGTACTCTGTCAAGCTAGCCATGAAACTCATACTACAGATATGTTTTGAACAGCAGATTTAACTTAAACATGTTCTTTGTTCTTATCAAAATGTCATCTTAAGCTAAATATTACTGTTAAAGTGTATCGGTTACAAACAGTAATTTATTGTTCACTACTGCCATATCAAGACATGAATAAAGCCAAGCTTTTTAAATACTATTAACTGCTAATTGTTTGGTTTAGTGGGTTTCATTCAGTTCACAGTTTATTAATATAAGTTAGCATTAGTTAGAATCCTGTTATTGTTACAGTGCTTGGTGAGAGTGGACTTAAATGCCAACACATTAGCTTCCACTCAACCTTCAGCTATAAAAGTAGCTACATGGTTTGCTAGCTAGGTAACGTAGCAAATAAGGCTTAACTTAAACATGATGGTTGTCGGTGCTGCATCTCACTAACTTTTTGACAAAGTAGCGTGAAGTCCACATTGAACAGACTCAGTCCACTACTATGCCGTATTTTTAATTGCAGAAATAATGGGAAGACACGCTTCTAACCTTGAAATCTGCTACTAAACTGGCTTTATTGACAAACTATAGCCAGGTAGCTAGCTTGCTAACATAGCAAACATGATCTTGTGTCAGCATGTGTGACCTGACAGGGTTTTGTTAGACTTGCATTAAAAAGAATTATTTAAAAAGGGAAAATAATGGAGTTGTTGCTTTTTAACTTTCCAGCAATGCATTTGACAAACTAGTTAGCAACTTCCTTGTAAGACACCATTTTACTCCGCACCACTGTCTGTTTGGCTGTGATGCGAACTCTTCTTGCTGCATGTGCTGCTGAGTTTTCCCAAGGTTTTTTTTCTTCACAATGTTCTGTAAGCATTAATATTCGACAATACATATACCCATACAGATAAATCTGTACACGGATAAATCAATTTAAAAAACGACAACAAATTAGTTGTGAAGTGAAATACATAAAAATACAAATAGAGGTCAAAAATATATATGTTTATGCATATAATGTTGCATTAGCCATGACTTAGCTTCATGCAGCTAGTTTGACATTGTGGGAACTACTCCTGTCCACCTTTTTTTTTAATTAATTTCTTTGTAGTAACTTGCTAAATTCAATATGTGACCATTAAGTTTTCAGCAAACAAATGGAGACATCATAACATGTCACTTAGTTTGCCTTAAATGCTGCTGTTGGGTTGATTTTATTCATCCTCAGCAAACTATAAAATGTGTTTCTGTAATTCAAATAAAGGTCTGGTCCTAATATCAGCATTTACTCTCTCTCCAAACCTTCCCCGCTGTGCAAGGTCTTCACTTGTGCAACAGTTGGGCAGAATGTGTTAATTGGTGAACTTTAAAAGGTGTTGGTTGGTGGATTTGCTTCCTGTGTGTGTGTGTGTGTGTGTGTGCGCGCGCTAAGCCTTGCTGTAGTTTTATATATATTTGACAGACCTAAGAGTGTTGCCAATCTTTTCACTGAGCTTCGTAGGAAAGATAATAAGGGCACTATGAAAAATGTCAAAGCATTCCTTGGAAATATGAGTTGATAAAAAGTGCTTGTCAATATTTACTCGGTCACAGGTCTGACAAAAGACTTGGTTTGTGTCTGAAATAATCCCTGAGCAGACTGTACAGCTCCTTTTATTTATTTTAAAACATATTTTGAGTCTTTATTATATATTTTATATATCTTTCTACTGTAAATGTTAGTTATTGACTCGTAGTACTTATTTTTTTGTGACCAATTCGGTTGTCATTGTTTGCAATGTATGCAAATTCCTTTCATGCTTAAATCTGGCTGGCAGTAAAGACAATTCCAATTCAGATTAACTCTTATTGAATTACACAATGGTAATTTTGCATCTATAAAAGCAGAGCAGCGGTATGGAAGCAAATAAGTCTCAGATTTTGGAATTTAGAAGCCATTGAATTTGTAGCACTGAAGTTTTTGCTAAAATCCCATATATTTAAGTTCAGCTGGATCCCAAAATTTGGTATTAAAGAATTAAATCTGTAATTTCAATGCAAAAAACTGTTAAAGGCTGGAAATTCTATGGCTTTTAAATTTCAGTATCAAGATTTGCTTTTGTACAGATGGTTTCTATTGAAGCTTTAGTTGATAATGCAAAATAAAATTAATCAGTATGTGTTGGAACTTTGTTTATCGATGACTGTTGTGTGATTTATTGAGTTTCCACTATGCTGAGAATAGCTAATGGCAAAACAAGGGGGTCATTTTGGACACAACTTAAAAAATTAAACTTTAACTGCAATGGAATTGTACAAGTAGACTTCCCTGGTAGCAACATTCAATGTTCAACTGAAACACTAGATCCTTTCTAATTAAATATTACCATGACAGGAGTGCTATGTGGGCACTGTTCTACCATAATCAGCAGTCACTGATATTTTAGAAATAAATATGAAGTAAATATGAACTGCAGAATCTGACTACTTAAGGTTCAACATCAGAATGTCGTTGGTGTTCACATGCTTTGATAGTAAAATGCCCTGCTCAAAACTGACATCATCTTTGGCAACATTTTTCGTCTGCTTCCTTCATCGTTCCCCTTTTCCTTCTCTTAGATTTTCTGGCGTGCCACCCAGTAACCTTGGCAACAACACCAAGCTTGTTGATTGGATGCCTCAGAATGACTTATTAGGTGAGTGCATGGGGGGGTGGGGGGAACAATGCATAATGTGTACCTTCATTGTGGTTGGCTTAGTGAGTTGATTGTGTAGTGCATTGTACCATATAACTGAAGTGTATTTAACAGAGCTTGCGAAACCCATCAGATGAATCCAGATTCTTCTTAGTGCTGGTTTGACACACAGCTCATCGTGGGTGTTTACGTAAAAGATTTCCATACTATGGGTGTGGCTGACTGTTTTGTGTGGTGTGAGTTCCTCCCATACCTATCTATTAATCATAGTAATTGCTACCATGTGATTGTGTAAGCCACTTTGTGCCGGTCAGGAATGAGGAATTTGCAACAACATTCAAATATTGACAGCTGGCATTGTATTCTGTGATAGTGGAATAGCACTTTTGTTAGCCAGGACTGCAAATACTGAGGTGTTCTGCTTGTCTGGCTTCATGCTCGGTTAGTGAGAGGCATTTGAAAGGAGACAAAACAACAACACTTCTCTAATAAAGTCTTTTCTCTTATGGTGTTGTTTCCTACCGCACTGCAGTAAGCACCACACCCAAACCTTTCAATATTCAGTAAGCCTTTTGAAATTATGCAAATGGTTTATAGCACCCTGATAGAGAAAATAATTACATTTTACTGTGTTTGAGGTAAATTACACCTTTTCAAAAATTATTAGAATAGGTATAAAGAAAGTAAAGCTTTTGCAGAGACATTCTTCCCTTTATAGATACTTTATTTTGATACATTTTCTTTTAAAATGAAAAATACCTTCAAGTGGAGAGCAACACTGCTATGTGTGCAGCCTTTTGTGGAATGTATCATGTAATCTTTAGAACATCTAGAAAAACTAACCCAGTAAATATGCCCTGTCAAAAATGACTAATGAACATAATACCAAGCATGCCAAAACCAACCTCTTGCTTTTGTCATCTAGGCCATGCTAACACAAGGGCCTTCCTGAGCCATGGGGGCCTGAACAGCATCTACGAGGCCATGTATCACGGGGTGCCAGTGGTAGGTGTGCCGCTGTTTGGTGACCACTATGACACCATGACTCGTGTGGCAGCCAAAGGTATGGGTATCATGCTACACTGGAAATACATGACCGAGGAAGACCTCTTCACAGCCCTGACCAGCGTCATCAAGGACACCAGGTTAGATTTGTCTTATACTGTAGACCGATCAGCCACAACATCAAAACAACCTGCCTAGTATTGTGTTGGTCACCCTCTTGATGCCAAAGCAACTATAATTTATTGAGGTATGGACACATGACCCTTGGAGGTGGCCAGAATGTTGGCAGCAGATCTTTTGTGTCTTCTGGGTTGTAGGATGGTGCCTCAGTAGATCAGGCTTTTTCTGGTGCATCCCAATGATGTTCACTCACATTGGGATCTGGGGAATTTGGAGTCTGGGTCAACACCTTGGGCTCTTTGTGCTCCTCAAGCCTTTCCAGAGCAGTTTTTTGGGTGTGTCAGTACACATGATCTGGCTGGTGGAGGCTGTTGCCATCAGTGAGTGATCTTGCCAATGGGGGTGTGCTTGGTCTGCAACAGTGTTTAAGAGGGTGGCAGATGTTAAAAAGCATCCATATGAACCCCAGGACCCAGGGTCTCCCAGCAGGACATTGCACTGTAATGAGATAAAGTCATTCACTTAACCTGTTAGCCGTTTTAATGTTGTGGCTGATTAGTGTGTGCACATACAAATTCTTTGTGCAATAGTGTTATTGTTTGTCAGTGCCCTCTGGTGACTGTTTATGGCATCAGTACTCTTTGACTTCATTGTGCATACAGTATTCTATTTTTTTCTCCCACTTCATATTCAGCTTTACTCTGATATGTTTGTACCTGCAAAGCTTGCTCATAAAGGCAATTGTCTTCGCCTCGTGTCACTACCCACTTAGGTATCGCCAGCAGGCACGTCTTCTCTCCAACATTCACAAAGATCAACCAGGCCACCCTGTGACCAGGGCCGTTTATTGGATCAGCTATATACTCCGTCACAACGGTGCCAACCACCTGCGCTCATCTGTATACGAGGTGTCCCCCTACCAGTATTTCCTGCTGGATGTGATTTTTACTGTAGGGGCTGCCTTGGCTCTAACAGGCCTTGCCCTGCAGCGGTTGGTGCGACTGCTGAGGGGCAAGGTCGGGGACCACAGCAGAGGAGCTAACATCAGGGATGATGGTAACATGGCCAATGGACATTGCCATAGCGAGAGCTTGGCCAATGGGAAACACAAACGCAATGGCTCCTTGAAAAATGAGAAGAAGATAAATTAATTTTTTGAGAGGCAAAGAAGGACGAGGAAGAAGTTGCCCTAAGGACTCAGCTCTAGGTTTGGTTCAGTGGTTTTATGAAGGCTTGGAAAGAAAGCTGTTCTTAGGTCTGCGTCAAGAGGCAACTGCTACTCAGAGCATGGAAGAAGCTGTAGGAGGATACACAATGCATCTTGTGAGGACAGAGCAAAGCATCGGGTGCTCAAAATCTGTGTGTGTGTGTGTGTGAATGTGTATGTGTGCAATGAGGCGAATTTAACAAAGACTCTTAACAGCAGCAGCTGCAGCAATATAATTCTAAATTTGAACGTCTGAGGATGAAACACAGGAAAGACACATTGGAAGAAGTTGTTTCTACATGTGCATCTTCGCTCCTGCATGTTCTCTATCGTCTTCCTGCCTTCCTGTCCAGTGGAAGGATAACGAAGAGGGGAAATCCTGAGCGCCAACCCCTCATCCTCAGAACAAAACAAGAAAACAAACAGCTTTTGAAATATTTAGGATTTAATGTTTTTAACTGCAAACTCCAAGTGTCTGGTCAACTGTAAATAGAGCATACATCTATTTATTACTGTACAAAGACATTTTAAGGATGGATCTTTTTAACCTATCTTGTTTTTAATTTATTTCATATATAAGTGGTGTGACAACATGATCGTAGATTTACACTCCCTAGTCTAAGCTCCCATCTGTACAACATTGTGTCCTTCACATTGGAGAAACAAACAAACAAAAGCTGATAGCAGTAGTCATTGTAAGCATGCACAGGTCTGTGCTTTCTGCACTTGCATTATCCGCAGTATTCACTGTGGTCTTCAGACTGATCAGTATGAAAATGCACTATTTTCCCTTTTCACATGGTAGTGCCAACTTGTGACTGCACTTAGCTGTGTAGCATCCCCATTGTCTTCTGACTGACTTTTGTTCTGGTGGAGAATAACTCTGCTGAACTCTGTTTGGCTTATCCGTGTGAAAAGGTGATTATGTAAAATTGAAAAGATACAGCAATGATAACTACTGAGGATACTATGGATAGGCAGAGCCAGATCAGAAATGTGCTGAAGCTCATCCAATCCCAAAGGGATGAGTCAGATTACTTGCTTTGTCAGTCCCATATCTTAATTCTACACCCCTCATCTGTTTATTACCTAAGTAAAGAGTAATCACTTGATCGCCATTTTCAGTGCTATGCTCTACTTTTTACATCATTCATAATCTATTTGTTAATAAATGTATTAACTCTAACGTGTTGCGAATACAACTTTAAATGATACTATTCAGGTTGGACTTTCCATTCAGCGCTTTACTTCTGTACATCTGTTTGCTGTTGAAGTTCATGTACAAACTAGGCACACCTTATGTAATTACATTAATTCTGAGTGTGATTGATTCACATTCTGGATGTGGCCTTTTATAATGATACTATATGTGTATGCAGTATGCTTGAATACCGATGTGCATGTGTGCGCTTGTTGTTTCAGTGCTTGAGTGTTTTGGATCATTATACAGCAATAGACCGACTGTATGGGTGACACAAAGCAGATGTGATATGTCTTAGTCCACGAAGAGTCATGTTAAATAATTACGGACTTTTTAGTTCTGTGAAGTTAAATCGTATGCCCAAAAATATGCAAAGGATTCTGTCTGTTCTTTTCTTTCAGCGAGACTGAAGTTGCCTTCTGTGACTCCTCTGTCATCATTATTTTACTCTTGTTTCTTGGGCAGCATTAAGCAGCCATGTCTGTTAATTTTACATGCAGATGGGTGGATGAGGATTGGTGTAAGAGGAGAAAAAGAATGCTATAGTTCCGACAATAAAAGTGAACCCCGGTACTTTTACAATGAATAGTAATGTGTCAAAGTGACACTGATCCCCGCAGTGAAATTCTCTTTTCTTAAACCCCCGTCAGCGAGATCAAAGTACAAGGTGAGCTGGAAGAGTATCTTTAGAGTTTGTGGGGATTCAGTATCTTGCTAATGGATATTTCAGAAGGGCAGGTGCTCGTGGACATTGGACATAAAAATCTCATGAACATGAGACCTCCTGCTGGGTGATTTGTCAAACCACCTCACATACTGTATGTTCTGTCACTGTTTTTGCAGGGAAGATGAGACATCCACTTTTTAAAGTTGCAAATTGCAACAGCATTTTGGCATTCTAGTGAAAAGATTTTTACCAACTTATAATACCGCATCATGCACAGCCAAAAACAGCAATGTAAATGTAAAAGACACGGAGGAACCATTCATTTAACCAGGAAAAGTTGTTGAGAATTTAACATCCAAAATCTTTATAATAATTAAGAAAAAGTTTCACGATCTTCCTTTCTCTGTGAGCTACCAGTATGCTTGCACTGCCCAACCCAGCCCTGCTGAAAATGGAAACTGTTATACTTGAATCGTCATCTTTATCATCATCAATAACAACATCAGGTGCTGGGCATGCAGGTGGGCCTGCAGGTGCTACATAAGCTATGAACAGAGAAAAAAAACTTTTGAGAAGGTATATCTTTTTTGTTATTTTTTTCAGTATTAATAATGTTGTAGCCCACATAGGTAAATGCCCATCCTTTAATTCTCTAATGTTTTTGTACATATCCTACAGTCTGACATGTCTCTGTTCTGTGATGTTAGTGTTTCATCAGCTTGATCACCTTTTGTTCCGTCCTCAATACAACAGAAGGTGCTTGTTGTTTGCTCCTTTTGTCCACTCTGTGACTCACTCTTTCCTTCCTAGTGTTTTCAGCTGTCTTTGTATTCTTGTCATTTTCTTCCTCCTTCCACATAAATATTAGCCGTCTCTACTTACACACTTTATTTAAATTTTTATTTTACTTTGATTTCAAAATGACAAAGTCCTCACTCTTTTTTGTCATGTGTGTCTTTGTTGTAAATAGAATGTAAACAAAATACTAATGCTGAATAAAAATTGCATATTTTGTTTGCAGAAAATGATTGAAACTTTTTTCAAACACTGGTTGTGGCATATCGTTTTATCTTTAGTTTGATGTGGTTTTTGAAATGGCCGCTGACAGAACCACTGTACAACAATACTGAACAGAAAAGCACATGCAGTCTGTGTTTTTGAGACCTGACAAGGCTGATGTTGATTACAGCAGCTGATGCTGCCAGTCTCAGTTTGATAGGGGATGTATAGGCTTTCTGTCGGGAATTGTTACCAAGCAGCAAGAGGGTTTTGTAGGTATCAAATGGTAGAATCATCTAAAGTAGCAAACTGCACACACACATGCACACAAGTCGGGTGGATAGATAGGGTTATCTAATGCTGTATGCTCGTGCTGAGTGAAGCTGGGGTAACAGAACACCCAGCCTGGTACCCTACCTCGCTCACCGGCCCTGTTAATTATTCACTCTGCCTGCAGGGGCCTGCAGACCTCATGCGCGCACACACACACACACACACAGTCAAAAGCATCTGCAGGTATGTTTAATTTACGTTCTTGAAGTTGTTTTCTTTTGTTGTCGCTGGTGGCCAAATGGGGCACTGTTCTGTTAACTGAGACAGGAAGGGGGGAAGAAATGGAGGGCTGGCCTCTGTGGATGAGGAATCTGATATCACAGAAAACACAGTGGGCATCATTCATGACATCCTCCATTCATTCTTAGCCACACCTCCCTCCTCAGACTTTGTAAGTGCCTATTATCTACCTTCACTCTTCACCTCAAAGGACAATCATCAGGAGCAATTAAACACTTTGTGTTCGCCTAAGTGGGCCTACAATATGGAGTTCAGAGTCCTCCCTCCTTGAACTACATCTAAGTGATGGATTTGCCAATAGTTTAACAACAGGGTGTGCTCTAATCATATGTGCATTGACATTCACTCTTTATGTTAGAGTATGGCTTGTGCATGGTTGTGTGTGTGTTAGTGCAATGCCTAAGGGTGTGTGCCCATTTGGAAATTGTTGACTTAGCTTGTATAAGCTTAAATGAATGATGGCTTTCCTTCAGTGTTTATTCATCTCTGTCGTACTATATTCCAAGAGCTCTACCTATGGATCTACCCAATGGCACATAATATTTCTTTGTAAATGGTTTGACAGGATTGAAAGACTTTCCCACCACTAAATCAGCCCACAGCTAAACTGACCTCGACAAGATATGTAATGGGAAAAGAGAGAGAGATCCATCACTATCAATTATTTGAATGAAAAACAATTAACCCGGCAGGATAATCGCGCATTCAGAAGCAACCTTCGTCCTTCCTCTCTGACACTGTTTTGAAAGCATTCTTTTTTTTTTAACATTCATGAATTTATTTATTTATTTTATTGGCACCTGACTATGTTACCATTTGATGTGTAGCTTCCATTTGTGTTCTACCGTTTACATTTTCACATTTCGTTTTTTCCGCTGTAAAGAAACAGGTTTTTGCCTTGAACCAAGAAGGAACAAATTCTTATGTATTTTGATATATGGCTGGTCTTATTCCAGCAGGTTGAGGCGCTACAGTGTGTGAAGGTGAACCACAACATTAAAAACATCTGCTTGAAATTGCAGGTCCCCCTCATGCTGCCAAGACAACTCTGAATCATCGGGAAATGGACACGACATCTCTGTCCTGTGGCGTCGAACGCTGAGACGCTGGCAGCAGATTCTTTCAGTTCTGTGTGTTGTGAAGTGGAGCCTCAGTGCATCCGGATTGTTTCACTGATGCTCAGTCGGATTAAGACATGGGAATGTTTGAGGCAGGGTCAACACTTTGGGCTCTTTGTCGTGCTGAGCAGTTTTTAGGGTGTGGGAGGATGCAATGTCCTGGGGCGATTTTTTTGTGCAACTACGTTTAGGTGGTATGTGTTGAAGTAACAACCACATGAATGCCAGGACCCAAGGTTTTCCAGCTGCATTATAAGAGGATGTCAGTGGTTTTAATGCTGTAGCTGCTCAGTGTTTCCTACTAAAGATAAAAATACTTGTGTTTCCTCAGTGAGGTCTGAGCTTGTAAAGGAACAAATACCCAGGCCATGTACATCTAATGAGGGGACTTATCAAAAAGGCATGTGAAAGACTGAGTTAAAGGCATTACTTTGGCCCTCTTTGTCCTTCATTGACATTCTTGGCTATTTCTTAGTCCAGCGAGAGCGAGATAAGTACGATCAGTCATGTGTTTCATGATCTTAAAGGTTGGAATCAATAAACCCAAGGACTCCCTCTGCTTGATGAAAAGGTGGTCGGTGTATCTGGTAGCATGAGATGGAGATATGTGTGAGGAAGAAAGCGAGGGAAACGCTTTGCTGCAGCTTGCTCTTGTGTCCAGTAGAGGGTAGTAGTATTCCACATTTAACTCCTCTGGTCACCCCATGCTTGACTCTCTTTCTCTTTCTGTCTTCTATTTTTCCTGTCCTGGCCTTCTGACTGGACCAACAGCTGATGGACGTGTCGACTAAAGTTTCGACTTTAGAAAGGTTCTGATGCAAAAATCTTGCAATAGCAACTGTGTGTGTGTGTGTGTGTCTGTGTGCGGTTTAATGTGTGGGCGGGCTTGGTATTGTCATTCCAGTCCAGTGTATCAGCATCTGTAACTTGTTTTAAATCTCCCCCCTCTCTATCAAAATCTTTGGGCCCGAGCTCTGCGTGACAGATGTAGCCATCGGTGATTGAGGAGAAGCCTTCAACATCAGAGGCCTTCGAGTGCTGCGTGTGCGAGTGTGCACGCGTAGGACTTCAAATGAAAGTTAAATGATCCATGTGGAGAAGCAGGGTCCCTTCAGCAGCCTCAAAGATAAAATGAAGCCAAAAAAAAAAAAAAGAAAAGTAAAAAGAGACGAATGGAGGTAATGAATAATTGCAACAAGCAAATTTAATTGGCTATATTTGTGCATGCAGGCCTTATGTCTGCTCATGCATTTACATGTGTGTTTATATGCATGTGCGTTTGTGTGTGTGCACATTTGTATTTACGTGTAAGTGTGTGTGTGTCCCTATCGGGGTGTTTGCAATAGATGGAGCCCTGTCACTGTGTCACCATGGAGATAAGAGAAGCCTGACAGCATGGGGAGAGAGAATGACAGCTTTTATATCAATCATACTGACTTATAACCGTGCGTGTGTGTGTGTACAAGTCTGTCTGTACGTTAAGGGGTTAGGAAAGGGTATTAAACTGGCATCAAAAATAAATCAATGTCATGTGGTTTGTATGTCAGCAGCTGTTGTCAGTTTGGCCTCACCTCTCGCTGTAATCTCCAGACTCCAGTGACCACACGTAAAACACACACACACCCACACACACACACACACACATGCATGCTGCTCTGACACACAAACTGACAGATGCCAGTGTGTGTCACCCATCTCTAAGTGCCTGGACAACGCCCAGGAGGAGAGGTTTGGCCAAATGTTATCCTGGCACAAGAATCTACATCTTTTAGCTTCTCTGTGATCTAATTCTCTCCATCTAATTTACTTTCTGCTCCTCTCTATCTGTCTCCTCTCAGCTACTCTTCTTCTCCCGCCCCACTCCGGCAACATCTTTCCACTTTCTCCCCCACCCCCCACAACCCCGACCTCCCCGTCCGCATTTACTTTCGTTCCTCATCTTCCAACCATCGTCCAACCCGCAGCCTCAGTGAGTCTGTAAGCTGATGCAGCGTATCTGTGAGGAATTGGGAATTCAATTGGAGAAAATCAGGCTTTTGAGTTTTCAGCCAGATATTTAATTATGGGAGTGAATTATAGCTGTGTCGCCGCGGGGACACAGCACAGAGGTAATGTGACTAAGTAAACAATAAATAAGTACTAAATAAACATAAAGTCAATGCCATGCTTGATTAGAAACATAACACCTACTGCTGCCCTTGCTAAACCTCCCTCGCTTACTTACTTTAACCAAAAGAACCCAGCGCTTTGCACTCCTCATAAGTGTCTGCGTGTGTTTATACCTGGAGACGTTTCACTAATATTATCAAAGTCTTTCGCCCTGCACTGGATCTCAGACAGTAGCTGGGAGAGCGGCCGGTAGTGAGATAGAAAGATAGAGACGGGGAAGGACTTGAAAGATAGTAAGATAGAAATCTAACCTCCACTGTGATTAGGTACTGACCTCATAGGCCTGCTGTCTGCACTGATAAAGAAACACAAAGACACACACACTCACTACACTACACTATCCCGTCCCTTATTTTGAACTCGGTAAATCATTTGATGCTTATCAGTGTTCATTCATTTCATTTCTCCCTTGTCTGTCTCGCTGTGGGTTTTCCGGCTTTTCATATTTCCGTCCGCTCTCCCCAAAGCTAAGGTAAGAGGGAATCTTGCTATGATCTGTTTTCAGAATTCTTCACAGAGGTTTTTTTTTTTTTTTGCTCTATTGAAAATATTTCCTTTAAGTTAAAAAAAAGAGCAAACTTGTCGCCTTACACATTTCCGCTTGGTCTGAAGAAAAAACAACTCGCTGATGGCAGTTTGCTGATTCACCCTTAAGGTGCTGAATGAAAAAAAGAGAAGGCAGTGACTTTCTAAGAGCAAGGTGCATCTGAGAAGGGACAACAATGAACATCTATCTGTATTAAGTGATGACTGATAACTTTCACTCGCCGATAAGACTGATATTCTCCCCACTGCTGTGCTCAAGAAGGCCTCATCCGATGTTAAATAGCTTGTCAGATATCAGATATCCACGCTGTCAAACATACCTCACTTTTAAGTCTGGGTTGAAGCCGGGGATAACATGGTTATCTCCCCTCATATTATAATCTGTTGCACCTACGTATTGATGCACACGCGCGCATGTGCAGACAGACATCTGCACACACCTCCATTGAGTCAGTCAGTGAGCTCTCCATCATTGCCAGCGGTAGCCCGGTGCTCTTTGGTTGGTTGCAGGTTGATGGATGAGTCTCCCTTGAGCAGCTCTGTTAAAGCGCCTCTCTATCAGGCTGCAGCCGCATGGGCCCTCACATTTGATTAGATCCCAATGGAAGCCAGTTGCTCCCTGTCATCACTCATACAGCATAGGCCCGAGATGCAACAGCAGCAGCCATTGGAGCACGGAGCTTGACACGCTGAGGAAGCCATTTCGGTGCAAAGAGAGGATATTATGTGACTCATGTACAACTCTGTCTCACATGGGTGGCACTGCACTTGGCTGGAGAGGAGAGATAGTGTGAAGGAGAGGGATACTCAAAAGAGCAGAGTATTATTTCCATATATTCCATTATATTCCGAACCGAAAGCCTCATCCAAGATTCTATCAATCAAATTGCCCACCTATTCATTTAAATTACACCTGAATGAGAATGAGGACCATTACAGCACTTCAAAACTCAAAAGCCTTCAGTCGCTTTGACTCTGCCGCTCCCCCTTGCTCCGTTTTTCCCCTCCCTTTAACGTCTTCCCTCCCTCTCTTTCATCTCTCATCTCTCTCTGTTGGTATTTACATGTCAATGACTTCTGTGTAAGTGCCTTTCTCTCTCTTCTTTTTTTTCGTCTGCTATTTACATGTCAGTGGCTTTCGCTGCTTGATGGTGCTGCGTTGAAATGAAAGTAATTTGCTCTGTGACAGTCAGGCCATTTTACCAGCTATTACTCTCATCCATTCTGGTCAGTGAATACTGATGACAATGAAACCAGGGAGCTGTGAAGAAATTTTGCAAGCTCTCGTGTTAGTGACGCTGGTGTGGCTTTCCTGTGGCGGCTGTCCCATTCACCTCTAAAAGAGTGTTTTTTTTTTTAAATGATATGCAGGAACTTTGCTTCTTTTATGTTGCTCTTTGTTCCACTACGCAGTCATTTTGATCTTTGTGCCAGTTAATTGCTTCAGCGTGAGTTGTTGAAATACAAGGAGAGCAATCCTTTATACTGACTTCTCATCTTGGAAGCAGTTGGAACACTGATGTTGTTTATTGCTCCGGACCTGCCTGGTCACTGCAGCCTTAAGTCAGGCCTGACATTCTTTATGAACTGCACAACAATGTGAAAGCCATTACACTTCCAGTAAATTGCTTTGAAAACTTGATAGTTGCACAAAAAAGCAATTTCAGCATGAAATCATGGTACTTCCCAGCGAGGGCCTGGAGATAAGTCTCAACTGATGATGCGGTTTAAAAATAAAGACTAATTTCCTTTTAATCAGCAGCGTAGACCGTGCCGCCCAGAGTGTTAAATCACTGTTGCAGAAGTGATCTGAGGATTGTTGCTCACAAATCATGGAGGAGGGAGATGAGATATATGTGATTGGAGGCCACCGATGTGCCCAGGGTCAGCGGCTCACATGTCTGGATGGACACACACAAGTGCACAAACACATGCGCGCACATGCACAAGCAACTCTCTGCTGTGTTGTTTTTAAGAGTTCCGTTGGCCATTAATGATTTAGTCTTACAGGCAGGACAGAAATATGACTGCTTATGACTGAAATATTGATGCAGTTGTATTAATTATTAACAGGGCAGATTTCTGGAATAAAGATGCAGTTGACCTACTGTAGTCAGAGGTGAGGTGCAGTGGTACCGCTGTTTTGTTCCATGGTCAGTGTTTTGCCGTGCGTGCTCACCTTCAAAATTTTCACAGAGGTGCTCTTTTTTTTTTGTGTACGCTTGACTTTCTTTGTGTGTTTAGAGAGCAGTGTGTGTCTGCAGGAGTGGGTCTCACGCACTGTGCGACTGCAACAAACACTAATCTGTTCCTCGAGATATGCATGTATGAATGAGAGTGAGCTGCTGTGAGGTCATTCAGCCGGCGTAGTGTTTATTCTTTAAAACCCACCACGCTGGTCACAGATTGTTAAATAGTCAGCTGACAAAGTAGCAGCCTGGCTACTATGCACGGCACTGTTTTGCCAAAAACAACCTGCATGCTTTGAAATCTGTTTGTGTTCTCCAGATGAATCTAATTTGGCACCGAGGAGCGTGAGTAGTTAGTGCAAATCTTAGTATGCTCTTGGATCGGGTAGAAAGAGTATTGGAGTGGAGACGTGACACATAAACAGTCAAAGTGCTGCTTGTTTGTGAGTTAAAGGATTGATTTTTCTTTTTCGTTTACACAGGATAATTTTGTCTGCTCTCCTCATATAGCTCAGTTCAATTCCTTTTTTAATCTCTTTGTCTCTTCCCATTGTTCCTTAAAAATTCATAAGCCTTCAGGTTGTCTTTCATCAGTTTGAATATTCACAGTCTCCTCTCGTCTCCTCGGTTAGTAAACCATCACTTTGGGTTTCACTGCTGGATGAGTTCTCAGGCTTGTGATTGTCCTTTTTCAACTCACCTCACCTCGCCCCATTCCTCTCTCGCAAATTAGTGTGCACTGGACAGATTTTTCACCCCCTCATTTTATCTTAACATGACCCTCCACAGAGCGTTTGACGATTTTTTTTTATGGAGCTGTGATAGATAGATATGGAGTTCTGGAGATGAGTTTGAGTGGAAGCTAGAGGCAAAGGAGACAGTAATACATGTTAATGACTCGCAAAAATGAGGCCCCAGAGGTGCACAAAGAGTTTTGGGTGACAGGAAAAATGTCCAATGCAGGCATGTTTCAAGGAAAGGACAAAGAACAAAGGGGGATTATTCCTAAGCGTTTAGGCCCCGGCTAAGTTTGCTGGCTTGGGCTGCTTTGTCCTTCACTTGGGTCAAGAGGACAGGGATGCAGGGGGGGGTGGGGTGAACAGATAGGATCTTTCTCCTCAAGGGATGAAGGGAGGCAGAGGGGATAGAGAGGTAAGCGCTGTGAGGAAATGGAAAGATGGAAGGATGGAGATAGGAGTGAGTGGAGGAGAGAGGCTATAGAGTGGGGGACGCTGGAGAAGAGGGGAGATAGAAAGATTGGGAGGAGGAGATACTGAAGAGAAGATGTTTTTCTGATGGGAATGAGAAAATATTTAGGAAATAGGATAGTGAACACTTTTTGATTCGATTTGCTTCCACTCAAAGTTTTTACCTAAATAGATGGAGCTGTACACGGTGGATGAATATCTTTTCTGTCTTCAACAATTGGGATTCAGCTGCTTTGTGGGCCGCGGTGTATACCTGGGTGAATACCTGGGTTTAGATGGCAGGCATAGATGAAACAGAGTTAGGGCTGTAAAAAGATTAGCCACAATCTATTGCTGAAAGCAAGGGGCTTTGAGTAACATAAGGCGCAATGGAAGCCTGCAGAATTTGGAAATACTGTGCAGGGTTGAAAAGTGTGTGCGTGAGGGAGTGTACGTGTGTCTCTAAATGATGAGGTTGAGTCCCAAGCCACCAGCTAATGGTTTCCATAGATTTATCGGCAGCGCTGGGGGTACTTTGTTTTAGACTCATGAGACAAGTTGCAATATATCACATACTCAACCAGCCTACAGACATCAGACTTAACAGCAGATCTCTGTGAGTGGCTGTCAGGATGTACATGGGAATGTGCACACGAGAGGAATGAAAATGAAAACGACAGGCCCATGAAAGGCCAACAAAAAAAGTGCGAGTGACAGAAAGACACCGAGCAGTAGTTCAGTGGAACCACAAACGGTATTTAGTGGTTGATTCCACCCCCTTGGATATTGGATCTGCCTTGCTATGTCCACCTGTGAAATCACAGCACAGAGCATTTGAAGCCTTTAGGCAAAGTACTTGTCTCTCCAACAATAGTGTTTTCATAACCAGCCAACTGGGAGGAGATCTAAAGAGAGAGGCAGGAGCACTAATCAATAGGAGAGGGCGGACCGGTGTCAAACGGCAAATAAACAAACAAGCCATTATCCTGACACACACACACACACACACACACTCAGCTTTGGACATTTATGATAAATGTGGGTGTATGTGTTTTTTTTTTTCCTGGGCAGAAAAAAGATGGTGAAAATAAAAGAAAGCAGAAGGGATGGTGTGGCTGATATAAACACCGATATTACTGTATTGATCAGACCTTCGTATCTGGTGGCAGCTCGACGGCCCACAGGCATGACTCTGTGTGCGAGCATGTTAAGGCGATCTGTGCATCATCGGTTGTGTATGCATGTGTGTGCATTCGTCTGCTCGTGTGTGTGTGTGTGTGTGTTTGTGTGTATGTGCTTTATCTCGCTCTGTCAACAATTTGTGTGCATGTGAAGTTTGTTCTGGGCTGCGCCGGTGACAGAGAGAGGGAGAAGGAGAAGTGCTATCGATTTTTTACCCCAGCCATGCTAGAGAAAGATCTGTTTGGGTGGAACTGTGATTACCTCCCTTTCTCCCCCTCCTGCCCCCCCACCCTCTCTCCCGTTACCCTTTCACTTAGCATATGTGCAGCATCCATCTATCCATCCAATGTCTCACCCGTCTCAATCGTTAGGCCTAAACAAAGCGTGTGATGCGCTCTTGCTGTCGTCTATTTCTGGATGCCAGCACGTCTGGGGGAGAATATGTTTCAAAGTTTTTGCAGCTTAGAAATGGTGTGTTTATATTCTAAGTATACCGCACTTGGCACATAGGGATTTTGTGTGTCTGTGTGCATCCACATGTGGATGGGCGTGTGTGTGTGCACTTTCTAAAACAATGACAATGGTATCTGAGGTTTTAAAAGATTTAGGAGTGAATCAGTTGCCTGGATACCAGAGTCTGTTTGTTAGGTTGCAGTTTTCATGCATGCAGTTGCAGACACACCCCTGTGTAAGCAGGCGCCCACTTACATGCAAGCATTTTTGAACCTAGTGTTAAATATGCCCCATTTCCTTTGCCAAACTTAATCCTGACTGCTAAGTACGACTGGACTGACTGGTGCCTTCTGAACCCAGATCAGCGTGCATCTGTCTGTCTGCACATCTGAACAGACGGCTACACAAAGCCAATCTGTGCCTCTCAGTGTGTGTAGTCAGATAAACAGATAAATGATTAGTTGCAATAGAGGAGAGTCTTAGTGTCATCATTATGAGGGAGAGAGGGATCGGGATTAAAAGAGCGGCATTGTGTCTAACAGATTATTGGCTCTGTGTGAGTGTGCGCTCCCGCTGCATGTGTGGTTGGCTGCTTTTCTCATTACAGGATTAAAGAGCATCTGGTTCAGTGTTCCTACTCAACCCTGCCATTCAAATCATGGGGGAAATAATACACGGTTGCCTCATGTAGGTGTACCGCGTGTACCCGTCCACGTGTATCCATCTGTGTGTGCGCACATGCTACATACATGACTGTGCTTGCATGTCATCTGGGAGGGAAGAAAATATGGATCGAATGGAAGTGGACATGGGCCGAAATGAAATCGCTCTGTCTAGAGGCTGTGTCACAGAAAGTGGAGAAGCTTGTATTGTGGGCTCTCTGTGTGAAAAACTCTTGAATCAAATCTATTTCTGGTTATATAATGAAAGGTGGACTGAAAAGGGCTTAGCTGGATCTCTCGGTGAGTATACAGCCAAGAAAGTGATGGGTGAAGTAGAGGGAGAGGCAGGGGGGAGACAAAGAGCATAATAATAATAGATAGATAGATAGATGGATAGATGGATAGATGGATAGATAGATGGATAGGTGGATGGATAGATAGATAGGTGGATGGATAGATGGATGATGGATGGATAGATGGATGGATAGTAGGACTGGTCCAAATAGCAATTTCTGTGCTCTGGATATTTGGGTCCAATTAATGATAATTATCCGAATATTTGACTGAAGCGGTGGCAGCGGGGATAGGTGGACAGGTGGTACATAGATAGATGGATGGATGGATAATAGATCGATAGACAGATGGATAGATGGATCGATAGATGGATGGATGGATGAATCACACAATGATGATGATTTAAGTGTCTAAAATCTCATTTTACTGCTCTCCATACTGATACAGGGAATGCTGAATAAACTGAATTATAGTGATTTATCTGAGACCCACATGGAACAACATATATTGCACGAGCCTCAGACACCGAAATGGAACATTTCGATTATTTGTTTCATTTTCTACCATTTGTACACTTTGCTCGTTTGACACTTATAAGCAGAATAACCGAATAATAAATGTTTGATATGGTCACAAATAATGATCTATAATCTGTTTGGTGGTATTTTCTCCACAAGAACAGAAATGAAGATAAAAAAAGATAAAATGACCCTATAAAACTTTAATAAATAGTGGTGTATAAATAGTTAATGAATAACTAATAACAACATTGCTGTACTTATTTATAATAATATGTTTTTAACACACATAAGCAGATTTAAATTACATGCAGTGCTATAGTGAGTCATTAACTGTGGGTGCATTAGATATTTTAAGAGACGTTAATAACAGTTGATAATTAGTTGACAGTAACACTATGTATGTAAAAAAAAAAAAAAGAAGTTTATATTAAAACTTGTTGATAACGCCTGAATTGAATTGGATTACTGCAGACAAGAATGAATGAAAGAATGGGGGAAGCCGGGATGCCATAAAAACAACTACAGTGAATTCACTTTGCTCCTCACTCAGCTGAAACATTACTCATGCAAAAAAATAGAATAAGCACACACTTTAATTGGATAAACTGTATTTTTGTTTGTGACCGACAGAACAATAATACATCATTGTGATTGCATCGCTGATGGTGGCGCTGCGCTAATAAGAGTTTATGTCAGTATTTCTATGTGTTTGTGTATGTGTGTGTTTATTGCCTGTGCCCCTATTAATCAGAGCCTATCACTTGCGCCTAATGGAGATAGATTATCAAGAAGAGAGACGTGACTGTCCCTGGAGAACGCCTGCTTTTGTGTATGTGTGTGTGTGTGTGTGTGATACCCCAATAACTGCGTGATTTTCTGCTTGACTACCAGAGCCACCATCATTTGTGTCACCTACCCTCGATAAGGAGGGTGAGGGTGTGTTTCTGGAGACACAGAGGTTAAGCACACTCATTTATTACTTTCTTTGCTGTGTGTATGTCTCTGCGTGTGTTTGTGTGTGCATACATTGTGTATAATTAAAGCAGAACTGAGCTTGCTAGTGTCCTCCAACATTTATTCCCCAAACATACAAGACTTTACCAGCATCTGTACAGGCTTCCTCTACACGCCCCAAGGTAGAGAGGAGTTTGCTAGCAGCTGCAGCAGCAGGCTTTAATCCCTCAGAGATACCTATATTATCCTCGCTGCTCAGGATAAAATATCAGCTACATACTAATAATATTTCTCCGCCGCTTCCTTGAAACGTGTCCTTGCAAGGCTCCCCGGGATACCTCATGGCCTTTTTGTTATCCTGGAAATATTACAGGTATATTCAGCCCGGCGAAAATTACCACATCAAAACACTCCCCTAACTGCACTTCACATTAATTTGACGGGACGATGTTTATGGTTTAGCGACAATAATAAACCTAAACAAACTCAAGTTGATCCTTGCGCGCGCATAATCCCATAGTGACGAGCTCTCACGAGGCATACGCGCACTTGTGTAAACCCATTTTACTTTCATTAAGTATCACTCAAAATGGATGAGAGCTCTCGTTTCATGGAGTGCTGCCAGACTTGATATGAATGCCTCTTTAACACACACACACACACGCATGCATAAACCCTCAACTAAAAAAAAAAAAACCCTCATCCTGACAAGTAGCAGTAAGAAGATGTGTTTTTTGCAGCTGCACACTGATAGTATATTTAAACACTGAAGTTGGAACATCAACATAAATGGGAATAAAATCTAAGATAAGACGGCGGAAACCGGAGAGATGATGCCAAAAGCAATTTTAAACGACGCCACTCCAGCTGGCAAAGTGTACAAAATGTAAAATAAATAAAATAAATAACAGAGTAAGAGGTGATAATTTTGTACTTTATATTTGTAATCTGATTTTCACAATCGTTTCATGGCTGCACAGAGAGGAGGAGGAGGAGGGGGGGGAAATGCAATGAAATGTCCCTCAGCGTTATTTGGACTGTTGATGCCATTTGAAGGTCAGCAAAAAACAACAACCAAGTTTTCTCGTCTCTAAGGGAATAAAATACTCTAAAAAAAAGCCGAATAACAGCCTTCTTGCTCATTGTTCCATTGTCTTCTTCTTTCTTCTATTGATTGCCAGCTGTCTTCTGGGTAGTCAGACTTGCTGATGACCTTTAAAATCTCTGTGTGCGTGTGTGTGTGTGCGCTTGTGCCTGTGTGTGAGTCGAAGCATTTGCGTGTGTCATTACCTCCCTGTCCAGCCTCAGCATGTGCTCTCTTTGTGTTCTGTCATGTTATCATATTTTCTCCTGTTCTCCTCATCGATTACCTGTCATCAGGCTGAAAAGTGGACTTTTGTTTCACCAAGTTGGCGCATAGTGTGTGTGCTTTCTCCCCCCTCTCCAGTCTCACCGTCTCTCCTTCATTTTCTGTCTCTGTTTTGCTCGTCGGACTTACTTCCAGAATGCAAGTTTCCGCCGTCATGCCAATTTTTCTTTTTGCCAGTTTATCTTTATCTCTTTGGACTTTTACACTTTGCTTTGTGAAATATTCAGCAGTTGTGGTGCCTCCCTTCAGCTGTGATGCTGTTAGAAGAGGCTGCGTAACTTATTAAATACATCCATATATCTGTTTATTTTTTCAGAGCCGTATAGTGCCTCATGTCCTAGAAAGTGAAATCAGATCAGACCTGTCATCGCGCATCCGTTATGCATGGACGGCTTCATTTGTTTGCGTCTTTTGTGTGTCTGCTTGGCAGCGCGTGCATATGTGTGCACCTTGCACATTGTGTTTGCACTGCTGCTGGTATGCATGGCTGATTGCGGGACAGTTCTCTTGCTGGGAAGCTAAACAGCAGAAGAAGAGGAGGTTAAGTGGGAAGGTCAACAGAGTCGAGCGAGGGAGATATCCATCACAGAAACCAATACATTTCTGTGGACACCATGGCTATTTATTTTTATTTCTATGGAAAAGAAGACAGTTTCTGCAGGTAAGCTGGCAGCGTGCCTGGGGCCAACTTGACACATCCTCTGCAGACATTTGGAGGAGAACATAGAGCCCTGAAGTAAACAAACTGACTGGGCAAATCAGCTTGAAAAGTTGTTTGCTCGGATGCAGAAGCAAGTTTATTTATTCTTTTAAATAAAGGGGTCCTTCCATTAGAGCTAGAGGAAGCAAATGCATTGACTTTGTTTCATTAAAATCATTGGAACAAAAAAATGCTTTCTAACCTTCTTGGTAAATACACTATGTTTCATTACAATCGGTGAAAAAATGGTGCTGTAACCTTTACGGCTAAAACACAATGGATGCAGGATTTCGGTCTGTTTTGATTTTACTCCCACAGCAGAAACCAATTAGCCGATGAGACAGACAATATCTCCATCTCTTGACAACAACCTGAGTATCAGCCATCCATTGCTGCCATTTGCCTGCATTGAAGCAAGACCTTATTAAGAGAAAATGCGTTGGCATATATTAATATTCCCTCTCTCATTTGTGTAACATATTTACTCGAGTGGTCCTTAGTTTTAATATGGTTTAGACACATTAGGACATCAAAGTTTCATGGGTCTGTGGCTTGTGGGGGGAAAAAAAGGAAGCAGTCAGATACATCTTGAATTAGATGTGATCCATGTTGGTTCAGCCTCAGTCATGTCATAATCAACAGAACAGATCTACAGGGAGTTATCTGGTGAATAACCTGCCAGAAAACCCAGCAGTCTGATTACAGCAGCCAACAGGTGTGGTTCACTGGTTTGGATGAAGGGTCAGTGGTTCTGAAAGTGAGATGAGCTGCTTGCATGCTGTGAACTTCATCACATTAAAGCAGCAGCAGCAGAATTTAAAATATATCTTTCACAATTATTTTATATTTAGCTCATAAAATGTCAGAAGATTGTAAAAAGTACCATTTTACAAGGCACTGCTTTATTTTCTATACAGTCTATAATCTGCAAATATCCACTATCATTGAAAAAGGGATGAAACCACCAGATATTAACATTTGAGAACATTTTTTTTGTATATCCGACTTTAAAAACTGCTTAAATGACCAAAAATATAAAGGTTCTATAAATGCTGACCCTTCCTGCGTTTAAAAACAGACTGACAACAGACAACATGAGTTGCTCCCACATCATATTGTAAAGCCAGAGTGACGTCGGGATCATTTTATGTATTGATAGAGTTCATTATTTATTGGTAATTACTTTGTTTGCCTGATTTCTGTGCAGTCGTTTCATTTCAACTCAATGTATATGTTTCTGCTGCTGCTTCGCTGCTAACATCATCCTCAGATTCTGCTCAGCTCCGGTCCATCTATGTCTGTTTCACCTGCTGTGTGAGTGAAAAAGAAGCAGATACTCAAGTTGGGAACAACTAGTTGCAGCCATTCAACGTATTTTATAATGGTAGCATGAGCTAATAGTTGGGGTTAGATTGTTTCTTGTTGGCTCTATGCACACGGATGTAAAGTAGCTCTACCCATACCCTCCTTTCTCATCTATATTACTCTCAATGGGACCATAATTTACAAAATAAGCATCATGATGTATTGAAAAAATCCTGAAACTAGTAATTAAAACCATTACCTACTTAGAAACACGTTTACTAAGTGAGAAGTGGATTCATTTTTTCATAGACTTCTACACAATCAGACATCTTTTTGCAACCAGAGGAGTCGCCCCCTGCTGGCCATTTAAAAGAGCGCAGATTTAAGGCACTTTTGCAATGGCTTCACTTTTCAGGACCCAGGCACAATGTCAGTCTTTTATTTGCAGGCAATCATTAATGTAGAAGCTATCTATATCATAAGGAGAACAACTTTGTTCATGTAGCTCCTTTCACTGTGAGAGCTTTGAGCAGCTTTTGTTTCATAAATAATGTCGCAGATTCAACGAAATTTTCAAATTTTTGAAATTTTCAATGAAAAAGTGTTCACCTTGGACTACCTGCCCAGCAGCAAATGGCAGACAGACACAGTTAGCAACCAATGGACACAAAATAAATGGATAAATAAATATGTGGTGATTTCTCATAAGTTCAGTACCAGTAATATAAATTGTTAATCTACAATGAGATATTAATTTGACACATCTTAGGGGTCTTGTGGCCGTTTGTTTTGGTCTTAGATACAGATTCTTTAGCGACATCCAGTGGCTCCAAATGCCATCTTAACTTCCCTGTGTGGTGTTTTTATATGCCAGAAAACAAAATGAGTGAAATGAGCAGCCAGACAATTTCCAACATTCAGGATTTCGTACTTAATAAACCTTCGGAGCAAATCCCGTCAACCTGCAGGATGGGACTTTCAATATCATTGTGGACTGAGCATGTATGGCTGAATTACTGTGCAAAGTAGAGTTGTAGGTGAGCTGGAGTGCTTGAGCTGCAGCGAACTGGGAGGTGTGAATAGAGAATGAGACAGTTTCTACAAAGAAGCATCGATGTAGTTAAACTTATGCCATTTTAAGTCGGGATATTTTTATTTTAATGGAAATAATTCTAAATATGTAACTTTGATCCATAGAGATGAGTTTTTTAGGGCTAAATTGATGATTGGAGATTGATTTAATGCTTTTCAAATCATAATAGCTTTTTTAGACCTAATTTTTCATGCAAGGTAAATTAGAATATTTATAATATGTCTTTGCTCAATGCTGCTTTTTCTTCTTTTTCTTTCCCCGACTGTCAAGCAACTCGTTCTTTCCCAATTTCTTGACTTCATCTGCTTCCATGTGCCTCCCACGTGCTCTGTCACTACCCTTCTTGTGTGTTTTTTTATACCTCTCTTCTGTTCTCCGCTCTTCTCCACCTCCCGTCTCCTCCGCCTCTAACACCTCTTATCATTATGGCTAACTCCTGCTATGACAAGCCACAGCTCGATCTATTTCTATCCCCTATTAGAAACGTGTTACATATGCACCAACTGTGTCTGCGTCCATGTATGTGCCTGATACATGGACAGAGAGATGGAGACACTTGTGTGCATATACATTACTTGCATGTGTCCCCAGCAGCTGTTCTCAGTTTGATCGTGACCATCGCCATTAAAATCCACATATCCAACACGTGCGGTGCATTGTCACGGATCTTTGGTGTTTCCAAAAATGGTAAATGAGAATGATTCTTGAGGTGAGAATGACACTGTGGAGCTAACAAATGCAGAAAAAATTGCTGTAGAGACAATGAACTCCACAAGCAGCCAGTTAAGAACACAATAGTTTTGATCTGATTTTTAAGGTCATGTTTTTCCATCCTCCTATAGCAAATTACTGTAATTACAAAAGCTTTTAATGGTTATAAGTGATTAATTCAAGAATACCCTTTTCTGTTTACATATACAGTTACCCCTTTTCCACCAAGAAGAGCCAGGTGCTAGTTCAGTGCCGGTGCTTAGCTGGATCAAACGCCGTTCCTCCTAAGAACCTGTTTGTTTTTCCATTGGCAAGGAGCCAAGTTGGAGCCACATCATTGCGTCACCGTAAAACAATAAGCTTGCATCGATTACATAGCAGTTAAACAAAGGCAATAAGTTGATGATAATATCTATGTTTATTTTTATAGATGGACCTTAGGCTGATTGGGAGGTGGAGGTCGCCTGTTGCCTGGGTACATCGCCCTACTGGTGGGACACAATTGTACTGGATTTCAGCGCAGTATACAAATTGCTGCTTGTGTGTCCCTTTCCACCGGTGATCGTTTCACAATAACCCCGACCCCAGCCCATGACGTAGTCAGTGCTTAGATCTGGCCCAGCAAAAAGTTGCTGCTTGCTAAGCACCAGTTTTTAGCACCTGGAACCAGTGCTTACGTGGTGTAAACACAAAGAACTGGCGCTAAGTCCGGCTCTGGCTCTGAACTAGCACTGGAACCAGCTCGGTGGAAAAAGGATATGTATCTTGTCATTCCTGTGGAGGAATCAGCAATGCCAGCTCTCCTCTAATATTCATAAGCCCTGTGGAAAAAGTTGCTCAGGTATTTTGGTGCCCTATTGTTAGTGACTATGAGAACTATGCTAAATTGGAGTAAGACTAACCTGCATCACTGACAGGTAATCACTCAAGCTGCTGGAAGCTTTTCCTGTCTGCATGTATTCTCACGTCTGCTACCTTTGTTTCATCAGTGGAATTGTTACCAGTGAGAGCTATAATCCAGATCACAAAATGAACCATGCAAATTCCTAACTGTTATTATATAGCCCTTCTAATTCACAGCTGCTGTAATCATTATGAACCACTTGACCATGTGCAGCATAATGTGGAAGTCAGTGTTTTTTCTGAGCTTCAGCTTTTTGGCTCATTGTTGTTTTGGTTGCACTGCTTTACTCCAGTGGGTTTTATTGTGATTTTAAGCTTTATTATACTGTTAAATTCCCTGTCTTAATGTGAATGACTGACATACTGGCTTTACGAAGCAACTGATGATGTCACCTGATGACGTCGCCTGTATTATGGAATTTGACCATCTTCATCTTGTTTTTTTGGGACTAGATATGACAAGCAACCTGTCACTCAGAAGCTAACTACACCCATACCCTGTTTTCTCATGTGTATTGCTCTAAATGGGACGATATTTTTACAAAATGAGCATCATGATATATTGAGGAAGACCTGAAACTAGCAATAGAGACCATTACCTACTTAGGAACATGTTTACTACGGTAACAGTTTAAGTGAGAAGTGGATCATTTTCTCATAGACTTCTACACAGTTGTCTTTTTGCAACCAGAGGAGTCGCCCCCTGCTGGCCATTAAAAAAAAACGCAGATTTAAGGCACTTCTAATCATAATAATAATAATAATAATAATAATACATTGCATTTATAGAGTGCTTTTCAAAAACTCGAAGACGCTTCAAAAACTCAAAACACACTTCTGCATTGGCTTCACTTTTATGTGCATGCAATCCTTAATGTAGAAGCTATCTATATTATAAGGAGAACCAGTTTGCTCATGTAGCTTCTTTCATTGTGAGAGCTTTGAGCAGCTTTTGTTTCATAAATAATGACGCAGATTCAACTGGTATTCGTTTTCAATAAAAAAGTGTTCACCTTGGACTACCTGCCCAGCAGCAAATGGCAGACAGACACAGTTAGCAACCAGCTGGTGAACACAATGAAACATTTAGCAGCTAAAAAGCAGGATATATTTCAAACTGTGGTGGAGATCAGAGTGAAATAATGAACAGAAAATTAAGAGATAAATACATATGTGGTTATTTCACATAAGGTCAGTATTGGTAATGTAAGCTTATTGTGTGCTATGAAATATCAATTTTGAATATATATACGTCTTAGGAGTCTTGTGGCCGTTTGTTTTGGGCTTAGATTCAGATTCTTTCGTGACATCCAGTGGCTCCAAATGCCATTCACTGCATTTTTAAAGACCCCCTGAAGTTCTCTGTATCGTGTTTTTGTATGCCAGAACACATATAAAGAGTGAAATGAGCAGCCATTGCCATAGCTGACAATTTCCACCTTAAAACCGAAGCGTGTCCATGACCAGAAAAGACATTTAAAAGTCTTTATATGTTTAAGTATTTCACTACCTCATTGAGAACTGTGACTAATCACTGTTAATTTGTGGCTAAAGGTTCACGATATTTTTCTGTCTAGTGGGTAAAATATATATATAGTATAAAAAACAAAGCCTTTGTCCCACCAGATCCTTCTCCAGTGTCCCCAACACACAGCCCACTGCTGATTGATCTTCAGAACTCCTCGGCAGTTACTGTTTTCTGGTAGCTTGTTAAGGTCAACGAAGCAGGCGTACGTTTGTGTGTCTGCGGAGGCGATCACACTCTTTTGTCTTTGCTGTACTCTCTATGGGGTCACCATACTTCACTGTAATGTTCCTGGAAATGTGATTTGTTTTGTGTGTGTGTGTGTGTGTGTGTGTGTTAATGCAGGACCCCTGTGCAGTCTGGCCAAAATATAGCATGGCTTTCTTTTTGACCTCCCTTGTACCCTTCCCTCAGGGGCTAACGATCCAATCAGAGGATAAGCCTATTTCCAGACCCTCCCCCTGGGAGCAGGAAAGATCCAATCGGATAAGGGTTCATCTTAGATCTGAATCAACAGGGGAGGTGGATAAGGGACCACACAGACTGACAACCATCAAAAGAAAGATGGGGAAGAAACAGACAAAGACAGACACTCAGAAATGTTATAACAAAGAGTGTAAATGAAATTAATAAATTTTAAAAAAAGCAAACGGCTGCTTGCCACAATATGAGAGAATAATCCGTTATACTTTTTCTAAAATGCACTCAACATGAGGAGGCTTACCTTCTGTATGAAATTTCCGATAAGGACAGAGTGGGCGCCCCTGTCTCTGCATCTGACTCAGGCAGAACCCCTCTGTGATAATTCTCAGCAAGTGGGACAGCAAAGCCCACTAAAATGACAGAAACAAGAAACGCTCACCCTGATTAAAACAAACAAGAATAAAATGCAGCAGTCGCTGCTGGAACAGGCGAAGAGCGAGAGGAGAGTAAATACTGTGGGACTGACGCTTCAGTACTCCCACAGTTTGGGATATCTCATTCTTTGCATGATCTTGAATGACATTTAACATTTATTTACCTTTTCTGCAGTATTCTAAGCCACATTTCCTTGCCTTTTTAGATTTACCATTTCCTCCTTCTCCGTGAACATTTCTCGTTACATTCCTTTGGCATGCAGCAGGTTGCACATACAGTATTTTGTGTGGGCCGTGGGCTAGCGTGTTTGTGTGCCTCGTGGTGCAACTGTCACCAATGTCACTTTCATCTGGGCGTGCTACTCTTCACTCTATCTAATGCTTTGAAGATACAGAGAGACTTTAATTCCCTCTTTTGCTCCCAGTGACACCCAAACATGTACACAAGCCCACATGCATCCAAACACTCTGTACTGATGTCGAAAAACTTCATTTGCATCAATCTTTTAGCCCTACAGGAACAATTGTGATCTATGAAGCATCTCCTTCTGTTTAATTGTTTTGCTGGCCTGAGGATGTCATAATTATGCATGCTACAACATGCCTAACTGATTGTCTTTGTGCATGTCAATATTTGTGTGGGTGAAAATATGTGTACAAAATGGAGTTAGGTGAGAAGAGAAAGAGAGAGAGAGATGCTGCTATGGTCCACAGAGTCTAAATCTGAGAAAATGTTGCTGCTGGGGCTTCAACTTCATTGTCCATATTGTAGCTGCTACCTGTCAGAGAACTGTACATCCCATGGAATTATTTCAGCTGGATGTGGGCGAAGCAGAGAATATCTCTTGTTACTATACAGATGTTTTGGAATCCATACACTCATTTTTAAATCAATCTGACTCCCATACATTAAGTGTAAATGTGTATTTGCATGCCTGTGCATGCTTTTCTGCATGGCTAAGGGCAACAGATGTCCTTTATCACTGTCAAAATGCCAAATAAGTTATCAACACCTCTCCGCCTGCTGCGGTGACATCTATGCCCACACATATACAGACACACACATGCCCCCCCCTCGACACGCACACACACAAGTGAGCAAGCAGACTGTATTACTCAGACACACTAGCTCAAGTAACAGTGTGTACATTGTGTTGAGGTGAAAGTGAAGGATTTGGCATTTGAATTAAATACATCATTTGTTGTAAAATGTGTTTTGGGATGAGTGTGTACACTTGCTCTCTGTTTATATGTGTGCACTGTCTGCATTTATGCTTTGGGCATTTCTTCACCATCAGTTAAAAACTGTTCTCCGGTATAAATGTAGATTTTCACCTCTGTGACACCCAAACACTCACTCAGCTGTATTGACTGGTGTCTTACTTGAAAAGCCCGAGGCAGTTGAGTGGGTTGGATTTCAGAAAATTCTTTCTGGCAATTTACAGTGTCTACTTTGGACAGTGATACAATGAATTAATTAGCAGTGGCAAATGAACAGGAACTGTCCTGAGATTAGACAGATTTCTTTTAAAAAAGCAACGTTCTCAAAGTCACAGAGAAAACACTCGCAGGCATAGAAAATAATATGCATACAACAGGCTATAGGGATTGTGTTGTGCTACACACTTTGTGTGTTTTTTATGCACCATGAGGGCATTGCAAAGACTTTACAGTGTAACTTTTGTTACATATGAGAGTGAGTGAGAGTACACTTAGTTATAAAAGTTTAAAATGAATTGTGCAGTTGTGGTCATTGTTATTCAAGCAACAGGAAACACAGCTCAAAGTAAACTGTGTGTCCTTGCTGTAATTAGTTTCATGCTATAGCAGTTATGATTGAGCCTCCAAAGGACACGAAGACATGAGGATATCCAGAAAACAACCCAAACTCCCAAAAATGACATTCCAACACAACAAACTGCATTCTCATTTACATTTTGAAAGAAACATACTCTCTGCCAGGGAGGTAACACTGTGATATAGCAGGATAGGCTTCCAGTCTGGAGGATCCTCGTCTCACTTTACCGGAACATTCTGCATTGCAGAGTGGTCTGACTGCACCTCATTGTTATTCCGCTTTAAGGGAATAACAATGCTTTAAGGGAAAAACCACTTTTTTATTATTATTATCATTTTTAAAAAGTGGTTTGTTTATATTTCTTAAAACCAATCACAATTGTATTGAATGGAGCTGAGCAGAATGACAAGGGAATTGTTTTGGTGGAATATTTTCACACAAGGTGGCAAAAACTGGGACTAAAATAGAAAATTCACTGAAAAAATTGAACAGCCTTACTGCACAATTCAAGTCATCAACAAAAGTTAACATTGTTATTGTGGTAGGTTGATGCTTGGAGGTTACTGTTGTTGCTTCTTGTCTTGAAGTGGATTTAAAAAAACAGTAACACAGAGATAACGGAAGGGGATGGGTTCATGCACCAAAAAACAAGGTTAGATTTATGAAGATATCCTAGTTTGGGGTTAAAATTTGACCCTTCCACTCCACTGAAAAGGCAGTAAAGCAATAAAATGAATTAAATGAAACTGAAATGTATATACAGTATGTCTCAAACAAACACACACAGAAAAACACTGAAATATGTTTCCCTCAAAAGGTAATACGAACAGAATGTTTGGGAGACTGCCAGAAAATTAAAACTGTTTGTATTTTTATCCTTGAGTCTTACTATTTATCAAATAACTGTAGCCACTACAACTCTGTCACAGGATAAAATGGCTTTCATTTTTCTTAATTTCTCTGGTTTGTGACGCGAACTTGTAACCGGTGGGTCGCCTGTTTGAGTCCCCGGACTGGCAAGAGGTTGAGGCGGGAAAGTGAGAGCGACCGCTTGTCCCAGTTACCACCACTGTAGGCCCTTGAGCAAGGCCCTTAACCCCTGACTGCTCCCTGGGCGCTACACCGTGGAGGCCCACTGCTCCTAGCATGTGTAGTTAAGGTTAATTATGAATAGGATGGGTCAAATGCAGAGAAGGAATTTCCCCAAGGGGATCAATAAAGGTAAGATTATTAGATTATTATCATTAAACAGTGAATGTTTATATGCAGGTATATTCACTTACACTTGCCTCAAACACACATACACTGAAAACTTCCGGTAGTATGCATAATGGAGGTTCTTTACTGTGGAGGATTGTAAGAATAATGAAATATTCAACCCATCTTGCTCTCTAACACACATTCCCCACCCCTCCTTGGAAAACCCACCCCATTAACACATATGTCTGCCTGGAGGAGCCGCTTTTCTGTTTCAACGTAACAAGCTGTACAGATTAGTTTATAAATTCCATCGGCCCCAGTTGTACGCTCATTAAAGTGAAGTAAATGTAATAATGAAAGCAGTGTTAAAATGGAATATAAATAATTCAATAGGCAAAAGTGACGCCACACTTAGGGAAAACACATAGGGTGGTATCCCCAACAAATAAATAGCAGATGAGGTGAAAGTGAAGAGTGCTGTGACACAAAGTAGAGCTGCGTCTCCACCACAGAGTCCCTTATTTTCTACATGAACACTCATTAAAATATGTTATTATGCTTATAGCACTGACTGCAGGCAACAAAGGAAGCTGTCAGCTGTGAATCCTTTTTGCTTGTTTGTAGTCGGTTTAACTGGGGTTTAGATCTGTAAGAGTCAACCACCGTATTGTGTTTGCATTTGTTTTCATTTGTTTCTCCTACTGTATCTGTTTTTTTAATGTCCTTATACACCAATCAGGCATAACATTATGACCACTTGACTAATATTGTGTTGGTCCCCTTTATGTGCTCCAAAATGCTCTGAACCATTGGGCATGGACAAGAGGACCTCTCAGGGTGTCCTATGGGGTCTGGAACCAGGACGTTGGCAGTGGATCCTTTGGGTACTCTGGCTTGTGCAGTGGTGCCTCTGTCAATCAAACTTGTTCCACTGCTTCCTGTTGATGCTTGATCACAATGGGGTGTAGGAAGTTTGGAGGTCAAATCAACATGTTGGACCATTGTCATGTTCCTCAACATGTTCCTGATTGTCTGATGTTGTTTCCATGTGGTGGGGTGCATTTTTCTGCAGGGGTAGGCCAGGGACATTTGGGATTTCCATTTGCATGAGGGAGTGTGCTTGTTTTGGGACAATGGTTATTTGGGTGTCTAAGTCTCATCAACACGGATGTTAAAATCCAAGGTTTTCCATCAGAACACCACATAGTACCAATATGATCAATGGAATTCACTTCACCTGTTAGTGGTCATCATGTTGAGGCTGATCGATGTATGCTGAGTATTACATCATACACTTCATTTGACCCTGAACCATAATCTTTACCTGTTCTTACCTTTCTGTAAGTTTTAGCAGCTCAGGTTATATGTCATTACATTAAGAGAATGATACTTGACCCCTACAGTAATGGGATCTGGTGGCTCTGCTCTGCTGTAGGGGGGGTATTCTGCTGGTATCCTGACACCTTTACCCTCTGATGAAATGTCTCTGCATTGATGACAATGACCTCATCTAGAGAGCACATGGGGTCACTAAAGGGTTTAAGGATATGACTCATATAGTTTGACCTTCACCCGATCACCTTTGGGAGATTGTGGATTGACAGTGTTTTTCACCACACTCTTCAAAACACCAAAAGAGGGAATATCTTCTGCAAGAATAGTGTTCACCCATGCAGTAGAGTTCAGAGATTTGCAGAATCAATGCCAAGGTGAACTGATCCTGCTGGGGATAAAGTCCAGCACCTCACCGAGACACTTCATGTTTCCTTTGATTTGTCACCCATCTGTATATTCCATCTCTGAGGAAGTTCCTGAGACGAGGCCCATAAAAGCCTGTCAGACGGCTTGTACCGACCTTGTCAGTGCTTTAACCCCCCTGTCAGTCTGTAATCTGAAAGAGATTTAAACAGATTACATTCAAATGTCCATGGGGCATATCTTTTATTAGAGCCTTGCACATTGTACAGGCTCATAGGTTAAAAACTAGCAAGCTATCACGGGTCCACCTCATTAATCCCTGTTGACTGCACTTCCATGGCCACGTTTTGTTCTATGCCTGTCCTCCCACCTTCTGTAATCCTCTCTCAGAATGTTCAGGCTGAATATTCCTTCCCCGCTTCTACAAAAAAAAAAAAACAAGGCGAATTAATAGATTTTTTTAAGGGCCTGAAATGAACTTTGCATGGATATTGATTAATAAATTAAGTTCTTCTGACATTTTGTAGAAGACCCTTCTGGCTTTGAGAATTATTGCTTCATTAGGCCATTGTATTATTGAAAGCTCTCCATCAAGTTTTTAATATCTTCTTTCATCATAAATGTATGTGTTTGATGTAAGTATCTTAATGAATTGGAATGTACTTCTTTATTCCAGTGATGCAAAATCAATGTAATACCAGACTGAATATTAAGCGGGCAAGTGAGCTGTGAAGATTTGGTTTCTGCACTCTCAAACACACACACACACACCTTTTCTTTTTCTTCCTACTACAGCATCTGTCAGTGTCTCTATCTTCCATACATTCAGAGTGTAATTATGCAAGATGGTGGAGCCCGTCTCTGTGATCACTTGGTGTGAATCTCCAGTGAATTACTTTTTGTTTTTGTAAACTGTTAAAAAAGCAAACTTAAACTGTAACAAGTTCTTGGAAAGTGGCCTCGCTTGGTTGTAAAACAAATGTAACAAAACACATTATTTCAATGTGGTGGCGTGTAACAGCAAACAAGAAAGATTCATTATAACAGCTACAACAACTGATAGCAAAAGTACATCTATGATTTAAATATATAGGTCAGATCGGGGCTCATTAGTGGTTCGTACCAAGTGCCTTAACTCTGCAGGGAATAGTAATAATAGAGTACATGTTTATGGATGAGATTCACCGCATGTATGCTCTGTGTAGCTGTAGCGTGGCATGGGCTGGTGTCCAACTGTTTACGCAAATATGACATTGGTAAATTAATGGCAAAGTGATACAGCTGGGGTGGCGGTGGTAAATAAATTGCCTTATGAGCAAGCTTCCTTGGGGATTTCTGACTTCAGAAGGAAGGGAAGAAGAAAGGGACAGAGGCAGGGAGGAGCAACAGCGATTGAGGAGGAGTGGAATACACAGAGATAGATGAGCAGAAATAATTGTGAGATTTCCCCCCCTCTTTCTTCCTCTCTCTGTCTTGTCTGAGTTGCATCCCTTCTAGTTTTTCCTCGCTCCTCTGTCTCTCTCTCACTCCCAGTCGCCCTCCTTTTAACGAAAATGTTTTGCTGTCTGCCCCGGCTTGCACTCCAGAGTCTGTCTGTCAGTTCTTTTCTGAGAAATCAGGAGGTGAAAAGGGGAGGCAGACAAAGAAGGAAAGAGAGAGAAGAACAAGCGAAAGAGGTGGGAGATGATGGCTCTCGGAACGCAGATACAATTTCAATATTAAGATGGTACGATGGGATATGATTTCAATAATAGAATGCAACCTCAGATCTCTTCCTTCTGCCTCTCTCTCTCAGGGAGCCTCACTGTCAGATTGTGTTTTCACTGGGACGGGTTAAACTGGGGGCTAATCCATCTTGCTCCACTGAGGACACACACACAAACAACATAATCTGACAGCATGTAGCCTCTTGAACACTTGGAAATTCAGATGAAGATGCCTACAGCTCCGAAAGTCATGGCTCTTCCCCTGTGAGAGTTGTTCCTGACTGTCTGCCAAAGGAATGAAAATTATAGTTGGGTTGTGCACACACAGTCAAGGTGACTTACACCTTCTGGAACACCTTGATGCACACACAGCGCTCTACACGGCCTCTGAGCAGCTCCGGTGTGGTCACTGTACTTGAAAAGGGGCTTGACATGTGTGGTGAGATTGCTCTTCATTTACACTTCCTCCTCTCCATATCGCTGCATGACAGAATCCCTCTTTTTTCACAGATGTTTCAACTCAGTTTTACACCCCTCTTTGTGGGACATACCTCATCTGCAAGTGCAACTTCACACTAATGCTTGTGTTATTAGAATAATATATGCATTGTGTCTGTGTATAAATATAACGCACATGAAATGTTTAAGGGCTAAGTTTGATTTGTCCGTGAAAGAAGCTTCTCAGCAAATCCAGGATATTCCACCTCGTCACCTTGAAAAGCTCCCTGGTTGTTTTGGCCATATGTTCAAAAAGTTATCCTGCTGAATGAGTAAATGTCATCCCTTGGGGTTTTGATGTTTCAGGCTGAATCTGAGCTCACAGAAACCTCCTATATATCTCTGCATTCATTCTATTGCTTCTGTCAGCAGTAAAATCATCAATAAACGCCAGTGTGCCAGGTCTTCTGGGGACCAAACCATAACAGAGGCACCACCGTGATGGATAGATGAGGCTTACTCTCACTCATGAGGGCTTCCTTTTGTTCTCCACTCTTACCAATTTGATAGAGGTTGATTTCCAGCACTTCATAGAACTTTGTGCCACAACTCTACCTATTTCTGCAATCTGCCTTTCTGTTTATGAGGTTTACCAAAGGGTTTGTACCGGTATTCTGTGAATCCTCTGAGATTTTGGTCCTGAAGTCTTCTTTTGATTGATTTGAGGAAAGATCTTGACTTGCTGTGAAGGCATAAAGAGGTTTTTCATTATGATGTAAATTAATTTCTGCTCATCTATGGGACTTGAGACTCTCAGTCTGCCAGATGGTTTGAAATTGTCTACTTTTCCTGTGCACATCTGCATTAACTGTTGGTTTTGGCAATCCAACTACTGTGCCTCAATTTGGGCACTGGTGTTAAAAGGGCTTTACCACCCACCACAAAGTTATTTCAGTAATGAAGTACACCTACCCAATATAAAGCTAAGACTAGCCACTTGAATGCAGTAAACACCACCCACCAAATTAAACAGTAGCACAACATAGACACAGCCTCCAAACTCCCAGGGTCCCAGTTTGATTGCCAATCTGTGAGATGTGGCAGCACAAGCCAAATCCAAGGAAGCCCCACACCATAACCTAGAGAGCCCAAAGGATCTGCTGCCAGTGTCCTGATGCCAAACACCACATGATTCACCTGAAGGTCCCTTGTTCATGGAATGATGGGTCAGAGCTGTTTTGATGGCCAAGGAGGGCCTATGTAATATTAAGGCCAATTCACAGTTTCCACATGGCAGATGCAGACAGCGGACTCTCATGTGGTTCAGTTTATGCTACAACACAGACACATTAGTAGACTACACCAATGCTCACAGGACACCTAATATAACTCATGGGGCTCCTGTGGATGTTTCTGAAAGACTTTGTTGTTACACGTTATGACATCTAGTTATGTATATGGCTTCTGAACTCAAGCACAATGTTTGGGCCTAGTACAGGATTTTGGGAGAACTTCGAACTTCTGGCTGTTTTTGGACGTGGTTGATGAATAGCATGCACAAATCAAAACACCTCCAAAGTTGGCAGCGGCTATTTTAATTACAAATCTTTTAATGATACATTTTAAGGGTGCAGATGATGGAGTATCTCCTCACACAGCCTCTCCTCTGAACAAGCTTTTATTTTAAGCACCGTGATGAAAATGACATCACATATACTCTTAAAAACACACTGGCGTAGAAAGCCTATACCACACTGACAGTAAATGTCCTTCCACTTTTATTACCCTCTTGAATAACACCTCCACACAATGTTCGTCCTATCCTCTGTTTGTCATGCTTATAAAAAAAAACATGCCACACCCAACATGTCATGTTGTATCATTGGCCATTGTCAGCCCACTGCGCCACTTTAACACCATTAAACCATCATCCAGGTTGTCCTCTTTCGTCCTTTCATCCCTCTTGTCCATTGACTCCCAAAGCAGTAGCCAAGAATTTCCTTCTAACTGGAGCAGAAAATTCTGACTGTCTGCCTTATAGCCCTTATCCCCCCTACCTCACACTCTCAAACCTGCACACACTCTTCTTTTGCCCTTGCCCTTTAAGCTGAAAATAGTGTGTGTGTGTGTATACGAGTGTGTTACAGTTTGTGTGTGTGGGTATGTATATAAAAGTGAGAGTGTGTGTGTATAGAGAGAGAGTGAGGAAAATTGGGACATATGGCTGTGAATTCCCTGAGATCCCACCTAAAACACTGCAGTATTCAAGGCATAAATCATCCAGATTGCTGAAACACACAGGATAAGTCTGCACTTATGTTTATGCATCCGTGTGTATGTACCTGCACACACACACACACCACTGCACAAGCCCATGAGTGTTTCCCCGCAAGCACATTTTGGTCAGTGTGATGATCACACACATTCATTTGCATTTACGTGCCGGCACACTTGTAGGGACATTATGTGGCTTGTATGTGTGTTCGTACACACTCATGTTTATATGTGTGTTTATGTGTGCGTGATTTGCATACCAGTGTACCATAATAGGGCTGCTCTACAAATCCTGGCCTCCAGCTCTGGTCCACCCTACCCCCTCTTCCTCCCTCTGTCTCTTTTTCAGGTTCAGCGCAGGTTCTCTAATGCTATCACTCTAACCATATGGTGGGAGCATCAGTTAAATTGCTGCTGTTTCAGCGCTGCCTGGCCCGCGTACAGATCAAACACTCACACACACACTCACATGCACACGCACACGCACATATTCTGGCTGGCCTGTGTACAGATCCAAACAATGCCATATGGCTCTTCTCTTTCTTCATTTACTGTATGTAACCCCAGTGCAGCTGAAGGACAAGAGGGACCAGCAACACCTATCTCTGCAGGCAGCAGTACACAAGAAGAGGGATGAAGCAAAGTGGTGCACACAGTACTTTGTGTTTGGTCTGAAGTCAGCCTAGATCCTTGCCTTCCTGCTACCCAAAGCCACTTATGCTCCACCACTGACTACACAGGATGAATGTAGAAGATTAAATTATGAGATTAAATTAAATTCCCAATCTTATCAGCACTGTCAGCAGTGTGCTGCAGATGCATTTTTTTCCAAGTACGGACCTATCCTGTTTGCATGCTTTTTATTCATGTAAAAAAGGTCAGTGTTGTATCCTCAGAGGCGTAAGTTTATCCAAGAGAGGACAGAACAACAGCACTTCTAACTGCCTTATCAAATGCCCATGTATGTGTGTGCATGCCCGTATGCGTGCATGCATGGGTGTCTGTTTTGTGGGAACATGACTGTGGATGTTTCCTCTCCTCCTAGCCATTAGAAGGGGCTCATATAACCAGCCTCTGGGCTTCAGAGAGACACACTCTATAAATACACACCACTTAAGGGCCTGTGGGGGCCTCGGTGCACACATACAGTACATGCGCGCGCACACACACACACACAAAGACGTGCACCTCAAAAGCAGTAGTTCCACAACTCCCTATTAAGCCTTCAAATGGATGTTTATGCTTTTGCTTAATAGGAACTGGCCTCAAAACCATAAGCTTCAAAATTCAGCAAGGTCAAAAAAAATAAAAGTTTGTGCCGAGCAGAAAATGCATTCCACCTCCTTAATGCCTCTTTTATTGCTTACCTTAACCGTTTCATACTGTACTCATGCGTGGCTTTGATTAACAAAATGAAGAATATTTGTCATTCATAGGAGGCTTTTGGGAGCCAAGGGTGGCCTTTTTAGAGTTCAACATTATTTTTTACAAGAAGGTTAGTTGTTGCGCTCTTCATACATCACTGTATGCCTTTAGAACATTCTGCTGGAGAGGAGATAAAACTGTGGAACAGATGTCCCTGTTGTCCTTCTGCCCTGTGTGTGTGTGTGCATGCGCATGTGTGTGTCTGTGCTCTCGCCAGTGCGTTTGTGCTGTAGATGCTGATGTGTGTGTGTGAAGTCCTTTGCCATTTATATTTTTAGTCTTTTAGCACCTTGTTTTGGCAGCATGTTCACTACTTTTATCTCGTACCTCAGTAATGGCCACAGCAGTATCAGACACACAAGCACACACACACACACACACACACACTCTGGAGTATGAGCAAACACACACACATCTGCATACACGCTTTAAAGTTGAGTCCTTCCTCATGTCGATGGTCTTCAGAGATACAACGTCCTCTCTTCACCTGGCCCCGGGCAGCCCAGCACCATTTCTACATCAGAATGTCAAGCCTGTTCGGGCTTTTTCTTTTTTGTCTGCCCATTTAATGCATCCCAGTAGAGTTTCTGTCTGTTGGTATGTCTTTCTGCCAGTCTGAATGTCTGTTTGTCCATCTCATCAAAGCCTGCTTTTCCTAATAGAAGCGCCATCTGTCATTCTGTCTGTCTGTTCAAACTGTCTGTCCATCTGTCTGTCCACGCATATGCATGCCAGTCCCTGTGCCCTCTCTATCTGCCCGTTTCTCTGTCTTTTTCTCCAGTTATCAATCTTGTTGTTAATTTATCAGAAAGTCCATCCGCCTGATTGTCTGCCATCAATCCGTCCATCTGTTTGTGTATCTGTGTGCATGAGAGGTACCAAAATGTGTTTTTTTCCCTCGCATCTCTGTACCAGAAAGCATCATAATTTGCAGAATGCCGATAAAACAATTTGACTTTGTCAGCAGGTGCTGCGGAAAAAACAGGTCATTACCTGCTAAATGCCTAATATGGTTGGAATGTATGGATGGCTCAAAAATCCATAAAATGTTATATCAGATTCATTTATCTGGAAATTAGATGAAGCCATAAGGATCCCCGTGGGGATGCTGGAGTTTCTGTTGCTGTTGAGAAAAAGATATGAATAAAATATTTGTAATAAAAATACATTAAGAACACAACAAATAACTGAATAAACATGAACACATTTGGAGATCTGTAGCAATGTTCTGTTTGCAGGTCAGCAGCTGAGTCTGGAAAACATACATTCTTTATTAGATTTCCTAAGAAGATACTCAGGTGTGAATCACTCGCTGTGAACGTGGTGATATGCAGGAAAGGCCAACATAGACAGTGGAGGTGTATTTAAAGATGTGTGTTATTAAATTATTAATAATACTAAAGCAAAAATGATGTTATTGACAATGTTCATGATAATGTAAGCTAAAATGAATTTGTGAAATGACTAAAACTGTAACTTGACAGCTGCTAAAAAACACTAGGTGAAATGTCCCCTACTTTAGCCACCCGCTGGTAATTCACACTGAGCGACCAGCACAAGCCAGCCATTCCATTTTCCACACACAGCTACAGAAACCATGCAGTCAGTTACCAGTTTCAGTCGGGCTGTTATGTGGTCGAGCGTTTGTAGTTGCTCTCTCCCACTCAGCGAATGCAGCTGTCAGCCTACAGCCACGGTGAGAGGAGGATTGTGGATTCACCGGGCTGCATTCGCAACTTCTCTCCTCAAGGAAGATGTCTGCCAGAAATTCAAGATGTTTATCATTAGACTTGTTTGCGAAATAAAGTTGCTACAGTCACCAAATCCGGCATCGCAGCTGCTAAGTTGGCAATACTGGAGTGTTTTTCAAGGATGCTCCAATGTGCAACATCAAACAGTTGTACATTTTAACAATGAGTGTCAGTTACTCTCATTAGTGTTGAGTAGAACTGTTGCAGCATGCAGAATAACGAAGATGCTCAGATGTTCTGGTTTGGCATGTTTTTATCCTGTTCTTCACTGAAAACAACAATCTTTTCCATCTTTTTAAACTAAATAAGTCACCACAAAAGCAAGTTTATGCATTAGTACAGTGATGCTTAAAAAATAATTGATTTAAATTGTGCATATTAATATGGATTAATGATTAATATATGTAAATCTCAAGTAAATATATAATTCCGAGTTTTTAAGTCTATTCCTTCTCTTGGAAAAAAAACACAATAGTATTACATTAGATTACAAAGGGAGATTGAAAATAAAACTTCATTAAAAATGCACAGCAGCGAGCGATTCACCTTGAAAAACAGGCAGAGGAAAGAAGCTTAGATTCATGTACAAACAAACAATATAGCGAGCAATCAAATCAGCAGTAGCCAAAGCTATAAAATCTAATTGGACGTGTTGTGCCTGCTAACCTTTGTACTCCCCTCCTTCCCATGTAATGACAGTACTACTAGCAGTCCGATTAGAGACAAGACAGCACAAAGCTATTCACCAGGAAAAACACACAGAGGACGGAGGATTAGATTTAAATGTACAAACATACAATATGCCCCGAAGCATACGCCAGTGTTTATAGAGTTACAGTATGTTGTGTGTAGGCTGTGTGCATGAATGCAAGTCAGAGATATTTGAGCACCGCGGCACAGCGCAGAGTGAACAGAAACAATAATAACCCAGAGCAGTTCATTGAGGCAGCGCAGTACAACAACAAGGCCGAACTACTTCATTTTCTGTGGCCGCTTGCTCATTTTCAGGGTCACTGGGGTGTTTGAGCCGAACCTGGGGAAGTCAGCAAAACACCTTGGACAGGTTGCTTGAGCTCTGCAGGCCAATGCAAAAACAGACAAACAAATTCAGACTGAAGGGCAAATTTGAAACTTCAGCTCACATGACTTGGGGATGCTGAGAGGGAGACCAACACAGACGCACAGAAGAACATGTAAATTAATTAAAGGGGACCAAAGCTGAGATTCAAAGCTTGCTGCGGAGCCACTTAACGACTGATCCACCGTGCCAGGACACACATTATCCCCTCTTCTAAGACAACTTACATGAGGTATGCTGTGTCAGGAATCGCGGCACAGGAGGATAGCAGTCAGCGCTGTCTGGTGTACCTCGAGGTGCACCTCAGGGGTCTGACACATATGTTTAAACGGCTCTGAAGCTCCACCAGCTCGGCTCAGAGATGCCGGCAGGGTGCATTGCTTTAGGTGTACAGATAGCAACTGGTGCACAGCTTTAATCACAATAACTTAAACAAACGTGTGCTTGTGTGTTTGCACGCACCTCGTGAGCGCTCGTGTCTGTGTTACTGTATTTAGTCCTCTGGCTGATCCATCCAATTCAACAGATGTTTGAATATGAAATCCAGGCTGGAATCATTAGCAGTAATTTACCTCATAAGCGCAACCTGATTACTCACAAACACTCCTGTGAACGGAAACTGATGCACACGGTTTCGGGAGGCAGAGATGCTGCAAGATGAGAGCCTGTGGGATGGAGGCTGAATGTGTGAGGTTGGGTTTTTTTTTTTTTTTTTGGAAATTGCGCTCGCACTCTCTCCACTTTTTGTCTCACGTGTGTGTGTGTGTGTGTAACGTGTGCACATGTGTGAGTGCATGTGCAATATTTTTCTTGCAAGTGGTGATCCATTACTCTGTCAGCTATTTCCCGTGATGCTTAACAGCAACAGGAACATTGTGTCTGGAGAAAATGACTTCATCCTGCAAGACAATACTACCTCATTCCTTTAATTCTCCCACGCTACCCTTCTCCCTCTCCTTTGATCCCTCACTCTTATCCTGTTATAGCCTGCTGTATAGATCATCTCTATCTCTATCAGTGTCTCCCTCCCTGCCTTTCTGGATCACTTCTGCTCTTCCTATTTTCTATGATTCATTTTTTTTTCTCCTGCTGTTCCTTTCTGTCCCCCCTCTGCTGCTCACTCAGTCCGTTTTAAAGATGCTCTGTGTGTGTCTTTTTGTCTCAGATGCCATGGAGATATGTGTCTAGAATGAGGCATAATCGAGCTACCAGCTTTCTGCTTTTATGTAATTTTAATAATGTCACACACAAACCACACACATACACAGTATTCTCTCCCGGTTTGTATTTTACAAGCCTCTTTTTTCTTTCTTTCTTTCTCTCTCTCTCACATACACACAACAGACACACACAAAACACTAACTGACCTTGGCTGTCCATTTTTCATGTGTTTTTCAGTTTTACAGCTGTATCTGTACACAGTACCCTGATATTATACACACAATAATTTCTATCCTTGAATTTATTTAATTTTCACAGTTTATTTCATCAGTACACTCCATCTTATGCTTAGTAAGTGTTTCTCTAAACATCAGCTGTGCAAGATATACCCTCAGAACTCTGCAGGAACCATGGTATCATACACCGATCAGGCATAGCATTATGACCACCTGCCTAATATTGTGTTGGTCCCCCTTATGTGCTCAAATATGCTCTGAACCATTGAACATGGACAAGAGGACCACTGCATCCTGTTGATGCTTGATCAGAATGGGGTGTAGGAAGTTTGGAGGTCAAATCAACATGTTGGGCCATTGTCATGTTCCTCAACATGTTCCTGATTGTTTGATGTTTTTTCCATGTGGTGGGGTGCATTTTCCTGTGGAGGTAGACCAGTGACATTTGGGATTTCCATTTCCATGAGGGAATGTGCTTGTTGTGGGACAATGTTTATTTGGGTGTCTAAGTCTCATCAACACGGATGTTAAAATCCAAGGTTTTCCATCAGAACACCACATAGTACCAATATGATCAATGTCATTCACTTCACCTGTCAGTGGTCAGAATGTTGTGGCTGATCGGTGTATATTGCGATTGCAGTAACATGGTCATATATGAGTTTCACAGGAGGTAAGACTGCATCCAAATGCACATGCAATTTTTATTGGTATAAAAGCCCATTCTATCCATCGCATGGGCAAGAAAAGTAGCTAAATTAGAAACCTCTTGGGCAATCACATTACTTGACTCATACCTGTGGAATAGCTGTGCAAAACACAATGAGCATAATGAAAATTGCCCAAAGTGAAGTTGGGTGAAAACACCCTGCTGCTCTGCATTTCCTGTCCTTAATCCATGCTTTGAGCACAGAAAAGTATAGATTCTATTTTGTTAAGAAATTATTGTCTCACAACGTAGAATGTAATATGCACAAGAGAGTCTATTTTTAACTTAAACACATATTTTATTTTATTTTCTATTATCCACATAAGTGCTCACTCAGTGTTCTAAACATCTGTGCCCTGTGCGAGCTCAGGTTTCAGTCTCAAAGAAAGTTCCAGTGTTCCACAGTGTCAATGAGGCAATTTGAAATTTCTAAGTAGTACTATTGATCTTTAAGCGCTGACAGAGGACTCTACAACCCATCATTTGTAGTTATACAATTTTGATTACTTTTCTAGTTTCATGAATACAATTTTGTTGGTTAGTTCGTTTTAACTTTATAGGCTTAAAGCTTAGCTGCCTTGGTAGGCTGCTACTGAACTTCTGCCTCATGCAGCAGCCAACTAAGTCAGCTGACTATCTTGATGTGTCTTTGGCCTGCCTTCTAAACAATCCTTTGAATGTGCTTCTTGACAGGGAGCTTTAAGACACAGAAAGACTGAGCAGGCGTCATTCATAAACATTTCATAAAGGAGAAAAAAAAATCTTTTATACAATTTTAAATTAAGTTTTACATTTATAAAAGCACAATTAAACAATTAACCTTTAAGGCTCAGTTTATAATTAAATGGAAAAACTGCGTTTGCATTATCACCCTATTTTTTCATGTCAGCCACATAATTCTACATAAAAAATAATTATTTAGAGAGAATTTCTGCACTGACAGGCGTTAAGAAAATAATTGCTTCAAAACAATGCAAGTGACACTGTTGTGTGACATAGTGGTGCCAAGAGGGGGGAAACTCAGATAGGAAATTCAGAAGTGTCGAAGACGCAAATAATCTCTCAAGCTGATGTTTGGCTCCAACAGTGCTACCACATAGTATCTCCTATTTCACTGTTATCAATGTATGAACCTGTTTTAATGTTCTCTTTTCAAAAAGGTGTTTTGGGCAATCGTATTAGTGAAATTAGTTTCAACAGGGTTTTGATTGCAATTTCTACTGTATGTAGTGGTTATACTGATACAATTCCACTAGGATGTCCCAATCTGAGCTCACAGACTGTAACTGGGCCAATCAAGGCATTTTCTTAACTGATAGGTATTGTCCTTATTGAGCGCAAACCTTAATCTGATCCTTTGTTTATATATGCTGTCACACAGGTGTCACAAAGGTAGAGCTTAATTTGTGACAGGACACAAGGGAAGCATATTTAGATTTAGAGATTTGCAGTTTTACTAATCAATAACATGAATTAAATATGGCAGACATTTGTCACTGATCTTGCTGTTTTCATCATTGGTCACATGATATGAGGTTTTAAGATGGTTCTCTTGAAGAAATACAAACACTGATTCAACCTGACTTTTTCCACATGAGCTCTAGGTGGAGGCCATTAAGCGTCACAGAAGTCTTTGTCATGGTGGCCTGTAGCTAGCTAAATCCCCACAATGCTCTCTGCTTGCCAACATGGAACTAGGCCCTAGCCTGATTGATTGAAGGCCTACTTGGGTCACTACAGCAATAAACAATAAGAGATTCCCCTGGTGGAGTTTTCTGTTGCTACAGCTAATGTACAATACATTTTTTTGTCCTATTTTTGATGTGTTAAAGTATTAGCTGCAATTAAACGATTAACCATTAATTATTAACATTCCTCCAGGATGTGGTTAAAATGTCTGCAGTGTCAAAATATTTTAAATTGGAAAACGATCTGCAGTATCTGCAATGCAAAGATTTTACAAGGCGTCAGCAAGGGAGCCACAATGCTACCAATTTGATGCAGCATCTAAAAAGTGAACATTCAAGGGAACGCAGTGAGTTCACAAAGGCTGCACCGAAGCAACACACACTGACTCGGGCTTTTAAAAGGGAGAGAGAAATTTCCTTGACTCAACAACAAAGCCAGAAAGATTACAGAGAGGGTAATTTCGTTTGGTAATCGCTGTGGTAGAGAGCATAGCTTTTTGGAGCATGTGGAGCCACAGTGCACTCGATCCTCTCAACACTACATTTCAGATTGTGCCCTAACAGAACTTTACAGCGAAGTTCATGACCAACTATGTAAGGAACACCTTGGATGCAGAAATGCAATTTTTTTTTTCTCAGTGCATTTTCTGAACTTTTTAGTGGTCAGGCTCACACATTGGATTGACTGTATTAACTCTAATGTACTTGAAGTTTGTATTACCCAAGAAAATGGTATCGGATTGGGATTATTTAATGACTTTGATCCGACTTTGCTCAGGACATCTGTAATTTCTGCTAATGTGCAGTAAAAACTTCAGAACAACCTGGATGAAAAGATTTAAATGAGTTCTAAATGTGTTCTTAGTTCATTGTATTCTGTAACTGGTGCCCAGTTCCAAAGTGACTCTTGTGTTTGTATACAAGTGGAAATACCAAACTACCAACCGGTTAGGGACGCTGTGGGAAACAAAGAGGTCTTTAGGGGCTGTTTTACAGCCACAACTTAACACAAGGAAATAAAAACGCAACACATTGTCAAACCTCATTTACATGCCACTCATTGTGTTTTTCTCTTGCTGCCTCCTACCTTTATGCCACGCCAGGTGTGCAGAGCTCAAAAATACCAATTGAATAGGCAAGTGCAAATCACATTGACGTTAATGCCAATGTGTCACAGCTCAGGCAGAAATGATGGACAGAAGCCCCAGAGTTACTGCTACTTGTTGAAGGTATGTGCGATTTATAAAATGAAAGGCTTGTGACTTGTAATTACTCTATTTACATAGAATGGAACAGACTCAATAGGTGAAATCATTAAGAGATTATAGCTTTGACTGATGTTGAATTACTAAAGGCATTTGGTGGAAAGTGTGTTTTTCCATAACTCAAAGTTTTGTTTGTGACTTTTATTCTGTAGGTCAACTTTAACAGTCATTACAACTGGACCAAAGCTTCATCTGCTTTTGAATCATTTCTTCACAACGCAAGATGTTTTCAAATCTTTTGCTACACAAAACAGGACAAAAGGGTTGGATTGATTTGCAGCGAACAAGTTGTATTAACACCTGTTCGTGGTTCATACGAATGTTTTGAAATCACGTTCAGGGATTTTGCCAAGTGTGCAATTGCATGCGTGTGTGTTTGTGTATCTGTATGCACATGCATGTGCGATGGTCCCCTCTCTCGACAGTATTTTTCCACACAATGACAGCCCATTCAAATCCAATTAAAGCAACACAGAGGGCTTCACAGCATCATTCATTCATGTGTCATTCATTCTCTCCCCTCATCTCCCTCCCTCCCTCTCTCTCTCCCTCAGCCGTCTGTGGACGGCTGGGTGGTAACTGAGTGGGTGAGCTCTAACTACCACCTTCACGTTTTATATCTCTTTTTCTTTTATACTTTCCATCATGACCTGACACATAACGGTAAATGTGTTTTATTCAATGCTTTTCCCGAATAATGTCAGGATGTTTGTTTGATAGAGAGTGTGCATCTGTGTTTCGATTCACGCTCGTCTTTTAATGTCACGTTGTAATTAGCTATTCGGGTAAGACTTCATTTAAACCCCAGATTTTCCATAGCAGTATATAAACAGTAAATGGTTTGTAGCAAGTGTTTATCAACAACAGCATCCTCCTACATGGTATTTATAACTGACATACAGATAATGAATGTCATAGTTTTGACAATATATATAAGAACATGTCTATAATGGCTTTAAGCACATTTATTAAGTTTTATTTAAAAAAAAAATCTGAACACAAGGTCCAAGTTTTTCCAGAGATTTAATGATTGATTTATTGCTGTTTATTAATTGCTTTAATGATTTGTATATGTGCATAAAACTGCTACAAGCAAGTCAAATTACACATATTCAACCTTATCTCCTAAAAACGACCTTCCTATAAAACTTTCACATTTACATTTTGATGGAAACATAATTTGATTTTGAAACAAGCTTATTCTCTCATTGAAAACTAAGACTGTGACATAGTAGGTGAGGCTTTTAATTTGAAAGAGCCACAAAGTCCAATCAAGGATTGTAGGAGGGGAGGAGGGAGGCAGTGGGACCATAATTCTCCTTTTTGGGTCGTCTTTTCATTTGTTGTTTACTTTCGCTCTATAGTCAGCATTTAGATGTCGGCGCTAAGTCTAAAATTGCCCTTTGGTTTTGGAAAATGGCAAGATTCAGGCTAAAATACAACCCTTTTATAACATGTTTGAGGCTTGGCCTCCATTTTTTTGGGTTACCAGGTGATCATCCAGCCCTGTATAATATGTCATTTCTTGGCTGAAATGAAGAAAAGTACAGTAAGGCAATAAAATAAATGCCACAGATTCACTAAATTACAAAAAAATCCAGGAGACAACATGTTTCCTCAAAACATAATTGAAAATGCCAGGAAGAAAATCTTACTGTTCAAAGTTTGCTCCTCTATAACTTGGGAGACAAAATTGGGATTCTCATTTCAGCCCTGTTTTAGTTTGGATTTTGTCTGATATGTTAAATTCAACTGAGAACAAGTTCTCATTTACAATGACGACCTGGCCAAGAGGCAGCACAAAGCAGAGAAAGAAACAAACAAGATACATTCATAAAAAGCAATACAAAAACAAAAGCATAACAATAAGAGCTGTAAAGATAAAATAGGCTAAAAGCAGGTGCCTTTACTAAACTTTTAAAAGATGAGACTGGAATGAACGAGGTGAGTTTTAGTATCTGCTGCAATTGGTTCCACTCATGAGCTGCAGAAAACTGAAAAGAACAACGTTTAAGAACAGTGTGAACTTTGGGGATGAGGAGGTTGATGATGTTGCTGGAGCGAAAGGAACGGCTGATGTTGACTGTGATGAGTAGTGAGCGAAGATGTGACGGAGTTTTACCATATATACACCGATATACATTGATCAGCCACATTCTGACCACTGACAGGTGAAGTGAATGACATTGATCATATTGGTACTATGTGCTGTTCTGCTGGAAAACCCTGGATTTTAACATCCATGTTGATGAGACTTAAACACCCAAATAAACATTCAACAAGCACACTCGCTCATGAAAATGGAAATCCCAAATGTCACTGGCCTACCCCTGCAGGAAAATTCACCCCACCACATGGAAAAAACATCAAACAATCAGGAACATGCTGAGGAACATGACAATGGCCCAACATGTTAATTTGACTTACAAACTTCCTACACCCCATTCTGATCAAGCATCAACAGGATGCAGTGGAACAAGTTTGATTGACAGAGGCCCCACTGCACAAGCCAGAGTACCCAAAGGATCCAGTGCCAATGTCCTGGTTCCAGACCCCATAGGACACCCTGAGAGGTCCTCTTGTCCATGTCCAGTGGTTCAGAGCATTTTTAAGCGCATAAGGGGGACCAACACTATTGAAAAAAAAAAAAAAAAAAAAAAAATATATATATATATATATATATATATATATATATGCATATACAGCTCACATGTAGCTCAATTGAGAAACAATAGAGCATTAATCGAAGTTGAGAATTATCTCCTCAAAATCTCAAGTATGACTCCTGTGGCTGATTGTTCTTTTCCTTCCTCGCTTATATCTCCTAGTGAATTTTAGGAGAAAAATATGAGAAACATACCAGACGAAATCTAAACTAAAACAAGGCTAAAATGAGAATCACAATTTTGTCTCCCAAGCTGTAAAGAAGCAAATTTTGAGCAGTAAGATGTTTCTCTGGGTGTACTTTAGTTGTGTAGGAATCTCATTTTCGGGAAACATGACTGCATATTGTATCTCAAATATTTTTTTTTGTTCATGTTTTTTGCAAATTAAAAACTATATATCACATTAGACCTAAAGAAAACAATCCAAAAATGTAAAATCCAAAATAAATGCCCTATTAATCAATTTGAAGAAAATCTGATAGTATTTAACATTCATGCTTCTTTTGCATGCAGCTGCAAATCTAGGACCCACTTGCTGAGCAATAAAGCTCATATGCCAGCGACAGGGTGCCTTTTTTGGCAGAGCAGGAACTGGTCCTGTTCCACGACTGTTACACTATCACCACCGCACAGGACGGCATCCCACTGCCAAATGTCACCCCTTTGAGGACCATAACCACACTATAATCAATAGGGTTGGTTATATCACCAGCATGTGCATTGACCACATGGGGAAATTAATCAGGCAGCAACGATAATGATGAGGCAAATATGTGGTCAGAAATAACCTCTGCGAGGCCAACGTGATAACTCAGCATGAGCAGCACTGAAGTAAACAGTTACTACACTCTAACTGATTCCACAATATGTCCGTTGAAGTTTCGTGTGTTGGTTAAACACTCTTAAACGTGCTCCTTCATTTGAACAACATTTTGTTTTCCATATGACCAATCTGGGTCATACTGATATTTAAGCTAAGTGACACCAGGTGGGACAATGAGATAAACTCCCACACTTGAGGTCTGACTCACTGTCATGGCAACAACTACTCAGATTTATTGCATGGTCTGAGTAAATTGTCACTATTTTTGTAAAGTGGGTATTTTCTGGTACTTCAAATTGTGTCATACTTGTCTCAGTAAATTCTGACTCTTGACTCCAACTAAAGGCCCAAAAAACTCCACTTCACACTCTTTCCTTGATGTACTTCATCGTCGCTATATTTATTTGAATGCAACTATAAATACCAGATTTTTTTTTGTTTGTTTTTGCCATTCAGAGTTCCCAGAGGGACCTTAAAAGCAATGGTTCCCATTATTCGTATAGCTTTACCGACCGAAGCAGCTAAAGTCATGCTAGTCGTGCTAAACATGTTTCAAATGACCACCAGATGATTTGTTTATGTTCCCATCTGACTGCTTGGTAAGCATTTGTTTCATGGAGTGCATTTCGACAGCTGGGTTGATATTAGTGTGTGTGTGTGTGTGTGCTGGGGGAGCACTGCAGGGTGTACTGTTTCCATTAATGTCTGTACTAAGATGCAACTCAGCTTTCTGAATTATGTAAATGAGGTGCTGTAAATTCATGACAGAATCAATGACTTTCATTTTTATCAAATCAATCAGGCCTCCATCAGTCCACAAACTCCACACTACTGCAGGAATCAGCCCCACACACACACACACACACACACACAGGCACACACACTGCACGGCCTTATATTAAACCTGCCAAGACAGGTCTTAGAATAATGAGTTTTGGAATGATGTGTATACAGTCATAAATATACTTTTTGCTTTTAACCATCAGCTGATTCATGATAATGTGTGTGTGTATGTGAGAGGGAGAGGGAGAGGGAAAGAGAGAGAGAGAGAAAGAGAGAGAGAGAGAGAGAGTGTAGTGCATTTGTGATGAGTCAACTATTGGGAAGTTACCAAATGGATCTCAGCCTGATACACTTTAAGTCATGAAAGATGAAGAGCCTGAGCATTTTACTACAGTGCTGCGTATAAACTATCTCTTTCAGACACACACACATACACACATAGAAACTTGTTATCATTGTTAGTGGTGTGGTTGCGATGTGTTGTTCATATTAACAAAAGAAGCACAACATCTGCATATGAGGGTAAAAGCAAAAAGAGCAGACAAGTATGAATGCACGCTGTATTTCCTTTTTTTTTTTTTTTGTAGGTCTAACAGGAATCCTTCATTTCCGTGTGGAGCGAAAACAGCTCCATTCAGACGAAACACAATGTGGCACAGGAAAAACAAAAGTCTACCACAGGACACATCGAATTCCGGAGGCAGTTTTCAACCCAGACGCCTGGCTTTGGGATTACTTTTGGCTGCCATCTTGGCAACTGCCGGAGCCAAGAAATTTAGGATTAAGAGTAGGTGGAGGCTAAGTGGAGCTGAGGAGATCAGAGCTAATGGCTGAGGCAATTCTCAATGCATACCCCAAATCATACCTTTTTGAAATGTTAACCATCTTATTTGCTTAATCGCACTGAACGTGAACTTACATCTTCTTGTTTGGCAGGAAGAGTCTCCGGCTGGGGACGTTTTCAGTTGCTGGAAAAGCAGCTCAATCGGTGCCAGCTGCCGTTCTGTAGGAGAGGGATGTGGAGGGAGAAGCTCAGGCCTCCGAGAGCTGCAGCTGTAACATGTGTGCCACCTTCAGACAGACAGTGAGCGTTATTAATATTGATGCACCCTGCTGTCTACAATAGCATTACTTCGAAATGTCGCTTTGTTGCATCACACTAATCCCCAGGGAATATTAAAAACTGAAGCATGTGGCTATAGAACCCACCTTTATTTTCTTTTTGTTGTCTGAAAAAAACTTAAATTCTACTTTATTTCACACTGATGAACAGCCATACTGATAATGACTGAGTGTAAAGTTATTAAGAGGTAACTATCCTGCTAATAGCTAATCCAATTTAACAGCAACCGTATCCATAATTTAATGTCCAGCCCCAAAGACAGAACTCCTCTCAAACTGCTTTTTTGTTGTTTCGGCTGCTACATCCTGCCGTTTTTGATAAAGTATACCCGATTCCCCTTGTCCAATTCCTCCCCCTTCTCAATAACCAGACAGAACTTTGTGGAAGACAGGGGATTTATGATTACACACAGCTTTAACTCTTATCTTCAAAGCTTTTTTTTTGTACAAACTACAAAATTCTGCCATGTCGAATCATCAAGTTCCAGTACTGTTGTGCCTCCAGTTTTCAGCACATGACAAGGATCTGTCCACTTCACTTTGCTCGACTCTCGTGTCTTTCTTGCTCCTCTCACGAGTCGCATCAATATCGCATTCCCACTTCCTTCCTATATCAAATAAAGTCTAGTAGGGTTTTTTTTTTCCAGTGCAACCTTGATCTGCCATTGAGGGCTAACTTCCCCTTGTCTGTATCCTCATGTTACACAAGCATTGCATTTCACTGTACCTCGCTTCATATCCTTCTCAGTTTTATGTCAGTCACACTAATCAAGTTTCATGCCAAATTTGAAGCTGCGTCCGAGATTCTGCAAGATTCTTAAGGGTCTATCCCACTTCTATAACTCATCATTGTAATGTTAAGTAGTTCAATCTGTTTACAAAGTTGGAGAACAACTTTTGTGTTTGCTCAAATGTGATGCCATCTGTTAACATTCAGCATAGGCCAAATACATTAAGCGTACATTCCTAGTGGATTAATTTGTAATGAGAATGCTACGGTTGCGCTGTTTACCTTGTGATTGTTCTGGCTGTGATCATTTTCCAGGGTTGTGTCTGCAAGTTTTTACAAACCTCTAATGCAGTGTTTTGGCATCTGCAGTGCTTTTAAATGCAGTAATATGTTATTCCATCTGAACTTCCTGGATTGTATTTCATCCTCTCACTGGCGCTTTACACAACACACAACCAGCCCTGCACTGCTTTAAAGCCAAAGCTGTTTTTCATGTGGATCATTGCTTCAGGTTCCAACTGATTGGCGCATTATCAGTGTGGCTTGTTGTTTTGAGGTATGATTCTCGCTTTGGGTGCAAAAGGTTGCAGATTAAAATCTCAGGCAAGCCCTCATGAAGGAACTTAAAGCTTCTGTTGCATGAAATATTTTTTTAGCCAGTGAGAAGTGTGGAAGGAGAATCTATAAGTGTGTCCGGTAGGAGGGTGTCTATATGAAGCCGCTATGGTTCAGTATACACAGCTGATCATCCAATCATTGCTGGGTTGGTGCTTCATCAACTCTTTGCTGTTCCTATGTTGAAATGTCCTTGAACAAGACAATGGATGCCAAATGGCTCCTGAAAGTTAAACACAGTCCATTTCCCAGGATTAAGATCAATAAAGCCTTGCTCTTTTACTTATTATTCACAAGCCACGTAGCTTATCTTTATCCATTATTTAGCTATTCTGGCTACATTATGGCCACTTTCAGGTGGGTCCTTTACAAGAGCAACACCAGACCAATTCTAAAATATGGTGGAGATTAGGAAGCCTGAAATCCTGATAACTGTCATGGTGACTTGCTATTGGTGACTTGTATCTTATCGTATCTTATCTTTAACTGGCAACAAATAAATAAATATGTTTTTAGTAAATGCAGCTACTGAGATGCATACAGCAATCAGGCATAACATTCTGACCCCCTGCCTAATATTGTGTTGGTCCCCTTATGTGCTAAAAAATGCTCTGAACCATTGGGCATGGACAAGAGGACCTCTCAGGGTGTCCTATGGGGTCTGGAACCAGGACGTTGGCAGTGGATCCTTTGGGTACTCTGGCTTGTGCAGTGGAGCCTCTGTCAATCAAACTGGTTCCACTGCATTCTGTTGATGCTTGATCAAAATGAGGTGTAGGAAGTTTGGAGGTCAAATCAACATGTTGGGTCATTGTCATGTTCCTCAACATGTTCCTGATGGTTTGATGTTGTTTCCATGTGGTTGGGTGCATTTTCCTGTGGGGGTAGGCCAGTGACATTTGGGATTTCCATTTGCATGAGGGAGTGTGTTTGTTGTGCGACGGTGTTTATTTGGGGATCTAAGTGTCCTCAACGCGGATGTTAAAATTGAATGTTTTCCATCAGAACACCACATAGAACCAATATGATCAATGTTATTCACTTCACCTGTCAGTCGTCATAGTGCTATGCCTGATCAGTGTATAAACAGAAAAAGAAAGAGAAGAATAAAACAGTAGAATACAAACATTTTAGATATGAGATGACTTTTTATTTGCCCCATTAAGTGCTGAATTTAAGTTAGTCTTCATTCATTTTAGATCAGCAAAAGCTGAGTCTTACAGAGGTGTAAAAATATGCTGACAGTACCTTAACATTGGGACATAAAATACATGAGGAAAAAAAAGCAGAAAGCCAAACTGTGGGACTTTTACATTTAAATGAAACACACAAAGTTCACAATATGCTGATTAAATGTATCATTGGCAGTTAACACTGTAGAAATACCTTTTATGTCAACTGCCCATGACTGGTTTGCCCGAGCTGCAACCATAGCGACAGAGGTTACAGCAAAGAGAAGTATGGCGGAGCCTTAGTTGGAAAAACCCAGATACCATCCAAGTAGAGTTTCTGATGCTCCAGATAAAAAAGAAATTCTGCATTCAGGGGAAGAGTTCCATTCTAGAAAAGCCATTTATCATGAGCACACACCAACAGTGTAATTACTCTCACTGCCAGAAGGGGGAGACAAAAGTTCCACATTGCAGGATTAAAAGTACTTTCAAATAATGTGTTCCCAAAACTTTCAACCACATCCCCACATCAGTTCATGGAGTTGTTGCAGAGAAACAAGAAGCAAAACCAACTTTTTGTTCAAAGGCTTGCTGCTGATTTCCAAAGCCTGGGATGAATCTCCAAGCCCCAAGAAGACGTTGTTTGTTGTCGTGTGATGTCGCATTTCAAACACGTGTTTATTCATAAAATAATCAATTGTGTATCTGTGTTAGCTGCGTTACACTCATTCATGTGCACATGTGAGATCGTGTGTCTGCGGGGGAGTGTTTCCTTACCCTCGTTCGGAGTGTACAGGTGGGTGCGTGTCTGCATCCGCGCGAGTGTGTGTTTGTGAGAAAGTGCTGTTGGGGTGCAATCATTTCCTGTCTCCTGGTTTAGAAAAGATGTTGGCATGACAACATGACACTTGGGAAGGGTTGGAGGGTAGACATAGAGGGAAAAGAGGAAAACAGTGCTCTCTCTAACTCCCATAAATAGCAAACTAGAGGTTTCATGCCAGCTTTGAAAGAGAACTTCATCGCTTGAATTTTTACCCAGCGTGTACTTCATACATCAACTCACTGCTTGGCCTAAAAATATTAATAAAATAAAGAAAAATACTTCATATACTGATGACTAATATAGCATTATGATTAGTTAGTCCCCAAAACAAGTTTTTACCATTTAAAAAAAGAACTGAAATCTTTTTATTCCTTTCTTTTCAAGTAGAATGTCATATAATAATTGCAAACATCACACTGCACCTCACTCAAGGGAGCAATTTGTCTTTGTGAATTAAAATGGAGATTTTATCTGTTTCATTCTCTAAATTTCAGGCGTTTCCTTGTTTCTTTTTTTTTTTTAATGAAACGCTTAGCCAACATCAGCAGCCATTATGAGACATTACAGTCATTCAGCTCAGCTGTCATATTGATCCTGCCTATCAGCCATTCGCTCATATAATATTCATGAGAAGTCCATCATTCCCCTCGCAACCGCAGATTACCAGCGCAGATACGGCTTAAACACTTCGATGTGACCATTTCAAGGCACATGCGGAAACTTTGTCAAATTAGCCAAAACTACCATTGTGTCCACTTTTTCTTAGCTGAACAAATGTTTCCCCCGGAGTTTCCAGGGTTTGTTTTACTACTAATATTAGTGGAAGGACAGTAGCGCTGCTTTATGATACATCTTGAGTTGAAATCTTGGTTAAGATAAGCTGCAATTCTCAGTGCGGCAGTAGCTGTGTTACTATTTTATGAAGGTATTTTTGAAAAAAAAACAACAACAACAAAAGAAGGCATAAAAAATGACGAGATAAAAGAATGAATGAAACAGGATACAAGGCGCAAAAGAGAGGAGAGAGAAAAAAACTGGGGATGTTATCACCTGAATTATTAATCGAGATAATTCAACTCCCCATGATAAGAATATCTGTCTCTGCACCGCACACACACATTAACACGTCCACAAACACACAACCATACACAGGCATTTGTTCTTGCATATGCATAAGCCATTTTTATCTTGCCAACTCAACACTTATCTCTTTAAAATGGGTCAAGACAAAATGAAAATCGAGAAACTTCTCATGGCGTGAAATAGATAGACAGGGAGAGAGAGAGAGAGATACACTGGGGAGGGAGGAGAGATACGTTGGTGGTGGAGGGAGGGAAAGTAGGAGGGGAGAGTTGTTTGATAAGAAAAGTTCCCTTCGAAATTCACAAGATTGCAAATGGAAGTCACCTCATATTTGTAGATACAGTAACAACTTTGTGTTTTTTTTCCCTTCAGCGCATAACGCACATGTGCACCGGTGCGCAGTTGTAATGAACCCTTCCCAAAATACACTGTTTACAAAGTGCCATTCCCCGGTGAAACTGATGTTTTTCTGCATTGACTTCTTTTTCCTCCTCTGTTACCAAGACAACAGACATATGAAACTAATGTTTTGTTCAGTTTCCAATTTGCCCCTGGCTTCTTTTTTTCCTATAGGTCAAAAGGTCTGAGAGCAACCAGTGTAATATTATTATATATAACAACGGCTAATGATTCAACTTTTTAAAATTCTAAACAGAGTTTGCCTCACAGGGGAGACGGAGGGATCGGATCAGGAGGTAAACACTGACAGAGAGAAACAGTGCGAGAGACTGCGAGAGGAAGCAGAGGAGGAAGAGGGAGCATCGTGGCTAACACCCACATCGACAAGTGCGAGAGAGAAGACAGATGTCGGTAACGGTATGGTCTAATAAAAACCACAGTTGCTTTATTTGCATATCATTTCTTTTCTAATTGCTGTGTTTATCCAGTTAGAAAAATGGCATCCACAACTGTTTAATACTGATAAGCTGATAACCTGCTCTGTGTTAACACGGCTATTAACATTTATCGTAGCCTCACACAAACTTGCCTCAAAGCCATTCAGTAATGTACGAGGCACTGTAGTTTTTTTTGGTTTTTTTTTTTTGCAGTGCATGCTCCCTGGTAGCGCTTTTTTCTTTTTCTTTCTCCTTTTTGCCCTCGGCTTTATGATAATTATATTTAGGTTTTTTTTGAGATCTAAATGGAATCAGGCTGAAAAAAATTGCACCACAATGAAAACTGACAAACCATGACACTTTATCAAAATTCGGCTATGTCGAACTTTAAAAGGCAAATGGCTTCTGCACACTTTGTCTGAGCACATTTTTTAATCAAATTGTAAGGCTTTTACTTGCATCAAGACGCACCAGATGAAGGTCACGTAGGACCAAACGCACGACAATATTGCTTTGATAAAGTGTGCAAGCACTGTGCCTTTTCTACTGGCTGTCTCCCAGCGTGTTTTTTTTTTGAGTCTTCCTATGTCTGGTTTCCCTATAGAAGACTATTTTTACCACGACATGCTGAAACGTGTGTCTGGAGAATCATATGATGCTGCATAAGCCATACAGTCCACCTATATCCTCTTTGTGTATCAATCTGTCATGCCTGAGAGCCAGCTGAAGGATGAGATGGAGTGATGGAGGAAAACAAAAACATGGATCATCTGCAATCACTGACAGCAAGATGTAGTTTACACCAGATTAAATATAAAACTTCATAACAATAAATGACCTGCAGCCTGATTAACTTAATAATTCAATAGCTAGTGACACCACTTGTGTGTTTGTTGTTATCGCTTCTGTTTTACTTTCTACTTTTGCCATCTTTCACACCTCCAAAGGAAGAGAATATCTAGGCATGCTCTGCCCATGACTACTATTTCTGTTGTTTTTCAAGTGAATAACCAAGTGCACGACACTGTGAATGTTTTCCAAGAGAGTGTGTCTGAAAATGCGCACTGTTATCCCTATTTTTAAATGACATTATGTTTCTCCCCCTCCCTGTAATCTATCACTCTGCATTTGAGTGTAGCTGTTTGGACCAGTTTTTCAGTGCGGCCCAGAGAAAAATGTTACTGCTGGAAATATGCCGAGCCCTGTTTCCCTGCTTCTACACATAGTTTAGATCGTGCTTTCATGTCCAATGCCAACATTTTAAAGGTTTTTGCTTTCTACAGTATCTATGTATGGCAACTATGGTATGCTGGGGTTAGGAAAGGATCTTAATTCATGGCAAATAGAATAGAAATGACGTGCAAATGCAGATTGCAAAGTCTGTAGTTGTTCAGTTCTGACCAATTCTGTGTTGGCTACTTTTAGAAGGACGGACAAAAATATACATGAGAACTTACTAAATGCAATGTGGGTGCAGAATGAATTAAAACAGTGAGTGAAAAAGCCGATAACAGAGTAAAGATTGGATCCAAATTCCTTAAACTTTTACTATGAGTACATTATAATAAGCAAATCTTTATTGATCCCCTTGTGGAAATTCCTTCTCTGCAGTTGACCCATTCTATTCATAGGATGCTATAACTGTACATACTAGGAGCGGTGGGCTGCCACGGTGCAGTCAGGGTCCACAGTGGTGGAGACTGGGACAAGCGGTCGCTCTCACTTTCCCACATCAACCTCTTGCCAGTCCGGGGACTCGAACAGGCGACCCACCGATTACAAGTTCGCTTCACAAACCCCACAAGACCACCACTGCCCCCATATGTGACCACAAATAAGCTGAAGGTTGCCGATGACAGCTCTTCAGCTAATGTAATGCCTGATGATTTGTGGTTCAGTGCTTTTTCTTCAAACACATTTCATCTATTTTTTTTTTCTCAATGGTGGCAAGATGGTGCCTATCACACAGCCATCTGTCAGTCAGAGGACACTTTATTAGCCAGATCCTGCTCATAATGGCGTTATTCCTTGAGTGCCATTTGTGATTTTGGTACCATTGTTTGCAGTTCTGATGGACCTGAGCCATTATTTTATTACGCAAGAATGTATAAGCATTGAACAGGTGTCAACATTTTTCTCAGTCACAAGCAATATAGAGGACATTTGTGCTTAATATCTGCCATTAACCCCTGCTAGATCAAAATAATCAAACCATTAGTGACAACATTTGTTTTTGTGATACAACAAAATACTATAAAGCAAATGTTGTGACTTTCAGCAGCTTACTAGATTCATTTGAGTGTGTGTGTTGTAGATATATGTTGCACTTGCTGCATCTATACTGCATCTTTCTGTCCTTCTTGGCGTCACACAGCTCACAGTGTATCTTCTTGTTGCCTAAAATGGTGAAAACAGGAGGTTTAATAACACTCACACACATATATAGTTCCAACAGGCCAACAAAGGGGAGAGACACATGTATGCATACAATAACATCACACACACTTACTTCAGGTACCGGAGTTGGCAGTTCTGTGGGTTGGGCAGATGGGACATCAGCATCCTCCCTCTGAATCCTTCTCACTGTGCCAGCAGCGGTCCTTGGAATATTTTCTCTCCTCTGGATTTGAGGACCCACCAAAGCCTTGCCCAGCTCCTCAAAAAAAGAGTCATCTCTTATGCAGCTTCCCTCTCATCCAATCTGGACTGAGTGCCATCCAGATAACCAACACATTGTATGCCAGGATGTCCAAGATATTGTGGAAGATCACAAGTGGCCCGTGTTGGGTCCTTCTGTCGCGGTTTCAGCCAGTCCTTCTTCTGTGCCACTGAAGCCTGATGTGATTTCTGGGTTTTGACACTACTGACCTCAGATCCTGCCATCTTTGGGCAGCATAATCACAGCTGCCACATTTCTGTCTTCTAATAGAATATAAGACTCCAGGGACAGTAGATTTTGGATTTTGGAAGTAAATAAGATCTGTGTGTGTGTGTGTATGTGTGTGTGTGTACTTGTATTACTCATGCTGTCAGGACATAAATCTTGTGCTGCAGATCTATTAGTATTTATTTTTTATTATCTGCTCTTATCTGTTCTCACCTACAGTTTCCACACTTCTGTTACCCTCAGGTGCAGCAAACAGCGCTTATGTACCATAAATCTATAGGGGGTGCACGGTAGGCACTACATCAAATCATGTTTTATTAGCATGTTTGCCACAGAAAGTACATCAAGGCCAACAAGTCTCAGGTCTGAAAAATGATTAATTAAGTCATTTTAATTACCTAAACACTGAAAGTAGGTTCCAGAGACAATGCAAGGATTGAACATGTGGACTTTATACATTTTTGAAAGCCAGTTCCTATAAGAAAAGGTATAAAAATCACTTTTATTTTCATTGTTTATAGACTATACCATACTTACATTAGAAGAGATTATGTAGCATCTGTGTGCTGTCAGTAAAATCCATAGATATAATAGAATAGAATAGCTGTGAATGTCTAATTGTAGATATGCTTGACTTACTGTTTTTTCTTGAAACTCACTAATGTAATTATGAGGAAACAATATAATACCAGTGCATATGCTGTATGCAGTAGGCACAGAAATACTCTTCTAATGAAAAGTGTGTGGCTTTTTTGTTTTTGCCTTTGGTGTTCCCTTTAAATGTGCTTAAATAGTTTCAAATTCATTATTTTCAGGCCCTCACCCATAGTAATCCTGCAGCATGGATTTGCAGGATAAAACGGAATGGACCATGTGGAAATGTTTAATAAGAAATCCAGTGGGATTCCTGCACAGTATGTAAATGAATGTAAATCGTCTGTCATGCATCATAAGCTGTGCTGTTGAATTCTGGGGAGATATTTCAAATAATTATGTTGAGATCATAAATAATATAGGATCTTTAAGGGATTGAGGGGAAAAAAATACATGTCATCCTGTAGATTTCTTCAAACCTCTGTCTTTTTATTTTACCACAGCCACGAAATGTGAAACACTCCACATCTATATGCATAATTCAGCAACATTTTAGTGTTATTATGCAGATCTCAGCGTTTAATCTATGCGGAACATTTGGGAGTATGTAAAACTATGCATTACCTATTTAGTGATAATAGTTCTAATAAAAGGTTTGCTGAGGTTTCTCTGCATAACTCAGCGACTCTGTTCAAACACGGGTCTGCTGAATGCCACTTTTCTGTAATATAAAATTCCATATTCAAACAGAACACAGGAAATATGGGAAGGTGCCTGTTACTACTGGCCAGCGCTCGTGATTAACTGAGCAATTCCGGCAGAGTTTAAGTGCGGGGAAACAGCAAGTCAGGACTGCAGGAGGTCTTTATACAGCGAATGGTTCGAGTAGCTTCGGACTAACACTGGATGGAATTTGGTAAAACAGATTTCCCTAATGACATACTGCTGGGTCAGGCAGTTTATGTATTATTTCATCTCCTGCCTGCCAAACTGCATCCATGAAAAGAGACAGTAGTCACAGATTCAGGGTCGCAGAAGCAGTACATACAACCAACAAGTATATAAATGTGATATGAGTCTATGATATGTACAGGACACTGCAAAAAAATGGAGTGGGTGTGTATGGAGTGAAGAGGAAATTGAATTAATGATTATAGAAAATAAACATCAAAAGATGTGGGTATGCATTTCTTTTTTTACAGATGAGGAATAACAAATCAGATTTGTGGATTTACGTTCAAAGCCCTAATTTATATTTAATAATGTTCACGCACAATTGGAACAACCCTTTCATGTTATAAGGCTGTGACAACATGTGAGCGTTTTCTTCTATGGAAATTGGTGTAAAACTTGGTGTTTTAAACCAAAACAAGAGATGACAAAACAATAAATCAGTCTGTGAAAGATTTGACACTTTTTCTCTGTGGAAAAACACCAAATTTAATGGTGTACATAGTCACACCTCAAAAAGCCAACTAGTGTGAGGAGCTAATTAGTTTATAGTGTAGTTCACTGGCTATAATCCCCTGCTAACTCTCAAATAGTGGAGAAGCAAATCGCTTCCCTTCCGAGTAATTACGACACCATCAGCACACATCAAAATTGGTGTTTTTCTGCGATATCCACATGAAACACATAACTGTGATGACAATATTTGCCTGAGTGGCACTCAAGTATGTTCTACCAAGAAGCTGTTTCTAATTTTTGTTATCTTAGGCAACGGAATGATTCGGATGAAAATTCACTGCGAGTGCTTGAGCTCCGTAAGTCAAAGAGGGGAAATTGGTGGGGGATAAAAACACATTATCTAAATGCTGGATTTGTGGACTTGGTTTTTTTTTTGTTTTTTTTTTGAAGTCTTCACACCCAAATGAGCTTTATTTCAGAGTCATGTCAAAGCTGTGAACCAGAAAATGTATCCACAACTCTCAGGTGCTTTCGGAGAGAGTCTCGCTTTGTGCATTTTTGTGTCTCTTGCTTCGAGCTTCAGGGGAGATGTATTCAGTTCTGCACAGTTCTCTGTCTCTATGGAGAACAGCACCACAGCTCAAGCGTTGCTTCTCATCAGCGTGCAGTTTAAGGACCTTTTACCAAATCAATGCCTCTGTTTATGAGAGTGCAGATGATGATGATGATGATGATGATGATGACGGCAACTGTTTTGCTTGTGTGTGTTGCATGTTGGCCAGTGATTACAAATGAAAGTGCTGTACTTCCTCTATCCTGTTCACCTCTTTTGAAGTCGACTCCGTTCTCTTCTCCGGCGCTGCTCTCTCTTGTTCTGTACTATATTCTGCTCTACGCTCTACTTGACTCAACTCAACTCCGCTTCTCTACTCTACTTTTAATCAACTTTTAATGGACTCCAGAAAGAGTAGCAGTACAGGCAGATGGTGGTCCCATAAACAATAAACAACCATCTTAATATTTAAGCAAATGTAGTCGCTTTTTACTTTGCTATTATGTCAGATTTTTCCACTTTCAGTTGCAGTGACAATGTAAAAACTATCTGCATAGTTAATTGAGTTTAAGTGCTACGCCTGTATTTGAGTAGATGCATGCTCGCCACCGTGTTCTGTGTGTGTGCGTGTGTGTGTGCGACATAAAGCAAATCACTACATGATTAACACGCCGCCGCCAAACACCGCAGTTTCTGTGCTTCTCTTTTTCTACTTGTCACAACTTCTGACTAGCTCAGAGAAAAGCGGCTTTCACGCACAAATACACACCGGCCCGCTCACGCAAATACATACCAAGGCACGCCGCCGCACACAGACACACACACACACACACACACAGGCCGCAAGTAACACACACTTCATTTGCGCCCTGACAGCTCAGTACATGTACTAGATGAAAGAATTGACAGTTCAAGGTGACGGCTACCTTCAATCAATCCAGTGCTGCGTTGTGTGATGTGAGCTCTGTGTACCCAATTTATATATAAATGTGTGTTTGAGTGTGTGTGAGCGAGCACACATGTGTATGTCTCCTCTTTTGTAGTGTTGGTCGAGGTAGGGGGTAGCTGACAGGTGTCCCTTCTTCTTAGCCATGCAATTTATCACCCTACTGGTGGTAGGGACCTTTGCCTTAGTGCAAATGTCCACATAAAAAAGCTGTCTCTCTTTCTAAACAATTAACAACCAGTACAACAGGCAGTGATCAAGTAATTTTAGGCCAAAACCTTAGAAATCTGATAATATTGCCCTCCTACAACATCACCTCATTGTTCATTCGGCGGTGTTTTCTCTCCCCTCTCTCTCTCTCTCTCATTATCCATACACTGACAATGGCAGCGAATATATTCAGCTACAAAAAAAAAGTCAAGGCATGCTGAGCAGCCATGGAGAATTTAAATCTTTTGTTCTTTCTGGTTTAATAATAAAAAAAAAGTGTTTCAGGGCTCCGTATGAGCCAGCTGTCAGAAATAAACCATGGCTATCAATATCACTCCCCAGATATCATTATTTTAGTTCTTTTCAATTAATTATGAGAGCGTGGTGAGACGGTACTTTAGATCTCATTTCAGGGCCTAAATTGGTTTGTGGGCATAAAAACCTTTATTGTGTACGCCCGGCGGCACGCATACGTGCACTTACACACAAAAATGGCGTGGAGAGTGAGTTTGGACACGGAAGTTAAATATATCATTTTGCTGGATATCGACCAGTTCATCATCAAGCTTTTATTTGAGGTAAAACTCTTTCTCTTGATAGTTGGTTACACTGGATGATTTTTCCCCCTGTTATTCTATTGAAATGCACATTCCTTCACTCTCTCCTTGGTAACAGTAGCTTTCTCTGTGGGGAGCCCCTTACCACCACCCCACCCACTCTGCCCCTACCACTCCTCCTATTCTATTCATGCACTGCTGCTGTACCAAATCATCCGGGGGTGAGGGCTTTAGGGAGGGTGGGCTGGAGGGTTATGCGGGAAGCATGAAGCATGGTGAACAATACAAGCATAAAGACAGGCCTTACAGTTAAGATAAAGATCCAACTCCTTGCTTTTTGTATATATATATATATATTTTTTTTTCTTCTCATGCTTTTCTCTTTCTATTGCTCTAGCCTTGCTGTCTTCATCTGCTCCGTCTCTCTCTCGTCTCTCTCTCTCCTTGGCAGTGGACGGAAGGAGTCAGGGTGATAAATAGGTGGTGTCCGATGTGCTTCTCCTCTCCTGTCGTTCTTTCTCTCCTTCTCTTCCACTCTCCTCCTCTCCAGTCTCGGCTCACCGCACTCCCAGCCCAACAGCGTGTTCATTCCTGTCAGCAAAAAGAGAATCACTGGAACAACCAGATCTACAGTGCACATGCGCAAATACACACACGTACACACGCGCAAATTTTGCATACCTACACGTGTAGACACATACAGACATGGGCCATAGTAGGCTTGATAAAATAGGCTTGTGGCGGTATGGTAATCTGTACAATGCACTCAGAGATTCACTGAGAGCCACAGTGGCACACTGAGCTTACAGTACATGTAGAAACACACTCGCAGCCAGAGTCTATTAGTGTTCACAGTGCACACAGTCTGGATGAATTAACATCAGTGGTCACCGGCATCGACACTACACATGCACTTATTTATCCCAGGCACTTTCTTGTATGTGGGGCAGGAGGTGTTTGGAGAATCCCAGTTAAAGAAAGAAAGAAAGAAAGAAAGAAGGGGAAAAAGAAAGAAAGAAAGAAAGGGAAAAAGAAAGAAAGAAAGAAAGAAAGAAAGAAAGAAAGAAAGAAAGAAAGAAAGAAAGAAAGAAAGAAAGAAAGAAAGAAAGAAAGAAGGAAGGAAGGAAAGAAGGAAAGGCTACAGGCTTCTAGCCCTAGTAGAAGAAGGTGGTCAATACCTACCTTAGTCTTGATGGATAGTTGCCCTGGAGTTAAAGCTCAGTGTAGCTTTATTTCTCCACCTACAAGTGACATGTGTCCTCTCAGAAAACCATTATTAAGGCATATGCCTGTATCTCAAGCAGCACTGTGTACTTAAGCCTATACAAGCTCTGAATAGTTCCCTGATCTGTTTGTGAAACCTCTAAATGCCCACCTGTCCAGATCTTATCAATACATCTCAAATGAGACCAACACTTCACACTCTATTATACATCACATCACACTCTATTCAGGATCATAATAATATAGCCTGCAGAGTCAGTTGCACCTCTCAAAACATTCTCAGTGGAGTGCACTTCCCTTGACCCCTTGCTTGGTAAGTGAGTGTGTCACTGGAGTTTTATTGAGGAACAATTGGTGTAAGCATCCCCTCAATGCTGCCATGCATCACCTGTTGTATAATTGAAGAGGCTGAGTGCCTGTTAATGATCCCCTGCTTGACCCAGGGCCTGTATTTGCATTGTTTTTACCTTAGCACATGGCTAATAGCTAGCCTGAAGGCACACCAGCCTAGCAAGGGATCGAACACCAATTTCCTCGATGCCAAGGGCGAGCTTACCACATCATTTGGAACATAAGAGAAAAGGTGCATGCCTCTATTCTCTATATTTCCTGCTGCACCACAGACTGCTGCACACATGTGCACAAACACACTGTATAACTGAAGCTATGTGGCCCGGGGGTGCGTTGAATAGAAACAGTGAAAGGTGCTATTTATTTAGCTGATGAGAGTGCACCTGTAAGCAGAAGGGCTGTGAGGGAGGGATGCTAACACCCCAAGAGAACTGGCTCCTTCCTTAACCCAGGACGGCTCTTTTAAAGAGGTCACAGGGGGTGAAGTGCAAAGATAGTATACTACGAAAGAAAATTGGGCCTAAATAAAACACGATAACACACAGACACATCCCACACCCCCTACCATTTTTCCGAACATGACTTCAAATTGGGTTGTAAAAATGTGTATCTCTGGGGCTTATACGAGAATCCAATCTGTGGCAAGGAGGGGGTGAACAACAGAGCAAGTGATAAAAACAAATAAATCAATTTAGTTGCCGGATTTATTTTCCGATCACAGAGAGCAGTGAGTAATAAAAACTGTATTACATGAATGCTAAGCTTCGCTTGCATTTTTCATTTATGTGCATAGCATTTGAGTGTGTGTGTGTGTGTGTTTTTATAAATATATTTGTGCAAGACAGTTGCGACAAGAACATTTTTGTGTATGTGCTTGTGGCAGAAATGTGAGTTTCTGTTCAGCTAGCAGATGCACAATATCATAACCAATACACAGTAAAAGCCCACTGGGTTCTATTTAACAACACAGAAATTTCAACTATGGTATGTGCGCACATATAAACAATGTTATGGCCCCATCCCTGGCCCAGTGCTGTCCTTATGCCGTGTCTATACTTCACTGTCTTTATGGCACTTATTATTGGAAAGTCAACAGGCATAAAAGAACAGAGAAGCCCAGCCAATGTTTTGAAGTGTCATTTGGCAGGTGTAGTGAGGAGGATATTGGGAGAAGGGCAGCAAAATTGCCTCAAATCAAAAAACTATACAGGATATAATTCACTTGGACTGTATGTCTCTAGGCACTCAACATTTAGAATGGGCTCTGCTACTTTAATTGAAAGGGAAAGAGAGAGAAAAGCTGTTACAAACAAGAGCATGATTTATGAAATCCATCCCTCTGTTCGTCCGAGCGAGCTCATTATGTATGCACAACAGAGAGAGTGTAAGAAGACGGATGAGTCGTCCCTGTGGCGGAGGAAGAGGAATGGCGGCGCTAAACTCCGCCGGTAATCAACTGGTGAAATTAAACATCAAAAAAACAGGAATGATTGTGTGCGGCAAAGCGATTTGTCTGCAATTAGCAACCAGTCGCATAACTCACACACAGGCCCACATAAACACATTCACGCTTAATGGAACCAGACGTGTCACAGGGTGTGTATTTGTGCCTGTATGCAGAAATACGGCACAGGATAACCATAAAAACAGTAAGTTAATAAACTTGAGAGACATTAACAGGATCTAGGGCAATTGGTGAACAGCTACTTCATTTGTCAGCAGCTCTTATTGAACGCTCTCTGAAAGGCAGCTGCTGGTATTTATGACCTTTTCACTATCATTTGTTTAGGCTAGTAAACAAATAGTTGAGCTAAGAGAGGGAGTGGAAAATACCAGGAGGGTAAATTTTACTCCTCATACCTAAGTGTATTTAATGTGGTATCATGATTTTGACAGTGTTCTTTAATCAAACATTGGGTCCCCTCATCTAAGCAGGACATGTGCAGTTTGTATAAACTTTAATTAGAACTCTACAAGACTTTTCTGCGATGAAAACGACACAAGGAAAGGTTACTCAACAATGTCTGAATTTTGCCCGTATAATTCTTCAGTGCTTTATAGGTAAGCACTGTTCACCGCAGCAGGGGTGTCACACAGGTAACACCTAATGTCAATGAATGTAGCCCTTTCCACTGCTAACAAGCTGCTCTCATATTCCCTTCCTTCTGTTTAATTGAATTTCCTGCGTATGACAGGATTACTAGTTGTGTGAGTTTAAGCCTATGCTTTTCTTAATCCGTAGCATGATTGGCAGTGGTTGCTTCATCTGGCAGAAGAACCTGGGAGGTTCTGCAGTTGAAAGGTTTGAATGGAATCTCTAATGTTTTATCTATCTACCTATCTACCTACCTACCTACCTATCTATCTATCTATCTATCTATCTATCTATCTATCTATCTATCTATCTATCTATCTATCTATCTATCTATCTATCTATCTATCTATCTATCTATCTATCTATCTATCTATCTATCTATCTATCTATCTATCTATCTATCTAAATTAATTCCCAGACAGAGAGCTCACCCGTCAACCTGCCACCCAATCACTGTAGGTATAATAGGTTTATTCATGACAGATGATTTCCACGGTGACAGGGTCAACCATGCTTTTTCTCTTAGCTAAGGAGATCTCTTTGTTCCTTGATTGCTCTCAGCAGCCTTGTGAATAGATCTTGAGTGGAAGCTTTTTGCTCGTAGCGCCATTTAGAAGGACTCCAGATAAAATCCTTTGTGAATACCACACACTTAAATGAAAATACATTATTACCGCACATTTAACTAATATGTTTAACGTCAACATTTGTCAAATACGTAACTTAACATTTGGAATAAGTAAATGTCAGCTAGTCACAATTAAATTTGCAGTCGTGTAAGGAGAGGCCTGAGTGTGCACACATGGTCACTGTAAACAATCTGAGTGATTAAGAGAGCGAGACATCCGCTGCTGGCCTGTGTTGGTTTGATTAAATTATGTGGTTGTGTGTCAGTCCTGCAAGGACAGTCCCTGATTATGTTGTGAACATTTGCTAAGATGTCTAATGAATTTGCCAGCATGCAATTAAGAGCTTTGAGTGCCTCGGCAACATGTGCTCGCTTTTATATGGTCCTCTTGTCCTTCTCACCTCTATCATACTTTGTCCCCTCACTAAGCTAGGCAGAATTGCCTTTTTTGTTTTCCGCGTCGGCTCCTTTTTAACTTTTCAGCGGTATAGAGCAATGAGATCTAGTCGAGACGTCATCACAGGAAGTGGCACACAAAAAAAATCATCTGCGCCTTGAAAAAAAAATGTAGTTCTAGATGTTTGGTAACAGTGGCTACTCCCATTAGCTAGCAGAGACATTGTAGTTCTGTCCTGTCAAAGAAAACTCCAGCCTGCCTCTATTCATGACTTCATTTCTTTCGCAGAGAGAGAGAGAGAGCTAAAGCAAAGCTTAGTCCTTCAACCTAATATGACTCAGAACAAGTCTGTTTGTTGCCTTCTTCTCTCCTCTGAACAGAAAATTGCTTCAGTGCAGCTCACAGGGGGAGGGCTTGGTCAGGGCTGAATGGGGGGGCTTTTAGTTTCAGATGATTTGTGTTGCTTTCTTACGCATCACATGTTGGCCTTTGACCTCGCGCCACGAAGCAGGTGAAATGGAGTTGACCCCGCTTCTCTGCACATGCAAAGGAAATGGAATCGGCTCGGGTTCGTCAGATCACACAAACTTTGGGGCCGAATGCGTCATCCACACCTGCCAGAGTGTCTTTTTTGGACAATGCCCACCCCTCTCAATCTCTATTTACCCCCGCTGTCTTCAATCTATCTTTTCCTCTTTACCTCTGACCTTTTCACTTTTGAGTTCCTTCATACCAATCTGCTCTTTCATCTTGTCGTCTATTCTTTCTCAGTCCTGCCATACTACTGACCTTTCAGTTTCATTCTTCCTCCATTCCTCTACCTCTCCTCTCTTCCTGGTCTACGCTGTAATTCAGCTTGTTTCAGGGCCAGTTAGGCAGCCAGTGGAGTTAATCTGTCTTTTCAGGTCATAAATCACTGCTTGGCATCTCTTTCTCTATCTATCTCTCTCCCTCCTTCTTTTCTCTCTCTCTCCCTTCCTTTGCTCTTACCTCCTGCGTGGACAGCGAGCATGCTTTGAGGTGATTGCGCCTGACAGTCAATGCTGGTGTTCTTTGCATGCATGTTTGTGTGCACATGTGCGCTGCCTTAACGCCAAACAGATAGGGAGTGAGACCGCATACTCTGGGTGTGCCACAGCCAATGAGAAAAGATTGCTGAAATGTCAGGACCAATCAGAAGTGATGTTTCTCTCTGTGGTGCGGTTTGGATCTGTGTGTGTGTGTGTAGGGGGGGTTTCTTTATGCAAACACAACAATGGCACACACTGACACTCGGAACAGATGGGATCTCCTGGCTGAAAAATACACTCATAAGCTGAGCAACAAACTTGCGGATGATAAATTAAACCGACTTGCAGCATGCATGTACGTGGGTTTGTGTGCATGCTGACATATCTACGACTGAGCAGGTGCATGGGAAACTGTTGGCCCCTGCAACAGACAAAACCACATCAGGAACCTAGAGTGGCGGAATTGATGGGGGAAGAAACGCAGAAGAAAGAAGGGGAAGGAGAAGAAAACAGCTTAGCGTAGCAGGAGGGAGGAGAGAGAAAAGAAGGGGGAACGCAGGAGGAGAGTAAAGCTGAATAGCGGGAGGGCGGGAGTGGGAGAGCGGGTGAATGAGTGTGTTGTGGATCTATTGTGCCCGGCGACTGAATGGAGTGTTAGTAAGCTAAGTAGTAACTGGTGATTTACAGCTCCAAGGCCATATCAGCTGAAGTGGGTAAACAATACCCTTTCATAAGCAACATTCAGCAACGAGTCGAACGGTGTGGGACTGTGATCCGGATCTAAAGTGGGGCAGAGTGTTTTGGAAGTCGGCGCTTATGTGTGAGAAGACACTTGAGCAGGGAGGAAGAGGGGAAAACACTGCAAGAAAACAGAGTGAAACCGAAGAAGCTGGGGATGTTATCACATTTTAGTTTGAGTGATTTTTTGAAACCAATGTGTTAATTAAGTCTTTTACTGTCTTCTCTGAGCGAAAAAGAGGCTGTGGGACAACATCAGCTGTGTTCAAACTTCTCCCAGCTTTGTCTGTACATAGTGTGATCCTGTAAATAATCGCTCTCTGCTGGCTGCAGGTTTATAGGGTCCCAAAGATTACCTTCCCCCTTTCTCTGTCTGAGCTATTTTCAGCAACTTAAAGTACCTCTCAGTAGGTATAAATGTAAATACACCCAGTAATTAGACATCCACGTTGATACCAAGAGGCCGTGTCAATTACAACTTTTGAAGTTTGTGTTTGCTTATTATGGTTTCATCCATTTTTTTCTTGTCAACTTCTCACTTTCTCTGTCAGCCCATTCCCCTACACTCAATCATTATGAGCAAAGCCACCCAGCATGGGGACCCTGAACGCGGACCTATCCGTGGCATTAGAACAACAAGCCCTGTGACGAATGGGAGAAAATAGAAGAGCAGCGATATGTGTGTGTGCGAGCATGTGTGTGTGTCCTCTGCTACACGTCTGCCATTCTGATTTGTTGGGAAAGAGGGAGATTCAGCTGACCGTCCTGACTCTATTGCACTGCAGAATTGTGATAAGGTGCCACACACACACACACACACACACACGCAAAATCATTCACCTAATCAGCAACTCCATTCCCTCACTGCAGTGCCACGTTCTGCTCTGCATATACAGTAGATTCCAAGGAAGATAAAACACGCAAGTGCTGCAGGAGCAACAGTTGGCTCGAGGCTCGCATCCCCAAACCCACGAGACCTCCTTTCAGAGACCCCAGAGACCTCAGCCTCCATCCTAATACTCCTCCATCGCTTTTCCAATTCATCCTCTCCTCGTAGCGTCCCTCCCCCTCCGCTGCCCTTCCCGCCCCAGAGAGTTCTCAGTTCTGACAGAACAGTTAATCATACACTCTCTGCAGGTCTCGTCCGATGTTTGTGCATGTGTGTGTGTGTGTGTGTGTGTGTGTGTGTGTGTGCAGACATGGGTGTGTCCAGATGTACACCTTCATTTTCAGCAAAACAGAGGATCTGTCTTTTCTCACCTCTGTTTTTTCCTCACTTCTTTTCACTTTTTCAACTCCCATTTCCCTGCTTTCGTATTTTACACATGTGAGACAACACAAACTAAAAGACAGTTTTCAATATTAGAGCACCAGTGAATGATTACTGTAGCTGAATGCAACTTTTTTTGTTTGGTTGTCGGAGTAACCTGTGATGTCTACTTTAGTAAATGAACCAACTGTTTGGCTCTAATTCTTTTGAACATGAGCACAAACATAGCCACCAGCTGCATTTTTAGAGCTATGGATTCCATCCAAAGTACTCCAGCAATTTAGAAAATAAGCCTCCTTCTTTTCACATCTGTCTTAAAACAATAGTTGGGTGACAATTAATACTGATGGCCTCCTGTTCTTATTGGCCATAGCAAGATCTTTCCTTTAACATGACCATGTCCAGTCATTGCCTAGAGTTGCTCTTTCACACTTATTGTACATAACAGGAGGATGTGTTCTCACTACTGCTAGAAATACTCTGGTTTGATTTAGACGAGGAGTGGCATCTGGCAGTGCAGGCGGCAGGATATGACGCAACACGTTCATTATGGTCCTGGAACAGAAGAGGCTGTCGGACATTTCCATTGGTGTCCTCATATAAAACACCATTCTTTATGTTTGCAATTGTATTCTTATGTTTAGGAAGTCACATGATACGCCTCAATCATTTAATACAAAGACTGGCAGAGTAAAGCTTTGCTTCCGGTCCAACTGAGTTAACAGTTATTATTAAGGGGTTAAATTATTTGTTTCTTTATTTATTAACATAGTAAATGACTGAGACATACCAATGCTTCAGGAGGTGGCAGCAACAGAAGTGCGCAAGAGTATTCAGATCTCAAAATTACTATTCGGATACCACCACAACGGCCGAATATTTGGATCCTTGGATATTCGACTCCAGCCCTAAAAATTACATAGTAAAACTGCACCGATCAGCATAACGTTATGACCACCTGCCTAATATTGTGTTGGTCCCCCTTGTATCACCAAAAATGCTCTGAACCATTGGGCATGGACCAGAGGACCTCTCAGGGTGTCCTATGGGGTCTGGAAACAGGACCTTGGCAGTGGATCCTTTGGGTAGTCTGGCTTGTGCAGTGGGGCCTCTGTCAGTCAAACTGGTTCCACTGCATCCTGTTGATGCTTGATCACAATGTTGTGTATGAAATTTGGAGGTACAACCAACATCTCGAGCCTTTGTCATGTTCCTCAACATGTTCCTGATGGTTTGATGTTTTTTCCATGTGGTGGGGTGCATTTTCCTGCGGGGGTAGGCCAGTGACATTTGAGATTTCCATTTGCATGAGGGAATGTTCTTGTTGTGGGACAATGTTTATTTGGGTGTCTAAATATGATCAACATGGATGTTAAAATCCAAGGTTTTCCATCAGAACACCACATAGTACCAATATGATCCATGTTATTCACTTCATCTGTCAGTGGTCATAATGTTGTGGCTGATGAGTGTATATTGCAATATATTCTCATATGAAATGGACACGACATATAAGATAAGTTTAGGCCTGCAGTGCGTGTCTGAAAACGGCTACACTTAAAGTTTTATTTTTTTAAATTTTTGTTTCAGAGCAATTGCTGCATCTAATACAAAGCTCACATCGGAAAAGCACGGCTCATTACGAAGTGAGAAATTTAGACAATCACCAAAAATTACATTCTCAGTTATGCTTTGAAAGAAATGACTTCTTTCCCGACAAGATAACACTACGACAAAGTAAGAAACATTTCCACTTTCAGTTAGAAGAAGCATCGTGGTGGAATACGTAGGATGCATAACTTTACCCCAGGGGATTGGAGTTTGTGTTCTCTGTGACCCTTACATTTTGGATTGAAGTTCCGTTTTTTTACTCTGATTGCTGAGCTTTAATCAACAAAACTACTTGGTTGGATTTGGCAGAGAAAAGAAGCGCCAGTTGGAACACAGAAAAAAAACTGTGATGATTAGAAATGTACATCACAATCAAATGTAATCCGGGAGAAAATAAGGTTTCCTTCAAAACATAACTGAGAATGTGGCAAAGTTGTTAAGGAACATAATTTTCTCTTGGAGACAGAGTTCCTCGCTTCAACTTGTTTGTTTTATTTAATTCATTTATCACCGTATGGAAAAAAATCACTAAGGGAGGATGCTGATGAGATGAGAGAAGCTGCTGGACTGAATGCGCTCCAGCTGCTTATTGGGAATTGCTGATCTGACACCAAATCTATGCAGAGTATCATGTGAAAGCAGCACGAGCCATGCTAAATTATATATTTAAAAAAAAAACACCCGACATGTGTTACTGATCAAATAGGTTCATTACCCAGGCCAGAGCTGAGCACATACATTTAAACTCACTGATGGCAAGACATCGTTTTTAATTAGACGATATGTATTTCTTCTATCAATCATTAATTTTTAGAAATGTTAATGATTATTTTTCAGGTTCTGAAGACCTTCTTCAACCCAAATCTTGTTGCCTCTGGGGGAGCTCACATCTCTTTTGGAGAAGCTGAGCCCCTTTGGCTCCCCTGTAATTTGAATGTTTGGAATTTCGTACTGGAAGCTTTATTTTATTCATTCGGACTAATGAAGCCTTACTTTTTTTTATACACAGAATGAGGTCAGTGGATTTTTGTCTCCCATCACTGTAAGGGACTGACCTGTGTGAACAAAAGGAAGCATTGCAGCTGACAAAGCCTGTTTCACTGTTTAAATATGCACTTCATTATTGTTTGAAAACAGAAATGGAACACTGTGAACCTTTCCTGCAGCACCTCTCAAAAGTTGAGGCACTCACAGGAGTTGCATTTAAAAATAATATGCAATAAAACCTCGTAGTTGCACAGCAGATTCTTTTGTTAGGAATCTGCAGCCACAGTGTGTGGATTGTCCCTTTAATCCAAAGTAAAATGCCTTTAACTCTTGAGGGAGCTTACAGTTCCATATCTGCTTGGCGGATATGCCTTTCAATGACTCCTGAGAGTCCAATAAGAATCCCTGTTTAAAGCTAAAATCTGTAACTTTCCACACAGTGTCGCCTTTGCCTTCAGTGACACGTCTCTAGCGACGTTGACCGAGGTGTTATAAAGGGTTGTGAGGAAGCCTGTGTTTTACTTGAATCAGTTCTTGCGCTACTTGGAAAATATCTCTGCTGGTGAAGTGTGAACCCACTGGGCTTATGCTTGATTTTGGCTCACGAAGCTACAAGTATAGTAGGAAATGTGTCGCTTGTTCAGTTTTAAGCAGGCTGTAGTGGCACTGTCAGCCACCACCGGAAAAACCTGACAAGTCACGACTGTCTGATTAACTGAGCAGCGGACTAGAGAATTTCCATCCACGGTTAATCTGCTGACCTGGGCGTTTTGTCCACTGATCAGCCATAACATTAAAACCACTGACAGGTGAAGTGAATAGCACTGATTATCTTGTTGCAGTGCACCTGTCAAGGGGTGAGCAGTCAGTTCTTGACATGTGATGGGTTTGAAGCGGCAAAAGAGTGCAAAGATCTGAGTCACTTTGACACGAGCCCAATTGTGAAAGCGAGAAGAGGGGATCAGAACACCTCCAACACGGCAGATTTTGTGGAAATTTCCCAGAATGGAGTGGTTGCCTAGGGAAGGACATCTAGTGATCTGGCAACAGGGTCATTGGCATCCAAGGCTTTTAGATGTGTTTGGGGGTAAAGGCTGGCCTGTCTGGACAAGAGCTTGTGCAGCACTGAAAAACTTAACGCTGGCTGCTACAGAGAGGAAGGGAACACACAGTGCATCACAGCTTCCTACTGACCAGTCGGTGTGTCGATGCTGACCCTGTCCACTGCTGAAATCACCTACAGTGGGTGTGTGAGTGTCAAGAAGTGAACCCTGTAGCAATGCAGAAAGGTGGCTCGGCCTGATGAATCATGATTTCTTTTCATCATGTGGTATGAATGCATTATTTAGTTGGGAGGGAAAGATGGCGCGAGGGGGACCTACACAATGTTACGCAGGTGGTTGTAATGCTGTGGCACAATTCATCATTTAAAAAGCTTTACTGCTGTTTGTTTGGAAGGTGCTGAAGAGGCCTATGAAAAATCTGAATACATACAGTGGCCTGTTCTAGATGTGTATACCATAGCAACAAACAGCCCAGGTTTAAAAACACAAGTGGAAAGAGAATAGACCAAGATAAAGCAGCTCTTTGCAACACTCCATTGCTTCTTGAGGTGACCGAAGTATTGCTAAAAAAAACCATGTCTGTGAGCTGTAATTACTTTAGAACTTTTAAGATTATGTTAAGGTTGAATATACAAAAAAATCCGATCCAATCAACACCTTATCTTAGGCAAATTGATGTAATTTCAGGTAAATGTGAGAACGATAATACACTTGTGTCACAGATTTTAATCAGCAGATAAAATTGCAAGAAGCCATCCCTCTGTCTGGCATCTCTTTTCGTCAGCTACTGTATTTTACATATATTTGTACTTTGCAGTTTAAGATCTGCCTCATTATTTAAGACATTGTGACTTTCTGTAGTTTTCCTGTTGTTTCACAGCCTCGAGAAACAGCCACCTTGCATTTCACTGTGCATACCCTATTAGCATGTGACAAATAACTCTTGAATCTTGAATCTACTTAAAGAGTTTCAGCTATTAACACTTGATACTTAACTTTTTTTTCTTTATTTGTCTTTCTTACACATTTGTTTGTGCAGTCTCATGGACATTTAAGACACTTAAATAATCCTTTTTAAAACATTTTATGAACAGAGTTTGCTCACGTGGAGAAAAAATGAATTTATTTGCCGCACACGACATGCTGAAGAGAGTTTGGATTACCATTTGCTAGTGGAGACGAACACAACACTTTCCCAGAACACCTTCTGTTCACATTCTCCTCTTTCACATCCACCAAAGGCTGCAGATAAATGAATGTGTACGTCCAACCAGCCTTGTTCTCCCTCAAGCTGATATGATATTCTCAGGGACACACACACGCACACACACTCTCTCACGCACATCCATCAAGCCTACTTGAAAGTGTGGGTGTGACCGAATATTACAAGTCAGCAATTTTGAGGTGTGAAAATTGCACTTGCTCTCCAGGATATTTTTAATTTCCTATTAAACATCATTACACTCGCATGATTGTGCATGGAAACCACACCTATGAATATGCACACACACACCCTCTCTCTTTCTGTCAAAGACAAACTTACCAAGTTCACACTCCGTGACTGACCATGTGATTCTCATCCTTGTCCTCCATTTCATTAGGTAGGGGATCTATTCTGGGAGAGAAAGGCAACTCTTTGTTGGTTGCTCAGCTGAAGAGACGTCTCCAATAGCAACTGAGACCTATGGCCTCCCCCTTGTGGCGTCCAGCTCTCATCCACGTCTATCCTTGTGGTTGCATGCTTTTGTTTTTGCACGTGTGTTTTGTGTGCGCACGGACGAAACGGGACGCGATCTATCACTCCCGGATCTATAACGGTGGCGCGCAGAGAGGGATGAACACGTTAGTGTCAGTTGCAGACGGGGGGCAGACGGGCAGAGGAGAGGAGTGATGTGACTGTTATTGATCCTGCCTGGTAATTACAGCACGATTTATTACCAGAGAAAGAAGGGGAGGTGGGGGAGAGAGGGCAGGACAGAAAGAGGAGGTATCATATTTAGTTTGGGGTTGTAAGTCAGGTTTTTGGCGAGAGTGAACAAGGTCAGAGAGAGACAGAGATAGATCACTTTACCCCTCCCTCCCATGAGTGCTGTGCGATCTGATCACTGTTGTGCTTTCTGACATCCTCCCCCGTCTCCCTCTCTTGCTCCTTCTCTCTCACCACACTCTTACTTTCTATTTTTTTAAATCCCCTCGTGAACATATGATGCTGATTGCACACCGCACAGGCGGACTCTGCGTTTGTTTCCTCAAACATCACCTTGCACACATGCTGTCTCCATCGTGCTCTTTTCTTCGTCGGCGGCATCACTGGTAATTAGTGCTGGTGGTAGTGATGGTGTGCTGATGTGATGTGAAATGAAGGTGTGCTCCGTCACTCCTAACAAGCAACAAGCATGCCGGCGCTCTGTGGCTTGTAGAAAAGTGTGGGAGCAGCGCTGGGTTGTTTACAGAGATGTGTGGGCGTCAAGCATGATCTTGTGGGTATGTGTGTGTGCATTCATGTGTGTTTCTGTTTGTGTGAAGGCAATATTGTTCCTGATTATGTCAAAAAAAAAAGTACGTTCTCACTGGCGAGCCACATCCTGTCTCTCAATGAGTCACACACACAAACACGCTCGTATCAAAACACACTGCTGTGATCCGACTTTCGTATGTTTGATTGTTGTTGTTGGGGTTTATTTTAACCAACCCTCCCCCACCCCCACCTCCACCCCCTCCACCCCTGTGATCGTCGAGAGTTTTGTAATCAGGTTTTTGCACTTCTGGCCGAACTGATCTTGACTGATGAAAGTTGACGAACACTTTCATCACAATAAAAATGTCTTGCATGCATGAAAAATGACATGCACGGAAGTTTTCAGTCCATGATAATATAACAAATTACACGACTTTGCCCCTATTCTTTCTCTTTGTTTTGCATTTTATTGTGAAATTGTGCCATAAGGTGCCATCAAGCCCTCCTTTCACTGCATTTCCCTTTGTATTAAAGCATTGCATTGCTCCAGGAGTATCTTTTTATACTGTGGGATGGATTAGATTAAAATTAGCAACTTATCTGGGTCTGTAAAAAGAAAAAAGAAAAAATACATTTGATATTATTCATTGCCGAGTATAGTTTTCTGGTGTATGTTGCTATGGTAATCCCGCAACTGGCAGAATTCCAGTAAAAGATTGATTCAGGTCTGGTTATTCTATACACTAGACCCAAAGATGGAAGAAGAAATGTCTTATTTTTTCCCATCCCCCGTGTGTGTGTGTGTGTGTGTGCGTGTGTACATGTGTGTGCTGTTGTGCATCATGTGTATCTTTGGCTTATCAATCTGTAAGAGCTGTATTGATTGGCCAAAAGATATTTCCTCTAATGTGCTCGGGGATGACGAGCGGGGTTGGAAGGGGAAGGAGGGGGGGCGGCTTTCACTTGGGCTCCGAGCTCTTAAGAGAACAGCTATCTATCAACGTTTCCAGGCATGGGGAGGGGTCAGGAGCGGGTAGGTGGTTCGATCACGCACGCACACACACTCAGAGAAGAAGAAGAGGAAGGAATCATTGAAATAGCAACAGCATCAAGCAGCCAACACACCTTAGCAAAGCGAGCATGTTGTTGTTTACACTGTGGGAGGAAAAGAGCTGATACATCTCCGAGAGCTGCTAGTTTGAGCAATAGATCCTGTGCTTTGTAGAAACAGCCAGGAGAGGAGAGTATCATTATTAGTGCCAGGGCACAGGTTCCAGTATGTGTTCGGCGAAAGCACGCAACAATCTGCCCAGTGTTTTGCTGGGTTTTCTAATTAGGGGGGGTATAGCGTGAATGCTGAGCTGCGTGCTGCCCCGGACTCCTGGCGATGACGTGATGCATTGTGATGATTATGTCTTTCCCTGTTTTTACACTTGAGCTCCATTTGCTCTCTTCAGGCCTCGCACAGGACGAGAGCCTCGCCGAGCCACCATTTAGCTCTCAGCGGGGGAGAGAGAAGAGGGGGGAATCAGTCGCTCCTCCTCTCTTATCTCTCACTTAACAAAAGCCTCTGATGAAGACAACAAGCATTCTCTCTCCTGCTCTGTGTCTCTCCCTTGCTCTCCCTCATTTATCTCTGGGCTCTCCTCTGTTTAACAGTCAGAGTGCTAGTCGAACATGGCAGCTCTGACACTTTTCACATAGTCCTTTGTTGTGTGCGCTCTCACATGCGCTTTTGTGAGCGACTTGGATCTCTCGTGTTGCGAGTTGGAGACGGCATGTGTTCACTCGTGCGTGTTGGTGCCTTTTTCGTTCCGAGCTTCCTCAGCAGTTGTGCTTTTGTGGTTTGTTACCATAAAGGCCTCTGTAATTACCTTTAGGGTCAACACACACACTCATGTATGTAAACGCATGCACACTGTAGCTTACACTGTACCCTCTGTGCAACTGTCTAGCTCCCATTTCTGGCTTATTGTCTCCAACTAGCACCACAGCCGAAGTGGTTCTCTGCTTGCAATGTGGAGGAAATGGGTGAACAGCCTCTCTAATTACACTTCACCCACTGACACTAATTTACATACAAACACAATCGCACTCCAATCCAAACCTTCATTATCTCCGGATTCCATTCTGTAGGGCATTATATTTTGGCTGTTATATTTCATTCAAGCTCTGTTTCTCACCACCGCCGCTTAGTCATTACACTAAAGCCCTTGTCAGACATGGGATATGTAACATTGCTGGCTTCATCAATCTGTTCAAGTGATGGCATTCTGTCATTCAGACGTAGGTCACTTTTATGTTATCTCGTGGTTTCATTCAGACACGCTCACAACAGAACCAGGATTGGACAGTCAGGACGTGGCAATCTTGTGCATGCCTGTCTGTTCATGCATGCTGTCCAGACTTGTGCCGTGTTTAAAGTGAAATGTAAATGTCTGACCTAATTAGACTGCTGTCACGACTTTTATGGAAAACATGAAGCCTGAACATGAGGAATTACAGAAAAGAGTGCATGCTTTAAAAGGCTTTAAGTGAGATACACCAGTGAGGCATGACATTATGACCACCTGCCTAATACTGTGTTGATCCCCCTTCTGTGCTCAAAGATGCTCTGAACCATTGGGCATGGACAAGAGGACCTCTCAGGGTGTCCTATGGGGTCTGGAACCAGGACGTTGGCACTGGATCCTTTGGGTACTCTGGCTTGTGCAGTGGGGCCTCTGTCATTTAAACTTGTTCCACTGCATCCTGTTGATGCTTGATCACAATGGGGTGTAGGAAGTTTGGAGGTACAACCAACATCTCGAGCCTTTGTCATGTTCCTCAACATGTTCCTGATGGTTTGATGTTTTTTCCACGTGGTGGGGTGCATTTTCCTGCGGGGGGTAGGCCAGGGACATTTGGGATTTCCATTTGCATGAGGGAGTGTGCTTGTTGTGGGACCATGTTTGTTTGGGTGTCTAAGTCTCATCAACACGGATGTCAAAATCCAAGGTTTTCCATCAGAACACCACATAGTACCAATATGATCAATGTTATTCACTTCACCTGTCAGTGGTCACAATGTTGTGGCTGACTGGTGTATAGGGACATTCTGAGTGAAAATAGTCCTGTTCAGACGTGAGACGTATCTGGCTTCATCAACATGTTGAAGTGACAGCATTGTATCATTCAGTCATATGAGGGCAGTTCAAAAAGTTCTCAGCCTCACCCAGAAATCTACATTTCGGCGCATAATTGCATACCAAAAAGCCTTGAATCACTGTCCACAAAAGCTCTAATGTTGAAGCAATCAAAGGAAAAAAGGAGAGGATCACTACTCTTGCTCCAGGACAGTACATCTGTCCACACAGTACACATGGAAAACCTGCCAAATGTGGCTTTGAACTGTTGCTCCAAAAACCTTTTTAACCCGACCTGGCACCGTCTAAATTCTGTTTCCCAAACTAAAACTCACTTGTGTAGTCGCCATTTTCAGAGTGATGATGAGGTTGTGCATGCTGTTGAGGAGGATCTGGCGGCTCAAGATGTGACCTTCTTCGGCGAAGGGACGGCGAAGCTTGAACATCGGTGGACCGTTGAAGTGAAAGGAGACTATGTTGAAAAATAATGCAAGAACAATCTCTCTCCTGTGACGAACTGTTTAAAGTAGTTTACGTCACATTTATAATAATATTCATCATGGTTTCATTCAGACTTGCCCACAGCAGTGACACAGAGAGTGCAATATTTGAATAGGTTAGACAGTAAATGCATTGTAATCTTGTGCAATCTTCTACCTTGTTGAAGGTGTTCAATAAAGGTTACGAGCAAGATTTTGTTTGCAATTTCTGTGGAAAAGTGACCAAGTCAGACACAAAGCTGACAGATGCCATTAGATGAATGGAAAGGAGTGCATGTCTGAAAGGAGCTTAGGTAAAGGGTAAGAGAAAGAGACATGAATGAATTGGTAATATATACTACATAGGTGCATTTGTATGGACCCTGCATGCTTAAAGTCATACGTAGACTCCAGATTGCTCTCCGGGAGCACAATTGTGTGCCTCTCTTCAAGTTGACACATTTCCTTCGCGCGTCCGACTTGTGTCCTCTCCCTCCAACGCACAGCACATGCACAATCGCTAAGTAAGCTCCATTGTAAGGCCATTACAATGTGAATGAGGGGCCCACCAGCTCCACCGAGATTTGTGTGAGTAAGAGTGTGTCAGTGCAAATGGGTTAGAGAGATTGATGAACTAGTGGGGAGTGAAAAGGGAGCACCTAATCAAGTTTAAAAACACCGTGATTGACAGGCCATGGTTTGCTGATTGACATGCTGCAGGAGGAGGCCCTAATGGCACTGATTCATACAAACATGCATGAGTTTGGGCATTTGCTCAGAAACGTCTGTTTATTCGCAGCGATCCAACTCTTGATTAGGTGAAATTTTTTATTCTCGCTCCTGCTGTAGTTTCAGTGTTCCTTATTTTGATCCTCGAACAAGGAGCAGGAGGGAGAAACACCACAGCTCGCCATTAACTTGCACCGGTGCGTATAAAGGTGTGTGACATCCCTCATCCAACTAACACCAACTAACGGGCCGTGAGCTTTTACCGGGCCCGTGATCGCTGATGCCCGAGAAAAAAGGCTGTTTGTGTCAATCAAACCGAGCCCCCTCCCATTCTTTCTACTTCCCCCCTCTCCCTCCCTCCCTCCCTCTCTCTCTCTCTCTCCCTCGATCGCCTCCACTTGTGTAGGCGCTCTTAAACCGGAGCATTTTACGCGCGGCACTCAGTCGTTAACGGGCAGATATCGGTGCTCCTGCATCTTGTCTCCGCTTCATATCCTCCTTAAATAAGAAAAAAAAAGCTTAGGTAAAAGGGGAAAGAAGTGAGCACACTGGGAGAGAGGGAGAGAGAAAGAGAGAGAGGGAGGAAACAGCGGGGGAGACGAGAGTAAGAGAAAGCGAAGAATGATGAAAGGGGGGAGGAGAGCGGATCATTCCGGCTGGCCGCCCCTGCTGCTCTAGTGGAGGGGAGAGCGAGAGGGGAGAGAGGCGAGGAGGGGGAGAGATGGCACAACGCCTCAGCATCCAAAAGACACGGGAGTGGTGCGCCACCGAGAGCGGAGCCCCGGACTCACCCGAAGCAGCAGCAGCAGAAGCAGCAACAACAGCAGCAGCAGCAGCACCGCACTCACCGCGCCGCCGTGTCGCCTCTCGCCGTGCGGCAGCGCCTCGGACTCGGTCAGAGGTAAGTGGGCGAGTCGGGGACGTAAACTTCAGCGGAGGGAAGCGGGATGGAGAAACTCTGTGGGATTGGCTGCTGTTAGTTGGAGTTTTGTCATCTGTCTGCCTGCTAACAGTCATTTAATGTTTGTGCTGCTGGCTGCATTTATTTTTTTTAATTATTATAAATGTATTTTTTATTAGAGATTAAACAGATGGCAGCTGCTTTAGTTTTTATCTGTAGTTTTTATTAGCTGTGCTTTAACAACACTACTTTTTATAAATCTGTTTGAAATTATATGTTTTTGTACGTGTCTTTCAATACTTATGACAAATCAAATAACTATAAATGATCATTAATAATAATAATAATAATAAACATTATGATGGCAAAAACAAATTGGAAAAATTCACATCTTTGCTCTAAATTTTAAACTTTTTTTTAATGTAGAGCCTAAAATTTCACAAGAGTTGTTACTGTGTTTTTTTCCTCTTACATATCAGATGACATAGAAGTAGAACTATGAGTTATTAAAATAACTTCTGAGTGAACTATCTGTGTTAATCCAATTCCAGCGCCCTCCTGTGGCTCCTGACAGTGAGACAAATACATACCTATAGTAACAGGTTAGATCATCTGACAAACTGAGCTGGGTCTTAGTTGTAAATTAAATTTTAAATTAAATGACTCTAAGAATGAGCTCGACTGAACACCTTTTCTCGGTCTGTGCTAAAACTCTTCAATGCCACAGAGCACCACATCTATAATTCATGTGCCAATTTGGATGACACACATTTTTATTAAAGCAAGCAATACAACTTTCCTCGTGGAGCTGGCGCAGCTATAAAGAAAACAGTTCTTTTTACGCCTCTTCTATCATATGAGGGGAATATGACTGTAGTCCCTCCTCCATGACCTTCTCCTTGCATGTGTTCTAAAGGCAAAGGAGCGAGGGAGAGAGGATGGAGAACGTGAGGAAAGACTATTGATATTCAAACAGACAGAAGGAGAGAAGAGGGGTATAATGGGGGGTGGAGAGAAAAGGGAGAGAAAGAGATGCTGTGGGATCTTTTCTTCTCCCTGGCTCCCGGCACATACATTAAGATGCTAATCCTGGTCTTTTTTGTCTCTTTCTATAATTCATTGCATTTTGTTCCTCTCTCTGCTCTTTCTTCTCTCCCTCTGTCTCTCTTATTCTTGCACTTTCTCTCGTTTCCTCATTTCCTCTGTACTGTCATGGGCTCCCCCCAGATTAGTGCTCCTGGCAAAAGGATTCCAGCTCTAATTTTGTGATATTTCAGATGATTAGGTTCAGAAATAGGACAGAGGTGCACAGAGTTTTGGCACAATTAGAGGAATTCTCTGTGGAGCTTTATGGGACTTATTAGTTGAGATCCCATCCACCTCCCCACACTGCCATGTTAGCACACAACCAGCTGTTGTTTATTTGTGGGATTGACTTCTGTGTTGTGTTTATGCTTTTAACTGTGATGTCACTTTGCATGTGTGTGTGTGTGTGTGCGCCAGAGGTTGGCTAAGCCCTAAGGATGCAAGTTGTTTTCAATCAGCTCCGTAGTTACCAGCTGTGCCCTCACACTCCCCAGGGTGGCACAACCTAGGCGAACACACACACACACCCTCGAGCATGCACACACTGAACTAATGCATACTATTCAACCTTGCTCAACAAATTCACTCTTTCTTCGTTTCTCCTTGTCCCCCTTTTCTCTGCAGAAATTAATCATCACTCGCTCTGTCTGTGCGTGTGATTCCTCCATGAGGATTGGAAGGACAGCGCCCCGACTGCATATCTGCAATCAAGACTTTTGTTCCCCAACATCCGGCACATTTCCCTTTCTCACCTGCCATGGTGACATGACACACCCCTGAGTGGCTTTTTTGCTTGTGTCTCACACACCTAAGACAATCTCTAGGGTTCCTCAAACCCCCCAAACTCCTGCACGCACTCTTTAAACTCCAGCAAACTAAAGAAAAGACATCTCTTCCTTCGCGATGACAGTGGCTGTGCGATTCCGTCGCCACTTGCGTAGGCTCCTGCTCTTACTGGCCTCCTGCTGTCTCCTCTCCCTCCTCCTTTCCGCCTATTTCCTCTTTACGAACTCCTCCCCTTCCATGCAGCTTGGACAATCTGCCGAGCCTGCGTGCTCCCAACCGCTGTCCATGTCCCCGTACCGACAGCTCCCATACCCGTACCCTCCAAACCCACCGCACACACACGTCCACACTGACCCGGTGGTGCTGGTGCTGGTGGAGTCCCAGTACTCCCAGCTGGGTCAGGACATTGTGGCGATATTGGAGTCAGCACATTTCCAGTTCCGCATGGAGATAGCCTCAGGAAAGGGCGACCTGCCGCCGCTGACAGAAAAAGGCCGCGGACGATATTCGCTCATCATTTACGAGAACCTGTTAAAGTATGCACATGCAGATACATGGAACAGACAGCTGTTGCATCAGTACTGCACCGAGTACAGAGTTGGCATCATAGGCTTCTACCGCTCCACTGAAAACTCTCCATCTATCCTCAAACTGCGAGGCCTACCGCTGGTGCTTCGGACCAACCAAGCGCTTTGGGACTGCTGCGTGGTGTCCAGCTCACCTCTCCTCCACCTGACCAAACCCGGCACAGATCGAGGGGCCTTACCTGGGGAGGACTGGACCTCATTCTCCTCTAATCACTCCACATACCAGGCTGTGCTGCATGCCCGGGCTAAGGAGGGAGCAGGAGCAGGCAGCGGAGATAATCCAGGGCCTGGCTTCAGTCTAGGCCACCAGGCCACAGTGGTGCAGGACATGGGACTCTATGATGGGGTGAGGAGAGTGCTCTTTGGCCAGGGACTGGGCTACTGGCTCCACAGACTCATCCTGGTGGACGCCATATCCTACCTCACAGACAGGAAGCTTACTCTGGGCCTGGACCGGCACATACTGGTGGATATAGATGACATTTTTGTGGGGAAAGAAGGGACACGCATGAACGCCAAGGATGTGAAGGTATTGGGGATGGTGGGGATGTGATATTGCACATTAGAGAGATAAAGTGAGGATAGAGAGGATAAATTCATGTCAGGTCAGCTGTGTTGGATTAGATATTTCTTTCTGGTATCAACTTCTAAAAACAGTAATTGATGGCAGTGCAGTGGTGGAGATAAGGAAGGTTTACTTATTGCTGTGTAAGTAACCTCAGCAAAAGATTGTTCCGGGAGTGTATTTCAGAGGATTTTAGCTCAGGCTTGGGTGCACTGGGGAGATATTTGGAATGGCTTGTGTATGTGTGTAATGGCTCTCTGTGTTTGTGTATCAAGTGCATATGTGTCAGGGTACAACGAGAGGGTATTCTCGAATGGAGGTTTAGCCAGAAGAGGCCATTTAAGGGAACAAAGATGTGGTGTGAAAGAGGAAAAGAGGAGGGGGGGGGAGAGAAAGAAAGAGAGGTAGTGAATGAGCCAGTGAAAAGATGAATGGCACTTATTCCTCTTTTCCCACGTTCCTCCTCTTAGGGAAACTAAAGGAGAGTCAGCCATGCAGCCCGCCTCTCAAGACAGCTATTGTTTCAACACACACGCTTGCATGAGCAAACACACACATGCAGGCAGCCGTGCACCACTACACATGTATACATACAGAAATACAGTATTTGCAAACACTTTCTGCAGGAATGTAATATTTATAAGAGACAAAAAAAGCACTTTGCTTTTGCTGGAGGGTTGGATAAAAGTCCTCAGCAGGAGGAATTTTGTTTGAAATCTATGGTCACATTCTCCCACTGTGTTCGCACTCAAGAGATGTTCAAGGGAAATAAATTGTGTTTCGGTGGGTTTTCTTAAAAGGGAGTGTGTGTGCATCCGTATGAGTGTGGGGGACTCTCAGAAAGGGGGGGATTTATGCTGCTTTGTGGACATGTGCATGAGCTAAGAACAGAGGAGTCTGCCAGTCTCACTGCAGCCACAGGATATACATGATAGGCAAATGTGTGGGTGTGTGTGTGTGTGTGTGAGTGTGGGCGGTTGTGTGGTTGTTTCCTGAATCACTGCTTTAAATTAGAATGTCACTTTCACCTGTCCTGTCAGCCAGTGACAAAAAATGAGCCACCTGCCCGTGGCTGAAAGTTGGGCAGGAGATGAGAGGAATGGGGAGACTGAAAAAAAAAACCCAGAATGCAGTGGGTGGTGAAGTGGAGAGGAATTCCACCCTTGAATATAAAAAAGATGCTTGTATCCAAAAAGGATAAAAGAGTACATATTCACTCACACACACACAGTGCGCACACATTCCCGTGCACATACACATTCACAAAATGAGCACACAAGCGCTCTCTAGTTGGAGTTTTCATTTTAAGTCTGCCTGACTCTTCAGCTTTGTAGCATAAATATACATGAGGATGAACCAGTGCCATAACAGAAGGGCAGGGAGATTGGGATGTAGGAAGATGTGGAGAGAGAGAGAGGGGGAGAGAGAGGAGATGGAGAGAGAGATAGAGAGACAGATAGATAGATAGATAGATAGATAGATAGATAGATAGAGAGACAGAGAGAGAGAGAGGGTCATAAAAAGAGGGAGGGATGCCATTTGAAACACTCACACTTCTTCCACATTTCTACTCTTCTCTCTCCTTCAGGATGGTTGGCAATCACCGACCGAAAGACTCGAGGAAAAAGGAAGGAAAAATAGTTGGAGAGAGAGAGAGAGAGAGAGAGGGAGAAGGTGGAGCATGGTGCCTAGGGGAAGAGCTAGCAGCTAACTTTGCGATTTCAGACAAACAAAATGCTGAAGGGAAATGGGGAAGCAGAAGAGATGAGGCGGGGGAGCAGGAATATGATGATTTGTAGCAGCCCTCCCTTCAGAGACGGAGAGCCCCAGGTAGAGTTGTCAAATTCCAGTTTGAGCAAGGCGTTTTTTTAAGAGTGTATGCAAGAGCAAACCACGTAGATTCATAATCATGTGATCAACAGATTAATTTGACTTTTTCCCCCTCCTTCTTTGTCATAATGCAGGGATTTTTTTTGAATAGTAAACCCTGTTGCTTAGTTTTCAGATGAGCTCATAAAGGAACGTCTTTCCCTTCAAGCGAAATGTCGCTGAATGGCTGCTGAAAGGATGACTCATGTTAGATGACCACATGTCAAATGTACGTCTAGCTTCGGGTGAAGGTGACAGCTGAAAAGATGTCTCTTCATTTCATTAGGACGACGAAGGCTCGTGGAATTCAGGGGGATTATTTAATCATGAAAGCAAAGTGTTTGCACACTGATATCGAGGTTGTGCAAAATTGCCCTGGGTCTGGTGTTAGCTTGATGGAGCAAAACATTTTAAACTGTTTTAGATTCAATTTGGGTCAGAATGGACCGAATGGAGCCACGCTGACAGTACAGAATAAGAAACAACATCTGGGAATTGGTGTTTTAGGTGGGTCCATCAAAACATCTTTGAATATTTTGTCCTAAATATTCAAAATAGTGCTCTAGGACTGCTAAATTATTTTTATTATAAGCAAAAACCAGCCTTTGGCAGAAGATGTCACAGCAAATAATTCTGAGTGGCACATAAACAATGTGAAAATGTGAATTCTGTCTTTGCCTATGTTGAACACTGCATCAGAGTATGTAACGGGGTGTTATTGACCAATTAGCAGAGCAAGGCGTTTGCAGGGCCAATGTTAGAAATCCCTTCTTACCTTGGTAAAGCCAACATTCAATCTTCTTTTCTCCCTGAGAGAAGAAGAGAGAGGAGTGAGACACAGAGAGAGATAGAGAGAGAGGCCAATTAAAATGCCACCCTCCTTTTCTCTGCACTCTTCATTAGTCTCACCCCACGAGTTCATCTGGTGACAAACAATACCTACACCCCCTTCTGTCTGCGCGCACACTCACACACACAGCTGTATTTCCTCTATTAAAATGATTCACAGGGAGGCACCCCACAGATGACATTTCTCAAAATGAGGGATGATGCCAGTCAAAAACTCCCATCAATGATACTCGGACCGGTGCCTGTGTTTTTTTTTAATTCATGCATGTAGGTTTTCTCCCCTCCCTCAGAGTGGTTGTTAGGGAGATGTCAGATCCTCATCTTCAGATCCCTTTTTATCACCTCCACCTTTCTCTCTTTCCACCTCCTCCTCCTCCTCCTCCTCTACTCATCTTCTTCCTCACTCCCTCCTTGCCTGAGTCATTGATCACTATCTTCGGCCTATTTGTATTCCTCGCTAAACCTCCCTCTCGACTCGTTCTTGCTCTTTTCCTCCCCAAGGTGTTTTCCGCCGCGGTGTCATCCAAGTTTAGACAACGTGCGTGTGAAGACGTATCTCGTACGCGGATTTAGAAGTCAAGACACTCGCACTCTTTCGGTACACGGGAGTTGCATTCACTTGAGCTAGATATTTTGGACTGTTGTGTGTCTAAATGCAAGCAGCGGCTCAGTGAGCTGCATGGTTGTCTCGTATCAAGTCAGAACTTTCTGCGTTGTACACAAACTCTCCCCATATTTGAGTGTATATAAGCGTGTCCAGTGATGGACTGTCACGCCAGTAGATGAAATCTCTTTCATTTCACCAACTTTATCTTGTGACAGTCTATATCTGGTACTCCTGAAAAGGAATAATTGGCTAAATAAGATTAAAATGCGTTTCCATAGACACAGGAAGTCTTTCCATTTTCCTTGATTAAGATATTCACTGTTTTCATTTGGCTTAATAAACCTTAAAGTCTGTTTCATCATCTTCCCAACTAGGATGTCGTTATCCTATATATAGAATACAATAACATTAGTAGGGTGTGCAATATCACATAAAAGTCAAATGATTCAAATTTGTATCAAAAGTTGAAGCTGAAGTTAAAAAGTAGAGTATTCCCTCTTATGAACAATAAAAAACAATACTTTATAAAGACTAAATTGAAAATACAGACCTAAAAGTAGAAATTTAATGCAACAAAAGTGAATAAAAGTGTGACCACCAAGACACAAGTAAGAAAATCTGTGATCACTGAAACAAAACTGAGGACACCAGTGATTTTTAAATAGCCTAACTGCATGAACATGGTAATAAAAGGACTCATGAACACCAGAACGCCTGCAGTCTTAGACCTTTGATTGTCTGCGTCATAGCTCAACCTGGAAAAGAATCGCAAGAGGCAATGAAAAATCTGATTGTGAAAACGCACAAAGATGAAAAAGGAAACCTGAAAACCAGTTGAAACACGGTTGAAGCACTAATCAGGAGGTATGGAATAGAATGAGCCGTGGTCCCGCTCATCAACTCCTCACTAGCCGTTCTACTGAAATGTCACGGCAGACAGTGTGCTACTTGCACGATCTATTTCTGAAATATAGATGAACACTTCTCAGACTTGGCACAGGGTTTATCAGTGAAAATCAGAGTTTCTGTGACAGCTCAGTGTGAAAGACACTGCATAGCATCAACCTCTATGGACCCAAGAAAAAAAGAAAAAAAAATCAAATGCTTTCCCATTGGCACAAAATTACAACGTGAAACTTGGTTAAAGAACATAAAAAGCCTGACGAATGATGGGAACACATTCTTTGATCAGATGAGACCAAGATAAATTTGTTCGGCACAGATGGGGTTCAGCATGTTTGGTGTGAGCCTGGTCAAGACCACCACAGTGAACGCATAGTCGCGACAGTGGAGCACGGAGGTGGGAGTGTGATCATATAGAGCAGCATGAGCGCAAAAGGTGTTGGCGAGATGACATTTATAGACGGCGCCATGAATGCCTGTGGATATACAAAAATAGTGCTTGACAAGAGGACTCCGAGTCTGCAGTAGCTTGGCAGAGGAGGAATACTCCAAAGCGTGCTGTCAAAATCACACGAGTTTCTGAAGTTTCCAAAGAAGAAAAAAGTGAAAACCACGACCTGGCCAAGTGCGTCACCTGACTTGAATCTGATAGAACACATTTAGTGTGTTTTAAAGGGAAAAAGACGGAGGAGCACAACCTCTTTAGCAACGAGCTTCTGGAAAAAGTAGTCTAAAGAATGGCAGAACGTGTCTAGAAATTTTTGCAACACTAGTACCCCTCATGCTGAGGAGGATTGAGTCTGACATTAAAGATGCACTGAGGCTAGTTTTGGGGTCTTAAACTTCCATAATTAGCCCATTTGGTTTGGTTTTGTTGGCTCTCGGGTGTTAACAAAACAGAGTGTTACCTTTGGTGTGGTTGTGGTATCCTGATGTGCTGGCCTTTTTGAGTAATTTCGTGATAATCTGCAGGTTTGATGACTCATTGCCTGTAACACACAGCTGGCATACAAACCACTGGATTGATCAAACATAAAATGCAGGGAGGGTAGGCAGTTATCCACTGAGTTTCTACTTTGAGGCTTTTATTTTTAATTTGGTAAATCGAAACTACTTGTTTCAATGCTGCACAGGAGGAAATAACCTGCCATTTAATGCAGAAGTAATGTAATTACTGTAAGCTGATACGATTTTGAGTCATTTGACACTGAAGTGATACTGCGCAGTGGTTCATTCACTCTTGTTGTAAACTGTATTGCTGCATCACGCTGAGGGACGTAAGACTGAAAAGAATGCATAGTCTGGATGTTTGAGCTGAGTGAGTGTAGATGTTTGAGCAGGAGTGTTTTTCATGTTCTTGTGATCACTTTCTTCTAAGCTAAAATTGAAAACGGAACAAAAATGGCATTACACGAAATGGGCGCCATTCAGATTTTAATAAAAGTTTTTTGGCACAGCAGCAGTTTATTGTGCAGCCCTGTTTCGGAGTTAATCTTTGGACCTAATTAAGTATGATGCATATTTACCGCCTCAGTCAATCAAACTAAGCTCTTTCCATATCTGTTTACTACTTTGCCCAGTGCTGTTTCATAAGTAATGAAGAAAGACATAAACAATGAATGAAGGATTTAAAAATCAGAGGGGAGACAAGGAAATCTGAGAAAAGCAGATGGAGTTTGGTGTTTGTCTTACAACAGGCACGCAAACCTTTTTTTTTTAATTGGCGGGGTGGCACTCATTTACCTTGATAAGCATCCTTGATAAGGGATCTTGAGTGTTACGACCTAATGGTTTATAAATGACAAAGTGGCAGGTGGGAAAAAAGAATAAAGAGATGACACTGAGGATGACGGCGGAGAACAGGGTAGTGCTTCCAGCGCGATGTATCCTGACATCTGCTCTCATTCATCCTCCTGATCAGGACAAGTCAAATGATCACAGCTAGCCCTGCAGGGAACTAGAACAGCTACGCTATTATGAAGGGGGAAAAAAGCGAAAAAGCATGTTACATATTTGTGCATTAGACGATTTCTTTGTGCTTTTTCTGACACATAGCACAAAAAAGACAGTCATCAGTCATCACACTGTCACTATAAAGAACACTCAAAAGAAAGCATTTGTCAAGTAAAAATTATCTTAATAACTTGTTTTGTTTAATTAACATTTTTTTTGTTGGCGCTCTTGTTTTTACTCCAAATAAACTCAGAGAAAGTGGCCGCGTGCCACGCATTTTTTTTTCTCCCTACAAAGTGAGGCAGGTTTTTTTGCAGCCACAGCAATCACTGAAACTCAAAATCCTTGAGGGGCTGCCAAGTGGAATTTAGTGTAAGTATAGCGATGCCAAAGCAATCACAAGTACCTTGAATACGTAAATGCAAGTGAATAGATGATTTTGTAAAATGCTCCAATATAATAAGCTACACTGACGCGAATCTGACAAGCGAGACTGGGAAGTGTGACAGGGAAGGGAAGAGTAAGCAAAAGGAAGACTGGCATTAACTGGTAAGGTGCGCTTTCCTGCTCATCAAATAGAGATGCCTGACCCAGTTAAATTTGCTGGTCTAGTGTTCATATTACATGCGCTGACATACACAGCGCTCCGCGTAGATGAATCGAGAACTTTGACCTGCTTCCTGCACGGGAATTAAACCTCATAAACGGGTCCGATTATCTCGCTCGTCTATACTCGCCTCCAAATCTGTTTGCGCATGAAATCCCACTTAGTGTTATTTTATAATGACTTTTATTATTTTAGATCTCGCAGTCAGGCTTAAGGCTGCAAGAAGAAAAGAAAAGGGGGGTAAAGAAAAAACAGTGCAAAGGCGAGAATGACAGAATGGGGATATGGTGAAGAGGTGGTTGGTGTAAAGGGTTTTTGAAAGGCAGTGAATGCCAGCTGTCCAGATGCCTGTCTCCCATCTGTTTGAACCCCAACATCTAGCTGGCACCTCTTCCAGTGCTTACCACACACACACGCGCGGGCACACGCCGAAACACACACCCGCTGTCAGTCTCACGTACACAGAAGCAAACTGGCATTGCTTCTGACACTCACAGTGCTGGGAAGCTGTGGGATTGGGCACGGAAATGAGGGCTATCGCTAACCACTAATCCCAGTGTGTGTTTACCTTCATCACTAGGATTGTCAAGATCTCTCACGATGCTACATAGTCCCACCTCCCGCTAATCCAAATCTCCCCTTTTTTCTTATAAAGTATCTCTTATGGCCCATTTTAAAACCCATTCTCAGCTTTGAGCTCAGCATCCACTGGACAGATTGGCTCCGTATTGCATAAAGCTCACAATTCTCCCAGATCTGCTGCTGGTACCCTCCGAAAAACAGCAGGAGGGGACTTCATTGTCCCTCAGAGGCAGACTGAGGGTTTTGTCATATGCTCAGTGTGAACTATTCTGTCCAAGAAATGTACTTCTTTTCAGTGTTGGCTGTAGTTTGCCATCACAATTCTGCAGTCTCTTCGTACAGTAGTCCTTCCATACGCTCTCTGCCAATAAAAGTCAGGCTTCAAAGAATGAGGCTAGTTTTGGTGTTGTAAACTGCTGTAATTTGCCCATTTGTTTTGGCTTTCTTAACAGTCAGGTGTTAACAAAACAGCGTGTTACCTTTGGTGTGGTTGTGGTATCCTGATGTGCTGGTCTTTTGAGTAATTTCGTGATAATCTGCAGGTTTGACGACTCATTGCCTGTAACGCACAGCTGGCATACAAACCACTGGTACGGCATAAACACTGAGTCACCAAAATAAAACGCAGGTATTTTAGGTTAATATGCAAATTAGAAAAGGCCCTTTAAAGTGCCAGCATGCTTGTTTTATGGCCAAATAGCTTCAGGAACCCCCTCACACTTTCCGAAATCAGATTAGTGGGGTCTGTGTCCGAGCATCTATGTTTCCACTCCAACATTCAAACTCACTCCATACAATAATTTGGTCAGTTCTGTGAGGGTGAAAAAGGAGCCAGAGTTGACCTTCTCTCTCGGCTCTCTTTATTTACGATTAAATGTGCCCTCCAAATGGTTTGAAAATCACTCGAGAACCGAAACTAGGTGGAGAGAGCTGACCTATCTCACTGAGTAATTTGTTGCCCGTGAACACTTCATAATGTGCGCCGCCGTTGTCAACAGGGAGTGTTTTGAAACGTCTCTTTGCAGGTTAGTTCTCTGATGTGTAAGATTTGAGAGCTGGCTGCTGAACAACACCCCCTTTGATGCAATAAATTGCCAAGTTCCCGTTGTCCCTTTCAAAACATCCGCGTTCGCTTTTTTTCCGGCGGTCTGCTTTAAAATTTCGACGTGACTTGTCAGTGCAATCTTTTTGCCAGGGCTCTCAAATTAGAAAGCATCCATAAACGCAGCAAGTGGAAGTGTTTTGAAAATGGTTTTCTGCTCACAATAAAGACATACCTTTACCAAGTCAGAAGTGGAGGGGATGAAATGTTGACTGTCAGAGTGAAGGGGCGAAAACATGCAAAAAGCAGCTGTTTGGCTGTTTGTTGCTCCGAGTCTCACTGACACAGCACAAACATTTCCTTCATGGTTCCTCTGTTTCCTGCTTTGGATGTTAGGTAGCAGAATACAAATGAGATGTTTAAACTAATATACTGCACACTTGGACACACACCTACGCCAGCTCTCGCAGATACCAACACACACGTTAATAATGCATTTCGACCAAGTGCATCGGGGAGTGTATATTGAGTTACAATGCAAAGCACTCAGCTACAAACTTAATTTAATTCTTAAGTCTTTGTATCCACACGTTTGCCACTGTGTGTGTGTTTGTGTGTGTGTGTCTGTAAGATGTAGAGGATGTCATAGAAGAGGAGACAGGGGATCAGATTAGGGAATTGTGCACATCTGTCAGCATGCAGCCATCTTCAGCACCATTAGATTAGAGCTAATGAAGACACTCCATGCATGTGTCTGGATATTTGTTAGTTTGGAAGGCACACACTCAGGAGGGGAGAGGAGGGTGAAAAAAAAACGAGAGGCAGAGGAGGGTAGGGGGGAGGCAGCGCCTGGAACCAACTCCTAGCTCTGAGTTCAGCTGCTCAGGTCTCGTAAATCAGGAAAGGTTCCTTGGGATCGATTAAAAGCAGCGTGACAAAGATTGGTCGCCGAGATGTGGTGCGTCGCCCAACAGAAAGACCCCGCGGACTGAAATATAAAGAGAATTCAAAGAGTTTTATAGATAAACAAAAATATTTGCGGGACCAAACTGTGAGAACATGGGATGGGAGGATGCGAGAGAAAGAGCCTGGGCCAGGGAGTTATAGAAAGAGGGAGAGAGCGATCTTTCCTCCATGCTGCTTCAGCCTTCATTTCAAATTAGTACAGCCCTGTCTCCTGAGAATGTGACATTTTCACGGAGCAAGCGAGGGAGAGATGGAGGTTCAGAGAAGGGTGGGAGGAGTGGAAGACAAATGGGGAAGAGGGGGGGGCCGAGAGGCGACTGCAGGTTCTCAGAAGCAGGATGATGGAAGAATGGAGGGAGAACCAGAAAGAGGGGAGGCAGCAGCAGAAGAGGGAGAGAGAGAGTGAGAGGGAGGGGAGGGCGAGTGTACAGGGTTTCACTTGGTAGTGTTAGGGATGGATGGAGAGAATGATGAGAAGGGAGGAGTGTGTGTGGGGGTTATTAGTCCACCCTCCAGAGGCTACTAATGCACTGACCTTCATTAACTCGCATTACTATCGGTGTGTGTGCAGAGTGTGCAACTCTCTTTAGTTAACACTCATTACAGAGTCTTTGTTTAAAGGCCAGTAAACTAATGAAGTCATTAAATAAGTGAAGAAAATCCTGATTCAAGTATTGAAACCAGAGATTGCTGTAACTTTAAGGACAGGAACCGAATTGGGTGCATGGAAAACAAAACAACAGGCCTCAATAATGAAACGCACTGCAACAGCATGTCAAGCCATAGGGTAGAGTGCTGATGAGCACATACAGCCAGCATACTAGCACTACCAAGGAAGCACAGTTCACTTAAACCTTTTGCAGACATGGGACACATTAGAGGCTTAATCAGTCTGTTAAAGTGGTTCTGGCATTCAGACACTTTTATGTTATTGTTCCTCACATCTTGAGATTTGCAAATTGATTGGGAATTCGAGAGAGCTCATATTTTTTGTTATTTTGGAAGGGAGCCAAACTGAATATGTTTCTGGAACAAACAGAAATACTATCATGAATGTAGGAAAAGAAGCGTTGCCGAACTAATTTGGTGCAGGAGGAGAGACGAATAGATTGGACGGTACATCAAGTGACACCGGTAGCTTCTGCTGGGATTAGGTTGCATTGTGTTGGCTCCTATACATAACGGACATGTACACCTGTCAGGCATAACATTATGACCACCTGTATAATATTGTTTTGGTCCCCCTAATGTGCTCAAATGCTCATTAGGGGGAGCATGGACAAGAAGACCTCTCAGGGTGTCCTATGGGGTCTGGAACCAGGATGTAGGCAGTGGATCCTTTGGATACTCTGGCTTGTGCAGTGGGGCCTCTGTCAATCAAACTTGTTCAACTGCATCCTGGGGTTTAGGAAGTAGACCCCAGAGGTCCAACCAACATCTTGAGCCATTGTCATGTTCCTCAACATGTTCCTGATTGTTTGATGTTGTTGCCATGTGGTGGGGTGCATTTTCCTGCGGGGGTAGACCAGTGACATTTGGGATTTCCATTTGCATGAGGGAGTGTGTTTGTTGTGGGACAATGTTTATTTGGGTGTCTAAGTCTCATCAACACGGATGTCACAATCCAAGGTTTTCCACCAGAACACCACATAGTACCAATATGATCAATGTTATTCACTTCACCTGTCAGTGGTTATCATGTTGTGGCTGATCGGTGCCTGTACTTCAAACGTCTGCTATGTTGAAACATTCCAAGGTCCGACCTACTGAGATTGCGGTTGTGACTTTTATGGAAAAGTGACCAGGTGCTCCTTTAGACATGAAGGGGAAATGTTCAAATGCCACCAGATTTGTGGTAGACAGGGCATGTTTGAAAGGGGCTTTATATACAACAGAGAGATATGGGATTTAAATCAGACAGATCAGGTTATATCTGTACAAGTGCAGGCTGGGGAGAGATGAACTTGATATAGTGTGTTCTGCAGTTGAAAGGTTTGAATGGAATCTCTAATGTTTTATCTATCTATCTATCTATCTATCTATCTATCTATCTATCTATCTATCTATCTATCTATCTATCTATCTATCTATCTATCTGTCTATCTGTCTATCTGCAGGTTCTCCTCGATACGCAGAAGCAGCTGCGTTCTCAAATCTCCAATTTTACCTTCAATCTGGGCTTCTCCGGGAAGTTCTACCACACAGGTGTGTTCAGTTTGTTTTCCATCCCTGCCAGATCAACACAGACACGACGTGTTTCTTCCTTTTTTAAATAATGTAGGTTGATGTGGGTTTTTTTTTTAATGAATGATTCATACATTTCCTTTTTTGATTACTCTTGTTTTTATGTAGACACTCAAACTGCCGGTTAAGTGTTACAGTAAAAACTTCTCTGATAAAAGTTGGTCACCCTAAACAAATGAGAACTGTCCATCATTCGGTGCAGCATGTAATTCAGAAAGAGCAGCTTTTAATTATGTGGAGGTGTAAGTAACACAGTTCTTCTAGCATGTGCTGTACATACCATATTTGCAGTTTGAAACATGTTTGCTTGCACTGTAAGCTATCAGATACGATATATATCAAAGTATGCAGTACATATTACACACATAAGTACGTCTTCAAATATATAAAGAAAACTATTTGCTGAACAAATGTCGTAGTTGGAATAAGCTGCAATATGTTCAATAGTGTGTAGGGTGCGCTCGTTTTTTGTGTCATTAAAAATAAAAATCTATTTCTAAATTTAGAGTTATAAAGTGATATTTATTCAGGCATATTTATAAGGGTCGCGATCTACTGCGGAGCACTGTCGGCTGTTTTGTAGCTCCAAGGACAGATTTTATTGGTTTTCTAGTTAAAGTGTCTAAATCTGCAGTAAAAGAACAAAGGTGTAGAATACACTGGGAAAGAAAAATAGGGGTGAGACTGAACATGATTATAATTAGAAGAAATCTAATACAGAGTACAACACATTACCATAGCATCTGTTCTAGCTATGCCATCACTTTTCATCACCATGGTTTCAGACTGCTTTATTTAGCAACACAGTCTTAAGACAAACCAGTTGCTCGATGATATTCTTTAACCTTGCACGCCTGCTTGCTTTTGCACATGTTTAATTATTTGTCCTTTTGTCCTTGTGCATGTTTCTATGTGTGTGTGTGCAGGCACGGTGGAGGAGGACGAGGGAGACGATCTGCTGCTGAAGTATGTCGACGAGTTTTGGTGGTTCCCCCACATGTGGAGCCACATGCAGCCTCACCTCTTCCACAACGAGTCCTCACTGCTGGAGCAGATGGTCCTCAACAAGGAGTTCGCTCTGGTGAGATACGCGCACAAGCATTGCGCACATACTCCTTGCAGCTGTCTCTTTCTGTCTCTTTTCTCTTTGTGTGTCCGTTTAATCATGCTCGTCTCCCATGATTGCGTTTTCTTCAAGGACGCCTGTCGCTGTAAGTAATTGTTATTTCTTTGCCACAGTCGATTACAGGCGTGATGTTCTCAGGTGAAAGTGCTGGATCTGTTCAAACTGACTTTGCTCAGATGCTGGAGAAGAATACAACTTTATCACAATACTATGTAAACATGTTTTCAGCTGTATTTGAAAAGTTGTTTTTTTTCACAGTGTCACATTCCTACACCACATAGACATCAATCCATCCATTATCTACACACTGCTTAATCCACTGTAGGGTCGTTGGGGGGGGCTGGAGCCAATAACAGCTGACTCAGGGCGAAGGCCACTCGGTCGCCAGTCCATCACAGGGCCACACACAGAGACAGACAACCAAGCACTCTCACATTCACACCTGCGGACAATTTAGAATCACCAATTAACCTCAGCATGTTTTTGGACTGTGGGAGGAAGCCGGAGAACCCGGTGAAGAACACGCAAACTCCACACAGAAAGATCCCAGGCCCAGGCTGGAACATGAACCAGGGATCTTCTACCTGGGAGGCAACAGTGCTAACTTAGCATGCAGCCCCCACATAGACATAACCAAGTTAACCATAACCATAACCATAACCGCAAAACTCTAGGTAAAGTACAACAAGGAGAGTGACATTGAAATGCACATTTGTACAATATAAATGTGCTGCATGTGGCCATATTTGAACAATATGAGATGTGGGGGGAGGGGGAGGATTACTTCTGCAAAACAACCATAATGTAATATCCCAATTGGGAGTGGTGCACTTATTTTGACGGGCACAGCTGCGCCTTGTTTCAGGTCTCCTGGTTAATCCAAAGTCCACAAGGTTGAGTGCTTTTGTTGCTCTGCTCTGCTTTGGTTCGCTGTGCTTTGTTGGTATGTGTGTGAGAGTGAGTGTAGATGATTTGTACGACCATATTGGATTGTGAAGCCGCACATACAATAGAGCAAAGCAGGCTGCTTCATGCCGCTGAAGGTGAGCGTGGACATAAAGCCCGATCACTAAACTCTGTTGTATACACACTCGCACATGCATTCTTCACTCCCTCATCCCCCCAACCGCCGATGCTTAGCTTTGACAGTGTGTGTAGGTGTGTGTCAGAGCAAAGGACAACACCATCAGTCTTCGGGACGCACCCAGCAACCACCCACCCTCCGACACACACACACACACAAAGACATGCCCACACAAACTATATATTTTTTTAATTTCCAACCCGAAGGCCAGCATCATAACAAACACAACACAAAGCACGTGCTTCTCCTCGAAGGTCAGGCTGTTGGGCGCTGTGTGTTTATGTGCGACAAAGTCCTTTGTCTGTGAGTTGTAAATGTGCTATCATTTCTGTCTTTATGTATATAACCCTCATGTGCGTGTCTGTGTTTATGTATGTCTCCGTCCTCCAGGATCACAACATCCCAGTGGACATGGGCTACGCCGTGGCCCCTCACCACTCCGGCGTCTACCCGGTCCACCTGCAGCTGTATGAGGCCTGGAGAAGGGTGTGGAGCATTCGGGTCACCAGCACCGAGGAGTACCCCCACCTCAAACCGGCCCGCTACCGCAAGGGCTTCATCCACAACAACATAATGGTAAAGAAAAAACACACTGTTAATCAGTCGTTTATGAAAAGTCACATCAGCTTCGCCTCAAGCAAACGCATGAAAATGTGCTCATCATTGCGCATAAATGCACTTTGATCAGTTGGCGTGTTTCAGCACGTACATAAAAATAGATTAGCCTCTTTGCATCTGCCTGCTAGATATTCATAATTGAACATCTCTGTTTTGTGTACAGCTTTATGCCAAAAAGACTGCCATGGGTCTCATTCGGATACATATTTTACCTGCAACATTTTTATCATTATTTTATGTTTCCCTCCTGTTTTGTTTTTTATTCCTCCCCTACTATTTTCACTTTCTGGCAGGCTAAGTGTACTATTCATTAAAGCTGTTGTTACACAGCAGATGTTGTGGATATCTCCTGATAGAAGTCAGAGTTGGTGCTACGTGCAGACATATTTTATAAAATAACTTGGCCTGTCGGATGAAGCACAGATGGGTGTTGCCTGGCATAAAGATTTGAGTCAAGTCGGTTAGATAAAAATGATAAATATCGCAACCAAGTTTGTTCTCATGTCGCTTCTGATTGATTCAGAGGTTCTAAATCAAAATCAAGACACATAATGTAATGTTTTTGCCCTGCAGGAGACGAAAAAAATTATTTGCTTAATTCATTTGACTGAAATGAAAACATTGAATTACATCATTTGTGGAGCAGCTAAGTCAAAAGTAAGCTCAAATTCAGAATAATTTACTTACAAAACTGTGTTTGCACAAACTGTACTGCTGCTCTGCTCTTTTATCTGGCTTCGAGAAACTGTTTGACTGCTGTCTCTCTGTTCAAATAAGTGTTTGCTGAATAGTAAATTGTGTGCTGATTGTTTCTTGCGGTCTTAAACCAAAAATCAATGCTGCTGCTCGTGGTGTGTAACCTCTCCGCGTGCGCGTATGCATGTGATATGAATTCTTTGACCTTGTCTCGCCACAGCATGCTCAGTTCCACGTTAATTCAATATTTAATGGCTTCCCAATGCAGCTGAGGGGGCGAACTTTTCCGCGCATGTGTATTTGTATATGTGAAGGATGCGTGGCGTAGAGTAAAGATCTAGTAATGAGAGCATTTTTTTATGGTCCGATAAATAATTCATCAGTCAGTGTTTGAGACAGCCATAGAATAAATCTTTTGTCACCCATTTCACTTAAGAAAGTTGCCTTCATCCCTCCCTCTGTCTCCCCTCCTCCTCTCACTCCATTCACTTGTCAGTCAGGCTCTTTGTCAGTATGCACAACTGTTCCCTTATTGACAAAAGAACCAATCACATCTGACATCGAAATTACCAGTCCATGTTGTTCTACCATATTTGGGTCTTGAGAAAAACAATTTGAACAGACAGCTGTGGCAATTTTCTAATCAGTCCTAAAAGTCTGCTTTTTTTTTAAAATTTCTTGACGTCTTGTCACAGCTTCATAAAAGAGAGCCACTTAATCCCACTTCCTCTCAGTACAATAACAAGCTCACTTTTTGACAGGCCATAACGCGCCATTATACATTATCAATAGTAAGGTATTGAGAGGCATCAGCGAATCGCCGGATTCAATAAAATAACAAGTTGATGAACAAAGACGCTTGCTCAACAATTTACAACAGAACACATCACAAAAACAACAAAGAACAAGCTGTCAGAAATGAACAAAAAAAATGCTTCATACCAAAAAAGTTGCAGAACAAATACAGACAAATGAAATTAAATAACCGCCCCCCGAACAATTGACACCGGTGATAGATGTTCTGCAGGCATTGCTTTTAAAACTTTTACTCCTTTCGTCTTTTCAAATACATCTAAAGGCTGTCTGTAAGTTTTTTAAAAAAATGACAGAAACGTCTTTTTTTTTATTTTTCCTGTTTGGAAATTTTGCTCACATTGGCAGGGGGGAAGCAAGGACGTATGCAAATCAGATTCATTCGGTTGAGCTTTCCTGGTCTCGCCGCCTCGTCGGGAAATGAAGGGACTTACAGTGGCTTGCTGATCATTTGCTTACCCTAAATCAGAGTGCTGATGGAAAAAAACACACACAACACTACTGGGGGGGAAAGACTCTCCGCTCTGTTGCTGGCGAGTTTAGATGTTGAGGAAAGTAGCATGGAAGAGAGTATGATGATTTTACATCTGGAAAAACTCTGCCACTGATGGTCTCTGAGGTGCATCAAATTCATGCCCAACCTCACATCAGCACACGACGGGACAACAGGCTTCTCTTCACTTGATTAAAGGAAATTGCTGTCTTGGCCAAGCGACATTTCCCGCATTGAAATGTCCAGTTTTGCAGAGGTATGCGGCGCTGCTGGTTGATGAAGATGTAAAGTAAGTGTTATGCGATGTGACCGAAAGCAGCAGCTATTCAGGGGACCTTGAGGTGACATTGCACAGTCAAATTCCATTTAAAACAACTGTGGAAAGTGTAACCAGTGCAGGGAAATATTGAAAAAGGCCCATCTCCTGCTCCAAGACATTGCATGCTACACTGACTAAACAGCAAAGGGAGGCAAGGGAGGCATGGGAAAAGAGAAAACAAAATCAAAACTTAGCTCATGGAGGCGGAACATTTTTCTGAGAGGCAGTTTCGGCGGTGAGCATGTGCACCTCAGCGCAGGGTAAATCCTAATCACTCCACAGTAAACCAGCTGATAGATTTAGTTAGATTCTGATAATTCATCTAGCCTCCTGAACTCTCTCAAGGTTACTTTGGGACATCCGTCCTTGCATCCTTCCCATTTCCTCTGCCTCTCACATTTTTCACTTCCAATTTTTCTTGCAATTTCTGTCTATTAATCTCTTCCTCCTGCACCGCTCGCTCCATCTTTGTTTGTTCAGAGGAGGACAGGAAGTTGTCTTAAGGCTGTAAAATTGGTGTTTGTGTGTCTCTGTCAGCAGATTGAGAGCCACCCACTGGACCCACAGTATCAGAACAAATCAGACTGAGATATGGGGTTGTGCTGCGTGTGTGTACTCACGCAAACATGCATGCTTGTGTGTATGTGTGTGTATTTCTTTTTAAAATGTACTATATCAGTTTGAGCTATAGCTCTGTGGATAATTGGTTTGGTGAAATAGTGCTGAGTGTCTGTGGCTCTGGTGGCCTTCTCTCTCACTTTCACTCCCTCCATCTCTCTCCCTCTCTCTCTCTCTCCTGTGTGTGCGTGTGAACGAGTCTGCAGTGTTTTATAGATAAACCAATATCTGAGCTTCCAGCCTTTACTCTCTATTTCACACAGAGAAGTGCTCCACAAGGAGTTTGCTATAAAGACCTCCTTCTCTTCTCTTCTCTTCTCTTCTCTTCTCTTCTCTTCTCTTCTCTTCTCTTCTCTTCTCTTCTCTTCTCTTCTCTTCTCTTCTCTTCTCTTCTCTTCTCCTCTCTTCTCCTCTCTTCTCTTCGTTTGATGAACTAATGAAAAAGCATTTTAATTCCTTCGCTGTTAAACACTTGATCTGGCTCTTTATTAGTCTTTCATGGTTGTTTATATGTATTTGAGTGCATGATGTAAGGTTTTTTTAGAGCATAAATTCATTAAATATATATTTACATTTGGCTAAAGACTCATTACTTGGACAAATGCTCGGCTGGCAGATGCTGGTATTACTGTTGAGGCAAACTGTACACTTTAGATCTTAGAATTAAAGCCAGTGTCGCTGCTGTTGAATCAGCTGCGATAAAGAGAATCTAAGAAATCGACGCTTGGAACCCGTTTTTGTCGATCCAAAGGAGCTGAGTGTGCAGCTCACACAGGGCACGCTGGTATTTTTCTTGGTATTTTTATGGCCAGGGGTGCTCAATGCACCTGTTCGAGGTGGGATTACAAGTAATCTGTTATCATCTCCTTCCACTTTGGTAAACAGCAAGTAACCAAAATACCAAACAGGTGCAGGTGAGGGGGGGAAAAATGAACAGAGCCTCCGGAAGATTTAACGAACCATCAGGGCAAATCAATGCCTTGTGCTCTGCACCTGCATAAAGATCGTGTGTCTGCCGCTGCGGTGAAGTCATCCTGGCTGGACCGATGGCTTAAGCACAGCGGGGGCAGCAACTGGTGTGTCTTTTGACACCATTAATTTGCCTCTAATAAACCTTTTTCACAGCAGACGTGTTGACTTGTTATTACAGGGAAAGCACAGGTAGAACTAATGCCATTTAATAATGACTCCATTCTGTTGAAGTGTCACTGAGCCAGCGGGCACAGTACCGACGTCCTGGAACTGGAGCACCTAAATGGAACAGAGCCGTCATTTATGTTATTAATTACACCTTTGCTTTTTATCCTATGGCAAGTCAAAACACCAGTTGTGAAAAAAAGGTCTAGAGGAGTGTGACTCGAACCATCTGTAGATGAAGGTAACACTGCCATATGCTGCGCGACACCACGCATCAGAATATTCCTGACCCGCTCTGCTGCCGGCTCTTTACATGACAATGCTGCCGTGCAGACAGGCTTGACTCCATAGCTGCACATTTCATCTCATCATCATCATCATTTCATCCGTACATCTGTCACCGGAATTATTTTTGTTATTTTAAGCCAACTTTGTACTCGGTTTGTTTGTACTTGAGGCTTGACACAGACGAGTGATCAGCACTTTCAAAAAACCTTCCCACTTGTTGTAGTTCCCTTTTTAATCTCAAATCATTGCATCATGGCGGTTTCGCATGCTACTTAAATGGGAACCCCATCAGTTTTGCACATCAAAGTGTGTTTACAGGTCTACACGAGTGCTACCGTATAAGTGCAAAAATAGTAAAAGTAGAAAGCCTTTTGTGGTTCCAGAGTGAGCTGTGCGAAATTTGATAAATTGCCTGAAGCGCTGACAGCTGACGACTACAAATTTGGAAGTGAAACTCTGACAAACTGGACTTGGACATAGAAGGGAGGTCACCATGTTTTTGTAGCCTCATCACTGCTTGAGGTTAGTGGCTCAAGGCCACATTAGACACTACTGGCTAAACAACAACAAACAAATCTCTAACTAAACTGCCTGCAGTCACGTTGTATTGTGAGAGATAGACAATAGTAACTGACAAGCAGGAAGAAAGTGTGGAATGAAAAAACAAAAAATATCTGGCTCTGGTTTTATTTCTTTATTTTTTCTGTCCATCATGAGTCTGGCTGTTGTTTTCAATGAACCAATGTCATTATGATGTTTGTTTTTTTGCCATAAATGCATTTTTGTCCGAGCAGTCAGCGCCTGTTTTCATGACTTTGCTCGGTCAAGCAGTTTGTTTCTTTGCACTTTTGGCTTAAACTGAAGATATGAAAGACATCCTTCTTTCACTGAATGTCTGTATGTGTAGGTGCTGCCTCGCCAGACGTGTGGCTTGTTTACTCACACCATCTACTATAAGGAATACCCCGGCGGACCTAAGGAACTGGACAAAAGCATCCGTGGGGGAGAGCTGTTTCTCACTGTGCTGCTCAACCCAGTGAGTCAGAGAACGCACGCACGCACACACACACACACACACACACACACACACACACACACAAACAATCAAACACACACCCGCACATGCGAACGGATATAGAGAGTGAGGAAACAGGGGGAGCTGTTACACTTGATTTTGATTTTTTTTTGCACCTTAAAGAGGCACCAACAGGGTTTCCCACCCTCACTCCTCTAAAGGTAACTTCCTCTCTGTCTGCTTCGTTCTTTTTTATTTTTGCTGTGTGTGTCTGTCTGTCTCTTTTCCTGTCAGGGGCTGCTTCTCACTGTGGAGCTGTGTTCATCTCCCCACTTTAAATTAGGTCTCACCACAGGGGGGTTGCTGTCACACACACACACACACACACGCACACATGCACACACACTGAGACACACACGCTCACACACACACACACACACACACACACACACACACATCCTCCCCCTCTCACTTACTCCTGCTGTGTATGTCAGCTCAACTCGATTCTGCTTTGAATTAAGGAACAGAATTAGGTTTAGGTGGCAGTTAAAATGCTCATCCACCCGAACATGCTCACAAGGGCGTGCACGCACAAAGTTAAAGATAGACATATCATTTCACAGGAACTGTCCCCAAACAATCTCTTTCTCCTTCTCCCTCTCTCTCTCTTCCTCTCTCTCTCTTCCTCTCTCTGCCTTCAACCACACACATGCACATGCACAGACACAAAGGGATGCTCACAGACCAGCAGTAGGCCGTATTGAAGTGTCAGGTAGGGGAGTGCTGAACTAGAGGAGCTGTCAGGACTCACCGAACATCACAGCGTCAAGTGCAGCTTTGTACAACAACCCAATCTGGCTCTTTCTTCCATCTCTGCACCACTTTGTCTCTCCTTTTTGTTATTCATTTTCATTTCTTTCGCGCCTCATATTTTCTCTTTCATTTGTTTCTTTCTCTCTCTCTCTTAGCGTCTTTCTTTTGTCTTCCATTCCGAGCCGTTTTATTTATTTAGATGTTTTCTTCTTTTGTTCTGTCTGTCTTCCGTGTCTCAGAATGTCAGCGTGTCACTGTTTCTCCTTTAGAGCTGCAAGGTCTTGAATATTTTTTTTTTATTTAAAAAAAAAAAGTATAATAATACATGACATTTGCATCGGAATGCCGCGCCTGTTGTTTCACTCTCAATTGGCACTTGATGCAACAAAACAGGAATTAGTTCGTATTCAGTTCTGTAGAAGTTCTATAATTGCTCTGTATCAGGTAAATCCTTCCTGGAGAAAGAAATCTCTAGTGCACATCAAGTGTTTTACATTTCCATCCAGCAGCAACAACAGATTTCTAATAATAGACAAAGAACTAGGTGGTTGGAGCAAAAAACTAGAGTGAGTGTAATTTACCTTTTTCTGTCTAAACAGCAGAATGATTAGAGTGGCTGCTTGTCATGTATCGCTACAGTAAGTGATACAAATTGCTTGAATACAATGAGTCAGTGGGGAAAGTGTAGTGCAAGAGTCACCTGTGCTTATAAAATCCCTACACACAGCCATTTTCAATACGATCTGCTGAATGAATAATAAGGTGTAGCATAATAAGCATGTGGTCCTTAGCACAAATCTACATGACTGAAGCTATGATAACTTTTTAAAATAATGAGGATAATGAGAATACTGTTACTACTGCTACAGTAATAATAATACTAAAAATCATAGTAGTAGTAATGACAATAATAATAACTTTTACAGACATTCTTTTAAACAAATAATAAGTAAAAGACAAAAAAATAACACCATCACATTCAATTCCTTTCAGTTAAACATATATTCAATACAGTCAGATTTATGCTGATGATGTGATGTTTTACATATGTTTTTTATACATGTGATATATATATATGTGTGTGTGTATATATACATACATGTGTATATATATATATATACACACACCAGTCACCCTTACCATCATGACCACTGACAGGTGAAGTGAATAACATTGATCATATTGGTACTATGTGGTGTTCTGATGGAAAACCTTGGATTTCAACATCTGTGTTGATGAGACTTACACACCCAAATAAACATTGTCCCACAACAAACACACTCCCTCATGCAAATGAAAATCCTAAATGTCACTGGACTACCCCCCACAGGAAAATGCATCCCACCACATGGCAACAACATCAAACAATCAGGAACATGTTGAGGAACATGACAATGGTCCAACATGTTGATTTGACCTCCAAACTTCCTACACCCCATTGTGATCAAGCATCAACAGGATGCAGTGGAACAAGTTTGATTGACAGAGGCCCCACTGCACAAGCCAGAGTACCCAAAGGATCCACTGCCAACCCCACAGGATACCCTGAGAGGTCCTCTAGTTCATGCTCAACGTTTCAGAGCATTTTTGACCACATAAAGAGGACCAACACAATATTAGGCAGGTGGTCATAATGTTATGCCTGAGCAGTGTACATAAGTCACATACATACAACATCAGTCAGGGAACTTCACATAGTGTGACCAAGACCTTACAATATTATAGAGACAATCTTGGCAAATCCAAGAATTCCCTTTGAGCACGCACTTGCCAACCCTGATAATAATGCAATAAAACAATAAAACGATTACAAATAAAATGGATAAACTGCTCCAAACTATAATAAGCCTTTTTTTTAATTCCCTTTTTTTAAATACCAAGGGAGATTGGTGTTCTTCGATTAACATGTCTTACAGCTAAGGCCATAAAAACAGAAAGCAGCCTCAAAGCTTAGAAACTTTGAAAATATGCGAGGATTTGCTGAAACATAAAATAAAAAACAGCTACTGATATGGAAAGAAGTTAGGTTGTGTATGGCTTCATGGACAAGTAAACAGTTTTTAAAATCTATTCGCAAAGATACAGGTAGCCAGTGCAGTGACGCTAGTAAAAATATTTAAATTCCTCATTCCTGTATTCTTCATACTCACCATGTTTCTCAGAATATGAATGTTATGTATTCTTCTTTCCCCTGATGTCCCTAAAATGTTGTAAAGATACATTTAATTTCTGTTTGGGGATGCATAAACACAACCCAATACCTGACCAAGGAAGTACCATTTGAGAATGAAAACCATTAGCACAAACATTTATATAATATATTAAGTCAGAACTGTTGAGCCAAACCTACTAATGGGACTCACATTGAAAGGTTAATGTATTTAAGAAGCACAATACAGCACAATAATAATGATGCAGGAACCTCTCTCACACAGTTCCACAAAAGACACAGGAATACAGTACCGTGATTGTTCTAATGGTGGCTTTGGTAACAACGACAGCAACCTGACATGCAGCTATTATAATGTAAATTGTGTTAATGCTCATCTTAAATGTATTAGTGCAATACCATTATACGGCAATAATGAGAAATGACAATATGATTTATGAGTAAAGAAAGCTCTGAGGAATATTCAGAAATATTACAGCAAAATAAATAACGCTGTCTCAACATGAGCTCGACAAACCGAGAGGGAGTCATGTGCTTTTCCTCTCTCTGGCTGTCTCGTTCACACATACACACACACGCTTCACACACACTTATATATACAAGGGTTTGAAATTCTTCTTGAAAGCCAGAAACACACAGACGCTAATTACATTTTTTTCCCTCTGTTTCCGCTATCTTTTGTCCTTCTCCCTCTCGCTTTCTCCCTTTCTTAATCAGTGTAATAAGAGATGAGGCTCCCCTCTTTTTGTGCCACTGAATGAAGAGACCTATTAAACATAAAAGCAATTTTAGCACTAAATGAGAGCCATTTGCCATGACTTGCGTCCACACACACACACTCACATGCAAGCACACATACAGACTAGTGATTCATTCTCACTTCTCACTGCTATGTTTCCATTTGCAGACGCAAAAGCTTAATTAGTGTATGCGCTTTGTACATGTAATCAATAGTGTTCTGTAGCTCGCTGCTTTAGTTCCCCCGAGGGTTTCTATTGTTTGATGATCTCCACGTTGGTAACATTGCCACTTCCTGCTCAATGACTTCAAATCACATTTGGCCTTTAGCAGCAGTTTACCACTGACAACAACCAATATGCTGCATGTGTGTACGCATGTGTGTGTGTGTGTGTGTGTGTGTGTGTGTGTGTGTGTGTGTGTGTGCGTGCACGTGTCTCTCTGTGGATTTGTGTAACTTTGCGTTGGTCCAGGCTGCACCAACATCCACTGAGCTCACATACAGTACACCCGACAATTGATTGGACTTTGCAAGCAGCCAATAGGGCACAAGTCATTCCCCAATAAATGGCCAGAGAGATGGTGAGAGAGAAGGGAGAGAGAGAGACAGAGAGACAGAGAGGAGAGGAGTGGGTGGGGGAGTCAGGGAGAGCGGGGTGAGAAGGTGGCAGACAGATTGAGATTTAATTTTCAGGTCACGGCATCTTCTGTCACTTGAGAATCCAGACACATACAGAGAGGAAGTGATGCACATATAGGCTCTCACACACACAAACACTCAGCAATGCATATGTTTGTGTGCCCCAAGCATCCAAGTATCTGCCTATCTGTGTGTGTGTGTTGTATAAATGTGTGTCTCGCTGGCATAAGCAGAGCTATAGACATATATCAGGGCTGACATTTAGCGCTTAGCTTTGCCACTAAGCTTATTAGCCAAACACCAAATATCAGCAGAATCTCCCTCCCTCCTAGCCTTCTGTTTTACCCACTTTCTCACCCTCACATCTCTCACCAGTCTTCTCCTGTCTGGGGCGCCTTTTCCTATCTCTCTCTCTACATCTTTCCTTTTTTCTTTCTTTGTCTTTTTAAAAATTTCAACCTGTGCGTGTTGACTCTTCTCGCACATGTGAATCTTTACACACTTTTTTTTTTTCTGTCTCATTTCCACTCCTTCCTTTTCCATTCTGTGGAGTCCTGCTGATTGCGACTGAAGGCTTTGGCAGCTCATCAACACATACAGGACCCAAACACACACACACACACACACACACACACACACACACACAAACACACAATAAGCCACAATCCAAACAGGAGAAGAAATTACAAATTGAGAGAAGAGCACTGAAAGATGGCAGAATGGAAAGGGCCAGTAGATGTTGACTGGATCAGGCAGAATAAATTGAATCGAAATCATTTGCTGTATTGTCGTTCAGTTTTCAATTATCCACTGATGAGACGGAGACAGTGAGATGGACTGTGAGGGGGAAGGGGAGAGAGATGCCGATGATGGAGAAAGACTTTGTGGGTGTGTGAGTGTGTGTTGGGGAGGGTAGACTTTCTTTTTAGTAGCAATAACAGTTCAATCAGGGGCGAATGTATGTGGAACTAAGTGGTCTGTAATGGGAAACAGGCGACTGCAGCTACACATTGAAGGAGAGCAAGAGCGGCAGAGAAGGACGGGGAGCGGTGGTGGTAGCGGGAGGGGTGGGCGAGAAGCAAGAAGATACATGGAGCGCTGTGCAAAAGTTCTGCAGCATGACAACAGCGCCAGCATGCAGAGATAACACAGTAAATATCTTCAGCAATCTGGAAACGCATGAAGAAACAGAAGGGAAATCAGATCCACGAAAGAACTGTGGCAAGATCTCCAAAATGCAACCTAACAAGCATCTTTGGAGAACTTTAAGTACCTTAAAAAATGAACTCAAGTCTTAACCTGTAGGAGTGTTCGTGCTGTTATTAAAGCAAAGGGTGGTCATGGTGTTGATCAATATATAAAACCAATTCATGACATTTTATTGAAAGCATCCTCATATTACTTTTAGTACTTCAAACATTTGCATCTTGCTGTATTTTTATGACTAACACCCTTGCTGTGATCCACATTCATACTACATACCAACTGTATACAGTATGTACTAGGGATCGACCAATATGGGAATTATTACTATACTATGTTACTGGTAATCAAGAAAGGCCAATGAACAGAGCCGATACACATTAAATGTAATGTTTTAACAGCATATGACAGCAGAGAACCTGTCATTCATAATGAGGCCACTTCATCACAAAGGGTTACTATGACTGAATATGTAAAATATAAATAGGAGTGATTAAATTAGGACGCTCTCCTCCGTTTATGTGGGATCAACTGAGATTGATCAGTGTGCTGTTTGTCCCTGTTTTCTTCATTTTTCACTCTTCTATCACTTTCATTGCCCACTAAGGTCCAGATCTTAAAGCATTATTAATTATTCTTTTCCAGACTCTGTTTCAGGTTAATCTGTGGCTGTCTTCTAACTCACCGGCTGGCTGCTAGCGAAGCCTTAGCCACCGTGAGAGTAGTTCATTTCCTGGTTTGTGGTCGCAGCTTGTTTGTCTTGTTCAGTTTTTGTAGATTCTGCTTGAGAGACATTTCTGAGACGACGGAGATGACAGGCAGAGAGAGGAGGCTGCATCAGACCTGAAGTAGAGCATTTAATTTAGCAATAATTGTTCAATAAAAATGCCAAAAATGCCAAATTTTGGCCGGGCTGATAATCCGTCTATCCCGAGTATGTATTATAAACAACACATAAACTGTACTTTATTCAGTCTTTCCGATTATCATACAAGAATTTGACTTTCTCAACTGTTGTATCTTAACAAGAACGTATTACTTGCACCACTGAGCATCAATCAAACGGCAACTACTTCAGTTGTCATCAACTTAACAAGCAGACATTTGAAGGTGATTCGGGAGCATTTTACTCTCATGTTTAATTTCCAACTTTGTAGCTCCTCTGTTTCTTATGTGCAGTGCATTGCGGGATAATATTGTTCATCAACAGCATGCTCATGAAATTCCATAGCGTCATTAATTACCATACATGTCGTAGGGAGTAGTAGAAAATACTATATATATCATACAATGCCATGGCAACACAGGGACAAAGAGATAGATAGATAGATAGATAGATAGATAGATAGATAGATAGATAGATAGATAGATAGATAGATAGATAGATAGATAGATAGATAGATAGATAGATAGATAGAAAAGGTTAGAAGAAATCTGTCGTCAACCAAAGACCAGTAAAACAAGTAATTTCTCCAAAAATGCAATCATGTTAGAGGGGATTTAAACATGTCACAAACTCAAATACATGACGGGTGTTCTCCTAATCTTCTAAGACGCGGCATTTTTGTTTGTGTGTGTGTGTGAGCGTTGGCGCGCCTGTGTGTTCATGTGTGCATGGATTTTGAAGAACATCGCTCCATGTTGAACTGACATGCTTCATCAGAGCATCTAGGTCAGCGTGAGATCGGAGAAAGGGGAGGGGGGAATAAAACAGCAACACAGCAACATAAAGTGACTTTTAAGCAGTAGATGAGAGTGAGAACAAGACATTGGACGGACGAGAGTAGGTGAAGGAAAGGAAGCCGTGCAGGAGCAATGAGAGGAAAAGACGAGGGACAAAGACGGAAGAAGGGAGATGATTTGTTTCTCCCATTTTTACACTTCTCTCCCTGTCCAAGCCCAGTTTTGGTGTTAAATTATTAGAGCGGTATTCTTTATTAAAGGCACATATGGGACTCGAAGCAATCCAATATTCAGGAAACAAGAAGTGGCGCTAGATGCTGAGAAAAAAAAGGTTTATATGGTTCAGTTAATTGAATTCTTAACCATAATGAGTCCTTCCACCAAAAGGGTGTAGAGTTTGCACGGTGTCGAGAGATTAACATTCTCTCAAGTGGCTTTTTTTTTTGTTTTTTTTGTTTTTTAATTCCGACTCACCTGCCAAGGTTACTCACTCTGTCTTCTCCTTTGTTACCCGCCTCTCTGTAATTTTTTTTTCTTCTCTTTTTCTGCAGCTCTCCAATTACAAACACAAATCATCTTCCCTCTCCCTCTTTGTTTAATTTGGCAGCCAGTGCTTAAGCTCCATAATGAATGTTTCCATGTTCGGTAACACTCAGATTCTCTCTCTCACTTCTCAATCTCTTTGTCTTTCATGCACAGACACCTGCGCATACACCACACACACACACACACACACACACACAGTACATAGCCGTCCCCTCACAGCCTGAGTCAGACATCATAGGCCATTGAGTGGTTTGAAGGGAACATAAATCACTTTTTGATCACCCTGCTGGCTTTCAAAAAAGCACAAACAACACGAAAATGGTTCTTATTCACTCAGGTTAGATTTGCCTGCATTTACTGTATATAAGTGCAATATAATATTCACATCTTTATACCCCCACCTTAAAAAAATAGGAAATATGCTGTAGGAAATGGCTGGATTTTCATTTACACTTTTCCAAGAGTAGCACTTCAGGTTCTCCGTTCATGCTTCGAAGAGGGAGGTTTGGGTTGTTTTTTTTTGACATTACAATTGACTGGAGAGGAGGGGCAACCAAACACTTTTTACTGGCATATGTTTGTGTTTCTGGTGCTTGGCGGTGCCTTGACAGTGGTTCCACATTGTTGCTCTAACATCAGCTAGATTGATATGAAGCAGGCGAGCCTGGATGGTGCGCCGCTGGTTTGCTTGGAGTGAGCACAAGATAAGACGGCGGTGGCAGATGCACAGAGTTGCGTTGGCATACACAAGTGCACAAATGCATAAACATTTACACTGACACACACACACACACACACACACAGAAAAAAATGACTCTGACATGCATACCTTTGCCTCGCTCTTCTTTCGCTGTTGCCTTCTCTGTCAAAAAGACACAGAAGGAGCCACACACACACATCTGTTCTGCTTTCTCCCTCCCACGGTGTCTCTCACACCCCGACACTTTCCTCCCATCAGTATTCGGAGGCGATCAGTATTCCGAACAGCTTTCCAGGTCAGCCGGACGCTGATCCATCAAACCCTGACACTGTGTCGCTCTGTATCTACAGCAACCTTCGCCGCTAAAGAGGAGCACCGACAGTCCTCTGTCACCGGGAAATTCAGCGTGTATGCTTCAATGAGCCTTTGTGTGTTTGCATGTGTACTTGCATTACTCTTGTTGTGCAGACAGAAAACTATTTACACAGGCACATTGTGTTGACCGGCTTTCTTTTTTGGAGACAAAACACATAAATCATGAAATTTTAGTACTGAGACTCAGTTTAAAATCAGAGTTGCCATAAAGGTTGGGTCTGTGTCGGGGTAAGCCGAGGTTTTGTCCTCCAAAGTGATGGAAAGCGTGGCTGCATGTGCATCGACATTCTCCCACATAGTAACACACAGTCATCCATGCACATACAGACACACATGCTCACATTCAACAAATAATTCATATCTTAATGGCTGATGTTAACATTTCATCCAGACACATTCCCATGCTTCCTGCAATCACAAAAGAAGTGTGTGTATGCTTTTGTGTGTGTGTGTGTGTGTGTGTGTGTGTGTGTGTGTGCATTTGTCTGCTGCAGCTATCTTAGCTTGTCTCTTTGATCAGCCTATAAAAGCACTGAGGCGTGGACAGATAGCCTAGACCAACACACTATCGCTCCTTTGCTCCCTCCGAGTCTCTCCTTCCTCCTCACACACATTAACCGTCATGAGCACACTCTGATACACTCTGAAATACTCTCCCGTGTGTAGCCGCATCTCTCCCATCACCCGGTGGCTACGAGGACCATTGTGCTGCCTCCTCAGCTTTATCTGTCAGGAGTGGTGAATACATCAGTTGCAGTTTATCTGTTTGCCTCTTTGTACTTGAAACTGTGTCGCGCTAAAAGTTAATGTATAATCTTACCTCACAAAAGTGACTGCGCGTCACTTTGCAAAATGATAGCAAATATTGATATTCGACTGGACAGCTGGTGACTTTGAAAACCATCACATGCGAATAATCTGTTTGCTTTTCATTGAAGCCACATCAACAAACATGGGAACTTGGGAAATGGGATTTTGACTTTATCACAATTTTGCAAAATACGATAAATATGTATTTCTCCCTCTCCCCGTTTGCTTCCCTCTTTCCCTCTCCACGCCCTGCTATGTCTGTTTCTTCTCTCCAGATTAGTATATTCATGACTCACCTGTCTAACTATGGCAACGATCGACTGGGTCTTTACACATTTGTTCACCTGGCCTCCTTCCTTCGCTCGTGGACGAACCTGAAACTCCACACACTCCCGCCCCTCCAGCTAGCGCACAAGTACTTTCAGCTTTTCCCTGAACAAAGGAACCCTCTCTGGCAGGTGTGTTTGCAAGCACTTGCCCACATGTACGGGCTTGTGTGTGTGTGTGTATTTCTGCACATGTTTATGCCGTGAACATATTATTCCCTTTATGTAGACTGAAAATTACTCAGGAGACAGGAAGAAAAACAAAATATTCTGGTGTATAGACAAAAATTGGGATGACAGCGTGATTAAATTGGCTAACTTTGTATTAAAAACAGAGAAAACTAGGCCAGATTGTCGAGTTTAGTCACGTTTACCTAAATTAATTTTTAAGATTTGCTTGTGAAAGTTGTTTTTCTGCTCTTTCTCTACTCTTTTAAAGTAGTTGTTTGAGGACGTATGTTCAGCGTATATGAATTCATGGTGCCTTGTAAGCCAATACAGCCTGGGAATAGTATTCATGAGGCAAAAAGAAAAACTTAATTCATCCACTTTATGTAGTAAATCCTCTCTGATGTGGATTTATGGGCATGTTTGCTTTTCTATGTATAATACGTACATGGTTGCTTTAACCTCTAATCCTTTTCTTTTCCGCGCGTCTGTAGAACCCATGCGATGACAAACGACATAAAGACATCTGGTCTAAAGAGAAAACCTGCGACAGGTTGCCCAAGTTCATGGTCATAGGGCCACAAAAAACAGGTAAGATACTCATGAGCACACATTCAGACAAGCACATGCAACAAAGAGACTCCTTCTGTGTGCCCAGGTGTCTCGATCCTCCACATCAGAGCCTATTCATTTAATCCCCCTCGCTCCTTTGGTCCTGTCAGAGGGAGACAAAGGAGGAGGCTCTTACCTCCTTTCTTCCACCCACATGCTATCTACTTTAGATGCATAGGGATACAGTACAGAGCTACCACCCTCTCCTTCTATCTTTCTGTCTCTTGTCAGAAAGACAGAAGAGAGAGGAGCTTATTAAAAAATGTGTATACATTACTGGAGTCTCGTGTTTTGCCTCTGTGCAATTTCCTGAATTGTAATTGATGGTGTTTAGGGTGAGAGGTGAGGAGGTCCCGTACAGTTGCTAATTAACCAGGTGATAATCCTCTGAATGAGAGCAGAGGTCATTAGAGCAACATTAGCAACCCAACGGCAATTACAGTACTATAAATTCTCATTTCATTAGAGGGTATGTCAGAGACGCCGGAACAAACAGGAAACAAGGCTACAGGGGGGATGTACCAGGATGAGTGGGAGAAAGTGTGAGCAGAACCGGGTGGAAAGAACGCTGTTGAGGGTTAGATGGAGGGCATGACCAGAGCCCCAGTGCTGATTGGTGTCAAATGGTTTTGAATCATTTGATGGGGGGGTACCTATGATCAGCACACACACACACAAACACACACACACACTCACATAGTGAATTCTCAGCAAGATATAAATCTTGCGGATGGAAAAATCATCCAGTATGGATCAGCGGATGACAGCCCTCACACACACTGAAACACACACAGCGATGCACACGCTCGCACACAGACTACTCTCTGCTGGGCTGAATTAACGAGCCAGTTATGAATTATGCCCTTTCTTCCAGGAACGACAGCACTTTATCTCTTCCTGCTCATGCATCCCTCCATCTCCAGTAACTTCCCCAGTCCGAAGACTTATGAGGAGGTCCAGTTCTTCAACACCAACAACTACCACAAAGGAATTGACTGGTGGGAACACACACACAAACACGCCCTTAGCCCTGTCTTTCATTCTCTGCCTTTGCCTGTTATTAGTCTGCGCTTAAGGTGAAATGAAAGATTACAAACAACCCCTTTTTCATTTTGCGAGGCTGTTACAGGCTGCCATGCGTCTTGCAGACTTCAGTGATACATTAAGCGGTTCAAAAGAGTTCACCGACGTCTTCAAAATGATCTTTTAAGCCTGCAAACATAAGCCAACAGACATATGGTTGTCTAAATTGACCCATAAATGGGTTGCTTAACTGACAAAGACACAGCTGGTGCATTCTCCAAAGTCATCCATAAAGGCTTGACTCGGAATTCTTCATTAAACACTGTTTAAATTGTATCATCAAGTTTATTTTCGGATCACTGTCGAAGGCACAGGAAAAGACGGTAACTTTCTGACTTTAGCAGTTGTATCTGACTTTGAAAAAGCATGTATAGATGCTGTGTAGGCTTCGGGTGACTGAGTTTACAGTAATGATGGATGCTTGTGTGTGAGGCGTACATCTTGAGTGTGTGCATGTGTGTTTATGTTCCTTCTCAATTTCCACCATGTCTGTTGCCTCAGGTACATGGAGTTTTTCCCCGTGCCCTCTAATGTTAGCACGGACTTCCTGTTTGAGAAGAGCGCCAACTATTTCCCCTCAGAGGAGTCCCCACGGCGAGCTGCTGCCCTGCTGCCCAAGGCCAAGATCATCACCCTGCTCATCAACCCCTCTGACAGGGCCTACAGCTGGTATCAGGTAAGCACTGTGCACAAACACACAGCGAATACATTAGATGCTTGTGACTGCACATGTGTTTTTTTTTTTACTTTCTCCATCTGCCTGCTTTATCACAGAGACATTCTACATCTCTGCATTGCTTTAAATTGAGTTCTTTATCCAAGTTTGTCATTGGAGTCACTTGTGAGTACAGAGCTAATGAGGCTAATTATCTATTTATTTATCTATAAATCTCCGTATAGGCAGATCCTGAAATCTTCTACTTAAGTCTGCTTGATTAATGAGATTTAAATGTCAGCAACATGCCGGCTTAAATGTTATGTAAATTTTCTCTCATGCAAAGATGTGGATATATGACTCAATGTGCAAGACAATGAGTGAGACCCACGGCCCAGAGAGAGGTCTTTGAAATTCTAATTTGGTGCTTGCAAACCCTCCCCAGCATCAAAGAGCTCATGAGGACCATGCAGCCCTGCGGTTCACCTTCTATGATGTCATCAGTGCGAGACAGGGAGCGCCGGCTGAGCTTCGCTCCCTGCAGAGTCGCTGTCTCATCCCTGGGCTGTACGCTACACACTTAGAGAGGTGGCTCACATTCTACCCTGCCAACCAGGTATGCACAGTCACAGATACACTATTATACACATGGACATACACAACTGAACGATATTGCCCTGGTGTGTAAACCTTGCATTGATTCTGCATTGTAAGAATATATTATTAGTATTGTACATCCAGTACAACTTTTCTGCCGTAAACTACTTTTATAAGTCCTGTGCTATTAAATTAAAATATGCTTTCTTGCATTGAGGTCACAGTCAGTGGGTGTGCTGTGCAGGACTGTTTCTAATAATCTGCCCCACTCCTGCACTATATTATGCAGAAGTATTAGGTACTAAAAGTAATATAAGAATGCTTTCAAAAACCATGACACAAATAGTTTTTATTTCAGCAGTTAACTTCACACAAAGTGCAGTAAACAGTAAAACCGAATCAATATTTTGTGCGATCGCCCTTTACCTTTAAAACAGCACTAATTCTCCTCGGTACACTCGCTCACAGTTTTTAAGGTACTTGGCAGGCAGCTTGCTCCACGCATCTGGGTGAACTTGTCACACTTCGTCTGTGGATTTAGGCTTTCTCGTCGACTCTTGTCTGTTCGTACAATCCCAAACCGTCTCCGTTATTTTGAGATTAGGGCTCTGTGGGAGCCAAACCATCTGTTGCAGGACTCCTTGATTGGCGTCGGAGAGGCTTGTTGAAGAGGGTTCTGTATGACTGTGACTGTATATTTGGAGTAGCTGTCGCAGTGTGGATTGAATTTGGGACTTCATGCTATTGTGTGGTGGTTAAGAATCTAATGTGCCTAAAAATCTTCTGTAAATGGAAGGAAAACCATTGAAAACACCTCCTAATATAATGTAATCCAGTACAGCATTGCTTTTAAATATGATCTTTATAATGAACATATACTTGAACTCATATATTTCCAACATTGTCCTCAAATATGGAATGCTTTAAGCTTCATAAAAGTATATATTACACCTGGCCTGTGTATTGAATTGCATTAGGCTGCACAGATGAGTGTATTTTGCATCTTTTAAAATGTCCTTTGTTGTGTGTTTAGATGTGAATCCACACAATCACACTTTGCAGATTGCCTGTAGAAGTCAGTTATTGTTTATTCACCATAAGAAGAAAAAGATTAATGTGGTGTATTAAATCTGCTGTCAGTTTTCCAACTTTTGCTGTCGTCACTTAAGCGGATCATGTTGCACTGAAGTTCGCAGCTGTCCCTGTGCTTTGCGAGTGCCCTGCGCTAGTTATTCAGCTTAAAGTACCTATTGTCACAGTATGAATGTATCTGTGTGTAGGTGATGATCATAGACGGCCACCAGCTGAGAGCTGACCCTGCAGCAGTGATGGATGAGGTACAGAAGTTCCTGGGAGTCACTCCTCACTTCAACTACTCCCAGGCTCTTACGTAAGTCTCACATAGTATGGCAGTCTCTCTCTCTCTCTCTCTCTCTCTCTATCGCCTATATTTTTGCTCTCTGTTGTCCTGTCCTCCTGGGATAAGGGCACCTTTCACCTGACATGCAGTGTTGTAGAAGTAACAGATGAAACCTCTAACAAGACTGCAGTCCCAAAACTGTGCAAAGTCTGACATCTACTGGTGAACTGTGAGGTGTTCCACTGGACATCTACTGTTGTCGAGTCTTTGTTGTGAAGTAGTGCCTTGTGAAAGTGATACCACACCATGGCTTTATGTCATGAGTCATTTTTTGGTTTACAGAGATTTGTGTTATAGAGCAGTGATGTGAAATACACGGCCCGCGGGCCAAAATCGGCCTGTCTGAGGGTCCAATCCGGCTCCTGGTATGACTTTGCAAAGTACAAAGGAGTTTTCTTTTGATGGAACCCTATTGTTCATGCACTACAACAACTTTAATGTGTTTTTTTTTATATGTATACATTTTCTACATTTACAAAGCAGGGGGATAAATCAACCTTCTCCTTTAATAGTTCCCTCTTTAGTTTGTATGGTGTGTCAGCTCAGGCAGGCAAGATTACTACACAAATGTGGTATTGAATGAAAATAGAAAAGAATTTCTAGATCTTGACAAGTTATTTTGGTCATAAAGTAAAATACTGCATTGTTGATTTTCAGATACCTGTAATTGAGTGGTTTGTGCCTTTGCAGATACACTGTGATCTGTAAGCTAATACACTGACGCATAATATTGTAGAAATTGCACTTATGTTTCTCAAGAAATTTCCGGTTGTTAATAAAACAAAAAAACATAGTTCATTAAATGTGTAAATTTTCAGAATGTACTTTTTTGCACTAAAATGAAGAGAAAATTTTGGAGTTGTCATTATTTATAGGTTATTATGCTGTAATTTTACTACTCTGGCCCACAATTGAGATCAAATTGGGCCGTATGTGGCCCCTGAACTAAATTAGTTTGACACCCCTATTTTAAAGGAAAGAAAAGGAAAGATAAATTTTACTGTATGCTCACTACGAGAGAGTATGTAGGATTTGTATGGAAGGACATGAGAAAAGAAAGAGAATATAAATGACAGAAGGAAGGTGTATATATATAGATATGTATAGATACACATATATGTATATATATACACTCATATTTAGGTGTGTTTGTGATATTTGCATTAAATAACAACCACACAAATCTGTTTGCAATACCAATCTGATGCCTCTTTGTGTCAGGAGTCAATCAAATGGTGAAGCGTCAGCCTGCATATATACTGCCTGTCTGACTGTCTTTTGGCTGCTCTGCAAACTTAAATAGATAAAAAGATCGGTCTGCTCCATGGCGTTAATCCAAAAGAACTAAAATAGCAAAGACACAATGTGCCAGTAACAATGATAAATAATGAATCCAAACACATTTTTTTGCAGATTTCCACAGCAGATGAAAAAAGGCATGTGCAGTGAGCAAGAGAAAGATAATGGCTTCAAATGTGTAGACAATATATGATCATTACAAATACAGTATGTTCTATTCCAGTTTCTCTACATGTGTGGATGTAGTTGTAGTGACCACATTACTGATGCTTATTCTTAATAGATAATCCAATGCAAAAACAGCATCATGTGTACATTCTGTTACATGTGCATATTATTATGTGTAATATGTTGAAAAGGGATTGATGCATACCTTGTGCATGTTAACCAAATTCTCCCGAGTTTCAGTGTAATTCAAGAGATTTGGCTTTCGCCTCTTGACACTGTTTTTCACCTCGTTCTCCATTAAAGATGCTGCATGTGACCTTTACGTTTTGGAGGACTGGTAAACTGTTTATTTCTCAAGCACCACTCATCAGAATGCAATCTGCCTGCGAGCCCTCAAGTCTCCAGACAGGGACATCTAGAATTTGTAGCCTAGATTGGGACAGAGAGTGCCTCTGTCTTGAGTCACAAACCCACATGCATACAAATAATTTGTAAAGAGATGCATTTTGACAGAATAATAAGCAAGCTGTGTGTGTGTGTGTGTCTGTGTGTGTGCGTGCTTGTGAGTTTGTGTTTTGGCTGAAGACCGAGTTACCCAAAAGCCTAATCTTTCTTTTCGACTTCTCATTCTTTTGACATGGCTGCGGTCTGACAGATCCTCAACACTGGAGCCTATTTATTTAATCCCCTTCTCCTTTCTTCCTCCTGTCCTGTCAGAGCAAAACTGAAGAAGAACCACTTAACTCCTTTTTTCTCTCTCTTATTCACCCACTGATGCATGCAGATAAAGAAAAATATTTGCATCTCTCGCTCACATCCACATTAGGCCTTATTTTCTGACCGCTGATAGCAGTTAGCGGCAATGTGTGTCGTTCTACTTTGTTTCTTTGTTAGCTCTACTGTATGCCAGCACAGTGCATTTAAAAAAATGCATAAATGTATATGTACAAATCAAAATTTTACATGTAAAAGATAGAAAATAACATTATACATGCCCTAGATATGCCAATGTACATGCAAATTGGAGTATGCAGTCATATCAATATACACTGTATTGCACGTACACACATATATACTGTATGTTTCTATACATACATAAATAAACATAACCATGCACATACACATGACAAGAATGTGCAGTTATTTAGAAATGCACTTTGTTTTAAAAGTCATCCACCACCTCTTCGCCTGTTACATATCGTCACATTATATGCTATAGAGGTGCAACAGTCTTTGTTAAGAAGAAGAACACTTTTTGAATTACAAGGGATGCTCATAGAGCCATTCAGAGGACATTGTGGAGGCATTCAATTCATTAAAACATCTCTCCTACACATTGGTGTACTTTTTCATTGAATGTGCTTTCATCCCCGGCACAGCACATCCATTCCCCAGTGACCTTATTTTCTTGCTTAGGGAGCCATGTTTTCTGTTGCCTGCTCTTTCCATTAACAAGATTGCGATTAGTGCGCACCTGGGAATGCACCTTGCATTCATGGCAATTCAAGATAATCCTCCACTTGTTTCCGTCCTGAGCAACAAATAACATATTTGCTGTATACTGTTTATTATAAGACAGACCTGTTTTTCAGTCCTATTCCAGACAATTTACTGGATGCTTATAATTCTTTAACAAAGACGGGTTAGTACATCGTGCAAACACAAGGTCTCGTGTTTCCACTTCTGCCTTCTTCAGGGTATTTTTTTTTTACAGATAATGAACCGAGCCAGTAAGTACAGTAATCACTTTTTAAAATGAGATCTCCCAAGAATGGAGTAAACAAAACAAACTGCAGCCTGCTCATGTTTCTCATCTCATAAAGAACTACCACTGCCAGCGAATTGCTCTATTGTAAGTACAGTAAATAAGCTTATCTGCTTTGCTTACAGTGTCGGAAAAATCTAATGAGAATATACAAAGAGGGTACATGTACATACCTTGATGTTCAGGACACAAGGCTGAGCAGAGATTGTATGAGGTTTGGATGTTAGCATGACCTTCAGCTCCTGAACACAAGGATATAAACAGGGTATGTTTGTGGGCCTGTGATGCATGTTGGGCAGGGTAAAGGATAGCTGAACTTGAATTCTGTGACAGGTTTTTTTTTTGTTGCTTTCGAGACCAACTCAAAACCGACATGTGGGCCGAAGATAACAGACTCTGTTCATTTTTTTCCCCTTCTCGAGAGCACAGAATATTTTATCGAATGTGGTAGTCGAAAAAAAAACTCCACCACAATAACTGCTGTGTGTCTGCGTAAAGAAAGAAAGAAAGACAGAGAAAGTGAGGGTGCACGACAGACATGGTGGACACGAACGAGAAGGGAGGGGAATAGATATGGGGAGACGAAACATGACAGCACAGAAGTCACAGAGAAACAGACTGCTAAAGAGTAAGAGTCAAAATGAGAGCATGCAAATGCATGTCTACTCTTTTTCGGGCCTAATTGCTACATGATAATGCAATTATATTTATTTTCAAAGCTTGTAATTTCACATTTTTTTACTAAGGTTTTTCTTTCTCCTTTCATTTCTCTGTCTTTCTGTCCCTCCTTTGTACTTTTGTCTCAGTTTTGACCCTCAGAAGGGCTTTTGGTGCCAGCTCCTTGAGGGAGGAAAGACAAAATGTTTGGGGAAAAGCAAAGGAAGAAAGTACCCTCCTATGGAACCAGAGGTAAACTTATTTTATTTTAATTAAAACCGACATATGTTCAGGGGGAAAAAACGGATGTATGCATTGAGTAAGATGTTTCAAAAGAGAGACAAATAAAATAGGAAAAGCAGCAGTCTGACTGACAGTGACAACCCATAGTCGCTGCCATTGCAGTGGCAAAATTTCCCACAGGACATAGCACAGGGTTGGAAACTGTCAGCCAATCAGATGGAGCCAGAAACTTACAACCTAATTATGAGGACTCAGTAGTGACACTGCACCCATGAGGGAGAATAGGGGAGAGTTAGGATGGAAGGAGGGAGTAAGGTAGAAGGAGAAAATCCAATCCGTAAATCTTTGTCCTGGCCGCTGAGTCCACCGAGGAAAGACTGGACCCGCCGACAATGAATCACACATTTGCTCTCTCATGAAGACAAACACGGAGATACAATTTATCTTCACACGTGTGCTCACATGCAGCTAATGGCTGTGCCTCGGTGTCACCTATAATTAAACTGTATTTGAGTTTCCGCCGAGGGGACAGAAAGGGAGAGCAGAAGGGGGAGGAGATGGAGGGAACACCGGGGAGGAGAGACAAGAAAGGGGGGAGAGAGGAGAGATAATGGATCTCATGCATCCTTCATGTAATTTTCCTCCTCTCGCTAGCCTCTCTTTTCTTAGCTCCGCTGATAGCACTTAACACTTAGTGACCCAAGAGCTCTAAGGCGAAATATACTGATCTGAAGATTGCAGCACATCATTAATCTTTGTAAATTTTTTTTTTGTTTATCCCCCCTCAAATGTTTTTTAAAATTTTATCCTCGGCCTCCTTCATACCTCTCTCCCTTTCCTTCCTTCCTGCTTCCACATCCCTATATACTTCTTCCCTTCACACTTACAACTTGTCACACCTGCATTCTTTACCTATTTGTTTTATTTCCTGACTCCATCTCCCTCTCCTCTCCCACATGTCTGTGTATCTTCTTATGTGTTTCCACTCCCTCCATCTCTTCTCCCCTGCCGCTCTCTCCAGGCTCGAGCATATCTCTCCAGGTACTACAGGGAACACAATGTGGAGCTGTCGAAGCTGCTGCATCGCCTCGGACAGCCCCTTCCTTCTTGGCTAAGAGAGGAGCTGCAGAAGGTCAGCAACATGATCATCTCACCAACATAACCCATGCCAATTAAAAGATCTAAACAAATTCACAATGAATTAGATTGAATGGTGGAATATTTCGTTCTTAAGGCTACTGAAAACTTCACTGTAACATTTATTTTTATTAGTAGAATAATCCAAAAAAAAGTCTGTCAAAGTTGCGTGTTCATTTATTTGTTGATTTATGTATTTTTGAAAATGGCCTCTCTATAAATCATGTGCTCTATCAGGACATAATGCACACTGTGTTAACTTTATCTAGTTCATGAGTAGAAAACCATCAGTGTGTTTATTGTTTTCTATTACTTCTGGGTTATTTGCATAAACTAAAATATAGTAGATTAATTATAACAAAAATATCAGTATTTGTTATCTATTATTTGTTATTTGACATTTTCTCTGTCATGTAAATATACTTTTGTACAATTAACATTTGCCATGCTTAAAAGTAAAACTTGTTAGGTCTAAAACTAGGTCAAAATTACCATATTTAAGTTTTGCCAAATCCTAAAAACAACATTTAAAGAAAAAGCAAAAAAAGATGAACACTGGGTCAAAGTAGCTAATTAGTGGTAGCCACGTAGCCCGTGCTATAGTGCCCCATGCTGGGTCCATTTTAATGCAGTATGGTTTGATCAGATTTGGCTGACAATGCTGGAAACTTGAGCAAAAACCCCCCACAGTCATTAGATTTGATTAAAATACTGTGAAACTCCAGTGGACAGGAATATGTAATGTTAACTTTCTCAAACTTCACCCAGGCCACTTCAAATCAAGCACACAGAACACAGAAAATAATGTAATAACTGATGGCACTTTGGGAAAAAATGTTGTGACTTAATGAAGAAAACTGGTGTGGACCTTTAAAGCCGGGGTAGGCAGTATCTATATGGTGTCATTGGGCAGAAATTCTATAATAACCTTTTAACGTATTGTAATCCAACTGGACTGATATCTTCACCTGTTCTTGGCTGCATTTGTAGCTTGAAACTTCATCAAAAGGTTTGTCACCCAAATCAGGTGAGAGAGCATAAAGATCAAAAACGTCCTCAGTGGGAATACGACATGATGGTTCAATTTTCACTCCCTCTGGTGGGAGGGGCTTATGACAGAGAAAAGAGAGGGGAAAGGTGCAAGAGGAGGGCTGTATTCCTGTATTTTTAATTTTTTTAGTTGCCTTTTCCATATTTATGCCTACTGCAGCTTTAATCCCTAAGATAAACAATACAAAGCTGACAACAAAAGCAAAATGTTTGGGTAGAGTAGCAAGTCCTCCTGTAAAACACAAAACACATCAAATGGAACTGGAGAAAGCTGAAAAAAAGGGTAATCTTCCGAACCGGATTACCTCCTAATCCCGTCAAGGTATTCAAAGCATGCTAAATGCATGAAGCTCCATAATGACAGTGGCAGTCTCACCTCATCACTGCATTTCGTTGCAGACTTGTGGTGCTGTTGTCACTGTCTATGAATCAGAGGGAGCCACTTGACATGTCTGTTTCAAATTTTCCAGTTCATTCGCAGCATGTTTTGTTTTCGTTTTGTGGTTGGCATTTAAATCAATAAGTAAACAAAGTGCAATTAAATTACCTTATCCCTTCCTCTCCCCTCTTCTCTGTTTCCCTCTCCAACCCCTCTCTCTCTTTACCACTTTCTGAAGGTTAGATAACCTTTGCGTCCATGAGCCAGGGTTAAAGGTCAAGGGGTCAGAGACCAGGAAGCGACCAGGAGCACCTGACCTTCAGATGCACTGTCTGTGGCCTTTTAGTGCACCCTGAGGTGAAGGCAAGGACGGGGTGCCTCATTTCACCTAGGAGCTGTGATGCTGCTGAAGGGAGCAGAAGATGTCATGAAAGCGCAAAGAAGCGTTGCGACCTGAAACAGAACTCATGGATGGATTGGATGGATGGATGGATGGATGGATGGATGGATGGATGGATGGATGGATGGATGGACAATGGATGGATGGATGGATGGATGGATGGATGGATGGATGGATGGATGGATGGATGGATGGATGGATGGATGACTGTTTCAGGTGACTAAGACAGCTCTGAAGAAGGTGGCTAAAAGGAAGAACCACATTATAACAAAGAAGAGAACTATGGGAGACAATGACTATTTGGCAAGTCTTTGACGCTCCAAACCCTGTTGTAAACTGCGGTGAACTCTTGTGCAGACCTGCAATGACTTCGATGGTTATTCATCTTTGCTTTTATTTTCACCTTTAAATTAAGTTGCCAGAGCAGCGCTGGTCAGCTGTGCGTGGTTCCCATCGAGGTCACTTTGCACTAAGTTTTGTTCCATGTATCTCCAAGACAAAACACACCCTGTGTGGTTTTCGGGGTTTTTTTTCTTTTTGTTTTGTTTTGTTTTTGTTACACGGAGAGAGAAAATGCAAGCAGGATAAGTGCATAGACTCAGGGTGAGTGACAGGCTGTTACTTTGCATTATAAGTTCTTTTTGCTTTCTGAATTATTTTTTTTAAGTGAAGCTAGTTTCTGGTAGCTCTGGTAGCTTTGTTCACCCGTAGAGATGTCACTTGAGGCTTTTACTGGAAAGTTTGAACTGGAAATGAGTCACCGAAGCAAAAAGCATTGCGTGCTCATTATTCTCTTGTGACGAGTCATGCAGAAGAGCGCTGTGTCCATTTAACAGAGAAAGAGAGCTGATGATTTCAGCTCTAAGGACGGAGGAAGTAGACTGACCAAAATCGGCCTAGTGGATGTGACACTTAATTTTCAAGACTCCTTAAGTAGCTGCTGTAACTGCAGGCATTTTTTTTGATTTTGTCAGTGTCTCATTTAAGTCTCAACCTCTTTTTTTCCTTTTCAAAACCAGTGGCCTATGTTGTTTAGATTCAGTTTCAATGCAAAAAACCCCTAAATGTCAAACACAAAAACCAAAATTAAAGAAATGGATATGACTGACAGCATGTGATGTTTTTTAATGAGCATGCCAACACCCATGAACCACGCTATGCATCCCTGGACACACATTTGTGAAGTCTCATTTGTTCTAAATAGCTAACCGCAGAGTCTTTGTCCTGTAAGGTAAGTAAAAATTACATGCATTCAAAGAGTCAACTTTGCATTCTTCACCGTTCAATAACCTACAGTTAAATAATTCTCAGTTTAAACAAGGTGATTTCCCATCTTCCTGTAATCAAAAACATTATGTGTGGAGAAGCAGTGCCTGAAAACAAGTGAATACATTTACTTAAGTATTGTACTTAGGTTGAGTTTTGAGGTATTTTACTTGAGATTTCTTGCTCTCCCTACTTACTACTACTTTATACTTCTCTTTTGGTGCAATTCACAGCAAATGATTGTAGTTTTTATTCAGTTATATTTATTGGATCATTTTAGAAACTACTTTTTTTTGCAGATTTAGATCAACTCATAAGTCACATATTATTTTGAATATAAGTATATCTTTGATTCTTGGGGATAATTCACAATTATTGTCACCTAGCAGCATATAAAGGTAACAATAAAGTCAAGTATGAATTAGTCATTTTAATAGAGTAAATATTCTGAAATGGGCTATTCTTCATAATGTAACTTTTGGTACTTTTAAGTCTTGTGCATGCATGACTTTTATATGTAGAAGTACCTCCACCATGTGCTATACATCACATCACCATATTGCAGCATACAGAAAATGTTGCTATACAGGCAAACAGGACAAAACAAAGGGAAATAAAAGGAGGAAAACATTAGCTGCCCTTCTTAATTGTATTTATATAGTTTTATTTTAAATTTAGTAGGTAGCTGTATTCTAAATTTCATGGATCATATAGCATAGTACACACCATCAAAGTCTAGGAAGTGAAGGTTTTAATGCTGCACCTTCTGGGGACCACACAGTGTTACTACTTGATTCACACATTGCATGTACACGCGATACACAGGTGTAATACAATAAAATCTGTTTTCTCTATTTAAATGACATGGATGATTGTCACACTGAGAGATTGTTAGAAGATGTGCAACAGTAAAGATTGTCAGGTCAGACCTGTTTTTTTTTTTTCTCTCTCAGTTAATAAAACATTGAACATTTGCTATTAACCTTGAATGTGATGGAGGGACTTTTAGCCAGAGAGTCAACAAAAGGCAAATACGCATGCATTATTGCACTGTTAATCTAAAAACCCCCGTGCAAACTATACGTACCAGTAAGATATTTTTTGACTTTTTAAACGACCTTTAAACAGTATTTCACACTCAAGAGAGCCTTCTGTTCTTGTAGATACGGTTTCTCATAAATCATTACCTTTATCTAGAGTTGCTCCACCCCTCCAGTAGCACATTGTGTGATTGTAGGGAGTCAAAACTGACTGTGTAAAGAAAACAAGCAATTTCAGGTGGTCCAGTTAGGATTCATAAGCAGCAGAAGGATGGACAATTGCAAAAAGCAGTGTGTTTTTTAGTTTGTTGTCATGTGTTGGAATAATTTCTTTGATTTCCTAAATCCATTGGCTCCTTTTTTTTAGGAATATAGTTTCTCTTTTTAAAATAGACAAAGGACGTATATCCAAAGTGTTGCAGATCTCCATAAAAGTAGTATAAAACTCCAAATCTATCGCAGCAAGGTGATGTACAACAGATCACTTTCATTCAGTGGTAATAATTATAGTATTATTTGATTGTTTCCTATTTGTTTCCTTCAATTGATACCATTGATACCACAGTTTAATAGCTTATATTTGTGTTACTATTTGTGTACAGTGAGAATGAAGAAGAGTTACAGCTTGAGAATAAAAGAGCACAAAAAAAAGATATAAATTTCTCCCTTTTCTATCATTTTGCTTGAATGGTCAAACAAGCAGGCATTAAAGGCATTATAACAATAAAAATATTACTAATACAGCACTTTTCAAGTCACCAAAACCAACACAAGACAAACAGATCAATCAGGAAAATGCTAAAGTCTACAGTCTTTAAAGCGACGGATGCAATAAAGCCATGCATTTTTATATCTGGCAATATGAAAATCAGTTAAACATTACATTCAGTTAACGTGTATGTGCATGTTTACACACTGGATATACAATATCTATTCTTGCAATGTGTGATAATGAACACAAGAGGGCGGACTCTGACTGAAAGCACAGCCAAGTTCTGACTGAGACTTAGTTCTTGGAGTTCAGGTGATCAATTTAGCAGAAGTAAAACAACATAAATTATGATGGAGTCTCTCATAAACATTCCCCTGCAGCATGTTGTGCGTTCAGAGTTCAGTTTTTATTGCATTGTCTTGAAGGGAAAGTTTGGAGATACAAATCCAGTTATGCATGGGGACACTTTATTTAAATATATTATTCATACATTTTATATTTCATTTTATCTAAAGGCTTATCTAAAAGTGGGCAGAAATGTTCCAAAGCTAGACTTTGTAATTATGTTAATGATGGCTGACAGAGTCCTTCTACACTGGAACCAACTTGTCTTTTTAAATGCATTTAAGACTGTAGCTATAAGACTGACATTTTATCCCAATTTTGTGTCTTTAAAAATTATTATATATTTTATTTTTATAGGTTAATGTATTTTTACTGTTTCACATCAAAGAGAAGTAAACACAACCAGGCATAACTATCAATTCAAAGGAGTAGCATGTGGAGATGTGAATTATGGTTGGAAGCAACTGCACTGCATCGCCAGAAGATGGGGCTCATTTGTTAAATACTGAAACACATACTACACTAATATATTGCATACTGTTCACTGATAAGGGAACATCTGGCTTATGGGGGGCAAAGCTATATTGTAAATACTGTATGTAACAAATGACACAACTACCAACCCCACAGTGTGTTTTTCACCTGCTGAGATGGAGTGTGTCTGTTATCATGGCCAAACGTGTTTCTGAACACACCAGTTGAAGCAGGAGCTACTACAAAGGTGTAATTGAATACTTTGGCAGATGTTTTATGTCTTTCTGTCTGCCTGTCTGTGGTCAGATTTTATCAACACAACAGCGTCACAACAAGATGCAACCACCCAACATGACAGAAGTGCATTGGAGATTTAAAAACAAGGGTGTGATTGGAGAGGTCATTAGATCACTGATGTGATCCCACCACAAGACAGTCTCTATTGTTTAACATATTTTAGAGGCATGTGAAGATTAAAACCAAAGAAACTCTGGAAAGACATATATTTATTTTTGTGCTGCCAAGATTCCTTGCAAGTTTTCACTGTCACAGTTGGTCCTAGTTCTTGTTTGCCTTGCAAATCAGGACAACTCAGAAAACTGGCTGCTGTTCTTGTAGACATTGTGTGACATACCAGTGACACAGTGTGCGACTGTGTGTGCGTACATGTTGTCTGACAGGGGGGTGCTCACTTTGACAGTTTGCGGTTAGAAACAAACCTGAAAGAGCTCCTTTGTTCCAGCTGTTGTCACACACACCGATCAGCCACAACATTCTGACCACTGACAGGTGAAGTGAATGACATTGATCATATTGGTACTATGTGGTGCTCTGATGGAAAACCTTGGATTTTAACGTCCGTGTTGATGACACTTAGACACCCAAATACACATTGTCCCACAACAAGAACACTCCCTCATGCAAATGGAAATCCCAAATGTCACTTGCCTACCCCCGCAGGAAAATGCACCCCACCACATGGAAACAACATCAAACAATCAGGAACATGTTGAGGAACATGACAATGGCTCAAGATGTTGGTTGGACCTCTGGGGTCTACTTCCTAAACCCCAGGATGCAGTGGAACAAGTTTGATTGACAGAAGCCCCACTGTACAAGCCAGAGTACCCAAAGGATCCACTGCCAAGGTCCTGGTTCCAGACCCCATAGGACACCCTGAGAGGTCCTCTTGTCCATGCCTAATGGTTTAGAGCATTTTTGAGCACATGAGGGGGACCAACACAATATTAGGCAGGTGTTCATAATGTTATGCCTGATTGGTGTCTATGGGAATGACAGAACATGTACTATAAAGTGCAGTAACCACTTCAAAAGCATATATAGTAACACAAAAATATTTTTATATACACAACTTATGGCCATCACGAGTCAAATAATACATGTGTCTAAATTAAACACACAAAAAACTCAGACTTTTCACAAAAGTTTAGTTTGTGAAGAGATGTTACAGTACATTACAACATAACACAAAAATAGGTACCAAAAAAAAGAAGGCAGTGTAGTGTCTGTTTTTTCAAGTGTACCGGCTTGTCTCCCTTCTGTATTTTCACAAACATGAAAACAATGAATCACCCCATCAGGACAAAAGAACTTGAATTAACAAGGTGTTGCTATGACAAATCAACACTTGGAAATACTGTTTTGTGCTTTGTTCCGAAACACTTTAGTCTCTTCCTCTCTCTGCAAATGTCAAGCAGCACTGAGTCGAGGACTAACACTGATTGGATATAAATTATAAAAGCCTGAGAATTACTAAGACCTGAAATCTGAATTCCACACAAAGTACAACAAAGAGCACAATGAAGACACTTTATAAAAACAAAAATGAAATGAGGTTTAAAGACATATTTCACTTTTGGCAAATGTCAATATGACTAGAATGCTTAACACAGAAGCACCGAATATCATGCAGTAAGTACCAAAGAGGGGTTCTTAGTGCAAGTATGCAAGTTACTGTCATTCCATCACTTACTGTGAATGCATGAGTGCATGCATGTATACTGTATGTTTGTTTTAACACTGTGGTCCCTTTTCAATCACATGTTTCATACCATAACTTACAATTTACCTTCATAACAAAAGCAAGCACAGAATACATTATTTGAAAAAGAAATAAATTGTGCAGTAGGCAATGTCACAACAATGGCATGTTTTTAAAAAATCTTGATTTAGTACCATCGAAAATCTCTCGGCTCCTAAGATTATTCAATCATTAAAATAAGTGCTTATGACTTAGATAAGAGAAAAGACTTCCTCCCTCCAAAAAATATAAAAAAAAACATTCCCAGGTGAAAAAGGTCCAGCAGTGCCTTTTTATCCGTTCAATTTCAAACACTGGAAAATCAGGTAATAATGTTGTGACATCTGATATTCATGACTAAAAAAATAGTGTTGCATCAGCTGTCAGTCAGCCGATTGAGTTCTGAGAGTCATTCGATCTGACTGAGAAGTCCGTCCTATCAGTTCGTTCACCTTTCATCACTGTTTCTCCTCACGTCCAATAACTTTGCGTATCCAGGAGCTGAAAGCAGAGACTTTAGTGTAGACACCAGGGGACTGTTGTGTCCTGCAGGCGTGACCCCAGGATGTGACCCCATAAACCACCCAGCCCCCTCCTGGACGCTCACACACCAGTGGACCTCCACTATCACCACGGCAACTGTCCACACGCCTCTCGGACTGGATGCTGCCGGCGCAGAGCATGCGGCTTGTGAAGGCACCGTGGAAATGCTGCTGGCAATGGCGACGGGGAAGCAGGGACAGAGGGGCCTGCTGCAGGGTCTTGGAGTAGGAGCGGCCTGGAAAAAGAAGAGAGCTCAGAATGAGAGGTTTGGAAAAGTTTTTGTGGATGTCTGTGAGGGGAAAGGCACTGGTTCAAGTCGCAGCAGACTGAAAATGTGTTTTTTCTTCTGACATTTGTGTATAACATCTGTGTCTGCAACAATCTCAACATTTCATGACTTGGCATGTATTTTTGTTTGTTCCCAGACAGTGTTTTCTATTGACAAATGATAATACTTTGACTTCTTCCATATTGCAACCAGCAGACTGATATTTTTAGCTCACAGTGAACTATCTGGAAAACTATTAAATTGATTGCCATGACATTTAGTACAGACGTCCAGATGATTAATTGCACACGAAACCTTTCATCTAGTGTCATCCTCAGATCAACAATTTCTGTTTATCCAAACACTTTGATTTATGACATAAAACCTGCACGACTATCTGGGTTTAGTGCTGAATAGCAAATGTCAGTACGCTAGCACGCTACACTAAGATGTTAAACATTAAACTTGCTAAATGTCACCTTGCCAATGTTATTACTGTGAGCTTGTTAGCACTGCGACTTTATCATTTAGCTCACATGTGTGGATGTGAAGTAAACAGGTGCTAAATATGTTTTTAATTTTACTTGCCTGAGCAGTGTGCAGCAGACTCCACTTGACAGAATCTCATTTATCACATTCTTATTAAAGGCATTAGAGGGCTTTAACTTACAGATAAATCAATTTCAAGGTTTCTGGCAACATATAAGAGCAGCTTTCTCCCATTCCATGGTGGTTCCCAGTCTGTGTCTCATAATCCAATTTCCTTGCATGCAGATGTCTGCTTGCACCTCAAAGAACCAGCGGCAGCATGGTCATTATCAGTCCTGGCTTTCCACTATTGCGTAGCTGGAACACGCAATCAAGCTATGGGGGACCACTGCTGTAGATTGAGCCTCTGCAGTGGTGGGTGGGTTTTTTGTTCCCCCCCGAGTCTCTCCATGACCTCACAGTGTTATTAACTAAGCAGCTCAGGGTGGCATGTGTAAAATTTGCTTGCGTGTGTGACATCAGAGCAGCAGATAACCAAACACAAACAGCTGTACAAAGCAGACATGTGGCCTTAAGTCAAATGGCCATTGCCAAACGTCTCTCTCTCTCTCTCTTACACACACACACACACACACACCTACACACACTTACACACACGTACGCAGACATTGAGTAGCCTGTGTTGACTCACTTCTCACTTAAGCAAACTAGTAAAAACACTTTCTCCCATGCAGACGTACACATTTTATCACATAGTGACATTAGGAGAAACACGTCACAGCTCTCAGTGGGAGGTACACGGTTCCACATAAGCATGTCCATCAACCTTTTTATAGCCCTTTGTGACTAAGTTGCTATGATTAATCACACCAGCATGTGATTTAAAGATCGCTAACAGATGTGTGTCTGTGTACACAGTCAAGTGTCTGGTCAGACACAAGTTGAACAAAACTATTTACTAGCGACGGATCAGTTTCTTCTGGCTTTGCAGTTGACCTTTAGAATCACTTTCCGGCGGTATTTTAAAGAAACAATTGCTTTACATTCTTTGGAAAATGTAAAATGAGCTTTACCGGAATGCAAAGCCAGGACTAGTGTGTGTTTTTCCTTCATTATTTCACAGTTTCACACTATTGCATTGCTTAATGATTCATAACTGTTTCCTCACACTGTGACACATCTAATTAGTTCCAGTTGTCAGTGTATTATTTCAATAAATGTTTTTATGACATCATGTGTATTTATTATGAAATATTTTCAATGAGCATGAAACTTAAGGAAACTATAAGCCAGCACAACACTATTTTCTGTACAGCTCTTTATTGGAGAGGACTTAAAGGTGCAAAGGCCTGACATATTTCCCTATGTTGAGGTGTTAAATATTCATGAATTAAAACAAATATACAACTCTCTCCACTATTTTCATTTTGCATTTGTTATGTTTGGGAATTTATGCTCTCCAGTCACCCCTCAAATACACACACATATCCTCACCTGTGTCGCCCCAGCCGGTAATGTGACAGTTGCTGGCTTGTTTGAGCACTCTCTCCTTCCTCATGGGCAGACATGCGGGAAGGACATGGCGGCTGAATGACACACACTCTCCCGGCATCTGGCCCAGTGCCCCCGGTGACAGACGAACCAAGGCCAGGTCGTAATCGTTGCTATGGGAGTGATAGCTTGGATGGAGGACAATTTGATCGACGCCGTACTCCTCTTCATACTCCTCAGGGACGAGGGAGTGGTAGTCGCCCACTCTAACTTTATACTGCTTGGTGCTGTTTCCGTACCTGTAGTGGGAAGGATGGAGAGGGGCCATTAGAAATAAAGGGTGTGTTTGTATCTGCAGTCCCTCTGGGGACACATAAAACACAGGCAGTAAAATTACAAACTCAGGCTGTGGATACCTAAGAAAGAGGTGGCAAACATGCGAGCATGTAACACTGAGCTGTGAAATCCACTGTACAGGATGCCTTTAGAACTGATTTTAAGGTTTAAAAGTTTTGTCTTCTCAGCAATATTTTGTATATCTTGTCTCTTATGAGAGACAGTGCAGCCTGAGATCTGAGTGCATCGGTCTCACGACAGTTTACGTAATTACAAAGGGTGAGTCACCTTTGGTAAGAAAGGACTGCACACTTCTTGCAATACCTCTAAAGGCTAAACAATTTCAAACTTGGACTGTGAATGAGTACAGAACGATAACAATAAATCTGTCACTCAGTCTGTGAGTTGTTGTTTTTATCTGACTCATAGGTTCACATAATTGATTGTTTGGTACGCCTTCTGTTTACATGTCAGAGATGTTTGGCTCTTTTGAAAAGTGGGGAAGAAGGAGAAGAGTAGGCTGAGCCAGAGACAAAGACGGAGGGAAGAGAACTGGAAGGAGACGAGTGAAAGAAGGAGGCCTTTCGAATGAGCCAAGACTCTGTGTCCAGTTACATGTCGTAGAGTGTTTCCGGAAAGATCTCCTGACCTGTGAATGCCGCTGTGTTTCTGGCAGAGCAAAGACATTGCTAACCGGCCTTTCAAGTACATAAACATCCACACACACACACACACATTTTGATCTACACTAAATCACACTGACTATACATAGCTGATGGCAGTAATGGAGTACAAGATACCAAGCTTGATCCTGTGCTAAAGGCAAAGTCTCAGGATTAGAATGGACCTTTCACATCTTGTTGTTGTTGCTAAAAACAGTTAAAAAACTGTTAGAATTAGAGCTAATGTCGGTAAGCCCTTGCTGTATAGTTACAAGGTATAAATAGGTTTAATACGTTGACTGCATGTGACCACTGCCCTGAGGTCAATTTTTATGAACCTACTAATGCTAGTGTAAGGAATCATGTAATATGATCACGCGAGTAATGCTGGATAGCTGTAACATATCACCATTAAATCATCTGTACTTGTGTGCAAATTCGAACAAGCCAAAGTTGGAATTGCCAACGTGTTTATCCGTTTTCTCTGTACTGTGTAACTGCATAGGTGTACATTTGTTGATTGTTGCTGTGTGTATCCGTGTACTTGTGTGTGCATCACCCTATTTCGGGTTACAGTACATGAAAGGCGACACCGTAAAGTCGGAAGTCTCTCTCTTGGCCGGCGTGCTCTGGCTTGCATGCAGCAAATTTCTTTTCAAAGCTGTCATAGCAGGTTTGCAGCAGTGACGACTGATATGTGATCAAGCAGGAGTTGTTCGTACACTTTGTGCACAATTAGCCAGCAAGTACATTTTACAACTCTAAAGGCTTATTTAAGTTGATTATTTGATCATTTTCATCATTTTTATTTTGTTTGTGTAATGAGGGAGGGTGTGGAGTAATATAAACTAATATAAAGGAGTAATACAAAGTGATTAATGCTTATATTAAGGTGTGCATAATTTTTATCCAGCTGCGTTACCTCGTGTAAAATGGGCCTCAAAAGAGATGTAGCTGACATTGAAAAGTCAAAAATTGTAAAATGCCTTCAGATGGTCCTGAAAAAGCTGAACTATTATAGCTAAACTCTTGAGGTGAGACCATCGAACACGGTTGCAAAAAACATGCATAGAACCAAGATAAGATGCAAATTAACTGCAAAGGACTTGAGAACAATTAGAAGTGAAGATATCAGGAAGCCATTATCCTCCAGTGCTAACATATTCCAGAGCTACAACCCACTTTAAATGTCCAGAAGCAGAAGGTGTCAAGAGACAGTAAAGAAGGCTGAAGCACGAGCAACGCTAAATAAGATTCACAATTCTAAGTGTCGTGATTGGGCAAAGAAATATCGGCAGACAGACTTCTCAAAGGTTTTATGGATAGATGAAATGAAAGTGATGTCTTGATGGGACGAGATGCCTGTGATGGCGGCTGGATCACTAATGGACACAGGGCACCGCATCGAGGCAGGTGCCAGCAAGGTGGAGGAGGGGCGCTCGTGTGCAGTGGGCCGAAGATGGACTCAAAATCAAGTCCTAAACCTACTGCCAGTTTCTAAAAGGCACCTTTTTTAAGCAGTGCGACAGTACAGGAAGAAATTCACTGCATTCAAGAAGGCTGTGATCTCCATGCAGGACACTGCTCAGTCACAAGCACCAAAGTACTCCATTGCTTGGCTCGCCAGCAAAGGCCTCAAAGACGACCAAATAGTGGTCTTTCCCTCCTCCTTACCTGACTTAAATTCTATGAAGAACTTCTCTAACGGGAGTTTTACTGTGAGGGAAGACAACCCACCTCTTTGAACAGGTGTATTTTGGTCACTGAATATTTTGAAAGGCCAGAAATGTTATCCATCTGTCACTTTGTCCTACTTTTTTTGTAATTTGCCTAGTAATCCTGCACACTTACTTATTCCTATGAGAAAGACACAACTTAGTTTTTCTTTGTTAGACATTCAGGTTTGAGAGTCAGTAGCATTTTAGATTAGATAAAAATGAATTGTGAGGAATACAATCTTCCGAATAACTGTCCACGCAATGTTGTCTTTGTGATTACTTGTCAGATTACAATGTCTATAAGAACAAAAGCAAATCTAAACATACTTTTATAGTCTGTCATTTAATGTTTGGTATTTAGGTGTGCAACAAGAAGCAGTCTGAATGATTGCCAACTAAGTGGCATTGAACACAATCTTCTGAAGTCATCACAATATTCCAGTCATAACAGTGTTCTTAGACCTACAATGGCGCTGACAAATTTAATCCACGAGCACAGCTAATTATTAAAAGCGATTCAATGTAAAAAGTCAAACCGGTGAGTCATTAGGCGCACAGTGACATTAAATTATTTTGTTTGGATCAAGCCTGTCAGTTGTTTTCTTTTGTGCAAGCAAGATGTGGAATGCACCCACAAAGACATCTGTAAAGGGCAGGATTATTTTTGTAGCTACTTGATATGGCTACTATTATGCCAACTGTGTGGTTTTAAATTACGTAACCACTGAATCAGAGTAAAATGCTTCATGTCAACCTGTGATTACACTGCTGATAAACCAGTCACCCAATAATGACTCCTAGAAATCCTGACTGCTGTCCCACAAATGGTCCTAATTTGCAACACCCAGTTCCTGTCTGTGTTCAAGAGAATAGATTGCAGTTTCAAATCACAGAGTAGAGGTTGCTGTAAAAAAAAAAAAAGTGCACTTCTGACTGAGAATGCAGCCTGGGAATGGCTCAAGCAATGACACTGGAAAAGATTTAGTGAATGACTTCTTCCTCTCTTTAATGTGGAAACATGAGGATTTATAGTGGTTGTGCTGCCGAGGCCTGTGACGAGTAAAAGTTCCCCAACCAAACTTTGGAACAAAAACCTGGTAACACAGCTAAAAGATATTATCCTTAAAATACAGCCTGACAATCTAACATGTGCTGTATAAACATTAAATGCAGACTCAAACACTGGTGCCTTAACATCTCTCTACTTTCTGTCTTTCTATTTCCTTCTGTGCATTAGGTGATCAGCCCCTAGACAAGCTGAAGCTGAGATGAACTAACTGCCTGTCTCCCCACCCCCTGCACCACAACCACAGCCAAACTGCCTCTGATTAATGCTCACATTGATCAGGTTCTCAGGTTTCTGTCAGACTTGAAAATATTGCACACGAACACAAGTTGTGTGGCTGAGTTTAAGGGGAGTTCACATGTCGAACAAAAACCTCAACTTAATGCTGAACATCTTTAAGTCTGAACAGGAGAGTCATGTATGGAGTATGTATAGACACACTCACATTTCCATGTACCTGATATGAAAAAGTAGGTGTGTTTGTGTATGGGCGGATGTGTGTTTGTTTTTTTTACCTTTTGAAGCAGTGTGCTGACGTGAGGACCCAGCAGGTGTCAATGAGAGTTGCTCCACACACTAACCTCCCGTCTCCTCGAGATCCTCGCAAACGGATCGCAGCCTGCCATGGCCAGCCTCCCCTAGAGACATAAACATGTAGCTGAGCATGTACTCAAGCACACACATAAATACACAAGAAATTAAAAAGAAAAGAAAAGATGCAAACATGCTGTCTTACAATTACAAGAACATCCAGGAACTCTGGAGATATTCAAGTAACCTTGCTTGCTTAGGGGGTTGTGGAACTGTCAATTAATAACTATTATTTGTAGTCAAATATAAACAAAGCATTTTTCTTTTTTCATAATTAACAACATATTGAGGAATTATTTCAGCCTATATTTTGAACTATGGAATTCCTTTCAGTCATATTGGACATGTTACCTACTGCAAGTTTTAGAGACTGGCTTTGCATGTTTGGGCAAATTGGAATCTTGGTCGACTTTCATCACTACTGCTGAGGTGTCTAATTGCCTAAACAATGTAAAAAAAATCTCTCCATTTTATTTTTTTTCTTATGTTTGGGAGTAAAAAAAAAGTCAAAATCCTATAATAATAGAAATGATAATATCGACTTCAAAATGGAACCATAAACACCACAAAGTACAAAGTAGTCTTCTGCATTGGTTCATCAAGGAGCCATTTAGACCTCAAAAGGTTCCTCCACAGTAGCAATGGCGAGGAACCCCAAAAGGTGCCTTGAAGCTCTTTTAGTAAGTAAGTTTTACTTATATAGCACATTTAAACACAGTACATACTGACCACAGTGCTTTACAGAGTTAAAAGTTCAGTAAAAAAAGACAAGAAGAAGAACAAGACATACACAAACGATTCAAAAAGAACAAGACATACTCAAAAAGAACCCTACTGACAGGCATGTAATTAGTGTGTGGGGAAGGCCAGGGAGTAGAAGTGAGTTTAGCCAGGATTTAAAGGCAGAAATGGAGGGGGCGCACCTTTTACTTCGAAGAGTATAATAAACACTGTAACAGGAGGAAATTGGGTCAGACAGTGCTAAGAATGACACTGAATGACATTTTACTGTGTTATAAAACAGCACATGGGGTTATTGCACCTTGATTCATAAAAACAAAGCCATAAACAGCTAAAATAGCAACATCCCAACATGATTTATGTGCTGGATTTATGGGATGATGGTAAACCTCAGCTCACCTGGCAGAGTCAGTTTATATGAGTCTGTTTCAAGTACAAACATGCAGCATGTCCTTTAAAAGTGTACACACAAACACACACACACAGTTCAACATTCACTAAGAAATATATTAGCAGGATGCAAATCTAAACATCTGCACATCCAGCTGCCTTATTCTTCCTCCTTCTCTTGATTGCACACACATGCAGACAGACAGAACGTACACCAGGGACAGCGTAAGTCACAATCACAGGATTTTCTCAATGAATTCATCCGACGTTTCTGCCAAAGACACCTGTTTCTTGTAAAATAGCGTAAATCATTCAAGTTGACAAACCCACATTTCAATTCCTATATCACATGCACACATATTTACCTGCATGCTTTCACTTAGCTACATGTAGTGTATTTTCATATTTATCTGCACACTCAATTTGCAATGTCTTTGCCTGTAGCTTCAAATCAGCTGTTTTCCATCTAAGACTTGTTGGCTTGAAAATGTGGCCATTATTCTTTATTCAATAAGTGTCTGGTAGGCTTTGTCTTTGCTGTTATTAATCCCTGCTGTCCCTTCCAGCTTACCGCAGAGAGTTTTCTCCTCCTATGATTCGGCGCTGGCGAGTGTGTATGAGCCGCAGACCACAAATTGAGTTGACAGGATCTGACAGAGACAAAAGAGGAACCGTTGGTTGTGTATGTGTGAGAGTGTATGGGGATACGATGATTACTAAACCATACATTTCAGCTCAGATGTTGCTCTTATTGCGTATTTAGGCTGCTTCAAAACAATAATGTTTGAAATCAATCTTTTAGGACTACATATGAACCTGAAATAAATCAAAAATTAAATAAATGAAAGATCATTTTCATAGTCCGTGTGTAAGGGATGTTCTAACAGAAAGACAAAACACCCTCCTGCCTTGATTTGATCTGAAACAGAAATGGTAGCAATAGTACATGCAAAGGTAATGGATAGCATTGCGTGAGTCTTCCCAGATGTGTGAAAGACAGAGTGAAGCAATAATACGGCTCTCTCCATTTTACCATCTGGACATATACACTCAAAGAAGTCCAGCCCTTTCTGTTAAAAAACATCTTACCTCTTCACATTTCTTCATAGCCATTCGTTCCTCATTCATTTTCAGTGTTTACGACATACAGGAAGTGTTTACTAAACACAATATAGTTTTGGTAGAGATCCATATAAATCATTGCAGCGCTATTTATTTTCAGAGCAACAATAAGTCAAAAACAGCTGATTTATTGACTCACCTTTGACCTCTTTAGCGTAGTGAGGCTGTGATTCACCATAGTCGCAAATAACCCCAGCGTCCTCACTGTGACGACAGTTGTGTGTCCCGGGCACCTGCTTGATACAGTCTGCCAACGAACGCTCCTCGCCGCTGCACTTCACGTTGTCCACGTGGATCGGCCCCGTCCCTTCCCCAAAGTACGCCATCACACGGGCTTTAGCAACGCCACTGGAGAGGACAGACAGATATTTTGTTGGCATTGCTTTATCAATAGTGTAGAAACCAGTAAACTTCAGTTCATACTGAGGTTGAAAATCAAATATTCTGCAATAATAAAGTTAAGTGAGGATTATTTGTATAACTTTTCAAAAACAGAAATGTAGAAAGAGGACAAACTGTGCCAACTTTCAGCTCTGTATTTTCATTCTGGGACTCCCCAAGAGCAGCTTTATATAGTTTATACTTCATAAAAATCTTTATTTATCTCATACTGCCTATTATGCAGACCCTGAGTTCAGCACTTTGAGAGTCTTAAAAAGCCCACTTTGTTCTGATTGGACAGTTTCCATCGTTTTAATGGTGTGGAGGTTCCGAAAACAAACTGCAAGCCTATTAAGTAACACAGTTTCTCATTCTTGGTTGAAAATGGCAGCTTGTCAGATTCATTCATACATGTTTGAGCATTAATCTGATTCCATGTATGAGCTTGGACAGCACAAACATCCACTGCTACAATGAATAAAGCAGAACCTCTTTGTTTCAAAAATACTAAAAATTAAAAATGACCCTCATTACTTTGCTTATTGTGTAAGCACCAAAGGTAACATAACTGGCAAAATGGTATGCTGTTTCCAAACATTCGTATTGTGGCTCAGTTGGCACCTTGGTTATCTGTATGCTGGAGTATATTAAATGCTTATAACACTAGTCAGGTAACATGTATATACATTTACCAAGAGGGTTGTAGTTTGACTTAGCAGGCACATAGTGTCTGGAGTAGATGACTATATAAACCTATCTGTGATGATAGCTTTACATACCTCAGTATTTGAAACTGTAGCCACTTTAAATATGAATCGGATATTGCAACATTGAATTGGCTGATCTAATAGTGAGAAATAAGTATTTGCCTTCCTGCAAAGATTTCAGGCAAAAACAGCAAATGTTTGGTCTCCCCTCATCTTAAGCCAAGCTCTGAGAACACTCAGTAGAAGCTGTTTGGCCAAGCCAACACACATTAAGTTACATCACGCGCACAGCAATTCAAAAATGCACTCAGGGGCTTCACCCAGAGCATGATAGGTAATAAAAAATTTATACTGAATTCTAAACTCTACTGGCAGCTAGTGGAGAGGCCAGTGGGGAAAAAATGAGTTTCCTGCAACTTTGTTTTTGTTAGACGACAAGTTGCAGCATTTTAAACCTTTTGCCAATGAGCTTCAACTTCTTTTAGCATTTGAAATGTAGTTGTGTCTGTTGTAGGTCAGATTCAATTTGAAGTTTTACATTTTGTTGGGCTGTGGCACGTGTAACTTCTTTGTTGAAATGATTAAAGCTAGGGTATGTATTTTTAAAATTGTGCAATCCTATTTATTTATGGCCATTTTACCTTCAAACATGTCACAAACCATAAAAAAATCAAGAGTTGAAATGCTTAGCTGCCACAATTTTCTGTCTGCATGTGAGGGTACAAGCGTAGGTGGTGATGACGTGTTGGTTAGATACTATGGTTTGACATTCTCAGGCTGTGATGCAAACCGGGTCAGAAGACCTTTACAATCTGATAACAACAGCATTTGTATCATTATCTCACCTCTGACTTTAATTAGCCAATAGCTGACACACATGAGCCTATAGTTTGTGGTTGTGTATGTATAGGCTGTAACTGTGAATTTAATTAAGGTTGATAGATAACTGAAAGAGAAGGTCTTATATTTCATCCCCGGAGTTTGGTAGGTGACAGGTCGTGTATAGCCAGTTATCCACTGGGAATCTCACGTCTCTTACTGAGACATCTAGTGTTATATCTGTGTCTCCAATAGCTCCCTGAGCAGTACTTAGCATGCAGAGGGTGAACCTCCACGTCACTTGGAGCTATGCCTAGAGATTGACATCATGCCTGCTTGGTGTGTTACTGTGGCAACACACAGTTATAGTAAAACAACAGCTAAAAATAAAGGGGTGCAAGTGTTTTCTTAGACATCATATTTCCCTTTTTACTTTGGATATGCATTTTCCACTGGACTTCGCTGTCATTGCATCAGTTTTAAATATTGTGGGAGAGAATGGAAGATACATTCAAGGTTAACAGGTTAGATGACGGGGTTCAGACATAGGTGCTTTTTAGACAAACTTTCAACACGTTTTTAAGTAGGGAAAACAATTGCTGTATTATTTGTGTAACATAGAGACACAAGTGTGTCGACAGCAGAGGTTCTGACTGCATTTGGTAATTCAATTCAAAAATTTAAAATAAATAAATTAAAGGAAACTTCTCTGAAAGTGCATTACTGTGTTCAATATATTATAAATAGTATGAGAACCTTAATTAAAGCTTCAGATGTTTGCTGAAGTTGCAGTACAAAGCAGTAGTAAAATATATAATGATTCAGTTCACGTTTTGCTTCATTTAGAATACTGGCATATTTGTTTGTTGTCCACTTATGTTTTTGCATTACGCTAGCAAGTCAAAACTTCCAGTATATGTGAAGGTGTTTGTGTGTTAGTCCACTTTCATGTAGGGTCATCTTCAAGGTGTCTCTGGGTCAAACTGTTGACTTCGAACTTTCTATGAAAGTGTGTCGCGTGTGTCTGCCTATATTATGTTTTATCACGACCATGGCAACCTCTAACCCTTGAGGACCTGATGCACATGTAATGACCTTTCACCACACCCTTTGTGAGACAGAATGATGATCCTAACATGGCTTTTACACGCCTCTAACACGCTTCCTCTAACTCTCTCACACTTATGCGCTCCAGATGTGGCTTTCATCTACACCCAGATATGTCACAGAAAAGTAGGTGGCTAAGGGAAGACTATCCTTTGCTGAGGAGTGACGAGAGAGAAAATGAAGACAGTTTGTTATGGTACAGTTTTCCCTTGCCATCTCATTGTCATTGTTCTGGAAAATGAGACAGTATCTCCACAGGGAGAGATAATGGGACACAGGTTGCTCGCTGTGCTTTGACATTTGTGTCCCTGCAAATGTACCTTTAGCAGAGTTGACCTGCCCTTTAATTGGATGTTTATCTTGGCTCTACGAAAGGGCACAGATAAAATCACTAATAACAGCAGCTGGAAGCAAGTGTTTAAAAACTTGGCTACACAAATTTAAAAGATTAATGAATTAAATGCAGTAATTTTCAATGATTCAAAACACACTGTATTTTTTCCCATTGTATATTAGCCCAAAAACCTGAGACATGTGTGATGAAGTGTGAAGTAGAAACAGAAAGATTGAGAAATGGAGAGATGAAAGACAGACACAAAAATAGGGGTTGAGCATAACACAGATGCCAAGTCTACGGGGTGGTGATGGATTTTGCAAACATTCTCGGCAGTCTGGATTCACTTAAGTGAATGTATGCATGGAGTGATTGCTTTGCAGTGCCACAACTCTCAACTGAGCTTTTGTCTGATATTTTACCTTTAACCCACTATCCTGAGCCTGAGCAAGACTGAGAAAGAAAAGATGTTGAAAAGGGGCAGTATAACCTTCAAAGATAGGTGTCAAGTATGAGAAACAGTAGTGTCCTGATGCACATTCACCTACACGTGTTCTGTTTACATGCAATGTACGCTTAGTCATGCATTTTGAGCAACTTGGGGAGATGTCCAGGTAAAAAAAAGGGCAAGACAAGAAGAATGATTTCTAAGCCTTTCACACTTTTTAAAATTAATTCGCATTTTTACAATTTTCTGATATTTAGTTAATAAAGACATACTCATCAGATTAATAAATGTTGTATGTTTGTGAAATTAACCACTTCCAACAGCACTGTCTGCAAATGGCAAGCACAAAAACTGTATTGTGTGTACCGTATAAGCTTCCATAATTAGTTGATTTAGCTTGTTACCCAAAACCTTATGACTATTACTGCACACATGCATGTACACACATACATACCTGAAGCCCAACTGCCGGCACACCACCTCAGCGTCATGATCAGTCCACCCATCGTCGCAGACGGTGCCCCACTGACCGGACAGATAGAGCTCAACACGGCCTTCCCGTGGGCTTTCTCCTCCCACAAGCCTCACTGGCACACCTGAAGAACACACACACACACACACACATTAGTCTGAAAAAGCACAGAATTACCTTACTGGCATAGATGTCTTTCTGTTCATTAAAGTTTCCCAGTACCCAGAGCCTAGAAATGCTTCGAAGACATTACACACACATTCCCTAACAAACCTGATCCTCCAGGCTAACATGTCTCGTGAATGGGGGGCATGTGCACGCATGTTCTCTATAAAGGAAGAAGCTGGAACACCTGTCTATTTTCTTGCACAAAACCACCTCACTCACTCTGTGTATGCGTGTCCAGAGGGGGAAGCTCTTTAACTCCGGTCAATCTTTGAAAAGAGTATTTATTTTCATTGGCTCTCTGCTTTTCACACACTCTCGCTCTTGTTCATATGCTCTTTCAAATACTGTGCACTCACGCTGTAAATCAAATCAGTCTGAGCTTTACACTGAAACTATCCATCATTTGTCTGACCATAGATGCCCAGACATATGCATACAAACACACACATTTAAGTGAATACTAATGTCTTTTCCATGTGTGGACAGCTTCAGGATCTGTTTACACTCCTGCCAAGTGTCGGGTCAGTCGGAATTTTTGTTTGCCACTGAAGCTGCTGAAGACAGAAAGAGGTCATGAGAAATTTCTTTTTTTCTAATGTATAATTTAAAAACCATTATATATCCTGTGTTAACTAGTTGTTCAAACATTTCACAGTCGTATTATAGGCAGGAATTCTTTAACAACATTATTGTGAAGTCATTATTTATGGCTGTACTAAGGTGAATAATGTGCGAAATCCAATCATTTTGTGAGAGCTTGTGTGAGTGGGATATAAGAATGCCAGGATTGGGAAATGAAGGTAGGTGGAGTTAACTGTGGGAATGTTTATTTCATAGTCTGTGTTGGCTGTTGAGGAAATGCTCATGTTTGTGTTCTTGCTTAGAAACACAAACAGTTTTTCCCTCTCTTAACATACACAGTCACGTTTCAATCACTTCAGAGGACACTACATTGACTGACATTCATTTCACCCCAATCACAACCATAACCAATACCTGGCTGATTCTAGGCTTTTTGCTAATGTCAACCTTATTAAATGAAGTCTCCACCTTAAAATTTAAGGTCGTTATGAGGACTTGCTTTTTGTCCCCAGATGGGAGATGTGTCCCCACTACGTGACTGTGTAAATGGCTTTAAGTCCCCACAACATAAGTTATACAAGGACAGACACACATGTTATATTATTGCTCTGACACAGTCCTAATGTGATGATCTCTCACAACAGAGAGAGAAAGAGAATAAGAGAGAGTTCAAAGCACTGGCTGCTTTATCTGCTTTTTCTTTTCTTTTCCAAAAACAACACAGACTGATCTGCCTGTGGCATACTGAGTGGGGGATGAGGGATTTGCACACACATAAACACCCAAACACAAACAAACACACATACAAAATGCCTTGTAGTAATGACATAATTCTTTGGAGGGATGTTTGCTAGATGAGAGTGTCCCTCAGGCTCTTGCCAAACAACGTAAGCCTTCTAAACCCTCCAAATTAAGCAGCCATTTCAGTCTGTATGTGCTCTCTGCACAAAACAGTCACACTCTTCCAACTTATCACCTCTTAAGATATAAAAGAAACACTCTGTATCATTTCTGTGACATTTACCTGACTTATCAGACTTATGTGACATTAAACATCAAGACAGATAACAGAGAACTGAACACTTATATACTGAATGATGTGAAATCTGAGCCACTTGTCGGCTTCATCCATCTCTACCCCTATACATCTTTGTTGGTGTCTGGAGGCTACAGACACAGACTTGATAAATGGTGCTAACATTCAGTGCTTCCTCAATCTTTCAGCAAGTTCTAACATCAATGAACCTGTGTGTCTTTTCTTATAAAGAGGTAAGAAGTGCCATTTTACTGTAACGCTGACCTTATGTTATGTGATTGCATGGCAATCCTTAACCAGTGGTGGTGAGTAGCGATGCTTTTGCTGTCTGGACTTACTCTGGGTAAAGGCTTGCGGTAGTTTCATTTAATCATGATGACTTTACAAGCAGGACAGTTAATAAGGCTGGACAAGCCAACTGACAGCTGTGCTTATTGGAGTTAGCGTGCCTTACCTCATCCTCTGTCTGTCTCTCGGAAAATGTTGGCTTTCCTGTTCTGAGTAAGATGAGACCTAATTGAGTGCAGGCTGAGTTGGGCAGAGATCTCAGAAACAGATTTCAGATAAGCTTGCTCTTCAATTACCTGGTTTAATTAAGTGATAGCCAATTACATAGATTCCTTCATCATTTAGTTTCCTGTTCTTTGTATTCTAAAAAGTAAGAAGGATGGGATCCTACAGTCTTTTTCAACTTCTCGGTTATTCATGCTACCAATAATAACAGTAAGTTGTAATACTTATTTTTACAGAGTTTTTATAATATGAATTCATCATCATTAAAAGTAAAAGACTAAAGTATTTCATATTAAAAGAGACTTTGTTTAAGATGAAGAATTGCTTTGCCTGAACTCATCTGCTTGTCATTCCAGAGTTAAGGGGCCCACAGAGTTTTTACTCCCTAACTAAGCCTTAAAGGAACTACCAGAAGATCTCCGGCAGAATTCAGCTAATAGGGGTTAGAAGGTCAATAGCAGTCTGGAACTAAACCCATATGAGTTACAACGGTGATTAAGATCCACATTAATGCCAACTGTAAAATCCAGAGATGGATGGTAAAATAGCAATGCTGCAGTGACCTGGTAGCTGAAAGGTTAGGGTGAACACCGGTGCAAATGGATCCAGGCCATTTGCTGCATGTCACTCCCCTGCTCTCTCTCCTTCATTTCCCGTCTTTCTATACTGTCAGATAAAAAAAGGCAAAAGGGGCCTGAAAATAAGTCTGAAAAATAAATAGGGGTGTTAGGCACACTCCTACTAGATTAAGAAAGAAATAGGGTTGTGGCGTTCTTATATCACTAAAACCAATTAAGATTACATTGTTTTCAACAGGAATTACAAATAATTTTCATAATCTAGTTGAACATTGCAATAATCTAGATTAAATAGATCAAATCTTGTCATTTTGTATCACTGCTGTTAGGGATGTTTTACTCACTTTCACACTGCAGGAAACAGGAGTGAATCACTGATTTGTGTTGACTTCCATCAACCAAGATAAAATGAGAACAGTGGAATCTGCTCATACAATAAATATCTGCCCACACACATAGCAATGCATAGAGCCTTCTCCATTGATGGCATTGTCATAAGTAGGTTTGACAGTAAGATAAGATAAGCGTCTTACTGGTTGGAAGACTCTCTCCACTGCGCTCAGGGCTGCATGCGATGTTAACATCTTCATGGTGTGTGCAGTCATGGCGGAGCCACTCCCTCTTGTTGCACAGCAATAGGCTAGGTTCTTTCCCTGTGCAGCTCACATCATCCAAAAGAATAGGACCTGACCCCACCCCAAAGCGTGGGACTGGGGTGATGTCTAGCCCTTCAGAAAGGAGAGTCTCACCTAACCTGTAAGGCAGGCACATAGATGCACACCCACAATCAAAAATATTTTTTACTTCGAAATGAAGAAGAAATGGGAATTCATGTGAATGTGCTTTAATGTACATAAATGCTTCACATTACCGGTAACCGAGTTGTCGACACACCACTTGTGTGTTGGAGTCTGTCCAGCCGTCATCACACACTGTCCCCCACTGACCACGGTAAAAGATTTCTAAACGTCCCTCGTGGCTCCCTGCTCCCCCAACCAACCTAGTGGTACCGTCTGGAGACAAAGAGAACAGAGAACGATGTCCTGTATCATAAAGATACATTTGAAATCATGTTGGATATTTTTAATTATTAAATTTAAATTCTTAGAACTGATCACAAAATAGCATACAAATACAGCACGAAAATTGCTGAAATTGCATTTCAGTTACTCAGAAAAACAACCAACAGCAATAATGATAAAGAAGCTTGGGGGAATCCTGTTCAAACTGACTTGTCCGTTTATGTGGCCAGGGGTCAGTCCTTAAGACTTCTGCCTTCACACATCGATTGCCTGGCAACACACCAGACTCTTACTCCATTCATTCTACATTGTTTGCTCAGGCTGAGCACTGGTCACTGGTGCATACATTCAAGCCAGGCCTAAAAGTTAATGTAAGAAAGACGGTACTTTCACCTTCCCCCTTCTAATGAGGATCTCATATTTGTCTGTAAAAAATTATTTGCCAAACCTTTCCCAAAACAGATACACTGACTTGTCAGAACAGGAAAAGCGAATTATAAATAATAACATAATTTGCAGCTTATTTCCAATAAGCTAGCATGCACAATAGGAGGGTTATGCATCAGAAAATATAAATAGAATGCAACCATTGTTAATGTTATCTGTTATGTCTGTGTTTGAAAGGTCAAAATGTATGTGGTAAGAAAGACGTATTTTCCACAACAACTATTTTTTTAGGGTCATGGGTACATGCTATCGTCTGGACCACGATAAGGTGTGAATTCCTGAAGGAGATTATCTATCTTGATTTAAATATCTGTCTGCATTCCACCTGCACGTTTCTGTCAGTAATTCAGGTAGCTTGGGACACGAGTTGGCCTACCTGTCAGGGGGTTGCAGGACACTCCTGCATCCTCAGAGTGCAGACAGTTGTGTTCTCCCCAAGCACCTTTTGGACACTGTTCGAGAGTGAGCTCATTGCCTGTGCAACGCACCTCGTCCAACCACACACGGCCTGAACCTTTGCCAAAATGTGCCTGGCCCCAGGCCCTTGCAAAGCCGCTACAAAGAGAAGAGAGGGTACAGAAGAATAGAAGGTTTGCTCCTCAGTAATATTAATGCAATGGAAAACAGATGTTCCCACTAGCCAAGACTCACAAAATACACTGTTTAGGACACTGTATTTGTTTATTTTAAACATTATATGGATTATATGGAACAAACCTATAGTATTTCATGTTTGTTATTGAGAAACTGTCACACACTTTTGTGCAAAAATAAACTTTGCAACACATTTGCTGAGAGTATAGTGTTGCTAAATATGCATATCTCAGTGGTGCTAGAATTCATGCAGGAACAATGAGCCTGATTCACTATTTGACCCCCAGATGTTCTTTACTGCTCACTCCTCTCTCTGTGTGTCCGAATGGAAAGAATACTTGTCATACTTTTGGAGACAGAGGGAGAGAAAGATGGCTGGACACCCACAGTAAGTCATCTCAGCTTCCCTCTCTTTCTGTCACACTTTTTCCTCACTTTCTCATACAATGTATTTCCTTTATGCTAATTATTGGTTGGAATTAATATGAATATTAATATGTCTTCGTGTGTGTGTGTGTGTGTGTGTGTGTGTGTATTACGGGGGGTGCCCCTTCACCTCAGTCCCAGCTGTCGACACACCACCTCTGCATCGCTGTCGTCCCACTGGTCATCACATATGGAACCCCACTGCCCTGCATGGAAGACCTCAACTGTGCCCTCTGATCCTGATCGACCTCCCACCAGCCGTACTGGGAGCTGCACAACTGCTGAAATACACACAAGCATATTATGCACATTAGAGAGACTAATAAGAGAATCTATGCAGGGTTACACACATTGCAAAGACTTTTAAAAATATACATATTGTGTCGTTCAATCTCAATTAATAACACTTTTAGAACAATTTCTGCTTGACCATCTATCATTTGGCTGAAAATGTTAAAGCAAAAAATATAGATATTTATTAAATTTTTGTTTGATGAAGCAAAATAATACCTTTTCATTGCCCACTGGCCCACTTTCAGCATATTTTTTCAAACATTGAAGTATGACACAATGTTTGAATAACGATATCTCGAGAACAATCAAGGTTAAATCATGAAATCAGGAAACATACATTCTTTAAACAAAATGAACTAAGAAAAATTATAATGCAGAAGTCCTCTAGTGACATTTTTAACCATTTGTGCATGTCACAATAACACAGAATTAAACATATAAAAATACTTTATCATAAAAATGAAGAGAAAGTCATTTTTTGCTGAACTTTCCTAACTGATAGAGCAGGTAATTGTACCAAAACAAATATACATTGTTAGATAGACTAAGCCAAGTAGAACAGATATCTGGAGTTTTAAAGTGGTTCTCCAAATATATTTTTCATTTTTGGACCCTGCTTTGAAGGCATTAACCTTCTTTCAGAGGAGAAGGACTTATCTTGGAGTTTCAGGCTTCTATCTTTATTAGTTCCTCAGATATTGTTATTCAAACATGATCTAAAATTGTGAAAAGCTGTACTGAAAATGGACCAAGGGGCAAACTTTTCAACAATCTCACTGTGTATTTAATATATTATTCTAATATTTTGCAAATACAATTTTAAATATCTTAAGTTTATGATGAGAAAAAGTTTCAAGCAAATCAGAGATGGTCGTGCTGAAGGCCACTGATGATTTAAGATGGAATAACCATATTGATTGGGTGCTGCAGAGCTACAGAGGGTTTGCAGAGTTATCAGATCTTCTATTATCCATCACAGACCCTATAATTCCCCATAAGACGGCCTACTTTGCTGTTGGGTGCAGGTGACGGCTGCAGCCAGAGAACACTCTCTTCCATTCCAGGTAGTCTTGGGACACTGGAGCAGGTCTTGCTCCTCTCCCTGGCAGTGAACCGCCATCCAGTGAGGCCTGGCCATGCTTGGATTAAACAGGGGAACTGCACGGGCGCGACCTGAGATCCTGCAAAGTGATCAGTAGGCAAACAAGTCGCTTAATCTGAAATGCTTTTTTAACCTGCAGCTGACATCAAACCTAATCTTATCTAATCAGAATTCTAATTACAGTTCCTTGGTAATCATTTTTCATAAGTCCTGTAGCCAGGATAAGATAGGCCAATAGGAGGAAAGAGTAAGACAGCTGTTTTAACCTGGTAGTAGTAACCTTGAGATGTCTATATGTTCTCGATCTGCACTTTCAGGGCCAATGCGGTCAGCAGTTTTACACCCAACAGCTTTCAATAAATGGCCGTGTGAAATTCATCACCAGCAATTCCAGCTGACATATGGCTGACATTTGCCCTCTTTGCTTCCCGCTATAGACTTTCATTGACTCCTGTGTGAATATGCACATGCTGACATGAATGCACACAGGCGTGCGTTCATGTCAGCATGTGTGCCCAGCGCTGGTGTTAGTGACAGCTTGTGTAGCAAGTGCACAAAATGTCCCTGTTCTCCAGGGAAAGCACGACTCAACTGACTACGTCCCGTCCTACGAACACTGTTGCTGTGTATAATCTGCCTACAGGCTCCCTTGAGAGCTCATCTAGCATGTCAGCATCTGATAGTCCAGACCACAAGACACAGTCACAAGCCTTGTATGTGAGACAGACACACACTGAGGGAAGGAGTTAGCTGGTAACAACGTAAATAGCTGAGCAGTAAAGGTATTTAAGTACCTCCGGGGAATGGAGGATTGGAATGCAAGGGTCACGCAAGAAAAGTGCAGACTATGAAGAGAAAGGAAGAGTGTGCCTGCATGCGTTAGTGTTGTGAACTTCCCTGACACTCCCACCAATTTTCCATTGCATTCGAGCATCTGTCAGACTTCCAAAAGCTGCGAATTTATACGGCAGATGGTGAATGCACTTGCACCTGTGTCTGACTATGCATGTGAGAGGGAGAAGCAGACAGAGAACTAGCGCCTGTGCACTCTCTCACCCTTTGCCCAGCTGTCGGCAAACCACCGCAGCATCTTCGTCCCCCCAGTCGTCGCCACACACAGACCCCCACACTCCTCCCAGGTACACTTCCACCCTGCCGTCGAGCTTGGAGCGGCCTCCCTGCAGACGCACTGAGCCTGGGATGGCGAGAGGGTTCGGAGAACAGTAAAACAAGACAGTGAATAAGACAATGCGAAGCAGATGTGTTGGGTAACATTAAAACAAGCAGGGAGAATAAAGTAAAAGCAGCAGCGGGATGAAAAAAGAAGTGGAATTTGTTGAAAAGTCAGTAGATTAAACCAGAAAGGCCTGGTTTTTCATCTATATCTTGCCACATGACAATAGTTCTAACAGGAAACACATTGCACTCTTTCTTTTTTGTCAGCATTTTTCCCCAAAAGAATGACAGATATTTTTTCCCTGTAGGGCTCCATACCTCACAACCAAACTATTATATTCTATGACTGACTTACTGTGAGCCGCATACCAATACGGGTTTACAACTTACACCTGGGTACGAATACATGAGCTTATATATGAAAGACATGGTGTAAACACATGTATGTTATTTACTGCTGAAGTTACCTGATTGCTTTGTACATATGAGAACGCCTGTATGCATTTCCACACTGATACACACATACCCATAAATACTCCCAGGTGGGCGTCCGTCTCGTGTTGCTATCTGCATATCTGTACTTGCATTAGAGAGAACACCCGGTCTGTTAACTCCTTCTTATTTGCCACACAAGCACAGGACACGCAGGCTCGACACCTCACCCACAAAGGCGTGTGACTGCTCAAACATCTTGAACAACTGGATTCATGTAGCCTATATCAGCTCAATAACTGGAAGATTATTTATTATTTTATTTATCCGTGCTGTAAACACACACACACACACACACACATGCACGCACACACACACACCAAGACTAAAAATACCACAGGCTGCCCTTCTTGTGCCAAATGGAAATGACACACTCTATTCCTTTCACCACTCTCTCTCTCTCTCTTCCACTTTCATCAATCCAGAGATGCAGGACTCATGCCCTGTGTGGAGTTTGTCCTTTTATTCAGCTTATACACTGCACTTCATTGAACTCTTCCGTGCAGATCCCTTCAACAAATACTTGTGCAGCATGTGTGATTCCTACTTGCCATCACATGCAGGAGTCACACCTGGGAGAGACCTGAAGGTGTGTCCCTTCTAATTGCTCCAGGGTGGACTGTGCAGGGTTGAACACAAGTGGCAGCAGGACTGTTACCACAGTTTGACAGCAGTGCAAAAAAAAAAAAACAGCTTCCAGATTCCTCCTAAATAAAATGAATATTGCATGCGCAGGATCAGTCACAGCAATCATTTGGAGGGGGTTTCAGCTTTATGATTTGAGTCATATCCTGCAGATTTAAGGCTGAGGATCAGTACTAAAATACAGTACACCAGCTGGTGCACAGGCCTGCGTGTTTACCTTGTTTACAGTCGCAGTAGCCCCAGTCTACTCTTCCTCTCTGGCTCCTGAAAAAGCACCAGGGTCGGATCCTGCCGTCCGGGTTGCGGCAGTGGTTGTGCTCCCCGATCCCTTTCCCCGGGTAGCGCTCCGCGAAGCCGGCCACCTCGGTCCAGTTCATGCACCGGCTGCCGGACTCGGTGACGTCTATCGCTCCCCGGTAGAAGCCGTCCTTCCCGCGGCTCCGGACGCAGTCGGTGAACGGCAGGATGAATGAGGGGAGGCTGCTGGAGTGACCGCAGCCGCTGATCGCAGCCCAGAGTGCGGCTGTTAGAGCGAGAAAATGCATGTTCGGCCGTCCGCGGCTGTCTGGCGGAAAGTAGTGTGTGCGTCTACCAGCTGGCGGTTCCCAGGCATCCAGTCATCCAGGCAGCCGCGGGGACCAGAGTGAGGGAAGAGGAGAAACGACGCGGATCGATGAGGCTGCTTTCTGCGTGGGCTCGGGGGCAGGCAGGCAGCCCTCCAAGGGAAATCCACTAACACACACGATGGGACTCAAAATGCGATTTAATAGGCTCCAAACGAGGTTATTATATCCCATCAAACAGTGGTGGGACGTGCAGCCTGCAAGTAATCTACTATGAGTCTGACATAAATATTTTATTTGAGGAGGGCTGTGTTCATTTTAGTGAAGAGCATATCTGACATTAAAATTACAGTATATATTCCACAGTATTATACAGGACTTTATACTACTAATATAATTACCCAGTAGCACATAAAGATTTTAAGTAAAATACCCTCCTAACACTGAAAACAGTCATTCCTTATCATGGATGCTTTTACTTTTTATACTTAAACTACATTAAACTGGAAATACTTCTATACTTTTACTTAGTAGGCTATATTTAGAACTTAAAATTTCTATTTCTAAGATCTTCCACCTCAAAAAATAGAAGGACATAAAGCAAACATGCAAGTAAAATACCCTCCTAACACTGAAAATAGTCATTCCTCATATGGATGCTTTTACTTTTTATACTTAAAATACATTAAACTGAAAATACTTATATACTTTTACTTAATAGGCTATATATAGAACTTAAAATTTCTATTTCTAAGATCTTCCACCTCAAAAAATAGAAGGACATAAAGCAAACATGCAAGTAAAATATCCTCCTAACACTGAAAATAGTCATTCCTCATCATGGATGCTTTTACTTTTTATACTTAAAATACATTTAACTCAAAATACTTCTATACTTTTACTTATTAGGCTATATTTAGAACTTATGAGAACTTCCACCTCAAAAGATACAAAAAGATATAAAGCAAACATAGAAGAAGCAGGTTTTGAAAAAAAATATCTTATTATTAAGATAGCACCCTTAACTAATGTTTAAAGAGCGACATGTACGGTTTAAATTAAGGTTTCTATGAGACATTTTAACATTCAGAGGATGTCCTCAGGGCCCCAGATTACAGTGCATGATAACAAAAGAGCAACATTCTCAAACTGATATTCACAAAATGTTTTTGAGATGTTATCAAGGCCTCTTTGATGTTTGTAATTGTTCGTTTCTGTAATGTGATTGACCGGCTCCGGTGGAAAAATTCTGCCTGCATGATGTTTTAGGCATGTTGATGAGGGAACTTTTCCACAGAATGTTTTACAGTGTTGGATGACAACAAAGCATGCAACACTGGTTTTAAGAACGGCGTAGCAATGTCATCGCCAAATGTCATGTCTGTAGTTATCTCCATCCTTTATGAGAAACATTCTGGGAATTACTAAAACAAGGCCTCGCTTATCTTCACTACACCTTGCAGAACTTTCTCAGAACATCTTAAAACAAACAAATAAATTATAGGGCCTATGCTTTGCAGGTATTTCTGTATTGGCAGGCGTCTTATCCACGATCTACTTGTCCAGCTGATTGGCCCAGTGTTTGTTATCCTCTCCACCATCCTTTTCTCGCTCCCCTTTACCCTCACTCCAATTGACTGAGGCAGAGGGCCACCATCCTCAAGCGTGGTTCTGCTGGAGGCCTCTTCCTGACATAAGGGAGGGTCCTCTCCATCACTGATAACAGAAAAAAACAAAGTACAAAATAATACACGTGAAAATAAAAACAAAGCTTGCTCATAGGCAGTTAAATCTTGGATTTGTTGGGATTTCATGTAAATTTTTGTAACTTTAGATCTGAATGAGCCAGCTTTATCTCCATAGTTCAGTAGACTGCAGGATCTTAGCCTTAATATTTATAATAGTCAGGTAAAGCTGTGTTTTATATATTTTTTGTAGGGCTGTAAGCCTAATATCTAAACTACTCAGGTAAATTCATGCCATAAAACAGAGTTGGGTCTTAACCTAAGTATTTAAACTCTTTAGGGTAATTAGTAATGTCAGTCTTATTTTTCTACTGGAAACACTTTGGTTCAACAGCTGTTGTTTTAAATGTGCTGCATAAAAAAGTGGGACTTTGCGATTTAAGTGATTCATCATTTTAAGCGCCTGTCTTCAAATTACTATTTGTGCTAACTCTCTGCCTTGGGGAGTATCATCAGTGAATGAACACAGCCATTTTGCACAGCTAACTTTCATTAATATCACTTTGCACAACTTATTTATATCCTTGTACACATCAGTCTGCCCTACCTATTTATGCTTTAATATAGTTTACATATTTTCAGTCTGATATTTGTATATAAGGAGAAGTCATGTGCAATTTCATTATACATTGTATACTGACAATAAACAGATTCTGATTCTGATATTCTGCGTGTGCGTGTTTTGCTCTTTTGCATAGACGTATCAAATGTCTACGAGAGAAACGTCAAACAAAGGCGTCGTGTCTGATTACATCATCACGCTGCGTCCATTCAACCACCAACATGCCGACATTTAATTCACCGGCGTACGCCAGAACTCACCTAGATGGGCGGGGTTATAGTGCGGTAAATCACCCCTCTGTTCTCCAGCTGACCTCTTTCTCTTCAATTCATCCATGGTTGTCCCGCGACAAGACTGGTGTTGATTCAGAAGCCTAAGAGTCTTTAATACGTTCTTTCTGATAAACTTCACCTACCCCAGGGCAATAAATCTAGTGTATCCGGCCCGAGTGTACCGGTGTAGATAACGAGTACACCCATTGTGATTTTTAGCGGCTACCTACATTAGCCGATGTTTGGCTCCCGTTCAAGCTAGCTGTTAAATTTTACGAATTTGTACTTTTACGAGTCAGCGACCGAGTTGTGTTTAGCAGCTCACAAGGGAAGAAATGAACAGTCGACTTCAGGAGATCCGAGAGAGACAAAAACTGAGGCGGCAGCTGTTAGCTCAACAGGCAAGTAAACAGTGAGCGCCCAGTTATTAGCAAGTAGCTAGCTAGCAGTTCAACCAGTCTGCTCATGTAGTTGCACTGAAAACCTGTGGAGCTGCAAGATGCATAAATGTTTACGTTGTCATTTTCAGAGATAAATAGTTGTGGCGCACAGATACAGCCGTGGGTGCACACTTAGCTTAAAGACATCCATCAAATATTTACACTGGTCGCCCTCGAGTGGACTCCTGTAGAAATAGTTCAGCTGTAAATGAATGGCATCAACATGTTGGAGCTATTTGAGCCATTACAGCTGACCATAGTAAGGTACCTAGAATAAAAACCACCTAACAGTACTACAAAATGCAGAGAGGGGCAATGTATATGCATATAGATACACTATATAAATTTAAGTATTCTTTTCCCCCCCATTATATGATTATTTTCCTTTGGAAAATACCTGACTTTTCACTTACTCTTTCTTGTCTAACCACAGTTGGGAGCTGAAAGTGCAGACAGCATTGGAGCTGTCCTCAACAGTAAAGATGAACTAAAAGAGATAGAGGAGACAAGAGAAACATGCAGGTAAGATGCAATTCAGTCCCCTTAAACAGCAGCAAGGGTAGACAGGTTCATATAAAGGGAAAGAAGCAAGCAGGGAAAAGCAAGAAAGTAGGAAAACTTGATATGATAAATGTGAATTAACTAGTGTACTGCACAACTGTTATAAGAACACAGAAAGCCACTGATGCCTGAGGAGACACTTTCTGTCATTTTACTGCATTTAAAACTTCCCCTGCTTTTATCTTGAAGATGCTTTTGCAATCATTTGTCTTTTTGCTGGGCAGTTTTATCTCCTTATTTGTAGTAACAAAAGCTGATTTTGTTACTACAAACAGAGAGTGTATAAATGGATTTAAGATGGTTGTGTTTTGCAGGGCTTCGTTTGATAGCTCAGCTGCCCCTTCCAAAAGGAAGGCACAGACGGAAGGAGAGGACACGGAGGAGGATGTGGAAGAACAAAAAGTGAGTGCAATCACAATATGAGTGAGAATTAGGAATGTAAACTGGTTAAAAAGGCCTCCACCTCCTGTTATTTAATGAAAATTTGAAAAATCAACCTGATTTTTGTAAAATGTTACAAATTGATTTGCAGCAAGGGGGAGAGTTGTTGTGAAGTATTTATTGGGGACATTTTAAAAGATGACACTCACTGAGCAACCTGCAGCTTTCTATTGAGGCGGTTCCACAGCCTCAGGGAATGGTAAATGCACAATAGTGTTGTCTGGACAGGAAAACCTGGTAACTAGCTGGTGCTTAAGTAGTCTTAAGAGTAGAGCTATGTATTGTTCATAATTATTAGTTCCAATACTTAAGAAAACTACAGAGGATAATTTAAATAACTGCACATTGTTTGGGTAGTGCCTTCCCCGTAAGTCATGTATTTAGCTATACTGCACTGGGCCATTTAAGGGACACTGTAAGATGCAAATGACTGAGGAATCAGGTGGAGATGTTAGAGCATTTAATTGTGTTAGGTATTTTACTAACATTCAGGGATCCTTTTTAAATATGTATGTAAGTGTGTTGTTGCAGTTTGTGAATGTAAATTGAGCCACAGCAAACAATTGTTGTGTCTCTTTTCTCAAGAGGTTTCTGTCATACTCTTGTGCATGTAGGGGGGATTTCTTGTAATAAATATTTGAGCATAGTGTCAAATGGATTGATTTAAATGCGTAAAATGAAGTATTTGATTGTAATATGAAATATGAGCATCACTTATGGGTGATTTTAGCATGAATATAACGTGGGAAAATGGTAAAGCCTCTGGTTTCTCAGGTGACTAATTTAATATGCTGTATGTATTTTTTTCTGTTTCTTTTTATGTTAGTAGGAGGTGTAACTTTATCCTGATTGTTTTTTCACTCATATTTTTTAAATTGCTTTATGATCAAAGTACGTTACACTGTATTGAGCGTGACCAAAAATATAAATCTCTGTATGCTTTTGTGTATGTGTGGCTATGTGTGTTAGGATGAGGTGGAAGTGCAGCAGCCAGATGAAAGCAACCCGTACGAGGAGGTGTACAAGGACTCAAGTACTTTCCTTAAGGTTGGTGAACTCTGTTGCTTTTGTTTTTTCCACACACATACAACCTCACTTTCATTGCTTCTGTCAGCAGTAACTTTTCTGTAGCCTGTCAAGCATTGCTTTTAAAATGTCAAACACTTCCTGACTATAGAACCTGAAGGCAAACATTGTAAAGTGGTTAATACTGGACAGGCGGATATCGTTTTTGTAATACTAGTTGTTAGTTATGTCCTTACAATCTACAGTAGCAGGAAGAGGAAACTGATAACCCATGCATTGCCACATCATAGGTAAATCATATTAATAACTGCAAACACTTCCTGATTATGCAGTCACTCTTATCTGTATTAACCACAGCAATATCAGTAAACAGATTCTTGTCTTAAATGTCTTAAATTCCAAATAACTGAAGTTTAGGTGACTTTGAAAATGCAAATTACTGTGAACTCTAGATTTACCCACATTTAACAATCTTTAATAATTAATTAATTAATAATGTATTAATTTAATAATCCTATAGCAGCTGACAGGAAGGCTTTCGTGCCAGCTGCTGTAAGACTTTTTAATAAGCAATAGCGTAAATAGTTATTTCTCTTAACTCTGTTATTTATTTATATTTTTGATTGCAACTTTGTAGTTCGGGGGTTGCTACAGAGTTGTTGTTGTTTTTTTGTTTACTGTGTTATGTCCTTGTTGTTGAAGCTGCTGTGAGATTTATTTTAATTTCCTGTAAAAGATTATTAAAGTTTCTATTCTATTGTATTCTATTTTCTATTTTCTTTTATTTTCTGTTTGTTCTATACTATTCTATTAAAAAATGCTCTAAATGTACTTGGCGACCAGACGATGTAGTGCAACGGAAAAACCTGTGACATTTAGCTGACTTAAAAGGCTAAAAACAGCCCAAGCAGTCAGATAAATATTTTGCTTTGTCTTTGTCAGATTTCAAGCGATAAGCAGCCCATTATAACTCTGACCAGTCAGCCATGAGATAAACAAGGCTCATGTCAACTGGTCATGTGAAACTGGACGGACAAGTTTTGTTTGGCAGGTTGACTCTATACCTTTGAAAGCCCACGCGTAGTCAGTAGAATGTTGACGTGATTTGCTTGGCATGAACCTATAATGTCACACAGTATTAAGTTTCATTGGAATGGAAACTTGTCATGCATCAAGCATTGGAGGGGAGACTTCAAGCACTGACATGTTGTTGCAATAAGTTAAATAAGTGATTCATATAAGAATCAAAGTTCGTATCATTTACAATTCTGAATAAATCCAGAAATTCCATGCATTGATTTTTGTGTATTTTCTCAGCCTCATAGACATAAGTTTTTTTAGTTTGTTTGCACAGAAGGCAAACTTGATGAGCCAGTTTTAGATTCATGTCTCAATATTCAGCTTTGCAAGATAAAGATGAATTATCTTTTGAATATTTTCTAGTTTACAAATTCACTGCAGCACTCTGTGGGACATCAACCAGCTCAGTAGAGTGAGAAAAACTCTATAATCTGTTTTGTCTCAAATGGCCTGCACCCATGTGGCCATTGTAGAACAATACATTTAACTACTGCTGCAGACATGAGGTTAAACAACAACAATGCAGCAGAGCACATAGCCCAAATAGAAAGTGTCCCTGTGTCCGTTTAGTGGATCAAGAATCAGAATCGGGAGGCAGAATTGAATTATATCATAAGACTAGCAGAGACTCCCACCTCAAAATTTCATTTCACATCATCTACTTTTACAAATAGTGCGTTAAGAATGCATTGTTTCAGGCAGAGATCAAGTTGGGGATCAAATAAAAATCAGCCCTGGAAAGTTGGAGTAATGTCTGTAGGACTACAACTGTTGATGCCATCTTAATGACACAACACTTTTTCCCTTCTATGATCCTGTTGTTTCTCTTTTACATGTTTTCCAGTTGTATGCATCATTTTTTTTAAATAAAATACACAAATAAGGTCCAGCTGTTCATTTGCTTTTTGTCATATTTATGCAGATATAATTTTCTAATTTCCCTTATTTCATTCATTCTCAGGGTACGCAGAGCTTGAACCCTCACAATGACTACTGTCAGCACTTTGTGGACACGGGGCACAGGCCACAAAACTTCATCAGGGATGTTGGTGAGTGTATGCTGTCTGCATGAGTGCTTATGTAGACATGTGTGCTTGTGTGTGGGTTTGACCTCTGTCTTCTCTGGTTAAGGCTTGGCTGACCGATTTGAAGAATACCCTAAACTGCGAGAGCTGATCCGACTGAAGGATGAGCTCATCTCCACCACCAACATTCCTCCCATGTATGCTAAACGATTATAAATGTTAATATTTCCCTGATTGTCAGCGTAATTGTGCATTACGTGAATGACAAATGACAACAGCAGTCATTTCAAGTTGGCATCAACACTTTTTAAAAGCTTCATGATATGTGTGTTTAGGTATCTCCAGGCTGACCCTGAGCACTTTGACCTTCAAGATTTAAAGTGCAAATTTGATGTGATTCTGCTCGAGCCTCCCTTAGAGGAATACTACAGAGAATCAGGAATCAGCCACACGGAGCGTTTCTGGACCTGGGATGATGTATGTATTCGTCTGCGACAGGTTTTCATTGAGCAGTTTGGACTGGTATGGGAATAAATACTAAATAGAAGCAAATTAATTGAGGTGTGTAAGTCTATGTCAATTATGTATAAGTGTGTAAAAATGTTAGATGTTCATGTAACTCAAAATCAAAAGAATAATACAAAATGAACAGAGTTTGGTGAGTAACGTGGAGGGCTTTCAACATACACACACAACAACTAGAATCCAGAATGACTGTGTAGATGTTCAAACCTCTTTGGCCTAACCAGCTCTGTTGTCTTTTTAATAACAAGCTAACAAAAGCACTTTCCCTGAGAGAAAAGAACAACTAAACCGTTGTTCTTTTTAGTCTTCATGGAGCATCCTTGTGACGTCATATACACTCACTCCTCTTTTCATTTTCTGTTCTTTGTTACTGTAGATCATGAGACTGGAAATTGAGGAAATATCAGCTCTGCGTTCCTTTGTCTTTCTCTGGTGTGGCTCTGGTGAAGGACTGGACTTGGGCAGAATGGTAACACAATGCCTAATTCAGTCAAATTAGGCAAACAGGCGAACCCTGTGTCCACAATTTATCAGATTTTATTTCCTTCTTCTTTGTTTGCAGTCTTAAGGGTGTGAAAATATGTTTTGTGTCCTTTTAGACTTTATTCTTTGAGTCACTCAGAAACTTCTCGGTTCAGTGTGCATCTGACATCTGAGTTAGGCAACAGTGATGTTGGGAAAGTAGGCTCAAGTGTTCTCAGCTACCGCTCAAGTATGTGTCTTCATACCTGTACTATTCAAGGCTTAAGCCCCGAAAGCTGAGACACCCTGTTTCATGTTAAGCAAGCAGCTAAGGAGTATTGTTGTCTTTATTACATAGTTTTCTGCCATTGGTGTGATGTATGTCAGTAACACTGAACCCTTTGTGTTGGCGTCAGAGAATTTTTCGTTGTATTATACCAGAGCATGTTGTTTATACTACCTGTTTTTTCTTCAACAACTTTGTGTTTCACGTAAAGAATGCAGACAAAGTTTTCTTCATTGTCTGTCCATTCGTTTACGACACAAGAGAAAGGCTCATTCAACTCCATATTTCTATTTTTATACACAAGCAGACGTCAACTTTTGCATTTTAGCTTTTATATATGTTTAAGCTGCAGACTGAAAGAGAATATGTTCGACAGTTGACCCACTACTAGAGGATTTTTGATCTAATGTAAGGAAGGTCTTTCTGATCGTTTATCAAGTGTCTTTATCAAAAGCAATGAAAATCTAGGTGTGGACGAACTTTAAGACTGAAAAATTGAAAAGTCAACAATACGCACTTGTCTTTGATGACTTCTCAACTGTTCAGTGTCCTATTAAAAGCAGTTTGACTGCTATAAAGAACCAGTAACCTGCCAAACTGGTATAAAAGTCACAGCCTGATGTTTACTCAAAAACTTGACTGAAGTGAAACCGATGGGTTCTTTCTGATCTGTTCAGAAATGTGATTTCTTAGAAACAGTACATTTTGAAGTTGAGTTCACATCATCCAAGATTTGCTGGGTAGGCCTTACTGTGCATGTCTTGCGTTCATGTTTCAAGAGTGCAATCATCTCAGATTAATCAAAAGAATTAACCTCTGAGCATTGACAGCACTAAATCCAGTGCTTGTTTCAACTGGCAGTGCATCAGTATATTATAGTACTTATCCTTATTGCATTAATTTCAGTGTTTGAGAAAGTGGGGCTTTAGGAGGTGTGAAGATATCTGCTGGATCAAGACAAACAAGAATAACCCAGGAAAGACCAAGGCACTGGACCCAAAAGCAGTATTCCAGAGGACCAAGGTACAGTATAAAAACTACATACATAGAAACACAGCAAAAATGTCTCATTTATGTTAATATGTCATAAGCTTTTTTGTTTCAATTTTTTTCTTGAAAATCTGTGGATGTTAGATGCACAGTTGAAAGTTTACAAGACTCATTCACACAGCATAAACTTAAAATTGAGGCAGTGTTAATAGTATGACGTATAGTGACATGAAACACTTTCCTTCCAGGAACACTGCCTGATGGGAATTAAAGGAACAGTGCGTAGGAGCACTGATGGAGACTTCATCCACGCTAATGTGGACATTGATTTGATCATCACTGAGGAGCCCGAGATGGGAAATGTAGAGAAGCCTGTGGAAATCTTCCACATCATTGAGCACTTCTGTTTGGGCCGCAGGAGGCTGCACCTGTTTGGACGAGACTCAACCATAAGACCAGGTGAGATGGATGCGCTCTTTACTTGGTAAAATAGATTTACCAGGTGAATTTAGATGAAAACAGCTTGTTGACTTTTTTATTGTCTTTACTTTGCAGGCTGGTTGACAGTGGGTCCTACTTTGACAAATACCAACTTTAACCCAGAGACCTACGCCTCGCATTTTGCGTTGCCCAACTCCCATCTGTCTGGCTGCACTGAGGAAATAGAGAGGCTGCGGCCCAAATCTCCCCCTGCTAAACTGAAGTCAGACCGTGGTGGCGGAGCACCCAGAGGGGGACGGGGTGGGCCAAATGCTGGAAGAGGCGGCGACAGAGGACGAGAAAGAAACCGGCCAAATTTCCGTGGGGACAGAGGAGGGTTCAGGGGCAGGGGAGGACCACACAGGGGCTTCCCACCTCGCTAGAGACAAACGACTCCAACCAGACTGATGAATTCCCATCTGCAGTACCTGCAAACACAAGCTTATTTGTAACACAGTTGGTAAGGTTAGTTTGTGGCAGCGGAGAGGTTAGAAAGTGTGATCAATCTTTTTTTTAAATTGTTTTTTGTTTGTTTATATTTTTTTCATGGATATACTTTAGATTGAAGGGATACTGCCTGAATAAACTTCCTTTTCACAGTTTGTGTATTGTGTTGATGTTTAGAGACACGAGCAGCAAATCCCCTTTTGCTGTTGTATTAAAAAATGAATGAAAAATGTAAATTCAACACGCGGCCCCACCTGCTTTAACAATCTTCATTTTGTATCGTCATTTTAAACAATGGCCGGTTGTTACTGCTGTACATGTACTGTACATTGAGTTATGGAATGCAGCCTATGGGCTCCACCCAGGTTCACTTCCAGTATATGCGTTTGACGTTTATGTCAGTATAGTACCTGCATTAGCTCTGCTAAAGCTGATTGGCTCTTCTGTTCTGTTCATGCTCTTCCTGCGTGCTGCCGAGCATGTTAGATTGTCAGTCAAGTAAGGAGTGGTACCATATGAGGAATGCGATGCAGCTTCTTAAGATGCTGCTTCAGTGCATGCTCTTCTTTCAAGTGATGGGTCAGGTGTTGCTTAAGAGTCACCCCTCTGAAAGGCTGAAACTGCGTATGGTCGACGTATACGTTATCTCTATGTACCTGTTGTTCCAGTTCAGATATTTTAAGCATGCGATGTGCGTGTGGATGACATCCTCAATGCACCATTTTGGTCCATGAATCAAATGGATGGGTTGATGTTAAATGATAACATCTAAGAAATAAATCATTAGGTACTATCGGTAAATCATGCTGCATTCCACATTTAGCTCAAAGTTCCATTGCGGCTAAGTACAACCTCAAAGAGCTTGTGCCCGAGCCGCCTTTCTCCCCCATGCATGACCGCCACCTCGCTGGTCGTCACAGATGGGTGAGATAAGCAACCTGCCATTGGTGTTTGTCTTGTCTCTAAATTCTCCAGAGTTCCTTCCGCCACCTTCATACCAGAATAACTTTAGACCTGTGGTGGTGTGCAAAAGGGCTTTGTCTCTTGTGAAATCTGTTATTTCTCCAGTGTGATGTCTATGTAGGAATAATGCGGCTGGTGAGGTTTCAGATTAGGCCATATCTCACAGTGCTGGGACAAAAATTAATGTAGAGACACACTTTAAACTTGTCATTTAATTTGAACAGTGTTGGTTCCGGTTTTATTGCATTTCAGTACTACAAATCAAATCTGTAAGAATGTTAACAGGCAACTGGAACAAGAATGAGATTTCTGAAATTGATTATATAACTTGTTATCCTTCATTGAACAGACAAAGGATGCCACTGCAACACTTGCATACGATGGATAATTTGGATGAGTTTAGCACTAATTTACAAACGCACACACACAAGCAGGAATTTGTCAACAAATTAAAACCTGATAGAGCCAATCAGCATGACCAGTTGCAAATACCGGTAGATAGGAATAGATGCCTCAATAAACTATGATCCTAAACCAGAACAAGGAATGTAAAACAATAATACAGGCTAAAAGCAAAGCAGCTATCCAGGTATGCTGCTGCAGTCGAAACCAGGAGGAAAAGCTGCCAAAAAAACAATGCAGGCTTATCAATATCACTTCTTCATAGAAGGATATTACATATAACTTGCTTAGTTGTAGGTTCCTTGTTTAACTTAGTTATGTTACAATAAGGCATCACAAGATTGTGATGAAATAACAGATGTCCCTTCATGCAAGTCACAAAAAAGCAAAATTATGTAAAGAATAAACAATCTAGTAATAAAAATGAAACTTTTTCAATGGAGGATGGATTCAGTCATCTTATATTTGATGTTATGTTCTTATAGTTTATAGTTTTAGATTTGTTGTTTCAGCTGCTCGGCTGTGCTAAACAGTTTTGGGAGCAAGTAAAGAACAAATATGAAAAGATAATGCATAAATAGACTTACTACAGATGTTATAAAGCGCACAACTTAAGTGCTTTATCAGTCAGAAAAATGATGTGTCATTAGCAGGTGTTTTAATACGCATTGATCTGTTGTCTTGAACATAAACTACTCCGGAGCAGGTTAGGTGTTCAGCTCGAGTTACGATGCACACCAGTAAGAAGTGAACCACTGCTGTAGCCCTAAAAAAGCCAGAGTTAAACCTGAGATGTTTTAAGATGTTGCAGCAGGAGATGTATTAATGATGGCTCCATTATAATGAAGGCAGGTGACTTACTGAGAACATGAAGCTCAATTATCATTGTCATAAATTCCACCTGCACTTTTCTACCCTGGGGCCTGTAGCGAGATTAGTTGGTTAGAGAAGTATGTCGAGCCTGAAGTCAGAGTTTTCAGTGTCACGATGAATGCAGCTGATTATTTCTAACTGAAAACTGCACAATAAAGCTGTAAAACTGACTCAGGCTTTAGTTTTTGTTGAGTCGTCCTTTACAAAGAAAGCCCTGATGTGTGAAACTGGCTTCATGATACAGTCCTCTGGTGATCCATTATTAGATCATGTTTATGCCATTTATTTATCTGTCTTTTTTAAGGCACTATTCTGCAAGCATGATGCTGAAGATTTTTCACGTAAACACTGAGGGACTGATTCTTAACAGAATGAACACTGGAAAAAACATTTAAAATTCAGCGGCTGGATGCTGGTTACTTGGAATGTCACTCGCTCTCCTCATGTCTCTTTACAGTCGAAGCAAAAATACCAAGAACAATGTAAAGCTGTGTTAGATCAGTGAGGTGGCAGAGTGCAACTGATCATGAGCAAACAGACTATAAATAAACTTTGTGGTGCATTCAGAGATTCAGAAATGGTGAGAATGCAGCCGCTACACGGATATAATACAAAACAATAAATGTCACGCTGTAGGGTATTTTGTAAGGCGCTGCGATCGTGGGAGTAAACCAAGAATGTGTGAGCTGCAGTGACGTGCACAGGCACTGCGTCCAGTGGGACTATTGCCAGCTGTCAGTCAAACTCTGGAATGTTTTCAGTGACAGTCACGGGCAGCGATATAGCTTCATATTTATTGTGTTTGTAATGACAGGCTAATTGGCAATATGCACTGATCTTTAAACATGTAGTTAGACAATTTGGTGACATCAAAGCAACACAATATTAAAGAGCTGCAGGAGTCACCAGCTTTGTTTTGCAGCAGTCTGTGGGGAACTTGAACGTGAACTAAAAATGCACACTATACACACACACACACACACATATATATAAAGTATGTTATATATAAATGTCACGCCTGCACTTAGAATATATTAGTGTACATTTACATATACATATATTTTTTCTTTTTCTTTCTTTGACAGTATTTTTAACTCTAGGTTTTAAGTGCTGTGTGCTGCACACCCCAGTGAATTATATCCCCTCCGTTGACACAGCATTTACATGACACTCTCGACAGGCTTGTTCAAGTAAATCACACGTAGTTATTTTCCACCTGACAGTCTCTAAACAGTTTGTTCAGAAAATGCAAGCCTTGGGGGGGTTTGTCCACTGTGAAGTTAAATACCTGCAGCAAATTACCTCTGCCCTGAACAAGGGGAAGTAGCACTCCATTCTTCAGAGACATAATACAGCCTCTGGGTTGCATTTTTGTAGAGAATGATTTGTGCTGCAGCAGAATTTTGAGTCTAAATACACTTCACTAAAGATTGTTTTTAAAAATTATTTATACATGTGGGTGTGAATCTAGTTATATACAGGAGACCACAAGATGGGTAAGCTATCAAATAGTCACAAGGGGAAAGAAAAGGAACAAAAGACAAACCTTCAGGTCTTGTAAATCAAACGATACACTGCACACAGTTGCTTCAGGCTCAGAAAAGCTATTAAAATCCAAGTTAGTATATGTAAGTGTTAAATATCATCAGTGCCTTTTGCACACAGTAGATTTACTTACTGGGAGCATCTGCGTTGGGTTTAGACATGGAAATAAACGTGCATCAAAAGAGCAGGCCCTGCGAGATGTAAGCCAGAGGTCTAAAGGGATAGTTTGGTTTCATTCAAGTGGGGCTGTGTTTGATTGCAAAGGAAAAAAAGGTGAAATTCTTGATGACTTCTGTACATCAAACATTTACACAGGAGAAATTGCTAAAAGGCCTTGATGCCACGAATCTCCTGTTGTTATCTAAACCAGTCCATCCAGATTATCGACAAACTTGAATCAATGCTGGCATGACTTAAATTCTTGTACCTTTTGAAGCTGCCTCATCATAAGCACGAATCTGTATGGCAGAAACACGATAGAGGGCGAGCAAATCGGCCGTTGCATTGTTATTACGTTATTCAGACTGATAATGTGTAGGTGTTACTCATGCCAACAAAACAGCTCTGAATCGTTGGGGCATGGACAGTGATTCTCTGGGGGTGTCCTGCCTCCCTTGACTGGGCTTGTTCCGGTGCATTTACTTCACCTTTCAGTGTTCTGATTTTGTGGCTGATGGGTGCTTATTAATTAACTTTTTTAATGAACTTTTAAATTAGATTTATTTCATCACCTCATGTTTACTTATGTTTAACCATGATTTTATTGTTTATAGCCTTTTTACTCACCCTGCTATTTGGCTTCATTTTAATGTTTTATATATTTTTACCTTTTCTTTTTATCACTCTTAGGTTTTACCAGTGTTTCTTCCGAGGGAGCCCTCTGTGTCGGGAGCGGTGGTCGGCTGTGGCCGCCTGGGTGCCGTCCTGTGGTGCCTGGGAGGAGGTTGGGTGTCTCTGCCCCGCCTCATCTGGGCGCCCTGTGTCGGTGCTCCTGGTGGCCGCAGCCGATCTGCTGCTCTCGGTGTAAACGGCTCCTCTGATGATGTTTCCCTACCTGGTTCATCCATACTCAGCCTCATGTCCATTATTTTATTTTATTGTTAGTGTTGGGGTGTGTGTGTGTGTGTGTGTGTGTGTGTGTGTGGGGAGCGGGGCGGAGTATGAGTGTAATCTTGTGTTTGTATACGCGAGGGGTGGAGAAGGGTGGGAATGATTTTAATATGTAAAGCACTTTGAGTTACATTTTGTGTGAAAAGCGCTTTATAAATAAAGGTTGATTTGATTTGATTTGATATTACATTTGAGATTGTGTAGTAATAAATAACAAGCCATGTTATTTCCCAGAACAAAAGGCAGCATCGGTTGACTCTTGCTTATTACAAAGGTTTACTATTTCTAAGTCCCCCAAGACCTTCCTACCTCTTCCCCTCTCGCTTTTCAAAACAGAGGTTCTTCTGCACTACACTTTCTAATGCCTTTGACTCCTCTCTTGACCTCTACTCTTTTATCTTCTATCTCTCTCTTGCTCTGGTGTTCAGTGTTTTTTCCTCCGAATTCCTACAGCGTAGGTGGTGAATGCAAAGTTGACATGACTCATAGATCCAGTTTAATGGAAAATACACCAGGTTAAAACAAATCAGAATTCTCCTTTAATCTGGTCAGTTAGTTTTATTTTCTGCTACTTCTGTGTTATTGAAAGCTGTAGTCTATAAATAATCCACACTATATGGTTAAGTCTTCATTTCATACACTAATGATCAAATCCCTTAGTTTGCATTTTAAATGTGTGTATATATATATATATATATATATATATATATATATACACAAATTGAAAATATGAAACATTAATTAAAGGTGTTAATAGTAATTTCAATATTTTTATTCTACATCAAATATCCTTAATGGCAAAGGGAAACTAAATTTTATAAACGGAATTCAATAAAACACAAACAGAATTTAATAAATAACAAATAATTCGATCAACAGCAAATAAAATTGTTTAAAAAGTGAATAGAATTCAATAAACAGCCAACTGAATTCAATAAAAAGCAAGCAGAACTAATAGCAGGGGACTTTAAGGTTTTGCTAATGACATTATATCAACGACATTGTATTAAAATAGCTTGTAAACAATTTTGGATTTGGTTTGCTTATCAAATAGTCTACACAGGAAGTGACTCATGTCCTGCTCTGATAATTTATCGCATTTTGTCCTGTCCACCCAGTTCGTGTAGTACGTATGCAGGCTTATCAGAAACAAAGAGATAAAGATTTGTTTGCCATAGACTGTCATAGGTTTTACAGTGTAATGCAGTCAAACCAGCTCTTTGTCAGTGAAATAACTGAACACTGTCTGAGCAGGAACACCACACCCCACATGCTGGAAAATCCCTCAAGCCAAAAGTCCCCATTCAAATGTTGCTTTTCCATATTCCAGAATAATATTGCCAAGATCGTCCTCAAAACGCATCCAGTGCTGACATTCTCATCCAGCAGTACTAAATGAATGTCTTTAAATCACATATATTGTACATATATATGTGATTTTCTGCAGTTGCACAAAAATTTGGTCCATAGTATGCCTGTAGGAAAAAGAACAAAATAAATTTAAACTTGAGAAAAGTAACAATGATTGTGGGTGTCAGGATTTACACCACAGAGCTAACCAGAAGAAGAATCACAGCCCTCACAGCAAAATCAAAATGAACAAAATAGTTCTTAAACCAAGATCAAACAAAACAAAAAAGGGAACATTGTGCTGCAATGCAGAGACAAAGTGAGTATCTGTACTAAGGCCAAACTTGGCGTTTTCTCTTTAAATATTTAGCATTTTTTTAACACAAATAAAGTCTTTTTTTTCAACAAGTTAATTTTCTGTCACAATTAAGTTCCTTTCATGCTCCCTGGTGGTAATTTTGAAATTGTTACAATATTGAAATAACCACGCCAATCATGAATTGTTCTTGCAGACAGATAATACAACATCCACAGAAAGACAGGTTGTACTGGCTTTCAGTCGTTGTTTTTGTTTGTAAAGGTTTGTCTGAGATGAGACTTATTCAGGGCCTCAGGCAAGATACAGATGCCATCTGCCACCCATCCCATCCTTTGCAGTAGTTGGTATGCCAAACACTTGAAAAGCAGATTTGATTTGATTGTTATTTCTATCTCCTCCCTAATGTGATGACAGCAACTTGAATTTCATTTTGTATTAAGGGAAGAAAGGAACTGAGTCTGGGCAGTGAAGCGTTTGTTGGAGCTACAGTTTTGTCAGTGCGGCCAAAAAGCTCACACATTATAATCAGGCACGTTGTCCTAAGTGCCTGCTCTCCTTTTGTGCCACAATTCAGGTTGTTTGCGCTAAATGTTTCCCCTCTGAGCCCTTAGGATGTTACAGCAGAACTTGGCTTTGACAGTCTGATCCAGAGGGGAGTGTGCAACGTTGTGAATGTCAGAGATAAACCATGCATCCTCTTGGTGAGCTGCTAATCTGACATCCTCTGCTGCATAGTCTGCTGTTCAGTCTCTGGGTCGTAGCCGTAGACCCAGTTCTCGTCACCAGTGATGATCCTCTGTACGGACGCTGGATCACCCTGGCCGATTGATGGAGATCCTCAGCACAGTTTTGCCTCTTGAGGAAATCCCAAATGCACACCTGCAAGTTGTTACAAATATATAACAAAGGTCTTTTTGTTGATCACAGGTGTTTTAACTTCATTAACGTCCTTTTGTGCATAAAGTTTGCAGCTAAATTCCTAAAATTTAACAGGAGTGTACATTTTTGTAATGCCGTCTTTTATTGAACATTAACTGGTGCTTGAGAGTGGTTGAGCTGATCTGGTGGCCACACCGCCTTGTGGATGCCCGATCCCGTCAGATCTCGGGAGCTAAGCGAAGTGGACCTGGTCAGTACCTTGATGGGAGACCGTGAGGGAACACCAGGAAGCCTGGGTGAATGCAGTGTGAGAGTGAGTGGTTGGTGGTGGTCGGAGGGGCCGATGGCGCAGATTGGCAGCCTCGCCTCCGTCAGTCAACCTGCTCTGACAGTTGCCATCATCGGAGTAAATGAATAATGCAATGTAAAGCATCTTTGGGTGTCTAGAAAAATGCAATATAAAACCTTCTTCTCCTTGCAGACTGCAAACAATGAAGAAAGGGAGGATAAACAGAATGAATACATCATCTTTTAAATCCAGTGTCTTTCTGACATGTTACATCTCCTTTGCCATCGAGCTAGTGACCAGTAAGTCTAGACCTATTTCCATGGGTCTTTCAGAGCAAAATACATTCTTTGCTGCTATTCATGCTCACTGCCTTGTGTTGACTTTGAATAGCAAGTCAGACAAGTAATGTTGAACAAACAGTGTTTTCACATGCAGGTCCAAATACAGACACTATGACAGATATATTAGTTGAGAATATTAAAAGTTTGTGAAACTAAAGAGCACACTAACTGATTTAAGAAACTGCCTATTATTATTTGGAAAAAGGTTATTTATTCTACTAGAAGGGTGCATACAGTATTTATTACGCTAGACCTACTGGGTGCAGGGATATGTCAGTCATCCAGTTCGGTGCTGGAACTGAAACCATTCACTGGACTACAGGATTTGTAGATTCCAGTGTGGCGATATCACATTTGCAGCTGGATGAAAAAAGTCAAGAAGGGTCTCTACTCACTGGTATGGCAACCACATAATCAGAATGAGCAGAATGTTGTTCTCGTCATTTTTTACGTCATGGCAGGAACGACAATGTATGGAAACCATACTGGCATGTACGCTACAAAAACTTTGTGGCTAAAATTAGACGTGTTGTCACCTGTACTGTTTCGTGATGTGTTAGATACTACAAGACCACACCTGTGTGCGTCCATGCCAAGCGAATACCAATCCTATGCAGACACTGTAATGTTAGAATGTGTTTTGATAACCTACTCTTGCCAAAAATTAGGATTTTTTAATGCACATACTCTGAAGCTACTTCATTCACAAAAGAAAAGTACATGCAAGGAAGCAGACAACCAGCTACATCTGCAAATAATTCAGTTTGTGAGAGCAATAATTAGAAGTAATAGAAGTAGAAGTATATATATGTGTAGGCCTCCAGAATAATTACAACAATAAATAAAATGTATAATAATAACATGATTCAATAGAAATAATGACGAAAAAATATATTGGAAAATCAGTTAAGTGATTTTCAGTGCTTAGAGAGAACAGTAAAAGCAATATTCTTCCCTACTGAGTTTCTCCATGAAAGCTGGAGATGGACGGAGCTGTTCATTTATGCTAATGTTGCAGATTAGTTCTGTAGATTTGTCAAAGGTTTTCGTGAAGGACAGCTCTATCCATGTATTAATGACAAATGTTGATATAGCTGAGTTTTGGCGTCACTGGCTAAAACAATATTGTGACACGGTAAGAGTATGTAATTAATCACATTGGCACTTAAATCTCTCAACTGTGTGTCACCCCCTGTTTCCACCTCCCCCTTCTTTCTTCTGACAATGGAAATGATGTACAACAAAACAGGTTTTGCAAGTTATGTCAGACTTTGAAAAAAGCAAGAATTTCTTGTCTCTCTCTCAAAAACCCTTGAGGCCACTGACCAGTCTTCATTTCCATTTTACTGGACCCATAAAGGTGAGGTGTCTGGTTGGTGCCTTCGCAGTGCCAGCTTCCACCGTTCACTCAAAGCTTCCTGTGAGCATAAGAAAATTCGTGGACAGGTGAACTACCCTTGGGTAAGAAAGTCATTTTTTATATTGATATTGCTGTATACAACAAAAAAATTGAAATATTAACAATGAAAAAAGCGTTTGCATATGCAAAGCTTTCTTTGCATCTGCCAATTTACTTTTAATTATTTGAAGGGACTGTTAATGAACCACAAATTTTGCTCCTCTATTTCATTTTATTTTACATGTTTCATGTATGTCTAAATATTTTTACTTGAATGATGGTTTTCTGTGCCTCTTTTCTCCAAATTATATTTGGACTAAAGCGCTTGATTTCTAATTGTAATTTCTGCAATGTGGGCTTTATCCTTTTCAGGTATTTTTTCAAGTATGTATATTGAATATCATCATACCATTATACCATATTGCTAAATTACAGTGTTAAAATGCATGCAGGGCAAAGAATTAATTAAAAGATGCATATTATTACGAAGGCCATGAAAGGTAAACTGAACAGCATTTACTAGATTTGTACGATTAATGTCTGCTTTGTAGTTATTCTGATAGATTGCACTGCTTGACTTGTCAGGGTGTGGCTCCCCTCCATGAGTCCTAAGTGTGCTGTTAGCTGGGTGTGACGAATGTGATGAGAAAAAGTTATTTTGCTGCAACAGTTAAGATTTTCTCAGGCTTTATTCCTTATAAATGTAATTGATTTATTTAACTAATAGCAATATATAGATATTTATTACCTCTACTTGGGAAAAATGTGTGGAATGGACGCACAGAATTGATTGTTTCATCAGGAGATTTTGAGAAATTAATTATTTTTCAAACTGTACCATTATCTTCACAATTATCTTGAGTTGTTCTGATGATCATTCTTCACTGAGTGTGACCTCTCTCTTATAATTTTTCTGCTGTATAAATGAAATATATAGATTAAAGACATTTGAGTTGAATCTGCAAAGACAAGGGAGAAAAATATGGCTTCTTTTCTGCTCAGTAGGAACACAAATCCTTTCCTTTGAAAGATAGTAATGGACCATTATGTGCTCTGTAAAGTTTGTGGTCATAAAAGTGATGGGTTAGTGCAACTCTTGAATAGTCATGTCTGGAATGCTGTCATATCAAATTCAGAATGTCTTGTGCTGTTAGAGAGTGGCAAATTTCAATTTGCTATGAATTAATAAGTGCCACGCCGAGAACAAGGATAAAAAAAAACTGGGCAAATCTATCTTTAAGTCAAAAACACTGTTTTTTTCTATTAATATGTTACAGTTGCTATGTTTTATAGTGCCCTCGAAAGGTTTAGATATTTAAATTTGGGATCAAAACATGGCAATGAAACAAAAGTAGGCTGACTGTAGCTTTTATTTCACACTTTTTTGATCTAAATGGTGTATAAATACTAGTGCTGTCAAAAATATCGCGTTATTAACACGTTAACGCAAATCAATTTTAACAGCGTCAATTTTTTTATCGCGAGATTAACGTGGGCGGGGGCATGGTTGGCGAGGGCGAGGTGTTCGCCGTCGGAGTCCGACAGGATCTCCTGCTGGCGGTGGTACAGCAGCAGTCTCCTCGCCTCCATGATTATTCAAGGGACATTTAGAATAGATAAAAAATGTGCGATTAATTTGCGATTAATCGCGAGTTAACCATGACATTCATGCGATTAATCGCGATTAAAAAATTTAATCGATTGACAGCACTAATAAATACCGATCCATATGAATGACTGATGATTAAGATTCAATATAAGGCTGTCTTCACTTATCCCAGCTTGTTAGGAAGCTCAGGGCACAGGGTCAGCCACACCAAGGCTGCCCTGGAACAGACAGGGTTAAGGGCCTTGCTCAGTGACCCAACAGTGGGAGGCTTGAACCCCCAACCTTCCAACCAGTAGTCCAAAATCATTAACCGTTGAGCTACCGCTGCTGCTATACCAAGCAACACTAGTTTAATTACATTTCTCTGTAGTGAATATGGCAACATTCATATGTCCTTATACTTATTATGTATAAGGTAAAACTTGCAAGTAAATTTTATTTTGAAAAGTCAGCATGTTTCACAAACCCTGATCAGTGCTTTTTCACGTCTTTGAACTTTTATTTTGAAAGTGTAGTCCAGTATCAATCAGTCAGTGAATCAGCTGTGAGTCACCAGTTGCTGGCAGTGAGAAACGCATTAGCCCCTCGAGCAAACGGTCACAGCTCAAAAACTATTAAAAAAAATCTTTCAGTGTGTGAAACAATATTGTTTTGTACAAGCTGACATATTTTCATGCATGTACTGTTTATTATACAGATTTGGTTGCAGGTTAGAGAGACTCTCTGTTTCTGATTTTCACCCGAAATTTTGTAGCTCTGATATAATGCGAGCCAATGAGAGTTTTAGTCAGTGCACTTTGTGCTCTGAGGTGATTCATGAAAAAGCTGTAAATCCTACAGCAATGAGACTCAAATGGAGTAAAAGAGGACAAAAGTTCACACATTTTTTATGTGTAAATTGTTCATGTACAGTAGAAATTGTGAGAAGGAGACGAGGTTAACTGCACAAAATTAAGAGTGGGTGACATCAATTGTGATAGCGGAAGAAAAATTCAGGATTTTCCAGAAATTCATAAATTTAAACTGCGACTGCATAAACACTGTTTAAGATATCAAAATATGGATTTAGAGGAATAATATATAAAGCCTTGTAATCTGTTTAAACCTTGAAAGAAGTTCCTACTGTAAAATATTCCAGAGCTACAGGGTTACAAAGATGACTAAATTTTGGTAATTGCCAGCCAACTTCCCATTTATTTCAATGGAAATTCTTAATGCAGTTTTTTGTGCATTCCGTAAAAAACGTCTGACGAATCACTAACAAAAGACATAGCAGACCATTGCAGATCGGGCAGCATGTTTGGATGTATAGTGTATATGGATTTTCTCAAAGCTGCGGGACAACTAAGGTGCTGAAAATCATGTCGGAGTTATCTATAATAGGAATAGCGATCACCAGTTGTCTGTAAGGTTCAACTGAATACAATTAAACAAAAATAAAGTTGCTTCTAATGTAGTAAACTACAAAACTGATGTAGCTTAGTATTTGAGTTGAGTTTTACCGTTGAGAAGTCTCATTGCATGGAGAGTAATTGCTGGCTTAGCTTTTTACACTCTCCAAGTAGCATATAAGATATCCAAGTTATATATATATATGTCCAAATGCATGTTAACAGTACAGTGAAATGTGACTGTACTGCACTGATTGTGCAAATGAAAATAAATTTATAGTGCCTTATATTCTACAGGAACGTAGGGACGATGGATCCTACCATATTCCTTCTCCTGTTAGCAGGTATTTATTGGAGCGCATACTTCATTTTCTTAGTGAGTGTGTGTGTGTGTGTGGGTGTGTGCGTGTGTGTGTGTGTGTGTGTGGCTGTAAGTGACAGAGACAAAAAGAGAGAGAGCGCAACAGTGAGTGAAAGAGAGAGAGAGACGAGACAAAGATTAAGACAGACTTAATATATACAAATTTAAAATATTTACAAATGTGCCATTACTGTGAATTAAACTGAACTCAAATTTGATCATTGGTCACATTTTTCTTCACAGGTTCACTGGTGGGAACATGTACAGCCAATAACGCGACAACAGGTAAGATAGTCAAGATTTCAGGAACCAGGAAATCTTGTGAGAGAATCACTCTCTCAGAATCCAGGAACTTGATATGCCGGTGCATGCTGTCAATACAACAGTCCTTTCAAAGCACACCAATCTGCACTAAAAGCAGTGTATTCGTCAGGTGCCCCTATTGGTTAAGAGTGTGTTAGTCACTGTTGGATGCCTCTGAAGAAACTGATGCTGAGAAATTTTGATAAAGAAAAAGATCAGAAATTTTGAATCTTCTCTCACAGAGAAGTTTCTTACACTAACTATACCAATGTGTTACCATATAAGCTTAATTTATAGCCATTTTAAACCTAAATCTGGAAACATATAATAAAAAAAATAATTTTCCTTTTTTCATTCATTTATTTGTTCTTATTTCACGGTATGCATAATGAATTGCTCAAACTTAATCTTGTACATATGATTAAGAGAAATACATTCCATGCAAAAAGGAACAGGAGTAGGTTGAAGAGTAACTCTTACTTAACCTCTACTCCATTCTCAGTAGGGGTTAAATAAAATAATTTAAAAAACAAAGACCTTATAAATAGAAAAAGTAACCTAACTTTTTAGGGTAGCTTCATGTCTTGTCACCATTCCACATCTCCACGGGTCAACTCACTGCATCAGTGCTCAATTAAATTAAATGCAACATCAGCACAAGTCAATGTAACCCCACCTCCAGTCAACGAAACCTCACAAGCATCAGATACATCATTATAACAAACATAAACTCATAATCAGTTTAAAGTAACTAAACAACGGTAAGGTGTTCTGATGAAGCAAGTGTTAAATCATTACATTACTGAAACTTTATTTTAACGTGTCCTGACTATCAAGCAACTTTGCGAAGAGTGAGTCCTTGTGACCATCATTTCCTGGTAGGACCCTATCAGCATCCAAAAAATGAAAAGATTTCACTACATTATTGCAAAACATGGTATTCTACAATGTTTATATTGTATTTGTAAACTGAGCGAAAAGATAGTCAGGATTTACCGTAACTCTGACTTTTTACATAAGTTTTGCAATCAGTGTTATCAATAGAAATAAAATTTTGCTCAAATAATTTACTACATTAATATAATACTATCTATCTAAAATCAAAAGAGAAATCTAAATTTAGACACAAATCTATACAAGTCTTACATCTATTTGACTTTTTCATGTTTTTTTTCCAACCAGCCAGTGCAACAACGCTAGTAACCAACATGACCACACCATCATCCAATATGACCACAGCAGCATCCAACTCAACATCATCACCATCCAATGTGACCTCAGCAGCGTCCAACTCAACGTCATCACCATCCAATACGACCTCAGCAGCTGCCAACTCAACATCATCACCATCCAATACGACCTCAGCAGCATCCAACTCAACGTCATCACCATCCAATACGACCTCAGCAGCATCCAACTCAACATCATCACCATCCAATACGACCTCAGCAGCATCTAACTCGACGTCGTCACCATCCAATACGACCTCAGCAGCTGCCAACTCAACATCATCACCATCCAATATGACCTCAGCAGCGTCCAACTCAACATCATCACCATCCAATACGACCTCAGCAGCATCCAACTCGACGTCGTCACCATCCAATACGACCTCAGCAGCATCCAACTCAACATCATCACCATCCAATACAACCTCAGCAGCATCCAATTCGACATCGTCACCATCCAATACGACCTCAGCAGCATCCAACTCAACATCATCACCATCCAATACGACCTCAGCAGCATCCAACTCGACATCGTCACCATCCAATACGACCTCAGCAGCATCCAACTCAACATCATCACCATCCAATACGACCTCAGCAGCATCTAACTCGACATCGTCACCATCCAATACGACCTCAGCAGCATCCAACTCAACATCATCACCATCCAATACGACTTCAGCAGCATCCAACTCAACATCGTCACCATCCAATACGACCTCAGCAGCATCCAACTCAACATCATCACCATCCAATACAACCTCAGCAGCATCCAACTCAACATCATCACCATCCAATACGACCTCAGCAGCTTCTAACTCGACATCGTCACCATCCAATACGACCTCAGCAGCCTCCAACTCGACATCGTCACCATCCAATACAACCTCAGCAGCATCCAACTCAACATCATCACCATCCAATACGACTTCAGCAGCATCCAACTCAACATCATCACCATCCAATACGACCTCAGCAGCATCCAACTCAACATCATCACCATCCAATACAACCTCTCCAGCAGCCAACTCAACGTCGTCACCATCCAATACGACCTCTCCAGCAGCCAACTCAACGTCGTCACCATCCAATACGACCTCTCCAGCAGCCAACTCGACGTCATCACCATCCAATACGACTTCATCAGCATCCAACTCAACGTCGTCACCATCCAATACGACCTCAGCAGCATCCAACTCAACGTCGTCACCATCCAATACGACCTCAGCAGCATCCAACTCAACGTCGTCACCATCCAATACGACCTCTCCAGCATCTAACTCGACGTCGTCACCATCCAATACGACCTCAGCAGCTGCCAACTCAACATCATCACCATCCAATACAACCTCTCCAGCATCCAACTCGACATCGTCACCATCCAATACGACCTCTCCAGCAGCCAATTCAACGTCATCACCATCCAATACGACCTCTCCAGCATCCAACTCGACGTCGTCACCATCCAATACGACACAACCAGGTACCACAATATCTTCGCCAGGTAGTGCAACTTCTGCCACTGTCAGCCTAAATTTTCCTGCCAGTCACAACAACTTCATCATTAGTCAGTGAAATAGATTTTTTAAATGAATGACCAATCAATCATTTGGTAATTGTTATTTTCTCTCAAGTTCCAGCAACTTCATCACCAGGTACTACCATGAAACAAACAGTTCATGAAAGTTTGATTCTGTTCATTTTAACTTAACAAATTAGTTTCTTATTGCTACTCACAGATAATGGAAAAACAGAATTACAGAAGTTTATCCCCACCAGTATTGTCTGTTAATGTGTGATTATATATAGACCAGTGTAAGATGTATTATTTCATGAACATATTTATTGAAATTCCAACACCAATTAACCAATCTTCACCACCACTCAATGCAACCTCACCACCAGTCAACATGACCTCACCAACACTCAATGCAACCTCACCAGCAATCAACATGACCTCATCCCCAGTCAATACAACTTCACCACCAGTTAACATGACCTTACCACCACTCAATGCAACCTCGCCAGCAATCAACATGACCTCACCACCAGTCAACATGACCTCACTACCACTCAATGCAACCTCACCACCACTCAATATGACATCACCACCAGTCAATGGAACGTCATCAACAGTCAACATGACCTCATCACCACTCAGTGCAACCTCGCCAACAGTCAACATGAGCTCACCACTACTCAACATGACCTCACCATCAGTCAATGTCACCTCACCCCCAGTCAACATGACCTCACCCTCACTCAGTGCAACCTCACCACCAGTCAACATGACATCACCTCCATTTAATGCAACCTCGCCAACAGTCGACATAACCTCACCACCACTCAATGCAACCTTGCCAACAGGCAACATGACCTCACCACCACTCAATGCAACCTCACCACCAGTCAATATGACCTCACCATAACTTAATGCAACCTCTCCACCAGTCAACTTGACCTCATCACCAGTCAACTTGACCTCACCACCAGTCAATGCAACCTCACCACCACACAATGTAACCTCACCAGGAGTTAACATGACATTACCACCACTCACTCCAACCTCATTACCAGTCAATATCACCTCACCACCAGTCAGCATGACCTCACCAGCACTAAATGCAACCTCATCTCCAGTCAGTTTGACCTCATCTACACTTCATGTACCCTCCCCAGCAGTCAATGTGACCTCGCCTGCAGTGAACACGACATCATCACCAGCTAACACGACTTCCCCACAGGCAGGAACCACCATATCTTCATCAGGTAATGCATTGTCTGCCACTGTCAGTATTTTACCGTCAGTCTAAATTTTCCTTCTAATCACAACAAGTTATGAATGCAAAAATATGCATATCTGTGAATGCAGCTTGTCTTGTTTAAATTGTATATTCTTTACTCAAAGATATTTATATCAATTATAGGTAATGCAAGCTCTGCACCTGTAACTGAAACATCTGCCACATCAACAGTCTTAACTAGTAGCACTCAAGCTGTGACCACAACGGCCCCACCATCAGAGCCAGCAGTTGAATTGGATTTCAAGTTGGAGGAGACTTTCACCCCACAACTAGCAAACAAATCCTCACCTGAGTTCATAGACTTAGCAAATAATGTAACCAAAGTGGTGAGTTTGAAATTTTCATTTTGTTTTCTCTGTTGCCTTTGTTTCATCTTCTTGCAATCAGATAGTAGAAGGAAAGAAAGAAAGAAAGAAAGAAAGAAAGAAAGAAAGAAAGAAAGAAAGAGAGAAAGAGAGAAAGAAAGAGAAAATGTGTTTATGATTTCACTTAATACATGGACAAATACAATTGACAGTGAGGAAGACATGACCAAACTACATTATTTAGAGATATAAGTTTTTACAGACAGCCAAAAGACATTTTACAAGAAAAGTGTGGCTAATGTCAGAAACCGCCATATTTTTCTGACTAAATAGAAGAAATCCTTGCTTATATCCAAAATCAATGAACGTGCATGAAAAAAAACATGAAGTAAAAAAATGGAGAAAAAAGGAAACAACTGTATTTTGAAATCCTTTCTCTTCCAAAATAAAATTATTCTTCCCCTCTCTTTTTCTGTCTGTCTGTGTGTCTGTCTATCTGTCTGCTTGCCTGCCTGCCTGACTGTCTGTCTGTCTGTCTGCATCCAAACATCATTCTCAGCTCAACATGACCTATTCGCAAAAATTTGGACCAAGTTTTATTAAAGCTGAAGTTCTACAATTCAGGTATGTAACACTCTCTGTGATGGCATCTTCAAGGTCTCTTTCCCCTGTTTAGCAATTCTACAGATTTTTCTTTGGCCAATCATAGAAATGGAGAAGAATGTGATTCTATTTTTTATTAGCCTGTAAATTTATAGATCATCATAAAAATTTGAAAACATTGCTCAGATTTATATGAACAGACCTCACCACAAACGTATCTTACCGCAAATATTTCTTAATTAGTTCTTTCTTTAGATAAACACTGGCCACCATAGCCAAATAAAATGGAAACATTTAACAATGATTTACCAATTCTGTTACAGACAAGGATCCATTGTGGTAGATTCAAAGCTGTTTTTCAGTAATACGACAACAGTACCAAATGCCAGTGCTGCAGCTGACACTTTGAGAACTGCTGCCTCCAGCTCAAATTTTTCCCTCAATGTCAACACATCATCTATTAATGCAACAGGTGAGAAAAAATGGCATTTCTGAAATGTTTGATTTTGTGAATAATCTTTGCAAGCACAACACAATCACTCATTTGGTAATTGTTATTTTCAGTTGTGTTGCCAGCAACTGAAGCTCCAGCCACAACTGCAAATACAACATTAGGAAATTCAACTGCAGCATCAGGTAATGCCATGAACCAAACAGTCCAGGAAAGATTGTCTCTCTTCATTTTAACAGAACAAATACATATTTTGTCATCACTCAAAGATAATGGATGAAAAAGATCATAAGAAGTGTTTTACACTTTCATTATTATGTGTTAATGTGTGATCATAGATATTGATGAGTAAGAAATGTTTTATTACATCAGCATAATTAAAACAATTTCAATGCCAATTCCAAACCCACCTTCTCCACCAGTTAATACAACCTCACCACCAGTCAACATGACCTCACCATTAACCAATGCAACATCACTCCAACCCAATTCAACACTGCCACCAGTCAACATAACGTCACCACCAGTCAACATGACATCACCACCAGTCAATGCAACTTCCCAACCAATCAACATAACGTCACTACCAGTCAACATAACCTCACCCCCAGTCAACATGACCTCACCACCAGTCAATATGACCTCACCACCAGTCAGTGCAACCTCACCACCAGTCAACATGACCTCACCACCACTCAGTGCAACCTCTCCACCAGTCAACATGACATCAACACCAGTCAATGCAACTTCCCAACCAATCAACACAACGTCACTACCAGTTAAAATGACCTCACCACCACTCAATGCAACCTCTCCACCAGTCAACATGACCTCCTCACCAGTCAATGCTACCTCACCACCAGTTAACATGACCTCACGACCACTCAATGCAACCTCTCCGCCAGTCAACATGACTTCACAACCAGTCAACATGACATCACCACCAGTCAATGCAACTTCCCAACCAATCAACACAACGTCACTACCAGTCAACATAACCTCACCCCCAGTCAACATGACCTCACCACCAGTCAATATGACCTCACCACCAGTCAATGCAACCTCACCACCAGTCAACATGACCTCACCACTACTCAATGCAACCTCTCCACCAGTCAACATGACCTCGTCACCAGTCAATACTACCTCACCACCACTCAACATGACCTCACAACCAGTCAATGCAACTTCCCAACCAATCAACACAATATCATTACCAGTCAACATGACCTCTCCACCAGTCAACATGACATCACCACCAGTCAACATGACCTCACCACCAGCCAATGCAACCTCTCCACCAGTCAATATGACTTCACCACCAGTCAATGCAACCTCACCACCAGTCAACATGACCTCACCAGCAGTCAGTGCAACCTCACTACCAGCCAACACGACCTCACTACCAGTCAACACGACCTCACCACCAGTCAACATGACCTCACCCCCAGGTAACATGACATCTCCATTACTTAATGCAATCTCACCACAACCCTGTGCTACCTCATCACCAGTTAACGTGACTTCATCAACACTTTATGCAACCTCACCAGCACCCAATGCAACCTCATCACCAATCAGCATGACATCACCACCAGTTAACATGACCTCATCACCACTTAATGCAACCTCTGCAACTTCTAATGCAACTGGCTCTACTGCTGCCATCTACTGCTTTTATTTTTTTTGTTACTGCCTTTATATTTAATAAATGTGATTGCATCATATTTTTATTGATTAACCGAAGGCACCTACTGTTACAGCTTCCACAACTGCAGCTTCAACTGCAGCTTCCAATACAACTGCTGCCACCACTGCAGGTTCTAATACAACTGCTGCCACCACTGCAGCTTCCAATACAACCGCTGCCACCACTGCAAGTTCCAATACAACTGCTGCCACCACTGCAGCCTCCAATACAACTGCTGCCACCACTGCAGCTTCCAATACAACCGCTGCCACCACTGTAGCTTCCAATACAACTGCTGCCACAACTGCAGCTTCCAATACAACTGCTGCAACAACTGCAGCTTCCAATACAACCGCTGCCACCACTGCAGCTTCCAATACAACCGCTGCCACCACTGCAGCTTCCAATACAACTGCTGCCACCACTGCAGCCTCCAATACAACTGCTGCCACCACTGCAGCTTCCAATACAACCGCTGCCACCACTGCAGCTTCCAATACAACAGCTGCCACAACTGCAGCTTCCAATACAACCGCTGCCACCACTGCAGCTTCCAATACAACCACTGCAACAACTGCAACTTCCAATACAACCGCTGCCACCACTGCAGCTTCCAATACAACCGCTGCCACCACTGCAGCTTCCAATACAACCGCTGCAACAATAACCACTACTGCAGCAACAGATCCTCCTACATCCAGCGAGGGAACCCTTGGACTGCAGTTTAGTCTCAACCAAACATTTACAAGCGATCTCAGCAATACATCCTCGGCGGCCTTCCAGGCTTTAGCTGCAACAGTGGTCGCTGAGGTAAGATGCCAACACAATATTAATGTATGCCACAAAAAAACTGCCCACTAAATATATTGGGAATTCTTTGCTGTTATTTGATGCTTGAAAACATTTGTATGTTTTTCAGATTAACAAAGTGGCTACGAATCTCTATGGATCATCTTTCCTTCGTGCCATAGTTAATTCATTCACGTAAGCCCAAATTTCAGCGTCAGACAACTTTTTGAAATATTTGTTGTCGACCTGCTTTTTAAAAAGTGTTTTCTCTCACTGTCTCTGCAGGAATGGCTCAGTGGTTGCCAATACGACTCTTGTGTTCCAAAATCAAACATCAGTGCCTTCAACAAGTAATGCAACTTCACAGCTCAGTACTGAACTTACCAGCAACTCTTCCCTGAACGTTATACCAGGCAGCGTTTCTGCAAGTAAGTATAAAACCAACAATCTTTGATAATTTTTTGTTATTGCCTTTATATTTAGTTCATGTGGCTGCATCATATTTTTATTGATTAACCAATGCAATTTGTACAGCTTCCACTTCTGCTTCGACTGCGGCACCTACTGTTACAGCTGCAACAACTGCAGCTACAACTGTGGCTTCTAATACAACTGCTGCCACCACTGCAGCTTCCAATACAACTGCTGCCACCACTGCAGCTTCTAATACAACCGCTGCCACCACTGCAGCTTCCAATACAACCGCTGCCACCACTGCAGCTTCCAATACAACCGCTGCCACTACTGCAGCTTCTAATACAACTGCTGCCACCACTGCAGCTTCCAATACAACCGCTGCCACTACTGCAGCTTCTAATACAACTGCTGCCACCACTGCAGCTTCCAATACAACTGCTGCCACCACTACAGCTTCTAATACAACAGCTGCCACCACTGCAGCTTCCAATACAACTGTTGCCACCACTGCAGCTTCCAATACAACCGCTGCCACCACTGCAGCCTCCAATACAACTGCTGCCACCACTGCAGCCTCTAATACAACCGCTGCCACCACTGCAGCCTCCAATACAACTGCTGCCACCACTGCAGCCTCTAATACAACCGCTGCCACCACTGCAGCCTCTAATACAACCGCTGCCACCACTGCAGCTTCCAATACAACTGCTGCCACAACTGCAGCTTCCAATACAACTGCTGCAACAACTGCAGCTTCTAATACAACCGCTGCCACCACTGCAGCTTCTAATACAACAGCAGCCACAACTGCAGCTTCTAATACAACTGCTGCCACAACTGCAGCTTCCAATACTACAGCGGCCACCACTGCGGCTTCCAATACAACAGCTGCAACAACTGCAGCTTCCAATACAACAGCGGCCACAACTGCAGCTCCGACTACAACTACTGTAACAGTAACCACTACTGCAGCAACAGACCCTCCTACATCCAGCGAGGGAACCCTTGGACTGCAGTTTAGTCTCGACCAAACATTTACAAGCGATCTCAGCAATCCGTCCTCGGCGGCCTTCCAGGCTTTAGCTGCAACAGTGGTCGCTGAGGTAAGATGCCAACACAATATCACTGTATGCCACAAAAAAACTGCCCACTAAATATATTGGGAATTCTTTGCTGTTATTTGATGCTTGAAAACATTTGTATGTTTTTCAGATCAACAAAGTGGCTACCAATCTCTATGGATCATCTTTCCTTCGCTCCATAGTTAACTCATTCACGTAAGCCCAAATTTCAGCATCAGACAACTTTTTGAAATATCTGTTGTTGACCTGCTTTTTAAAAAGTGTTTTCTCTTACTGTCATTGCAGGAATGGCTCAGTGGTTACCGACATGACTCTTGTGTTCCAAAATCAAAACTCAGTTCCTTCAGCAAGCAGTGCAACTACACAGTTCAGCACTGAACTTACCAGCAACTCTACATCCCTGAATGTAATACCAGGCAGCGTTTCTGCACGTAAGTTACTCGAGACTTAAGAGTCAAACTTTAAGAGTTTTTGCTTTGCATCTAATTAATATTTAAATGAATGAATGCAATGTATTTTCTGTAAGTCTGTTAAGCCTAAAAGTAAAAAAAAAAAATCTCAACTTGGGAACTAGTTTTTGTTATCTGTATTTTATCCTTGTCAGAAAAGTGTAATTGTCTAGAACTTCGTTGACTAATGTGTCTGCTGTTTCTAATATTTCAGAGTCAACATCAGGCAGTCCTTCTCAGCACACAGTGGGCACATTGGCAGTCTTTTCACTGACACTGCTGGCTGTGACGCAAATGCTGATCGACTTATAGCCAGAAGCCAAGGCAGAGACACTGACTTGACCAAAGTAGTGTCAGTGTGGAAAAAGGCCTATGCTAATGAAAAAAAGAAGACATAACAAGTGTGCATTATGAAATTTACCAATACAATGTTGTGGTAAAAAGAAGTGTGCTGTGTGTCTAAAGTTCAAGTAGTTTTATAGTATTTTCCATATTTGATGTTACGTCTTATTTAAAGTACTAATCACGAAGGCCAATGTTTGATACTTTGTGCCATTCAGTATACTTGTAAATGCCTTTGTTTTGCAAATGCATCATTTTCATTGTTTAAATTTTGAAAAAATGCAAATACATATAGAATAAAATATCACTAATTTATTTCTAATTAAGGGCATTGTCCAATATTATAGACAATTCAGCAGGATAGAATTTATGTCCTAAAGCATGTGCAGCGGAGGAGTGAAAAGGAAGATGGGTGCACTTACTGCAGTGTGATGCCAAAAGCTAAGAGAGTTGAGGTAAAGTGACCTTTGATGGTGAAGGTCAATGATTCATATTCTGTCTAAGCATTAGTGATGAAGTAACCACACTTTCAGTTATGTTGCGTTTTGCTGAGTCTTCCGATATCAAGTGAGCAATGTGGAAGGTGGACAACCATTAAATGAGCTGCTGCATACTTGTCTAAAAATGTCTGATGCACCATCATTATATTCATAATTTACAAATACTTTTTGATTGATTCGTTAATTAACAGTTTCTATTGAATACTGGGTCTTCCTAACTGTTTTTGAAGATGGGGATACCAAAATTGTATTTATGCTAATCAACAAAGTATTAAAATGTTATCTTTGAAATAACTGTGGTTTTTAAATGTTTTCATTTTTTCTTCTCTTTTTAAAGTAAATTTTAAAAAGCACATGTTCCCTTTGAGGCTGCACAGTGGCTCGGTGGTTAGCAGCGTCGCCTCACAGCTAGAAGATCCCCGGTTCGCGTCCCAGTTAGGACGCCTGGGATCTTTCTGTGTGGAGTTCTCCCTGTGCATGCGTGGGTTCTCACTGGGTACTCCGGCTTCCTCCCACAGTCCAAAAACATGCTGAGGTTAATTGATTATTCTAAATTGTCTGTAGGTGTGAATGAGAGTGTGCTTGTTTGTCTCTATATGTAGCCCTGTGATAGACTGGCGACCTGTTCAGGGTGTCCCCTGCCTTCGCCCTGAGTCGACTTGGATAGGCTCCAGTCCCCCCGCGACCCCACAAAGGATTAAGCGGTGTACAGGTAATGGATGGATGTTCCCTTTGAGGTCTCACAGGGATGATAAATTTGAATATGTATTGTTAATGGTGTGAATTTTAACAGTGTGTATTTTTTAGAATAAGATTTATGAACATCACCAATATTTATAGAAAATAAACAAATACATTACACCATACAAATGAAAGTATTAGTAGAGCCAGCTGAGAACCTTATACAGAGTACACTCTAGAGTAGTCTGCATTGGGTACATGGTGACCAAGCACCTATAAATATCCTCAAAAGATCCTTAATTAGGACAAATGTTGTTTAACAATCTATGCTACTATTTAATCTATTTTTAAGCCCTATATCTATGCATTTCTCATCATGAAACATTTTTAAATTCCTATATCACCTAGAAAAACTGTCTTTAAAGAGGTGAAGATAGGAAGATGATCTTAAAATCTTTTAATCCTACACAACCAAGTGGAAGCACTGAATATAAAGTAAACGTTTGATTATAGTCTCTATCTCAGAGTCAATACAAATAATATATAATATTATTGAGACTGTTTTGCTGCTGCTAGGCCTGTGATCTCCAGGTGTCTGTTCTTTGAGATGGTAAAAGCAGCCCTGATAAGACTACAGAGTATAACACTATACAGACACACACTAAAACAAGCACATAGAGGCCTGATTTACAATTTAAAATGGCTCTTTAATTACACTAATCAGCCACAACATTATGACCACTGACAGGTGAAGGGAATAACATTGATCATATTGGTGCTATGTGGTGTTCTGATGGAAAACCTTTGATTTTGGTATCCATGTTGATCAGACTTAGACACCCAAATTAACATTGTCCCAGAGCAAGCACACTCCCTCATGCAAATGGAAGCAAATGTCACTGGGCACCCCACCACATGGCAAGACATCAAACAATCAGGAACATGTTGAGGAACATGACAATGGCCCAACATGGTGATTTGACCTCCAAACTTCCTACACCCCATTCTGATCAAGCATCAACAGGATGCAGTGGAACAAGAGATCTGATAGCTACAAACAAGAGCACCAGTAACTTATTCTTGGGCAGCAATATTTGCTTGAGAATTGTGGAGCAAATATCTTTGCTAACAGTCTTCAGAGACAATAGATTTTCTGACACATTTTTTGCATGTTGTATTTTAAAATGCCTCAATGGTTGATAGTGTGAGTGTGAATTAAAGTCACACATGGAAGTGAAGTTTAATTAACCTGAAGGAAAATACACAATATTGCATACATTCTGTTACTGATAACGAATTAATAAGTCATAATTAATGGGTTCTCTCAAACTTGGCTTACCATTTTTTTCATGCAATAAGAATAATTTACCAGAAGAGGGCTGCATTGCCCCAAGGATAACACAAGTTTGTGTGTGTACTACTTTCATAAATTTGTGTGTGCTCTGTAAGTCACAATCACACAGCACCCCGGGCCATGACCATGACTTAGCTGTAATGAGAAGAAATAGCCAGAGAGAATGATTTAAAAAGGTAAAAAGAAACATGTAAAAAGAGCAGAAAGCACATTAACCTGAAACAAATCTGTTAAATCTTCCAGTGACATCCACCAGAAAAGCTCTGGTTTTGAGACTAGCTTCGTTTGTGAACTGAGCAACCAGAGTGTCACCCAGAGAACAAGCCTGCATTTTCATCTGCTTTTGCGAAAACTGACAGTTGACTTGCAAAGACAGAAATAGCTTTGCTCGCAGACTTTTTCACTTGCTTTTTTTCTTTTTAATGAGACGTGCCTGTTGATTCACATCTTCTGGGTTCCAGCTTCTAGCCCTGGTATTAACTGGTGTCTTTTTTTCACCCTGTAGATTTGTTTGTATTAATTAATTAATTAATTATTTTTTTAAATTTACTGCACATAAGAATCAATTATCAAACCTGACACTGCTGTTGTACAGAAGTTCACTCTCAACTTTTCTGTTATGTACTTTCCCCACTTGGGCACCAGTATGCAATAAATAGGAATCATGAGAAGGAAATGTTTGAATAAAAAAAGAGGGGATCCTACACTGAAGAATCACTTTTATTTATGTTGTGATGTTTTCAGTTATTCTGCTAAGAATAAGACAGAAGAGCAACACAGGCAACTAAAAGGTCACTGATTAGCATCTCTGTGAAAGACTGAGATGCTGCACCATAACTAATTGTTACCAAGTGGTTAATATTATTTAGTATTGAATGGTCAATTGAGAAGCATCAATGTTGTCTTACTAATTGAAATAGTGTTTAGTGAAGTCTGCATTGGTCATCACTGCTTGGCAAGTTTTTGTTCAATTGAAGTGAGGACTGAAGGGAAAAAAAAACTCCTCAGGAAAATACATATCCTAATCCGCTGCTATTATTTCTGAGAAGGAGACGGAGCAAACATTTAAGTCAGCTGACCAGACAGGGTCAGCAGTCCTGTGGGGATACGCAGCCCCTTCACATTTTACAGACGTCTCATTTAAACGCAAATTAACTGGAAGCATTAAGAGTCAGCTGGGAATGAAACTCTCCACCAACTCATGGAGTTTTAGAGCTACTTCTGAGTGAGACCAAAAGAACGTTATTTTAAAAGATCGCAGTCAAACAGATTTGAATTGTTAAATATGGGACTGTTATTTCTTAAGCTGCATTGTGTCGCCAAAAGCTTGCTAGTAAAGCTGCAGGATGTTGACAGCAAGCATATTCGTCACACCTCAACTGAACTATTACACATGTACATATGCAAGATTTGTAAGTGAAAAAAATATTAAAAAGAAGTCAAGCGAAACCCATCTCTCTCTAATTTGCTTAAACTCTTGCAGAATGCTTCATACTAACCGCATCGCAGTGTGTTAAAGATCTGTTATGCTTCTGTATGTGTTTATAGAGCAGCACTGACATAAAGAAATTCGTCATTTAATTTTTTTGATAAATTGGAGAAGGAACAAACCCAACCTGTGTTTCTACCTTACTTGAAAGACACTGGCGGTGCCACTAAACTAAACACTGCTGAGAAAGATTATGCATGGTTGTAGCCAAATGCTGATTCGTGCTTTATGGTGTGGAGTATAAAATAAGGCATGTAGTGGGCCGCCATATAGCTCACTGAGTTAGGGAATTACCACATAGGTGCAGGTCACCAGCAGCGGTCGTGAGTTCGAGTCCGACTCATGACCCTTTGTCTCTCTCTCTCTATATACGCCCTTCACTCTGTCTCTCTCCCTATCATTAAAATGAAAAAAACTCCCCTTAAAAAAAAAGGCATGTAGCAACCAATAGCGTAAAAACATTTTGCCAAGAATGTAATAAGTTATTACTGGTTTTTGTGTTAATGGCCTAGCATTAAAAAAATAAAACTTTAAGATGTAATAACTGCAGCCGATAATGTAATAAGACATAAACAGGACTGCATTTTTTTGGAAATAAAAGAAGATTTTTTGCAGTTTTTTGTGCAGTTTGCTCATCAAAAATAGGTAAAGTGGATGGCATAGTCGTCATATTGATTCATCAAGGATACGTCCCATGTAGCTCTCGCTCTCCTTAATTATGGTTGTTAGAGCCAATTTGAGAATTATTTGTTGCCTCAAACCTTTTTTTTAGAACATTGTTTATTTGCTCAGATGTGTAAATTCTTAATTCCATGTCAGTGTTGCATTGTCAAAAGAATCTACCACATTTTTTTCTTGGAAAATATTTCGTTAACACTTTTTTCAGACTTTTCTCAAAAAAAAGTTTGAGAAAAGTCTGAAAAACTTTTCAGACTTTTCTGAAAAGTTTATCCTTTCTCAAGGATAAATGATTCAATCCGCACTTCAAACTGTATTTAAATAACTGGACTGGCTCTATAATGGCACTTAACTCCAGTATACAACATAGAACACGAACAATCATTTACAAATGTAAAAACAGAACTGAAGAGTATTGTGTACGTTACTGGCTCAAAAACTTTATTACATTATTGGCAAGTTATTACGTTATTGGCTTTATTACACTTAAAATGGACCAAATTATTACGTTATGAGTTGTTATTACGTCTTTTCAAAATTACAAATCCATACCACTAAACTGTTTTAGCAGTTATGTTTTCAAAGAGAACCTGGATTATGTTTCCCAGTCCTGGAAGAGCTTGTGTACATTCAGTGAAAGTCATTAAATATCTAGATTTAAGGACAAGTTAATTAGATGGCAAGATGTTTATCTTCAAACACAATCGGTATTGAAAATGACAAATGTAATTTTAGGAAGGCAGAATCGCTAATTTATAGAAAGTGAAATGGCGATGATAGAATACACATAAAGAGCACCATTAGTGAATATTACATTACTTATAATGAAATGTTTAATCATATGAGACAGGTCACTTTAGTTGCTCTCAAGCAAATAAAAACAAAGCACGGGAATCAACCTGACATCACTTCTTTTCCTCGAACAAAAGAACAGATGTGCAGCAGTCTCCCCCTGCCTGTAAAGCAACACTTCTATTACACATATGAATGACTGGTCTGAAAAAACACTAGTTATCGAGCCAATGTGCCTTTTATTGCACCCTTCATTAAAAATCCCCTCATGTTTAATTAGAACACATCCGCCACACTTGAGCTACGTCTGTCACTGGCTGAGGCCCAAGGCATTCAAGCTCGACAGGATTGGCTGTGGTCTATTGGACACTGAGACACATGAAAGGGATTGTGAGAGGTGTTTTTAAGGGTATGTAGGAAGTGAAGTTGCACCCATGCAAAGCTCATTTGAAATGTAAAATCAGATAAGAAGTAAACATGCTTTCCTTCATTATATCATCATGGTATTTTAAACACACTTTGTCACTGTAAGTGGAGCAGTCTCGGTTCTTCCCTCAGTGTTATTAATTGAAGTTAATCTGATTTTTCCCTTTAATTTCTGTATACATTTTATCATGTGCAACATACAGTACAATACACACACCGATCAGCCACAACATTAAAACCACTGACAGGTGAAGTGAATAACATTGATCTTATTGGTACTATGTGGTGTTCTGATGAAAAAACTTGGATTTTGTCATCCATGCTGATGATACTTAAACAAACATTGTCCCACAACAAGCACACTCCCTCATGCAAATGGAAATCCCAAATGTCACTGGACTACCCCTGCAGGAAGATGCACCCCACCACATGGAAAAAACATCAAACAATCAGGAACATGTTGAGGAACATAACAATGGCCCAACATGTTGATCTGACCTCCAAACTTCCTACACCTCATTCTGATCAAGCATCGACAGGATGCAGTGGAACAAGTTTGATTGACAGAGGCCCCACTGCACAAGCCAGAGTACCCAAAGGATCCAGTGCCAACGTCCTGGTTCCAGACCCCATAGGACACCCTGAGAGGTCCTCTTGTCCATGTCCAATGGTTCAGAGCATTACTGAGCACATAAGTGGGACCAACACAGTATTAAGCAGGTGGTCATAATGTTATGCCTGATTGGTGTATATAGTATACAGTATGTATACTATAATCAATAGTCTTAATTACATGGTTTTGTTCTCATATACTGTACATTTGGTGTTAAATGTAATTTCCTGTCCTTTGAGTGTGAAAAGAAACATAATTTAGGTTGTCCTTCAGCCTATGTACCAGAATAGGAATGGCTGTATCATCAGAAAATCAGAAAAATTAAGCCTTTTCCACCATCATTTGAGTGAGTTGCCAGGGGAGTTGGCAGCAGCTGTATTTTGTTGCTGTGGTTATTGTTGCATACATTCATTACAGCCCACCTCCCACCTCTCCCATCCCTCCTGCCTGCATAAAACCCAGGTTTACAGAACTGCAGTATGATACCGACATGAGGGCAAACGATCATCTCTCGTCTATGCAGGTGAGTGTTTATGCAATTTTCTGTTAGCACCACATGTAAACAAGATACAGTAAACAGAGCTTTGTTTTTATAATGAACTCTTAAGACCTTGCTTGAAATGTCTATTTGAGTTGCAAAGTGAGCAAGACGCTCTTGGTGGAATCCACCCATGGCAGAATGCAGATTTATATTTAAATTAGTCTATTTTAAATCAGGCTTTTTCAGAGTGGCAGTATGTGTCTTTTTCCTTTATAGTTTTATATTTTACTTCAACGTGTATGTGTTCATCATAATAATAGTATTCTTTTCTCTAGCTGCATTACAGATGTACCCATAAGATATAAATGTTTTTTTAGTTACAGTCTGATAAGTTTGACAGTGCAGTAATACTGCAGCAACTATTGTCTGCTGTCAGTGTAAATAGCCAGACTGACATTAGGAAGATCATTTTGTGGCAGTAAAGAGATAATGTACAAAAGGTATTCTGCAACCACACAATTCTTGCAGATATGGTGATATGATGGAGATACTAAAAAATAGATGGATGAAATGGAACAATGGTGTGTGCAGAGGGCTGGGGTGTGGAAATGACTACCCTTACTCTTTTTTTGCGGAGTGCCCCCTTTTTCCAGAGGAGGGAGGAGCAGAGTAAACAACACTTTCACCTGCTTTTGCTGAATATGTGCTTAATATATGTAAACAGGCTTTATGACAGTCAGAGGACAAACGAATACACACATAAACAAGATCATTTAAGTTGTACTGTAAAAAGGAAAATGTTCAAAAAAATTCAAAGCAACAAGCAAAAGTGCAGTACATTGCTGGGATTTTTTAAAATGTGCAGTTTAACCTTTTTTTAAAAAAAAAAAAAAAACAACAACTGTTAACTAACTAAAAGTTAAAGCTGCTATCCTCTTGAAGTTCTTTGTTTACCCCCAAAATCACCCTATTTTACATTTGCAGTTAATTATGTCAAGCTTTATTCTTCTCTACAGTTCTGCTGTGTAGTTATTATAAGCTCTGGAACATTTCTTATTTATATATCAAGTCTGTGATTTCAGCTCTTGATGACTATGTTGAATTGCAGAGAAGCCTTTATCAGATTTGTATTATTTTAAGTATGATCAGAGACAAAACACCTCACTTGTCTGAAGCACATTCAAAAAGAGTCACGTAAAGAATTCCATCATGTTTTACTATTAAATGAAAAAAGATTTCTGGAGAACTTACTGCAATGCATGCTGGGAACTTTAGTCAATTGACCTCAAGATTTTAAGTTATGAACGTGATTAACAGTTTTTAGAATGACATTTTGTCTAGCTGAAAGGAATTAACATGTAAAATAAAGGAAAATACATCTTTATTTAATTATGAAGTTTTACAGAACAAATAGAAAATTACACACTTTGTAAAAAGTTTTTCTCTTTCCCCAACTCAAAAAGACCTTATAAATGAAAAAAGAACTTATTGATTAAAAAAAGAAAAGTTAACAGAAGTTCTCAATCTGTGAAGATGATGAAGATTCAAAGTTATCCCTCATTTTAATTGAAACATGAGATGAGCTGGATTTGTTCACACAGCTGAACATTTCTGTTTTAACTGCTGATAATTAAATAGACTAAAGCCGCATGACTTGGAATGCTTATTTTTGGAGAAGAATGTATCATCTATTTTATCTTGACTTCTTTGATACTGCTCACCAATGGTGAACGGTTCAACTATTAAAGACGAAAAAAGAAAAAAAAGGAGAAACGGTGAAAAAATAGTATGTTTTCTCCCTATCACTTACCATCAACACTGCATCGTCCCTGCGGTGTTCATTAAAACCTATTCCAACTTAGCTGGAACATCTGCTCCCTGCTCACTCCACTGGCACTGGAAATTTAATCTGATTCTGTTGATTAGAGTCGTAGTCGTTCAGTTGTGTGATATACTATAATGTGCAATGCAAGCAAATAAGCAGGAAAACACTCATAGTTTAAATTAGATATGGAACTGATATCAATACATATGGAGATGAATTTAACATTAAGCTTTTAGATTCATAAATACTTCGAGTGCCTGTCATGATGTGAGACGTTCCACTCCAGTAGACCTGAAGAGAGTTGACTGATTTGGAGGATTCACTACCCTCTTATGATGTTCTGTATACTATCTGACAGTTTTAATCTATGTTGATGAAAAGACCACCTGGTTTTTTGCTCACCACACCAAGCAAAGATGGCAGGTTAGATAAGGTGACTGCAAGAGGCTCACAGTCTCCTGTGTTTCGTACGTCAAACTGAAGCTCACCGCAGTTCAGAGATTAAGTAATGATAAGTTACCATGGAGCAGCAGTTCAGCCTGAAACAAACAGAATTCTGGGAGGTTTCGTGGACCATAGAGGACTGGAAGCAAACTGCTTTGAGTCATTATTTATAACTGTATCTGTATGTTTTGGCAGGTTTGATTAAATCATGGATAACAGCAGCTTGGGATGGCTCGGAGATGCTAACACGTCCCTTCAGATTGAACTTGAGCCCTGCATTTCAGCGAGGAACCAGGTTTCACGTATTTTCCTGTATGCCTTCCTCTCTGTTGGCATCATCTGCACAGTGGTGGGCAACTTCCTGGTGGTCTTGTCCATCGCTTACTTCAAGCAGCTGCAGTCCCCTACAAACTCCTTCGTCATGTCCCTGGCAGTGGCCGACTGCCTCGTCGGCCTGGTGGTAATGCCGTACAGTATGATCCGGACCGTGGAGGGATGCTGGTACTTTGGTTCCCTTTTCTGTCAGCTTCATTCTAGTCTTGACGTTATGCTCTGTACTGCTTCTATATTCCATCTCAGCTGCATCGCCTTTGATCGCTATTACGCCGTCTGCAACCCCCTAGTTTATTCCCTAAAGATGTCCCCCAGTCGGGTAGCTCTCCTCATTGCTGTATGTTGGGCTGTTCCCATGTTCATTTCATTTGGCCCCATTATGCTCGATCTTCACGTTGCTGATGTAGACATATTGCTTCCTAAAGATGTGTGTGTGTTCTTGGTCAGTCGCATTTATGCTGTCATGGCTTCTTTGGTAGCCTTTTACCTGCCCATGGCTATCATGCTAGTGGCCTATTGGAAGATCTACAAAGCTGCCAAACGGCAGGCCAGGCAGATCAGCGCCATGGAGAGCCAGATGGCTTCTGGAGTGGGCAAAGACTCGAGCAAGAAAAAAAGACACCGCAACACCATGAAGAGGGAGAAGAAGGCAGCAAAAACTTTAGGAATCATCATGGGAGTTTTCCTTCTCTTCTGGATGCCCTTCTTTACAGTGAACATTGTGGACCCATTCATTGACTACAGCACAGAGGTGGTCGTCTGGGATATATTCCTGTGGTTAGGATATATCAACTCATCTCTAAATCCCTTCCTGTATGGCTTCTTCAACCGTTCCTTTCGTAGGGCATTCCTCATGTTCATGGGCTGCAGGGTATGCATGCCTGGATCCTCCCCTGGGATGGAGTTATCCCAGCACACCAGGAAAGAGGCAAATGAATATGCAGATCAATCATAAAATAAAGATAATAAATGGACATTTTGTGTAGAAGGATGAATGTATAGCGAGGGCAGGATTTGTGTGAATCAGTGGCTCTGTTAGAACCACAATTTTCATTAAAAGCCAGGCAAAATATGTTTTGAAATAGAGAAAATTAGCATTGTGAGAACTTTGAGTTGTAACACTAATGAGGTGGGACCGCCAACAGCCATGCCTTCAACCATGATGTATGAAATCACCTCTTTTGCTTCCAAGTGTGTGTTCTGTGGCGCAAACATTGTGTGAGAGAAAAAGGATTGCATTTGATTCCGCCACAACAGCTTTTCCCAGTACTGGCACTTGAAAGTAAATTAGCTTTGGATGACTTCCATGTGTTTCCCTGGACCTGGAGGATCTGTTGTCCAAAGTAAGAAATGTATCAGTGATAGTAGATGAAAATAAAGCCAGACAGTGGTGAAATGCATGTATCCTTATAATATGTTTATGTCTAAGACGTGTTTCTTTGGTGAAATACAACAGTCCAAATGACAGCCATGTGATATATATACCTACTATCAAAACTGCCATATGACCATTATGATAAATTGATATTGAGTATAGTAAATTTTCAGTAGTAGAAAGGGAAGCTTCAAAATATCCAACATGAGAAAAGATGAGGCTTTGAAAATGTTTCAAGTGATTTTTTTCCATTCTAATGAGAAAGAGGACTAAACTCTACCTAAAAACACAGACAACAGGTTTTATGTGACAGAAAACAATTCCCAAGGCCTAAATAAAGGTAGAAAGATTTGGACACTGTGCAAGGCAGGACTTGAAGACATCAAAGGGGTACAAGAAGCTTCACTTGGATGACTCGAAGATTTACAGCTCAGGTAAAAATTACTGATGCTTATAATTCTGTTTGTTTTTATGACCCTGACTAATGGATGCTAATTCAGAGAAATGTAGACTTTTGTAGGCCTAACCCAACTGTAATGCAGATGAGTATTATTTTAACCAGAAATCATATAACAAACTCCAAATAGATGAAAAAACATACTAATACTATTATATGATATATGATATGATAATGGTGCTGCTACTTTGTTTGGTGGATAACTTGTTGTATTTTAAATAGTACAATTTGTCTCACTGCCATTAATTAGAACATATCTTATGATTTGGGGCTCTTTCAGAGGGAACAACAGCCATGCAGGAGAAAGATTAACTAGACAGGCGAGCCAGGAGTTCATGCCACTGCAAGACTGCTTGAAGTGACTGGGGAAATGCACAGAAGTTTCAAGGTAGGTGTAAGTTAAAGGATTCAAAGGCAGAATGAAAAGCACAGCACAAATTTGACTGTGTCCCTAATTCTGTTTACACTGGCAGCCTGCGTCGTGTGGTTTGTTCGTTTTACTGGTAACACAATTAGTGCGTGAGATTGCCAGCATCAATTACTGCTCCATTATGGGTGCAGTTTTTGGGGAAAAAAGGCTACAGTTTTGAGCAGGACTAAGGAGACAAATCAGTTTTCTGAATGTAGATTATACAATAGCTGCTTGATGAAATTCAAGGCACATTTTAGTCCTCATAATACTTGCTACACCAAGTTGATGCTAGTTATTCTCATAATTTATCAGCTATTTTATATAATGGGAAATCAGGATTCACTGATTAGAGTTCTGTTCTCCTGCAAACTAGATCTGCACATAAATTTAAATAATGTTGCAGCATGTTGCTCTTCCAACGCTGGAGGCATTAAGGAATAAACACTGATACAGCCCAGCACAAATGCTGTATGCATCATATTCCACAGTGTATGCTACACAAGGGTACAATTATGTTTATATACGCATTTTACTGTAAGCAATGAGCCAAAACAAACTGAACGACAGAGTTGTTTGCCAAATGGGTTTGCAGGAGTCCGGAACATTTTAATTGTGAAAATTTCATGGGTAAGATTGGGACTCAGGGTTGAAATAAAGAACAACTTTACATAAAACATTAACAAGTGATGATGTTTTAGAGACTGTTTGTCTCTAGTTTGATGTAGGCATGTAGTATAAACCTTCAGGTGCTGTGTTCACAAATTCAAGGCCATTTAGTCACACAAGTCATGGGGATAAACACAATTTACTGTTAAGTTGGTGCAGTGTTTTGCAGCGCTCCGAAATCATGTTTTTACTGTGTTTTTCTTACTCAGGTGTTTGGGAATTGTCCTTTTCCTCCTGCAGTTCCAGTATCACACCTTACTGACACAGCTTTAACTGACAGCGTCACTCAATATTACAGGTTTGCAGATTTTTTTTCCAAGTGCAGCTTCGCAATCTTGCTCAGTCAGACATAAATTTACATTAAAATATTGTTTCAGTATCAATTTAAGTTCTTCTGGACTCATTATGGTGGGATGAAGCTCATAAAAGGAAGTAATTGAGGTTTATTTACTTTGTTGGAACTAGGATTTGTCTCTCGCCCACATCTTCTTCGATTTCTGTCTTTAATCTATTCCCCAAATCTCATCTGCAGTGTTATCCTAGACGTTTTTCTTCCTTTCCGTGAGTCAGCACTGCGGATATTTGTTTGCTCCTTTATCGCCAGTCTTCTCCTCAGTTTTGGACAGTAATATTAGAAATGCAGAAACATAAAGGCAGACTAATTTTAACTGAAAAGCAAAAAGGTTTAGCTTAAAGGCAGAAAAGTCAGCCAATTTGGCTATCTCAACAGAACTGACGGCTGCGTTTCCATGGGAACTAGCAATCACATCTGCTGACAGCTGACAAAAAGAAGAAAACATGACTCAGTTTGAGGTTTAACATTGCTGTAAAGTGAGTAATGAGAGACGAAAGAGTTTTTGGAAACCCTTCTAGAAGTTATATATTATTTTCTACCATTTCCTCACTACTCTTGTAAATTGTAACCTAATCCTCAAAAGCACTTAGATACCCAGCACCCGGAGCGCACAGTAAATTAGTCCTACTTAAGACAGTCAAGGACCAGACAGCTTTTTAAATTTATGAACTTGAATGTCTAGCTGCTGTCTGCTCATAAGATCCGAGCCATAGTTAAAATCGCATCTTCGTTAAAGCAGCATCAGCGCTGTCAGTACAACAATTAGGAGTCAAGGCAGCGGCGGGTTCTTTTGTTTAGTGAAACTGCAAACTGTGAAAGCCTAATCAACACATTACAATGGGAGCTGGTGGCTTTTATGAAATGAGTTAAAAAAAATAGCCTAGGAAGAAAGTTATATTGTAGTTTCACATCTTTTTGAAAAAAAATATATTTTGAGGAACAGATTCTTTTGTATTGGTCTTGTTTATTTTTTGTATATACACCAATCAGCCACAACATTATGACCACTGACAGGTGAAGTGAATAACAATGATCATATTGGTACTATGTGGTGTTCTGCTGGAAAACTTTGGATTTTAGCATTCGTGTTGATGAGACTTAGACACCCAAATAAACATTGTCCTAGAACAAGCACACTCCCACATATAAATGGAAACCCCAAATGTCACTGGCCTACTCCTGCAGGAAAATGCACCGCACCACATGGAAAAAACATCAAACAACCAGGAACATGTTGAGGAACATGACAATGACCCAACATGTTGATTTGACCTCCAAACTTCCTACACCCCATTCTGATCAAGCATCAACAGGATGCAGTGGAACAAGTTTGATTGACAGAGGCCACACTGCACAACCCAGAGCACCCAAAGGATCCAATGTCCTGGTTCCAGACCCCATAGGACACCCTGAGAGGTCCTCTTGTCCATGTCCAATGGTTCAGAGCATTTTTGATGACTTAAGTGGGACTAACACAATATTTGGTAGGTCATAATGTTATGCCTGATTGGTGTATATTTTCTTCTGTCATGTATTAGTTTTGGAAATGGTTATAAATGGAAAAAAACAACTAACAATGAGGCTAACAACAGTAAGCAACTGAGATTCATTAGTCCTGATACTGTGTCTGTTTCTCTACATTTCCTGCAGCTTCAATCCTATGCGAGTTTGTCTGTATGTCACTCTCTTTATTTGTAATTTGCTTTCCTGTCAGCTGCTCTGTTCATCTCAGTTAACGTGAATGCATATGATTATTTCTTTCCACACACATTTTTTTTCTGAAAGCCAATATTTTTTGTTCTCCTGAAAGCACAAGTTCGACTTTGAGGTGAGAAGGTGGAGACGGTAAAAACGGCCAAAGCAATAGTGACACCTTCTGGACAGTTACACAACAAGGGTGCTGTACTGTAAACCCAACTGAAAAACAGAATGACTGTTTTCTCTTCATTTTTTTTATTTTGCTTTTGATCTGACATTAACAAACAGAACATCGAAAAAATACAAAAAAGAGCATATTCATTTCACATTAGCGCTCACAAATTACAGTTAGGTGAACCAAGAAGTGTACATATCAGGTTTGCTTACAAATTCAACAGAATAAATACTGTGCAGCATACTCACTCTTTTCTGGCCTCTTGTCTTTACAATGCCTTGTCGAAACAGAAAAGTGGCAAATGAATGACCATAACTTATTCTGACAGCTTTACTTTTCATTAAATGTAGACATTCGGGCCAACAATAAAAATTGCACTTATGACTCCTGTTTTCCAAAAGCTTAAGGACATCTTTTTTTTTTACTTACAGTTACATATGTGTTTTACTTTTTATTCTTTTGTCTTTTTTTTTTTACTTTAATCAGCAGAATATCAAACAAAGCCATCACCATTTCTTGGGAGTCGTCATCACACAGTGTCATGTGGCTAATAGTTAATGACATGGAGACTGATATAAAAATTTAAAGGAATACACTTAACAATGATAATGATCCTGGCTCGTGTTGAATGTCTTCCCAAAAGACATTACATAAGCCACAGTCCACTGTGTAATATCGATGCAGTGTCTTCAAGCGGCAGCAGTAAGGAGACAGGATGGCTCCTGTTGTGTCCACTTCCAAAAAGTGGCTTTAGGCAGCTTGCAGGAAGTTTTTATCTAAATAAACATGAGGGTAGGGAGGGAAGGAGATACAGTTTTCACCCTCTGTGCTGGGACCAAGCCATTGTTCTCAGCTTTAATCAAGTTTTGATTCGCAGATATTTCGTGAGCACAAAATGATGCCCTATCACAGTCGTTCTTACATGTCGGTCCAATATGGCCCTTTTATAAATAAATAAAAGTTCCTCTAAATGTCAGTCTCTTTTAGTCCGTAGCATTCTGCCAGATCATAGAACTGATAACTGCTCTGCTCACAAGAGTTGTAAATCCCCATGGAGATGGTGTCGACCGTCTCTATCCGGCCCACTGCTGGCGTGGTGCCCTTCCCTGCCCCTCCTTTGATTTTATTCGACAGATTGTTCACTTTCTCTTTGAGCTGGAAGGAGGACTTCTGCAGGGGTGGAAACAGACTCCATCTCTTGAAACCCAGCGAGCGCCCTTTCCCTTTGTGCAACAAAGAGCTGCCACAGGATTCATGCACGATGTAGCCGGGCTTGTAGTCTCCCCTCTGATCCCTTGTCATTCCTTTGACAGCTGACCGCCACCTCTGGTCGTAGAAGCGGCGCAGGACCCTCCGCTTGTGGTGACACTGGCACCTGAGGAGCCGGGTGAAAGCCCGCTGGAACTCTTTGCTGGAGCAGGGGTAGATGATGGGGTTGATGCAGCTGTTGAAGTAGCCCAGCCAGAAGACCACTTTGAACACAGTTTCAGATGGTTTCAGTGCCGGGAAGAAGGAACCTGAAAGAAGCAATCAGGATGATTTGTGAGTAAACATACAGTATATGCACAATGCAATACAAACATTTTCACATATATCCTATCAAGATGACCTGAAACAAAGTGTTGGTACAGTAAAAGAATGTGTACATGTTTCAGATCATGATGTTTTTGCCATTTTGTCAATCTGGGATTTAATCATGTGAAAATATGTAATAAGAATAATCAGAATTTTTCAAAGTTGAGTTTTTTAGCATTGCTACGGATGCTATGTGACTGTGCTACAAGTAGTGCTTATGTGTGTCCACAGCTGTATTATAGTACTATGCAATGTATATACATTTTTCAGCTCTCTGACAGCAGCATATTATTTTTGAAATGATTTATTGTGCAGCAGTAGCTGTTTGGTTAGGTTTATTAATAGGAGCACAATAGTTTCTGACATTTTATGGGCAGATTTGAAAAGAAAAACATGTGTCAAGCACAAGCCCTAAAACACAGACCTTGTTTTATGACACCTTTGCTTGAGCATAACATGTAATGAAGACATGCTTTCTTGTTTTTAATTTATTTCTAGAATGAATACAAGTGATGCAGAGTCATCCTACATTAAATAGGCGACATATAGGTCGCTGTATTCTCTCAGGGCGTAAGGTGTAATATTCGTCATGTAAGATGTTTGCCATGCTTGAAGGGGTCAGGTCAGACTTTATGTAGCAGCCTCTGAGTCATCAAGGTTTTAAAAAAAATCTCCATATGATGCATGTACGCTGCCTTTGTTTGTGCACAGGCTGATCTTTTTTATTAGTTTTGATGGAAAACTGCCATGAGCAACCTTACAATACTGCATTCATCATTTTTATTTAGGGTGGCGAGGCACAAAAAAAATTCTTGGGGCAGGCATAGATGACATGTACCGAAAATAGAATAAGCTGTTTAGCTTTCTTGCATTTGCCATTACATACTGGCAATTTAGAATAAATGAGAGCATTAAATTGGTTCTTAATGAAAATTGCTTTCTTTACAGCTCACTTACAACACATATTGCTGTCGCTGTGCTCATATCTTTATACTTGCAGTGGTGTTTTTAGTATGTCATGCTGTTTTTCATGGAATGTTGCCTTTTCCCATTGCTCTCTAGTTTTTCTTGTCTCCCCAGGCTTTGGATTTAACACAGCCTTGACCACAGGCAACACATCACAGTGATAATGTCAAGTCTGCACTGCTCCGGCCCAGAAGTCCATTTTCATTTCACTTCTCTCAGTACAACATGGAAACACATGAAATTTTATGGTTATGGTTTCATGCTGATGTGAAAACAGCATGCAGCTGAGCACTAGCAAATGCAAACAGGAGGCCTGTGTCATTTACCCAAAGACACAAACTGCATCATAAGACGGTGGTCACGCTCGTGTTTGTAGCATTTTCTGCAGGATTACAGTGTTTTGTGTATATTTTGTGCTGCCTCTTAGTCTTACTCTGCTTTCACTTCTGCTAAAAGACTTGATCAAAGCAGCTATAACTTGACACAGTTAAAGGTTAAGATGAGTAAAGTAATTAAAGGAAGTGATGCTCTCCATTGATTCTTCTCTCAAAAATGACATCAGCTTAGAGGCAGAGAGCAAGTGATTCACCACCAAGCTGACGCACAACCACAATACCATGACAACAGGTCATATTTTTTACAGTTTGTTTGTTCTACAATCTGTGAGTTGTTTTTTTTTAATTCTGATATCTGCAAGATGATGCCATTTTGAATACTCTGTGACTTTGATTTGTTAATGTTGGCAAATGTCCTAGTACAAATCAAAACATTAAGCAACCAATGAATTCTTTGAATGTACACTGAGACCCATCAAGGAGTCTGGGGACTTGTCGGATTTCTCAGACAGCATTCTGTGACAGTTCTCTTGTGTGCGCAGGCAGAATTCTGTTCCGTCCTCCATTACAGAGCTTAGGAAAGTCTCTCCTTAACATTTAATGTTCTGTGTGAAGGTCATATACACCTATCAGACGTACTATTATGGGCACCTGCCTAATATTGTGTTGGTCCCCCGTATGTCATCAGAAATGCTCTGAACCATTGGACATGGACAAGAGGACCTCTCAGGGTGTCCTATGGGGTCTGACACCTGAACATTGGCACTGGATCCTTTGGCTACTCTGGTTTGTGCAGTGGGGCCTCTGTCAATCAAACTTGTTCCACTGCATCCTGTTGATGCTTGATCACAATGGGGTGTAGGAAGTTTGGAGGTCAAATCAACATGTTGGGTCATTGTCATGTTCCTCAACATGTTCCTGATTGTTTGATGTTTTTTGCATGTGGTGGGTTGCATTTTTCCTGCAGGGGTAGGACAGTGACATTTGGGATTTCCATTTATATGAGGGAGTGTGCTTGTTGCAGGACAATGTTTATTTATTTTTTAATAAAGGCTGAGTAATTTCTGAGAATAAACAGTATCTGGCAAACAGTGACGAATCATAACGTGAGTGAGTACAGCTGCAGGACAAATGAAGAACATCATCAAGAACAAGAAAAATATAAATGTAATTCGTACATGAAGTGAAAGATCACACACATTAAATCCCAGGCAACAATTTCAGTCTACTTGTCTGCAGTGGTCAAGCATAATTAAGATGTTGTGTGACGATGATATCAAGCTCAACACAGTATTCTCTAATGATGCACTGTTTAAATGTTCTGTCTTAATGCGAAACACAAAGACAGTCAACTGTGGAAAACAATAAACTGAAACCTGTATGAGTTGCTTGACTATTTGTATTTATGTCAGCCAGGAATAGAAAGCATAAAGGAAAAGCAGCCAATTATAACACCGGCATCCCATCGGCGCTAAAAATGCTAATTCTGTACTCCCAGTGCAGTGTGGTTGGGCTTTGCTTATTTACATAAGCAGACAAGGGAAGTATCAAAGGCTGTTTCTCTTTATTCCATCGGTTTCTGGCAATAAACATGACTCTGGTACACTAATACAAGCAAACGATTTCAGGGCACTCACTGTGGCGTTTCAGATGAGTCAGACTCCTCCATCTAGCTTTGCATCATCCCAGAGAAAAAGGTCTGATTGGCATAAGAGGTGCTAAAGGTACACGCCTGCCTCTCAGCGAAAGGTTACGCATTAATGATTGTTTCTACAATGTACTGACATCAATCTGTCTGACTGATCAAGTGTCAGTGAGCAGAGGTAGCAATTGTGGGCTGTGACTGCTCCACGCTCATCGGTTTGCCATTTAGTAAACAAACAGGAACCCTCTGTAGGGATGAATGGACAGCGTAGCGCTTATCGATCCCTGTGAGGATGCTTTGTATTTAAATACCTCCTCCAGGGGAAGTTAAGAGTTCAGGGTCGCACTGGAGAACGTCTGAAAGAATCCTGCAGGCCAGATGGTTTCCAGCAGAAAAAACACACTACAGTACATCCATTAAGATACCAGTGTAGATGATCACACTGGTTTTAATGGCCTGTCAGTCTTTATCATGCAAATAAGAGACCTCTACCAATCCACCGGGAATCATAAATTTAAAACAACGAGCCAAGATAACATCAGCTCTAGAGATAATTATCCCTGCTGGCTGAGCTCCTTTTTGTTTTCCTTCCAGTACTGATTTTTAGTGCCACTGTTTCAGACTCGAGATCCTTGATGACCTTTGCTGACGTTGCAGAGCAGCTGTATAATGTAACAGAGTCAAATCAATATGATCATTACAGTAACGCTGATAAAAAATCCCCTGCTGGTTGTGTAGCATTTGTTTGCTGTTGTCCAAAATAGAAATGATAATGCATGTTATGTAACGTGCACCCAGTTACAATTAAAATGAGATTCTTCAACAATTTGTCTTTTACTTCAAATAGAGCAGACGTCACAAATAAACTTGCCCTCTTCTCTGCCACTGAGTGGGTAAAGCGATTAGTTGCACCAATTTCATTTCTTGCACCCCCTCCTGTCCCAGCAGCCTTTGCTCTCATAATTTAATGCTGTAAATGTAGAGGTGCAGCAAGAATGAGAGTGCTGCACCTCATAAGATACCGGCCATTTGTTTGGAATGGCTTTTAAAGTCAATTAGGCGAAATATATGCAAAATGAAAATTCATGAGACTGCCGTTAGTATGTGTGTGTGTGTGTGTGCTTCTAGGTGTACAGTGAGTGATAATGCTTGCTTTAATAACATGCATGCAAGTGAACAGAGGAATGTTGTTAGTAAAGGGTCATTTAAGCCATCTGCAGTGATAAGAGACTGTCCGATCCCAGTACTGTGATCAGCTTTAGACATGTCCTCACTCACACTGACTATTTAATGTGAATAAATATGTGCCCCTAACATGTGCAGGTGGTGTGCAGTATGATAAATTTGCATTGACCTTTGCAGACCATGAAACGCAGCCCTTTGCAAACAAATGTGGTGTCTCTTTATTACTGTATGAGATTTCTGCTCAAATAAGTAGCCCATGGGACTGTACTTGGGAGCATATTTAGTTTCAAAGTGCCCATTACAGAAGAATGCCAGTCTATTATGACTGCTCTTTGAAAATAATAAAAAAAAAATGTGATTTTAGCCATCTGAAGAAAGAGACATGAAAACAAGCCAATTCAACGGTCACGTTGCAGTTTTGCCCTTTTTCCTGACCAAAAACATTTGTTTTTGTAGCATTATAACAATCTTCATTTCGATCAGTTCCTGGCACACCTCCCAAAATAATCAGGGAGTGAAATCCAGCCATTTTTCCCCCCTGTTTTTGTTTTGACCAACTCGGGTTTTTTTCTAGTTGATGTAGGTTTTCTTTAAATGTTGATTTAATACTGACTGTGAGTCTGCAGCCAAAAGGTTACGTTGTTAGTAGAAGTTTACGCAGGAGAGCTGCATTAGGCCAAGTGAGGCGAATATATTAATTATTCACACTGAGCATGAATGAGGTTGCTGGAGAATATCTGCACGCCATTTACCAAATGATCGGTGCTGGGTATGACTCATGAATGCACCCGACAGCATTTACAATAATGTGTGCGTCTGTGACAATAGAAAGTTGGACAAGGATCACTTTACAGAATCACAATATCTCCCATGTGTGCGCTTATTGTAAGGAAAAGAAAGCTGGAGACTGGAAAGGACGCACCGGAGCGCATTTTTCTGGGTAGATAAATAAAGAGTGATCAGACATACCCATTGGTAAAAAGAAGAAAAAGGGCAGCCAGCAGAGGATGAACATCCCCACGACGATGGCGAGGGTCTTCGCAGCCTTCTTCTCCCGGGAGAACTTCATGAGGCGCACGGACAGCGAACTTCGCAGCGGGTTGTTTTTGCTGTTCTTGGAGCTGCTCGAACGCGCGTCCTCCAGCACGCTGCGACAGTGTATCCGGAGCACCACCTCCACCGACTTGTCCCTCTCCCGCTTCACGCCCGCTTCCAGGCTCTTAGTAGTCCTGCGGGCCACCACGTACACCCTGAAGTACATGATGAGGATGACCATGAGCGGGAGGTAGAAGGAGAACAGGGAGGAGAAGAGCGCGTAGCCGGGCTCCTCCGTGATGCTGCAGATGCTGTCGTCCACCGGCGGCGGCTCCTTCCACCCCAGCAGCGGTCCCACGGAGATGACCGTGGAGGAGACCCACACCAGGAGCAGGATAACCACAGCCTTCCTCTCTGTCATGATGCTGGGGTATTTAAGGCAGTGTTTCACCCCGATGTACCGGTCGATGGAGATGATGCAGAGGCTGAGGATGGATGCGGTGCAGCAGAGCACATCCACCGCTGCCCAGATGTTGCAGAAAACCCTTCCGAACACCCAGCAGCCCAGAACCTCCAAAGACGCGGAGAAGGGCAGCACGATGATGCTCAGCAGCAGGTCAGCCATGGCCAAGTTGACGATGAAGAAGTTTGTGACGGTCTGTAGATGTTTGTTGCAGACCACAGACAGGATGACCAAGATATTCCCAACAATCGCCACCAGAATAAACACGGAGAGGAAGATCCCCACTCCGACGACCTGCGAGTCCATCGTGAAGTTTCTGCATGTTGTGATGCTGTCATTGGGAAAGATCTGATCCAGAACGGATCCATTGAAAGCTCCAGCGAAATACATCCCATAGTTGCTCTCGTTGCTCAAGTTAGAGTCTGTCATTTTGAAACGCCATAAAGAAGAAGTTCAGAGTAAGTTTTCTGAGGAAAGCAGTGAGGCTGGGGTTGGTTTCATTTCATCCCCCTGTCCCCTCGTTCAGTGTTTGCTTTCAATCAAGCGAAGAATATGTGGGGGAAAAAATGCTAAAAACATCCAAATGCACCAGAATGCTTTCAGAAATACCTTTTCAAGTCACCAAAAAAGCTGCTTGGGTTGAAATTCTGCAGAATAAAGTACATTTAGATGTAAACAAAACAAAGAAAATGAAAGGAAAAAAAATCCATTTAGGTCCATTTCAGTGCATTTCTTCCATGCGAGGGTTTTCCACTGGTGGCATCCTCTGAAACAACTCTCTGATCACAGAGCCTGAGCTGCTCCAGCAGGTCTGAACCCACAGCTCCACCCACAGCACACACATTAACGCTGCGTTCACAGTCTCCACAGCAGAGTGTGGCTTTAAATACAGTCACCAGTTCTATATCACCACCACAGCTCTGCCACTTGTCACATCATCACATCACTTGTTTTCATCAGCATGTGTTGAATCGCTGTTTTTCCATCCAGCGATCTCATGAACTATTATGTCTTCGTGGGAAAACAAACTCTCTACCCAAACAACCTCTCTTCTTGGGTGGAAAGATGAGACGGAGGAGCATCAGTCAAATCATTTAAACAGCCAGCGGGCACCAACAAGCCAGCGCTGACCCCTGATGTGAGTTTTCTTAGTGCCTCCAGGCAGAGCTATGAAGTTTTCCCAGTGACACCGCAGCTGCCGTCTCCAGGCCCAGTGTGCATAGTTTAAGTAGAAGGACAGGCCTGAGCAAACCGCCGGGGAGCCTGGGAGGAGGAGGAGGTCAAGAGGCAGAGTCACAAGGAGGACAAACAAGGCCTCCATGGGAAAACAAAAGCTCCAAAGCTAGCGCTGCGTCCAGTGTAGCAACAGAGTTTGTTGTGATATAAGGCTGCTGCTGCTGCCTACATCTTATTTATATGTGATTAATTTCAAACATGTGGTGACAAGTGGTCAAAGACACTCTGGCGTTGAAGCACTGTGTGCATAGTGTGTGAGTGCATATCCAGGTTTACAAAGGACAGTACTACTCTAGTTTGGACCACTGCTGCTCTTTTATTGCTTCATTTCAAACTGTTTGATATACACCGATCAACCACAACATTATGACAGGTGAAGTGAATGACATTGATCATATTGCTACTATGTGCTGTTCTGCTGGAAGACCTTGGATTTTGGCATCCACGCTGAAGAGACTTAGACACCCAAATAAACCTTGTGCCAAAAACAAACACACTCCCTCATGCCCCAGGTCATGTTTGCAAATGAGCACTGGTTCTCAAACATTTTTATCTGGTAAAATAAAGGTCAAATCAAAATAAATAAAATGCAAATGGAAATCCCAAATGTCACTGGCCTAACCCCACAGGAAAATACACCCCACCACATGACAAAAACATCAAACAATCAGGAACATGTTGAGGAACATGACAATGGCCCAACATGTTGATCTGACCTCCAAACTTCCTACACCCCATTCTGATCAAGCATCAACAGGATGCAGTGGAACAAGTTTGATTGACAGAGGCCCCACTGCACAAACCAGAGTAGCCAAAGGATCCACTGTCAACATCCTGGTTCCACACCCCATAGGACACCCTGAGAGGTCCTCTTGTCCATGCCCAATGGTTCAGAGCAGTTTTGAGCACATCAGGGGGACAAGCATGATATTAGCAGGTGGTCATAATGCTGTGGCTGATCGGCGTAAGTGGCAGCTCTTTGCCTGTTCATCAAATTTTACAGACAACATTAATTAAAGCAGCATCATGCAGTTCTGAATAATTAACTTTGGTAAAACATACCTCATACCATTGCACAAAACAGCCAAAGACCAAAAGGCCCCACTGCTGGGTGTGTCTCACTAAAAGGTAAAGAATGAAATTAGGTTTCTATCTATATCTTCTTATTACTTTAAGTGCCTAAAATAGGCTACAAGTCTGAAGATACAGTACAGATGATATGTGTCTGTGCAGCTCCAAAAGCATTAGAGCCTCACCCCACTAGGCTCTAATGATGATTACGCACCACACAGAAAAATTACTGGATGGATGAAAAATGAAGAGACTGCTGGTCTATTCTTAGATTCTTACTCTCGTGGTGCCAAATTTGGCCAGATAATGTTGGTGCTAGACGATTCTGCAAAATCTGTGACTAGGTGCAGTGCCAGTGCTTTTAAAATTCTTGGTTTCCACGATATATATATATATATATATATATATATGCTGGCTGTCCATCAAACCAACCAGCTGAGTAAAAGCACAAAATATATATATTAGGGTTTAATATTGAGTCAGTGCTGTGGCTGTGGGCAGCAGCACTTCTTTTTCTAGTCACGGTGAGTCTGCTCAGCTGTCAGAGCACATCCTCATTATTGGATTTCTAAAAAAGCTACAACCTCATCCAGCCCACCTGCTCCTCCCTACGAGAGGGCTCAATCTGCCGTCAAGCAGAACCAGCTTCGGGCGACACCAAGCAGGAGGGCTTTTTGTGATGGCACCGGGCATGAGCTTGTCAAAGTGTGTAGCTGTGTGTAATGATATATGGGATGAACTGTAGTTAGAGGTCACTAATGGTAATGTCCTGACCAGCGTGTTCAAGGTTCCCACTCTGCTTGTGACTGATTATTTTTTTAATTTTACTAATGGTAGGTCAAATGAAACAGTGACTTTTGACAGTGTCTCTGCTTTAAAGGTGCTCACATCTATATTGGGCAAACTGTGCAAGATCCATAGCTACCAGTGTGTAACATCACCTAACTTTTAGAAAGATTTGGCAGGACTTTGATTCTAAACAGGCCAACAAAGCAAAGGCTTTTTGGAGCCAGTCGAAAGCACTTGACAATCAAACTGAGAACGTGTTTCGCTTGCTGAAGACCAGACTGAAGGAAAAAAGCCTCCATACAAGGAAGATCTGCAGCTGGCTGCTGTACAAGTCCTGCAGAGCATCATTAGGGAAGACAGCTCATTTCTTTGGGACCACAGGTGACGGTTGATAGCAAACAAATAATTATGTTTAATGCTTAAATGTCTAAAGATCCCTCCAATGAAAATCCCCTTTTTGCCTTGTTAACATGTCCATTTGGTTTTATTTATATGCTAAAATTCACATTATGACTGTAATAGGCAGACAATGCCATGAAACTGCAGTCAACCATTCAGTCTAATAAACCCGGATTCAGACTTTCACATGTAACAAACCTAAAGCACCAATCCCATTCACTTGCTGGATTGGGCTTTCCATAGCATTCTTCTTCCTAAGAATCGGTTTCTGGTTCTAACATGTATGGCTAAATTGCTCCAATATTACAATATTAGAGCATACATAAGTTTTACAGTGTTTGAGCAGAGGTGAGCTGGTTTGCTGAGCTGCAGTGACTGAGAAGGAGTGAAAGAGACGGGGACTTCATTGATGGTGCAGAGTTACATTTAAGCCGTTTTACAACAAGAGGGATTATAATCATGGAAAATCCTTTTTAAATATGTAAGTTGGACACATAGAGATGAGTTTTTAGGAGTTACAGTAAATCATGAATCGGTGGGGTCCTTTATGTTTGAATGATGTCTGTACTTTCAACCAAAATTGTGTAAAATAGTGTTGTACTACAACAATCAGTCACAACACTGACAGGGGAAGTAAATAACATTGATCATATTGGTACTATGTGCTGTTCTGCTGGAAAACCTTGGATTTTGCCATCTGTGTTGATGAGACTTAGACATCCAAACAAACATTGTCCCACAACAAGCACACTCCCTCATGAAAATGGAAATCCCAAATGTCACTGGTCTACACCTGCAGGAAAATGCACCCCACCACATGGGAAAACGTCAAACAATCAGGAACATGTTGAGGAACATGACAATGGCCCAACATGTTGATGTGACCTCCAAATTTCCTGGACCCCATTCTGATCAAGCGTCAACAGGATGAAGTGGAACAAGTCTGATGGACAGAGGCCCCACTGCACAAGCCGAAGTACCAAGATGATCCACTGCCAGACCCCATAGGACACCCTGAGAGGTCCTGTTGTCCATACCCAATGGTTCAGAGCATTTTTGAGCACATATGGGGGACCAACACAGTATTGGGCAGGTGGTCATAATGTTATGCCTGATCAGTGTATTCATCTGATGTTGATGTATAATCTATGAATTGAAGATTAACGGTAACACCTTAAACTTGTTGCAGCAATTTAGATTCATGTCCATTCGACTAAGAGACAATGTTTTCCCATTTTTTTGCAGCCTACCAGAGTGAAGGAGTCTTACTGACTTATGCTACCAATTAAAATGTTCATGTATGACAACTTTTGGTCGTTTTGTGCATCTTGCCCATGAGCATTACTTATGGGTTGGCAACTGCCTTTAAATTAGCATTTGCAGTTTTTTATATGTATCCCACAATGCTATACTGTTGTGCCTGTGGCAGTTAGCAACAAAGAGCATTCCCTCTTCTCCCACATGAAGCGTGTTTTGTTTGCTCCATGTGTCTTTGTGATAATTAAAGAAAAATCTACACCACCTCCTCCTCTTCCTTACCACTCCGCTCACCCTCAGAGGCTTTTAACCTGTGTTAAAATGCCTGGTGTTTCCTGTAATACTGTAGTGTATAAAAAACATGCTCAGCCCACTTGAATATATCTTTATAGGATTCTTAATCCCAAACCATTTGTCCTAATGTCTGTCATCACTGTGTTGAAAGTCTTTTGAAGTATTTATCTGTTTCTGTGTGTCTTATTTTTTCTGTTTGAAATGATGTTTCAAACTGACAAACAGGAGAAGAGGGAGCAATCTGTTGCCTCGTATTTTTGGGTCCGTTTGTTATGTTGCTAACCCAGATATTTGTGCATTCACACATCACACACACGCACACAAGCACGCACCAACACACACACACACCCACAAACACATTCTTCCTCTCCCCTCTGACTCTCAATATGGTAATCTACCCTAGACTTTGACTGTGTGCCATCTTATCAGTCCTCAGCAGAGCGCTTGGGATCCAGTCGGCCACAAGTCATGTCATGCTTTGATATTACTTCATACATGACTGTTAGAAAGCTAAAACGTTTGAAAAGGTCAGATGGTCGCGAGTTTCTCATACTCCTCCTTGGTTTTGTTACATTTTGTCATCAAGAGTACAACTGACCAGAATGGATTTGATTTACAGAAACACAACATACTGCAGATTTGCACATTCTGAAGCTCTAGCTGCACAGCATTTTGGTGTGATTTTGGAAAATTCCATCGCTGTCCCGAAATTACACGAGCAAACCCATTTTTTCGCTGTAAATTGAAGCCACTCTTCCTCAATGTCAGACAAGGATCTGCACTTTTCACTCAAGTTTCACTGTACACCAGCGGTAACATCATCTGCCTCTCACCCTCTCTGCATTCACAAGTGTTGATTTACACCTTGTGACTGAGCCTCAGAGAGCTCTCCCATCAGACAGGGAAGTTGTTGCATTCACTGTCTTGTTTTAATAGCATGGAAATGGGTACATTTATCCCACTTTTCCGATGCTTAATTTATGCCATTGCAAAAAAAAAAGAGAGAACACCGATGAGCAGATGGAGAAAGGTGGAAAGATGAGTGGCATCTAATTGCAATATTCCATTTTATCAAAAGAATATTTTCCATTTGAGTTTGACGGTGCAGAGGCTTGCACATTTTTCCAACATTTGTACCCATGCAGGAAACGACTTATATAGTTGTAAAAAAAAAAGATAAAAGCACTAAAATGGGTCCGTCTGATTGAAAACCAAACCTATTAGTGTGCAATCTACTCCATCATGCACAATTCTGAATGCTTTCAGTGGCTTTGATACATTTTTGATGCATAAAGTTTTGACTTACAGACAGGCTAGGTAAAGAATAGGCATGTTTATGTGACCTTAAGCTCTTGACTGTTGTTACTGCAGCTGTGGAATGCAAATCACATTATGGCTGTCAGGCCAGATTGGCATGTTATTAGATTATTCTGTTTGTCTAAAGTGTTAGAGGCCATGGCAGTGGACCTGAGACAGACCAGAGTACCAGCACACACACGCAGGGGGAGGGAATGTGAATCACTGGGAATGATATGCTCTGAGAATTAGAAATGAGCTACACTGTTTAAGATATTCTCCGGAAAGTTGCAGGAAGAATGAGTTTATTGTCAGGCCAGACTTGTGGGAATAAGCCTGTTGCGGTATCAGAAACCTGGAGAAATACAGGCTGCAAAAATGAAAAGAAGTGACTTTGCATTACTTTTTCCAGTAACAGTAGCATCAATGCAGTTTTTCATCTCGTATATTTTTTCTTCTTTTTTTGAGCACATAAGGGGGACCAACACAATATTAGGCAGATGGACATAATGTTACGCCTTATCGGTGTGTGTGTGTATATATATATATATATATATATATATATATGAGAGAGAGAGAGAGAAATATGTAAAAATGCTCTGAACAATTGGGCATGGACAAGAGGACCTCTCAGGGTGTCCTATGGGGTCTGGCACCAGGATGCAGGATGTTGGCACTGGATCCTTTGGCTACTCTGGCTTGTGCAGTGGGGCCTCTGTCAGTCAAACTTGTTCCACTGTATCCTGTTGATGCTTGATTAGAATGGGGTGTAGGAAGTTTGGAGGTCAAATCGACATGTTGGACCATTGTCATGTTCCTCAACATGTTCCTGATTGATTGATGTCTTTGCCATGTGGTGGGATGCATTTTCCTGTGGGGGTAAGCCAGTGATATTTGGGATTTCCATTTGCATGAGGGAGTGTGCTTGTTGTGGGACAACATTTATTTGGATGTCTAAGTCTCATCAACACGGATGTTAAAATCCAAGGTTTTCCATCAGAACACCACATAGTACCAATATGATCAATGTTACTCATCTCACCTCTCAGCGATCATAATTTTGTGGCTGATTGGTGTAAATATACATTTTTTTGCTTCTTTGTTTCCTTTTCTGATATTTTGGCGAATGAAAGGCTCACGTGGTATTATTGAACATTCCAACTATATTGCTATATTGTACATAATATCTTACACATAAAAAGCATTTTTTATTCATAATATATATTGAGCATACACAAACAGTTTTTAACACAATAGTAAGAAGCCAGTCTGTTTAATAATACACTGTATGTACTGTAACATGTTAACAACAACAGCCACATTTAGAAAACATATATATGTTCACATATACAAAGAACAAGATTAATTAATATTAATATTAAACAATGCAAACTTATGTTTGGACTTTGGTATTGTCACTGAAACACCTGAGCGCAGCTGATAACGGTGCCTTCTCCATATTCGGTCATTGCATATGACTGCAGACAGAGCACCATTACAATACAAAGCAGTAGATTAATGAGACACATCAAAAAGAAACACAACATCTCTTCTGAAGTCCCCCAGTGTCTGAGCCATATCTCCACGCTGCCTTTTGTTCCTCACACAGAGGATAGATGGAACTGCACTGAGTCAGTACCTGTTGGCATTCTGCTCCTCATGAAAGGTTGGATTGTGAGCTCGCCAGAATTCTTCCTCTGAGCAGTGCTCACTTGAAAACAACAGCAGTGGCGGTAAATAAACACAAGAGTAGCCGCGGCTCACGTGGGAGAGGAGGTCATTAAATCGTACATGCGGCGGTTTAAACCCCACCTCTTGCTGCCCCGACATCAAAGTGTTCTCGAGCAAGACACTCAAATTTTTCCCAACTAGTGGGCCAGCACTTTCCCCTGCAGCTACCAGTGTGTGTCCGCAGGAGTAAATAAGGGGTGCTGCAATGCGCCAATGACATTCTCTAAAAAGAAAAACAAACACGGATTCAGACATCAGAAAACAAACGTCAGTAACCAATGTTCTTATCTTATAGGTTGGGGCTTCTTAAAAATTCAGATTTCAGGTTGTAACATGTGCTGAATTACTCCAGTAGTGTGCAGTGTGGAGTAGTTTTACAGTCTCTAAGCAATTTCATACATGAGCTGGTGTGCTTGAGCTGCAGCGAGTGGGGAGAGAGAGGTAGGGACTCTATAGATGTACATAATTTTAGAGGAAGCAATTGTGTTTGACCATTCGGATTAAAAACCACTATTTAAATCAAGTAACACTTACACAGTTAATTAAAGTTTTCCTGAGCATCATACCTCCTACTTTACCAACTGCAGATACAACATGTGTGTGAGTGTGTGTGTGTGTGTAGGTCACAGATCTTTACCATCTGCTATAATTTACACATACACATTTACACACTGCTGCAACCAGAGCTATTTTCCTTTTTTTTTTTTTTGGGCAGACGTGGGTCTGACAGTCAGAGATACACAGGTGGGACGCCATCTGTTCTGTGGGAAAAAAGGCCATGTTACATAAATCTATCAGCCCAAACAATACAGAAAGAGGTAGTGAGGCAAAATAGCGAGGTAACAACGGGAAACAACCACATCAGCTTAACAATTAACTGCAGTTAACATGGACCGCCTGTCTTTGTTGTGAAGGGAACAGTGCTGTGGGAAGCCGGGGCTGCTTGGGAGATAGTCATTTGAAATGTTGATTTTTGTCCTCTTATTGAGGTCGATTTTGGTATTTTGTTAACAGCATGAAGCACCTACGGCTATTTGAGCTCGCTGTGCATCCTAATGTTTTCTGAGGAGTCTCAGATTGCTCCACAGCTTGGTAAAAGAAAAAATGATGCAGCTTTCTTAAAAGGCTATTCCGGACTGTTGCATTCCGACGTGTCTCAAGGCTGAGATATATTTGTCTGTTTTTTTTCCCTCTCAGTCCTTAAAATGCACCCTTTGAATATTACAGATTAAGTGAGAGAATAAAAAAAACAATTGCATTTCGAGGTCAGGATGCAGAGGGTTTGTCTGGACAATTCAAAATTCATTCCCCAGAATGAGGTGAGTAATGAGAGTCAGGCAGATAAAAGCCTTGGCAAGAATTTTAAATTCCTGATTTCCACAATACCCTTTGGTGCACAGGCTTTACTGAAATGATTCTACTGAACCTATAAGAAACAGTGTAACTACGGGTCAGTATACAAATAATGGCTAATGCTATTTCAACAGATTATATAACAATTAAGAGATATACATGAGAGATATCTTTAACCCTGTTTTTATTTTTGGTACTTTACAGATAATTAAAGGAATACAAGTGACTGAAATCTGATGAGAACAAAACACCAACTTAAAGCGACATGTATAATGGGACTGCAGAGTTGAAATAAGTGGAAAATCACAAAAAAAAACCAAAAACTGAGAATTGTGCCTTTAAGAGTAGCAGGAGAGTTGAAAGAAACTCTTCTGACTTTCAGTGCTCTCATAGAAACAGCATTATGAGCCTCTGTCATGTCTGAGATAGAACGCTGTAAGATTTTCTATCTAGATTAAACCAGAAACTGCTCGGCTGAAACTGTCCTTGGACTTTTGGTGTTTGGAAGCAACTCACTACAATCTGTAAATTACAGGTGAGGGAACGTGTCGGTGAGTCTGACACTGTAATCAAAACAGGGAGCAGTTATAAATAGCTTTTACCGCCCCTATGACGCATGTGGTGCAAACAGCAGATGCCTCATCATGTCGTGTCATGTCACACAAAAATATCGATCGTTGAAGGAAATTCATTTTAAGACCATTTGAAGCATTTCTAGATGTGCTTTTCAACCTTGAATGCATTGCTAACACACAGTTGTTTGGTGCCATGTTAGTGTGAAGGTGACATGTGTTTTTAAATTGCCAGTATTACTATTAGCAATACTAATAGAAAGTCATATTCAGAGAAAATAAACACAACAGACATTTTAACAATTTGACATTATAACGTCTGACAAAAAAACATCCTGACAAATTATTTATAATGCTCATTTACAGCTACTGTATGTTATGCCATTTAAATGTTTAGCTTTTAATAGCATTTTTTAGTTGAATACCTCTTGTGGAATTATTAGCAATTTAATAGCAATGGGAGCAGGAAGTCCATAGACTATTCTATGCAAAAGTTTTCCATTCTACCATCTTGGATGTTAGGGTGACCACGAGTGCATCATGCTTGAAAGTTTACAACCATGATTGTGACTTATCAGCATCATTTCATTTCATGATGTTTTGCTGACAAATGATAATAAACTGTGATAACCTCTCTGTCCTGCAACTCATCTTCAGGGACAGTACATCCCCAGAAGCTGCTAAAGTCAGATCCACTGTAGCTCACCCTCATATCATAATGGAACCTTACAGCCATTGAGTGAGTCCACTACATCTGAATCATGTTAGGTTATCTTAAGTGCAGACAAAATCTAACCTGAATGGATCTGTAACAAGGTTAGAATCAGAATTAGGCTGGTTTAAGTCCTGTGAGCTGAACTCAGAGAGACTTTATAAAAAAGTTTCTCTGTCCAGAGGACACTGGCGCTGAAGAGACTGGCAAACATTCACTACGACCTTGGTGAAATCTGTTTAATACTGAATTTTTAATAGACCCTCAGTTCAAAAGACCTCTGAACAACTGGTGTTTTTCTGTCTGGATAAGGCAACAAGACCTCACCTAAATATCATGACTGTAGGTGGCAATCTGTTGATTCGTATAAGACAATGATAAATCCACAATTTGCAGCATGGCTTTTGCTTTTCAAAATATTTTTTCTTTTAATGAGGTCAGCATATAGACAGTGGAAAACAACCCACATAGCCAGTTGGTTAGACAGTGATTCACAGATGGTCCTGGCTGAAACAGGTCAACCCTGTCTAGTGATAAATCCATCAAATGCAGGATACAGAGGCAAGTCAGGCAGGTAAGGTCTTGCAACAAAACAGTAAACTGTATGTGCGATCAAACTGGCCCGAAAGAGGTGAAGACAGGGGTCATAATAGGCAGGCGGGGGCAAAAGCTGGAATGCAGGGGTCACAATAAGCAGGCCGGGGCAAAGGCTGGAATGCTGAGGCTATGGCACAGAGATGATCAAGCAGAGGCAGTGACCTTAGTGAGCAACTAAAACGTCTACATATTTTCTAGAGCAATGTTTTTGATCAAACTGACAGAAAGGAGGAACTTAAATTAAACTAATAGCTGGTGATTGCAAGAGAAGCCCTATATATATGGACCCTCATGACAAACACTGATGATTCATACAAGTAGTGCAAATCACAGAAGACCTTATTTCTTGTCTTGTGTGAATAAAGCTGTGGGCTTCACAGTGCTTACAGTATAACTACATGATGAAAAACAAATACACTTTATATCTTTAATAACAAACAAAAAACTGTATCTATCAAAAGAAACCGAAGAAAACTGATACAGCAAGATGTGACTTAAGGTCAGTCAATAAAGAAAAAATGTGTTTTCAGGCAGTTCTGGAAAAAACAAATACAAATAAATGAAATAAAGTCAGGCATTACACTGTACTGCAGTCTCAGTGCTGCCAGAAAAAGCCCCCCATTTCCAGTTTCTGCAGCTGAGACCTCTGGTTTATTAGCTGTCTTTATTAGGAGGACCTGAGGGGTCGAACAACGCTGAAATGAATTTGAGGTTGTGACACGAATCTGTTCACTGCTCATTAGATAATGGACTCTCAGTCGGATTGGGCGCTATGGCACTGTGTCGCAGTAAAAATATGTCAATTGCATTTATTTGTTCTAGCCTGTCTGCTAAAAATGACTTTCCTACAAATCAAAACTGCACGTTACGTTTTGAGGGAAACTTATTTACTAAATTACACTTGTTTGTGATGTATATCATTTTTATCGCTTTACAACTGTTGATCATTTTCAGCCGACCAATCAAATATAAGATGAGACACGACTCATCACACAAGAAAATGGAACAGGAGGTTTAAACATGTTGTAAAATGGTTATATTTGAACCATAACCATGATATTATAATAAACCTAACCAAGTAGTTTTGGTGTCTTAAACTAACCAGACAGTGAATGAAAACGTAAAGTCCCATTACTGACTCATGCTTCTTACGCAGATTAGTCAGAATCAGTTTTACCTTCAAACAAGATAAGAAATTCTCCCAAAACATAACTGAGAATGCAGTTGAGTTGTATAGAATGTACTTTTTGTGAGACAGGTTTTGCCATTTTTAAAACAAACATGGAAACAAGGTTAGTTTAGCTTCACTTTCAAACATCAAAACAGATTAAATCCAAAAGTAAAAATCCTCCAAAATCTGCAGCGATGCCACACAAATCAGCTCGCTGTAGCCGCATTAAGTGACAAAATAAAGTGGTTTGACAGCTCGTAGTTGTGCCGTTTAGAGAAAGTGATTTAAAAATCAAAAGAAATTCTCCAACAATCTCAGATGGCCAAACCTGAGCACAGTCAAATGCAAATTCAGGGCCAGGCTTGGCTGGAGGGGTTCCATGACAAAAAATTCCTGTAAAAGAATGCCGCGGGGTGAAAAACTCACTGGTGAGCACTACCAACACCAACTCTGAGGACACGAAAAGGTGATTTTTGCATCTGTAATCAGCAGCTTTTCATTCTGTTGTGTAATTTTTGGTGGCACTTTGCAGTGAGTGAATTTGCGCACTCAAACGTGGAATTTAAACAGAGGACTGTAAAAGCAGCGCTATGCATAATTGGGAGTAATTTCAGCCACAGGATTGAATGACCACTTTTAGTTTATAAAGCCACATTTACTTTTTTAAGGGGAAAGCAGAGTTGTACAAAATATCAAGTGTTCAATATTCATGTTATTGCTTTTATCCTCTCAGTACTAATGCAAGGGAAGCTGAAATATAGACTGTGGCTGCAAATGGAAAATATTTTCAATACTAATCAGCAACTAAATATCTGTTCCTCTCGGTCCACATGTATATACACGTGAAGAAATGTTCAGCGTAATGACATCTACACAGACATGAATTTACTGTACAACGCTCGGTGCGTTCTGTCTGCATGATTGTTCTGTTTGCATCTCTTTGACACATCTCACTTAATTACAAGCCACTGACTCCGTTTACTGAAACATCTCTCCTGAGATCTGCTCTGTGCTCTCTGAGTGTCCTCCAAAACACAGGGACCCTGCAACAGCTTTCTCACGCTACATGCGCTTTGTTGAGTGTGTGTGTTTGTGTGTGTGTGTGTGTGTGTGGACAGATGAAATCAACACTGATCTATACAAAAATACCGTTAAACACAACACACACTCACATCCTCCGGGCCTGTATTCAGTGTAGTGTAAACTGTACTTGATTGCTCACTGTGGACCTCGTTTTAAGTGTGTGTCTATTTGTGTGAGCTCTTTGCTGAGAGAAGGAACAGTGCAAAAATTCACATTCTTGCCAGCATCATCTTTTATTTACCGTACATGAATTACTCTTTTGAGTGATACTGTGAACTGTGTGCATAATTACATTTTTTTCATGTCATGGGAATTAATTCCTTTTTGGCTTATAAATGTTTTAATTAACTGACACTGTTCACCTAACATGAACCAAATATTCTTTATCCCTTAGGAAGACTATGTTTTTTTGTTATTCCCTTTATTACTCAATAATAAAAACTACTCATTCTTGCTTTGGAGTTTTTGCTCATTTTGTTTAACACCGCGAAGAGAATCATGAATTCAAATGTCAGCTTTGAAACAAAAAAAGTTAATAGAAAAGCTTCTAATGTTGGTATCTTTGTTTTCAGTTATAACTCTAATTTTAAATCATCGGAGACAAATTTGAAACATTGGACTATTTTGATGATTGATTGTTTAGTCGATGAAATGTGTGACAACGTGCCTTTAGAACCCAAGTAGACTTCATTAAATGTCTGATGATATTCAGTTCATAATGATCTCAAATATATAAAGCAAACACAACAAATGCTTGAATATGAGGAGATGAAACCCACCGTTTGCTTGAACTATGCAGACTCACACCAAATGTGTAACAGCTTCAGTTGTAAACAGAAGTTTGCACACGCTTGGAGAGCGTCTTGAGTTTCCAGTGACTACTATAACTAATAATTTCCTGTGACTGAATAATTGAAAAACATGTATCTTTGTCAGAAAAAAACAATCATGCATTTAGTTTTTTAAAATAAATGTATTATAGGTGTTCTGGAAAATTTGTAAGATCTGCTGGGTCAAAAATACACATACAGCAACTTGACTTATTAGTTTCAGTGATGTAGAAAGCTGTGTTAAACAAGTATCCTTAATGACATTACCTCTTGCCTTCTAGTGAGTGGTTCAAGTTGACTACAGTTGCTGACTTCTCTGAGCCCATTTAAATAGGGTCCATTTGATACTCTTCCACAAAGATGACAAAGGGAAAGTCTACGGAGCTGAGTACAGATCTGAAAAAGCAAATCATTGACTTGAACAAGTCAGGAAAGTCTTTTGGACTGCCACATTCAGGAAGAAAACACAAGCAATCACCTGCTGCTATAAGACAATTGATCAGGATAGTCAAGAGTCGATCAAGAATCACCAAAAATTAGTTAGTTAGATTAATTAATTAGAAGCTACTGAAAGGCAGGTATCAGTGTCCACAGTGTCAACTGTGTTTTATATCACCATGAGCTAAGAGGCTGCCATGCAAGAAAGAAGTCTTTTGTAGAAGTGGCACCTTAAGGCTCGACTGAAGTTTGCTGCTGATCAAAAGGAGAATGACGATTCTGTGATCAAATTACACAAAAATTTAGCAATTTGACCACAATGGCTAGAAATGTTTTTAAAGGAGATAAGGTGAGGCCTTTAACCTCAAGAACACCAAACCTACCGTCAAGCATGGTGGTGGCAGCATTATGCTCTGGGACTGTTTTGGTGCCAGTGGAACTGGTGCTTTACAGAGGAAGTAAATGTAATAATGAAAAGAGGATTACTTGTACATTCCTCAGGAAAACCTAAAATCATCTGCAAGGAGGTTAGATCTTGGACACAGGTGGGTGTTCAAACAGGACGATGACCCCAAACACACATCAAAAGTAGTAAAGAAATTGTTAATCAGGCCAGAATTAAGGTTTAGGACTGATCATCTCAAAGTCCTGACTTCAAACCCCATCAAGGACACATGGACTGTGATGGAGAAACAAGCCTAGAAATTTAGTTGAGTGGCACCAATTCTGTCAAGAGGAGTGGTCAAAGATATAACCCGAAGCTTGTAGACAGACCAAAAGCACCCAAAGGACATTTAACCAAATTTTATCCAGTTCTTGAAAGAAGATTTTTATTAAATCTGTGGGAAAATGCACGATTTTGTTGTTGCAAAAATGAATGTGTTTGAATAATTTCATCATAAAAAAAATTATAAGTTATAGGAGTTATTGGAAACTCAAGACTACCATGATCTATGTGGTCTTTCCAACTGTATGTTGGTCTACAGAACAAAAGTATATCAGTTTCACATTAAGAGCCAAATGTGCAAGATGCCTATGCTTTTTCTGCCTTTTGTTCTCTTTGTTCATGTCATGACTCACTATTTTCTTTTACTTTAAAGATTAGAAGAGCAACAAAGTCTGCATGAAATTTATGGAGGTGGCATGAACCGGCACAGTTTGCAGGACCATTCTCGTGTCTTTTTATTTGCCGTTTGCTTTCATTTTTGCTCCCTGTTTTGTGCCACTGCTTTCAGTTTATCATTGTTGGTGTTTGCTTGTTTTTTACATGACAAAACTTCTTTCTTAAGTTTCTGCACCAAAATGACACCTGAGTAAACTCCGAACACAAAGCTCTGTTTGCTTTTTCATTGCTATGGCAATGACTTAAAGCTTTTTTGTGTGAAAATAATACGTTTCGTGCTGTGGCCCAACGCAGCTATTACACATATTTTTGTGAAACCGAGCTGTGAAAAATCACCTAAACAATTTGCAGATTATTACAAGGCACAAACTGTAGTTCAGAGTCCAGAAGGAGGCCTCGTCTCCTGGAGGCTGATTATATGCTCAGGCTCAGAAGATCTCGAAAAAACAATAAAAACACTCCTTCAGCATTCTCTGTGCTTCATGCCGAAATCAGCAGGGCAGGTATACTGTGAGCTGCTTCCTTTGCAGCACTCACCCAACAGCATTCACTCCTTATTATGCCTCTGGAGGGAAGCTACACGGAATATTTGATAGTGCAGGGAGCCACAGAGAAGAGTGTTAGTGGTGATGCAAAGAGAAAGAGAGCGAAACAAATAAAATATTTGTGCAAAGCTGACAGTTGTAACTTTGAGTGGAGTATACAAACAACACATCGCTGGAAGTGTTTACAGTATGTGCTATTAAAGTGTTTCACCATTGCTTGTACAGTTGCATATTGTAATTTTAGAGGATGTGCAATAGTTTAGAAGAGTGCTTTTGCCATCGCTGTCCTGTTTTCTTTTCTTAACCTCTACTTGCATGTTCCCATTTACAGTATTCTTCCGTTTTACACACTGTCATTAGTCATCATATCATTTGTCTTCCAACCAAAACAATGTTAAGCTGATTGGAAAATGTTTCGCCCTTGTTTTACCCAGGTGTCAGCGCTGATTTACATGTAACATTTAAAACCTGCGCTCGTCCATTGTCCTGTCGCCATGGTTATGCCATCAGCGCGACTGAAATAGCAACTTGACATTTCTCGCATGATTCTGGACAATCACGGGTAGCATGTTGATCTTTACAGCGTGTTTTTTTTTTTCTCTGCAACAACAGGCAGCTAAAGAACCGACATGACAGTGCAACGCCAACCTCTAATTAAGGGAGCTCAGATAATCGATGTGTGCTTAATGACAAAGTTGCTGCAGCAGCCGGCGTATGTACTGTCACTCTAAACCCTGAACGACAAAGGCACTGGCGTTGTAAGTGGACCAGTTTTCTGTAACAACATTCGTACTGTTTGTATGCCGCCATCAGCAGCACGTTCAAGGTCCTGCATTATTTGCTGTTGTGTATATCACATTTGTTAACTGGAGAACTAGACTGCTGCTCTGACGAAAATCAGTAAGCATGTGTTGAAATACAGAGTTACAACAAAATAGGGGACAGAGAGCAACAGCAAGAGAGGGTAAAAATCAACCTCCAAAATTAGAGAGAAAATTGAGGCAAGGCATTTTGGCAGCAACCAATTTAAAGTGATGTTCAAGAGAGCAAGGAGAAAACCTTAGTTTAGCCCCAACAGAGCAACTAGAGAGACACTTTCTAAATGTTTGCCTCCCAAACTGAGAAAAATAAGCTTTTTAATGATCTAATCTACTCTATTTTAATGATTTTATGGTTCTGTTAGACAGTGAGTTTTGTTTTATCTGAAGAGGAAGCTGAAGGATCGCTGTGAGCATACAGAAAGTTAGACTCTGAAGCTCTTCAATTAACAGGCCAGCAAATCCCAAGAGGGTCTGCATCAAGGCTTGCTGTCGAAAAGCATAAAGGCAGCCATTAGTTGTCAGCACCGGTGCATTCGAAAGACGAGGATCTACAATAACAAAGCACGAAAAGGGAGAATTGAAAGTGGAGGATTTTTAACCCAGTCTGTTTGCATTGTTTCAGGAGTTGTGTCAATTAGATCTATACTGTAGCCACCAACAGCAAGAGTCTGTGCATGCAGTTATATGCATGTATTCAATCTGGTTCAAACTGTGCAGCTGATCATGTGGGTTTACGGAAACATTAACAGTGGAGTCATACAGAACTACATGAATGTTAAGCGCACTGTGCCAATGTGTCTCTGTAGCTTATGGAAATGTTGATGAGACTCAAGAGTTTACACCAAGCAGATCTCCTTCAGTCTAACCCATCTATATTGTCATGTAGTTTCTGTGTAACAAACTCTTGTGAGAAAGCTGCAAAGCTAACTCTCTCATATCTATGTAAAATACAGTATTAGGTTAAATCTCTGGTGGCCTTTGAGTGGCCCAGCCAAACCTTAAACTCCATAGAAAACCTGCTGAGAGACCTTTAATGGCACTTCACAGTCATGGCCATCCCCACGGCTGACATCATCTAGGTCTTAGTCTGTGGTACTTTTTTCCAGGTGTTTCACACAACATCAAGATAATCGACTTTCTAATCTGATCACCAAGATCACCCTCTAATTATAACAAGATCTTCTTCAGTGTGTTTGTTCCTTGATTATCATCGTGGAGACTGTTTGAAAGGATCAAAATAGATTCTCTTGCCTTGTGTTCCACTGGGAATAAACTTGACCTTAAATGTCACAAGCTGGACTTTAAGCAGAAAGTTAAAGTGTGAGTACATGTATATTTATAGTAACTGCTTAAGAGTTTGCTTATCAGCATTTCTTCCATTAAGTTTTTAATTCACTAAGTAAATAGAAGAACAGTTCACTGTGTTTGTCCAACTTTCAAAGTGGGGTCCTAAAATGAAAAACTATGCACATAATAAATATAAATAACCATTTTGAAACCCCAGAGCTCTTTTCTACTTGCATTTGGATATGCTCCAATATATTGTGCTACCACTTGTCATACCTGCTCAATCAGCTATTAAAGTTCAATGGAGGAGAAAAAAATAAAATAAAATATATATATATATTGTTTTTAGTGATCAAGTATTTGATAGTCAAAGTATTCTATTCATGTTCTGTTTGGTATTACTGTGATATGCAACTACATACGGTTGAGGACATATCACTAGCGGCCTCCTGCATTTAAACTTTTCTTTTGCAAATACGGGACTTATCATGATGCCTTCATTGTTTTTCACATCTTAACTCTAGCATAATCAGAGATAATTTGATCTATTAGCGCAGTATTGCAGATTCTGAATCAGTGCCATGATGAGAAATAACAGTCTTTAATAGTTAGTTTGAGTTACTGTCGTCCAAACATACCCTGTCATTTCAATGTTTTTTTTAAAAAAAAATCTCACCAGTTAATTTTAAAGATACCATTTTAACTACATAGTTTATTTAAAAATGATTAAAATCAGAGAGAGCTCAGCAAAAAGACCTCTGATGATGTGGGATGGAATGACCCTTGAGTGACCTCTGGGAATGTCTGCATGAATGCCAGGACACAAGGCTTCAAAACAGAACATCGTATTCTAATTTAATACAATTAATAAAAGCTTTGTTTTAGGACTGACTCTCTCCTGTCATTTCCGAGACTCCGACAGTGCAATCATAATTGGACACAGAAAGGATGCTTGTATCAATGACAACAGGTGAGGCATGACGATGGGGGTTTTCTGCTTTTATTACATTTGCAACTTAGATAACACCGGGTATGATTTGTGTATATTTATGAAAGCTGATCTGAAAGAAACATTCAATGGGTAAATGCATTCTATAGAAATCCTCAGACCTTGAAAGGACTAGTTTGTGGCTGATGGTTAGAATTAGGCATTAAAGAGTGGATCCAACATAGAAAAAGTTCCAAAATACACTTGTGCTGGTCAATAAACATTACACCGCAAGCGCCTTTATGTTCGTGCCACTAGTGCTGCAGGTGTGTCCTGTTTCCTAATTCATCTGTCTTGATAAATAACAGGTCTCTTAATATTCTGATTTAACCTACTGAGCAGTTGCTGAGTTGTTTAGCAGGTGAAACAAACAAATTGCAATTGTCTTTTAATCACTCTTCAATTAAGCAATTTAAGTGGAGTCAGATGCAGGAATCGGAGGAGCACTGGCAGCATTTGAACACAGGTTTCATTGTACAGGAAAATAAAACGGGTGTGGGGAGGTTGGAGGCCATGAGATGAGGTGGCAGGTGTGAGGCTGGCAAGGAAATGTCAGTGTGGAACCTGGTGTCGAGGCTGGTGGTTTGGCAGAGGAATGGCACAGCTGGTGCGAGTGTGGGTGTGCAGCAGCTGGGCCTGAGCAGAGTGAGCAGGCTGGTTTTCACAAGGTGGCAGGAACAGAGGAAACATGCAAGCAGACACTAGAAGCAACAAGTAACTGGACCGAGATTGCCTGTTGTAGCGACTGAAATATTCTATCCAGGAGTGAAGAGAGCTGAGGTTTCAGTCTGGCAGGAGCCGCTTGATGATTCAATGAGCAGCAGGTGTGCAGGTGGACTGGCAGCCAGGAGAGTGTCGCCCAAGTGGAGACACAGGGGAACAGTGACGCCACAAGACAGGAAGTAGAGAACAGAAGAAACATAAAGAGTGATGGGAAAGCACAGCCAGACCATGACATCACCTTCATTTAGTAATTGCTAGTTGATAAAGTGATTTACAAGAACAGGGTTGGACTGTCTTTGCAGCAAAGTAGCCAAACTACTAAACCTCAAGATATTCAAGAAACCAGAAAAGAGATCACGGTTGCTATGGTTACAATCACTTTATCTAGCTCTGTGCTTCTGCTGGTAAGATTTACCTAAGTAAGTGTTTCACACAATGCAGGAGGACACCACAGTAACAATGCATGAACATGGACTCTCTATTTATTTTCACTGACAGCAAACGCAACACAGAGACTCTCAGTAACTATTATCGCTTATCGAGACACATTACAGCCGACAGAAATAAACTTTATTACCCTCCTAGCAACACTTTACTGTGACTGCAGCAGCATACTGGTACTTCCTCCACACACCGAGACAGACTTAACTCCCGCAGCAAACCCACTAGTCGATGTCATCACCAATTTTAAAGGGGATGTTCACTAAGGCTGTGAATGTGCAAACTTCACTGGTCAAAAAAACATAGTAACTACACCGATCAGCCACAACATTACAACCACTGACAGGTGAAGTAAATAACATTGATCATATTGGTACTATGTGGTGTTCTGCTGGAAAACCTTAGATTTTGCCATCCGTGTTGATCAGACTTAGACACCCAAATAAACACTGTCCCACAACAAGCACACTCCCTCATGCAAATGGAAATCTCAAATGTCACTGGCCTACCCCTGCAGGAAAATGCACCCCACCACATGCAAAAAAAACCCATCAAACAATCAGGAACATGTTGAGGAACATGACAATGGTCCAACATGCTGACCTGACCTCCATCCTTCCTACACCCCATTGTGATCAAGCATCAACAGGATGCAGTGGAACAAGTTTGATGGACAGAGGCCCCACTGCACAAGCCAGAGTACCCAAAGGATCCAGTGCCAAAGTCCTGGTTACAGACCCCATAGGACACCCTGAGAGGTCCTCTTTTCCATGTACATAAGGGGGACCAACACAATATTAGGCAGGTGCTCATAATGCAATGCCTGGTCAGTGTATATACTTCATATAAGTAATAGACGAAGTACTCAGATCCTTTAGTGAAAGTATTAATACAGTTAATTAACACAGTAATAGTCATGTGCTGGTAAATGTTCTTGAAGTAAAAGTATGTGAGTATAATCAGGAAAATATAATATGGTTGTTAAACTTGCTTGAAAAGTCTGAAGCAGTTGCAGTTATTTTAACACAATTTTACCTGCAGTATTTACTCTTTTGTGCTATGTTGGCCCCGTGATGGACTGGCAACCTATCCAGGATTTAACCCTAAGCCAGCTTAGACAGACTCCAGCCCCCCAGCAACCCTCCACAGGATAAAGTGGTGTATAAATAATGGATGGATGCTGTTTTTTCATTAGTCTGTGATTGATAGATATCCACACATCTATCCATCCTTCATCTAACCTGTATCAAAAGATCGATACAACAGTAGATGGATAGATATACTGTATATGACCGTATCTATCCATCTTTTCCCATCCATTATAAATGATGGATTAACACAACGTATTTGCAGCTAAATCATGAATGGGTGGAAAGGTATCGAAACAGGTTTATTTATACAACATCACTTGGTCTATCATCAATGAGTAATCTACATGGATGGACCATTGGATATAGATAGATGAAGTATATTTACAACAGATTCTAGATCCACAAGTCAACATATATTTGAAAATTTACAAGAGACTGCATGTAAAACACTGACAAATTGATTTTGTCACACATACGAAAACCATGTAATTAAAAAAATGAGCCACACAGCTACAAGTTAACAGAGCTCAATCTGATGGATGGCTGTCTCCGTCTGTTAAAAAAAAGAAATTATGAGAAGTTTTTACATCCTTGTAGCGGTAATATTGTGTTCCAATCATATGGAGTTTTTTCCAGCCTAGCTAACTGTTCTGCCCTGACTGTGTTATCGTTAAAAAGACCAAGCTGATTGTTAAAATGTTTTTGTGCTATTTGAGAAAAATTTGTTGAGCTTTAATTTTGAAGCCTGAAAAGGAAATGTGTAACAGGAAGTAGGAAGTAAAGCGAACACCTGTAAACAGATAAGGCATGGCTGTAGTTTTAGTATTTCACTGCTGAATCCATGGCAATCCTTCGTGTGAATTCTACAGAAAGCAATGGCTGTAAGTGTGTTATGTTTTTTACATGTATACCAATTGATATTGATGACTTTTGAGTAATGTTTTTGGAAGATCGTATAATTTTAAATACTTTCGATTTTCATGCTCGTAAGACCAATTTATTGTCATATGCTTACCTGTTACTAGCTTAATGGAAATTAATGGTAGTTTCAGTGTCTAAACTTACCTGTTAATGGTAAAGGATTTGTGTTTACATATTGCTTCTGTAGTCGTCTATTAAGAACATGTTTGTATTTCCTTTGCTAGTTTCACTCCGATTCAGTGTCATCTTGACTTAACATGGTGAAAAAGTAATTAAAGGAGCAAGCACGCTCACTTTCTGGCTCTTGAAAAGTTTTGCTGGCTGTTTATGTTAACACTTTGGAAGTACAACACTTAGTGAGAATAGTACACTAATACTTGCATAAGTTGGTTACATAGTAAAATTTTAGGCGTCAAAATGGTTGTTAGGATAATATAAAGTTTGATTTGGATACCTAAGCAAACAGCTTATTAATCAAAAGACAATATTGACAAAGAAACTGACTTATGTGTCAACAAAACTCTTTTTTTTCCATAGGTCTCCACAAAAACATCCCCAGACTCTCTGAAAATGCTGCTACTTACTAGCGAGGCAGAATTCCTCAGGCGGATCCACATCCAAAGTGGTGTAAGAGCAAACATTCATCCACCTTTAATCTTTAAGCAGGACATGGGAACAGCAAGCAGGGTCCTGCCTGAGGGGCTCAGGCTGAGCACTGGCTGGTAAAATGACAGCATTTATGATATACACTGATCAGCCACAACATTAAAACCACTGACAGGTGAAGTGAATAACATTGATAATATTGGTACTACGTGGTGTTCTGATGGAAAACCTTGAATTTAGCCATCAGTGTTGATGAGACTTAGACACCCAAATAAACATTGTCCCACAACAAGCACACTCCCTCATGCAAATGGAAATCCTAAATGTCACTGGCCTACCCCTGCAGGAAAGTGCACCCCACCACATGGAAAAACATCAACTAATCAGGAACATATTAAGGAACATGACAATGGCCCAACATGTTGATTTGAGCTCCAAACTTCCTGCACCGCATTCTGATCAAGCATCAACAGGATGCAGTAGAACTAGTTTGATGGACAGAGCCCCTTCTGCACAAGCCAGAGTACCCAAAGGATCCAGTGCCAGTGTTCTGGTTCCAGACTCCATAGGACATCCTGAGAGGTCCTCTTGTCCATTCCCAATGGTTCAGAGCATTTTTGAGCACATAAGGGGGACCAACACAATATTAGGCAGGTGGTCATAATGTTATTCCTGATCGGTGCATATTCAAGGCCCAGGCAATAAAGAGCTTTAAACGTAATGAGTAAAATCTTGCAGTCATTCCAAAAACAAATGGGCAGCAGTGTGGGGTCATTTCTCAGCTGGAGAGATGTCTGGCAGAGCTTTGACCCTTTTGACAGAGTCCCAGTGTGGATGCCTTTGTTATAGCTGAGTCTACAACAAAAAGCTCATGGTATGTGATGCAGGGGAGTCCCGGTGCATGACTCTTCTCAGATTTATTCCTCTGCACAGTTTAAGGGTGGCAATAACTATATCAAGAGTTTACGCAGGTGTTTAAGGCCTGAATATAGTTAGAAGTGTTCAAAATCTCTTTTTTATGGCCAGAGGTTCTTATTTTGCTTGGTAATGCTGATTCTAACACCAATTTATGGCTAGACAGTGATTTATTTTACACATGGCTTGTCAGGTGCAGTCAATATACCACCCATTAACATACATAAAAAAAATGCATGAGGGATGAGAGGATTTGAGGAATACATATTACACTTTATATCTGGGCTTTGGAACAACAGAACCATAGAAAAGTCATTATCCTAAATTTAGTGAAGACATCAAAGTAATGAGACACAAATAGCTTAGAATGATTTAATAATTAATAGTTAGGAGGAAGGGAGGTGGGAAACCGTCCTTCAGCCCTCCTGCTGCTCCCCTGTCTGATTATTCCTGAAGTCCACAAAGGAGGCTTGATTAGTCCCAAACTAGTGTGTATGCCGTGTCGTCTGAAAACATTCATTTAATAATCAGAACTTTGAGAGTAACCTACCCATAGCTTCTTGAACCCGCGGGTCGGCAGGTGTATGTTTTCATGTGATGATTAAATTGCTCCTCAATGCCGCCTGATTGCCTGTTTGGTTCTGGTGATTTGTGGTAATTACTCAAGAATATTTGCACTCCTGCTACGCTCACGGCAGACTCGGGAAGAGTGACAGGTGCGAGAGGGCATGGCAGTTAAGCTATTTGCTGTCAAGTTGGAGCTCACACGTCTTCTCCAAACTGGGGTCCGTGCTCTGAAAACTAAAGAGCCAAACCCCACATGTCATGGTTGTAAATTACCATGCTTAGCCACGTTGTAGAAATCTGAATAAAACACATAGTAATAGTCTCATATCTCCTTTAAAAACTGTTACGAGACATATAAACAAATAATACTATCTGTTTTACAATCACTTAAAATCAAATACGCTCAAAAAGCTGCCAGTAGCTTCTAAAGTAAATTATGTTCTTTCATTTAGTGACAAAATATAACAACCAATAAGACATAATGGCTCACTGGTGTGTTTTTGGGCTACAGTGCAGCTCAGTAACACAGCAGAATAAATGAGGTTTTGGCTGTACAGTTTATACTTGTTAGTTTGATGAATTCATTGTTAGTTTTGCTTCTTTTCATTGGATTTATCAGCAAAACCAACAATGAGCCATATCCATTAATATATAATATTTGTTACTAAATGTTCAACTGTGGATCTGAATAGTTTAGAATTGTTAGTGACATGTTTATTTGAACATTATTGTTCCATTACCAGCGTAGATTGATCCACAGGGAGGCATTTCTTCTGAAATCACATACTAATTCTTCTCGGTTAGCTGTGGCGCTGAGATAAATGTTTAATAATGAGGACTTCCCACTTATGGGAAATCACCAGTTATCTCTCTTTGTTCCTTCCAGCAGTTTGCTTTTATCTTCTGAGTAACACATACAATAATAAACACACTAATTAGCCGCTGTAACCTCAGCCTACAGAGGGAGAAAGGAAGCCTTTGTGGTCGCTGCGTCTTGGCCTCGGAGTGTTCACACAGGTCGGTTCACATAACCTCAGTTTTGTGCAGAGGAACTTGACAGCACTGTTGTTCTTTCTTTTATAACCGCGTGTGGTGGCTGATCAGAGCGGTTATCTCTGTTTGCATGTGTTGTTAGGGATTTGTCATGTGAGCCGGTTAGAAAATCTCAAAGCAAAGTTGACACGAGGAGTCTTTTTTTCCAGCTGTCACTGTGAGAACAAACGGCCAGCGTCGTTGTTAATGCAGATTTCACTTTACAATATCCTTACATCTTCCGCTGAGGAGAATTACACAGAGGATGAAAGGAGCATTTGTCTCTTTGGTTTAAGACTCTGGTGTTCTCTTGCTTTAGCTAAATTCAGTCAGTATCTCACTGTAGTGGAAGATATACCTTTTGCCTCGGCTCTTGCTCTGGCAGGGGAATAAGATTAAAGCTGTAATGAAAAAAAATCTACAAGATAGGAGGAACAGGACAGGAGGAATTCCCTATTGGATCCTTTCATATCCACGACTCCATCCACTTCATAAGTCTTGACAGGTAAATGACAATGCAGCACTGTGTCTCCTATCTGCAGGGAGTTCTGTGCATGTGTGTCTATGTGCATGCTTTTACAATTCATCAGTGTTATATCGAAGTGGTAAAGACAAATCGGACAAAGTGTAACTAAAAATAGCGCTGGCCGTTCATTGACATTCCCCATGGCACAGCTCCAGCCCTAATGGACGTGCAGAGGCGGAATACCTCCACCAAGACTCCATTTCATTTCTGCATCAGAAATGGTAATGAAACAGCACTTTGTATAATCAGGTATACTCAAAAGCCACAAAAAAGCCACACTGAAACAATAAACTTTCAATTTCCTCAGTACTCCCATTGAATAATGATACACTGTTTCAAAAAAAAAAAGAACGGCTGACAGACTTGTGATTGCTGCAGAACAGAACAGTGATTGAGCGTGATGAGACGGTGCTGAGCCACATGAAATGAAAGGGACAAGAGTTTGTACAAAGCGGTGATTTGTGGGGATAATAAACACACATGTGCTCTTTCGAAACAAAACAACACAGGAGGCAGCTCAGATTCGGCGTTTCTCTGACAAGATTAAAGAAGATGACCGGTCTGACAAAGTGGAAAATAAGTGTGAGTGTGTGCAGAGAGACGGAGAGGCAGACGAATGGAGGTGACGTTGCTTGACAGTGACATATGTGTTTGTTGTTCTGTGATTTCAAGAAAAAAATTGCCTTGTGTCAAGCATCTGAATGAATTTGGCTGTCAGCGGTGAGTCATTAGAAAAAATTTTAGTTTCCCTTTTGGAATTGAGGCTTGGATGTAGACGTAAGTGCTGTTTGGGAGAAAGCATCGTACCAATGTGGGGGGGGTGGCTCATCCCTGCATTTTTGTTTTGTTTTGATCCCCAGTCGACATGAAGCCCAGAATGCCATCAAGACAAGGATTTACTGGAGATTTACTGAAGTTGAGAGTACAAGTTACATGTTTCCTCGACAAACAGATCACAACCCAGAACAGAAAAGAAAAGAAGTGAGGCATCTGTTAAAACACCTCTACCGATCAGGCCTAACGTTATAACCACCTGCCTAAAATTGTGCTGGTCCCCCTTATGCACTCAAAAATGCTCTGAACCATTAGGTATGGACAAGAAGATCCCTCACAGGGTGTCCTATGAGATCTGGAACCAGGATGTTGGCACTGGATCCTTTGGTTACTCTGGCTTGTGCAGTGGGGCCTCTGTCAATCAAACTTGTTCCACTGCATCCTGTTGATGCTTGATCACAATGGGCTGTAGGAAGTTTGGAGGTCAAATCAACATGTTGGGTCATTGTCATGTTCCTCAACATGTTCCTGATTGTTTGATGTTTTTTCCATGTGGTGGGGTGCATTTTCCTGCAGGGGTAGGCCAGTGACGTTTGGGATTTCCATTTGCATGAGGTAGCATGCTTTTTATGGGACAATGTTTATGTCGATGTCTAAGTCTCACACACATCACACAGTACCATTACAGTCAATGTTATTCACTTCACCTGTCAGTGGTCAGAATGTTGTGGCTGATCAGTGTAACTTTAATTTAAATGGTAAATAACTATATTTTCAGCTTTTTAGCATATAGACATCTTTCTTTTACTGGAGCAAGGGTTCTTGGTAAAAAAAAACAAAAAAAAAACAACAGTGCAATAAAGGCCATGTGTAATTTCGCCTACAGTGAAAGTGGTTCATACAATAAAACTAATATTCTCTTAGGAACTTTTGGTTCCACTAAAGGTCATGATTCTCAAAAAAGCAGCCACTGCTGGGCGAACATCGATGAACAGGAGGCAGAATGGGGGAAAAAAGAAGCTAGCAATGCTGTCTGGCCAAGATAAATCTCTTTAATCTTGTACTTTTTGTTTAATTTAAGGATTCTAGAGTTGTTTCATCACCATGTATTATTCATTATTATATGCTTAATAATTGATCCAATGTGAAATATGTTTTTTACTGGTGTGTGTAAGAAAAAGTTAGTTGAGAAGAACTTAAAAAAAAAGAACAAAAGTGAGCTGGAAAAATAGGAAATAGTTTAGTTGCAGTCTTCATGATTAGAGAAACAAAGAAAAATACAAAAAACCCCAATTATTTCTCACTGTTAAGTGATAACAGCAAGCGCAGAGCATTCCTGCATTCTATCTTTCCCAGAACATTCATATACATGGCCAGTGTGTTTGAATTGGCTAGGTAGGTCAGAAAAGAGTCGACTAAGTTCACAGCAAATACAGAAAATGTGCTTAAGATTCTTCAACAATGCTTCAATTCATGGAGGTGCAATGAGTCATCAATACTGAACATTTACATTAAAAAAATCTTCTTTCAGTGTTTATCTTGATTGTTTTGAATTCCTTTAAATATCTGCGGGACACTGACAGGATTTTAGAGCATCAGGTGAGGTTAATGTGCTTTTAAAAAAGTCACAAGTAACAAACAAGAAAATACCAAAAGAAATGAAATACAATTCTGCCTCCAGCCACTGAAATTGTAAGATTGAATAAAGTTAACAAAAAACATCATGTGTGATTAATTACCGCACTAAAAGACCCTGTGTGTAGTCTGGGAGGGAGAGCTTGTGCTTCCTAACATGTAACATGAGAAATTCTTGTGAATTTAATGTGAGAATTGATCCTTAATCAATTAACACTCCAGTAAGATTTCTGCATGTTGATGCCATCAGCCCATGTTGAATAATCAATTCACATGTTGTAAATCATTTTAAGATTGGTCGCTTCTCACCTTATCTGTCGTCTGTGAGGACACATGCTTCATGAATGCGAATAGAAAATCAATCGTAAGCTCTTAGGTCATGTTTAATTCATGTGTTGTCATCTGTTAACCATCTCCCAGTGATGAGTTGCTTCCATGTTCAGTCATTTTCAGAGAAACTAGATGCCTGACTGTTTCCAGGTGAGAGACCAGAGTTTGTGAGATGTAACACAACTGGGGTCAGAATTAAGGACTTGAGGCCTCCTCAGATACAGAGTTTCAGGGTGAAGATGCTCCTTGGCCAAGTTATGGAACATATTCTAGGCTCCAGGTCCATTATGGAGGATGTTTTCTCCTCAGATTTCTGTTGTGGGAAAGTTAGACTTACATAGTACGGAAAACCATAAGGTTCAAACCTACAGAGACTATTTACAACGAGCCAATAGGAAAAGAGTTTTGCGTTGCATGTTATAAATAAGTTGTCATTCTGGCTGGACTGACTTCTCCTTTCTCTCCCCATTTCAATTTTTCAAATGTATTTTTGTTTTATTATTTAGAGTAATGAGAGTCACAACAGTATTTCCATAAGATCAGATTTGTCACCAAGATTTCAACAAACAAAATGTTTCCAGGCTTTTAGTCTTTTCTGGAAAAAAATAAGATGAATGCTGAGGGGTTAAATAAGGCTGCGGGCTGTTTTGACAGTGAATATAATTACAGTTGTGTTTGTATTCAGGAGTCATTTCATTTTCCTCACTGACGGTGTGTCACCGTTTTAACCCTTCGTTGGATGCTGTGAAGTTGGCTGGTATTGTTGGCGCGACGCCACACTATGCTGTATAGTCATTCAGTGGATATTTCTGCCAAAGTGTGCCTGCTGCTGCTGCAGGTGATGTTTAAATAAATGATGTGAGGGTGCTGATTGATATTCTGTGAACCTGCTCTGCTGCAGGAGCAGGGAGCACTTCAGACTCACATCCATTACAATGAAGAAAAAGAAACACAATACAACTCTGTCTCTCAAACTTCTCTCTATATCCCTTTGGCATATCAAAGCGGTCGAGCTGTCTGATTTGTCCTGTTGGAGGAAGCTCTTTATACCACATTAGTATGATTAGAAAATGTATTCTCTACTATAAGATCCAGATAGTATTTGTAGTACTGCCTACATTTCGGTGTATAAAGTGTTCATGTAGAGGAGAACTTCATAGGAGACAAGGTTAACTGCACTTTTTTCACTATTTTTTTTCTGGTCAGAATTTAGCAGAAGAAAAATTCCGGATATTCAAAAAATTCCTGAAATTGAAACTGAAACTGCATAAAAACCATCAAAGATATCAAAAGATAGATTTAGATTAATCACATTCAAAGCCCTCAGACTTACGACTTGTTTAAACTTTGAATTAAGTTTCTACTGTAAGATTTGCCAGAGCGACAGGGCTCCAAAGACAGCTTGGTTTTGGCTGTTGCACGGCTGACTTCCCATTCATTTCAATGGGGATTTTTAAAGCCGTTTTTACAACCAGGATTTAAACTTTCCTACGCGATGCTTAATTTGTCCTGAGGGACCCAAAATGTGCTGAGAAAATATCCCCCACACCATTACACGATGACCACCAGCCTGAACCGTTAATACAAGGCAGGATGGATCATACTTTCATGTGGTTCATGCCAAATTCTGACCGTACCATCTGAATGTCTCAGCTGAAATCAAGTCTCATCAGACCAAGCAATGTTTTTCCCATCTTCTATTGTCTAATTTTTGTGAGCCTGTGTGAATTGTAGCCATAGTTTCCAGTTCTTAGCCGGCAAGAGTGGCACCCGGTGTGGTCTTCTGCTGCTGTAGCCCATCTCCTTCAAGGTTGGACGTGTTTTGGTTCAGAGATGGTATTCTGCATTATTTGGTTGTAACAAGTGGTTATTTGAGTTATTGTTGCCTTTCTATCATCTCCAACCAGTCTGCCCATTCTCCTCTGACCTCTCACATCAACAAGGCATTTTCATTCACTCAATGCCACTCACTGGATGTTTTCTCTTTTTCGGACCGTTGTCTGTAAACCCCAGGGATGCTTGTGCCTGAAAATCCCAGTAGATTAGCAGTTGCTGAAATACTCAGACCAGCCCGTCTGGTCCCACCAACCATGCCACCTTTAAAGTCACTTAAATCCCCTTTCTTCTCCATTCTGATGCTCGGTTTGATCTTCAGCAAGCTGTCTTGATCACGTCTACATGCCTAAATGCATCGAGTTGCGGCCGTGTGATTGGCTAATGAGCTACTTGTTTTAACAAGCAATTGAACAGGTGTACCTAACGAAGTGGCTGGTGAGTGTATATAATAATAATGACGTCTATCTGTAGATCCTACACTGCAAATTACTTGGCACTTGCCAAGATTTAAAATCTTATTTTCAGACACGATAGATAATTTGGCTCGTTTTAAAAGTTAATTACTCATTTTTAGTCCTTGATTTTACAGTACAATCTTAGATTTGAGAAAAAAAAAAACTTATTTCAAGATTTCTTACCAAGTAAAATTTACTTGCTGCATGGACAGATAATTTCTCTGCTTTTAAGTAATTTCTTCTCAAATTCAGTGTTTTTATCTTATATTTAGGCTACTCATTTTTTGCAGTGTACATAGATATCAGTGTAGATCAGGGATCTCAAACTCTGGTCCTCGAGGGCCACTATCCTGCATGTTTTAGATGTTTCCCTCTTCCAGCACACCTGATTCAAATGACCAGCTCATCATCAAGCTCTGCAGAAGCCTGATAACGATCCTGATTATTTGGATCAGGTGTGTTGGAAGAGGGAAACATCAGAAACATGCTGGATAGTGGCCCTCGAGGACCGGAGTTTGAGACCCCTGGTGTAGATAGATGGGATATATATCATGATAAAAACTGTATTTTAGACATGATGCGTATTGATGTGAAACACTTGTCCTGGACTTGAGAAGCTTCTAAATTTGTTGCAGAAAGTTACAGATTTCAGCCTTAACTTTCACGTACAAACAGTAAAAATTAGATGGATGATTGTTCCGTGCTGCCCAGGAACACTTTGTTTTGGTGTGTCATCCTTTGTCATCTCCTGTGTGTGTCTGTGCACATCATCAGTTCCTGCATTCTTTTCCCCCTAGCTGCACCCATCTTATTAAGTTTAAATATGTCACTTTATTGTCTCCTCACCACCACTATCTGACTCTGTGTTTTCATGTCCATTACTTTTAAGCAGCGGTAATGAAATGTTACTTTATCAGCCCCTTGGAATAAGCAGCAGTCAACGTCTGCTTATGTGGTGATGTGGTGAAACAGGCACAACGTGTCCTCCAGCATGTCCTCGTTCGCTGAAGTGAGCACCTGCAGAGGAAACAAAGGAACAAACTGTGTCACTGACTCGGAACTGCTAAAGTCGTTCAAATTGTGCTGACAGATCAGCAGTATCTCAGGGAAGACTAGCGAATGAGGTGGTTTCAGAACTCATCTCTCACATCGCAGAGGAATGTACGTTAAAACACATTTGCTTTCTGCTTGTTTGTTAGTTTTGTTTTATCTCCAGAGTATAATCTAAACTGTTTTGTCATTTGTGCACCTTATCACATTTAATCGTTCCCTTTCCTTTTTCCTGTTATGCACCAGTTTTAACTTTGCAGCGTCTGATTAGAAAATTCCCTCAGTGTATAAGTAAAGTTTGCAGCTTCTTTTACTTGGTGTATTTGTTTGTATTTTGCCCTGCAGATATAAACAGCTGCACTGAAAAAATATAAATTGATCTGCATTTGTGCACTCTCATGCTCTTACACTAAAAAGAAAGCCCTACACAGTGCATGTCGGAGTGTATTGAAATCTTTTTTTCTGTGCTCGCTGCAGACTATAGATATTGGCAGACTGAGTACGATTTATGATACACCTCAGTTTGTATGCGAGCCACATGTGAGTATTAGGATGCACTGCCAGAAGTGAGATTAGCACTATGCAGAAGAGGGTACAGTTCAGATGAGGTCCACAGCAGTGAGTGAGCTGAATTCTGGACGGCTCTCCTGAGAGGCAGTAGCTCAGCAAACAGAATGGCTTCATCCACATTTCCATCATTGCAGATAAATGCCGTCTGAGAGCTCAGACTAACCAAAGAGAGATTTGTCTCACATGCCGGGGGTATTAATTTCCACTTTAACGGTTTGAGCTGTCGGTTGATCCGAGAGCCGTTTGTTTGCAAACATGAGAGATGCTCCTCAGCTTCAGGTGCCTCTGGATGCCTCCCCCTGGAGAAATGGCAACGTGTGGGGGGAGGGTCTGCCTCCAGCTCTCGGTGCCTGTTCCAGGGTCTGTGCCAGGGCGTGATTAGTGCCAGACACGTCCGCGCGTCCTCACAGCAGCTGAGCTGTTTTAAATGGCACAATGGATCTGACAGAACTGCAATTTTTTTTTGTCTAAGATTAGCACCAGCTTTTAAAAAAATTGCTAAGAAAATGACAGATTTGTGAACAGTTGTTTCCTTAACAAGTTGTCCTTTGCCATCTAAATAAATTGCCATCTGTGCTGAGGCTCTGGAAGCCCCCTAATAAGCTGCAATGGGAGCGATAATATACACACAGGTAGCAATATATTATATATTGCACTGCTAGACATTTTCCAATATTATATAATGGTAGACAGCAATAAAGAAAGCACATGATGACTTGAATTATTTGTATGTAGGGACTGTGTTTGCTCAGTTTCGACATTTGGCACAGAACTGAGCACACAGCGAAGGTAAACCACTAAGGCACTGATCCCTCTGTAGTTGGTGTGAAGCATGAAACAACTTCTCTACGAGCGTCATAAAGTCACTGCAGGAGCTCACTTTAAATCCCTACGCACTGTTTTCTCCTTTATGCAGACACGGTTTACAAGTGCAACATAATGAATGAAGTATTTCTTCACAACCGGGGTAATCCAAGCCGCAGCCAGACACGTCTCAGAAAGTTCAGCACACCATCCGAACCCTCTCACGTGTTGCACAGGAGCCAAATCGGAGCTTTAGCAGGACTGTTATTAGTAAGACTTCATTTATCTGGATGAAGTTGTCTGAGCCTGGCTGAAGCAGAAACAGACTATCATATCACAAAAACTAAAAAAACAGAATCAATCATGATTATTAATTGTAAATATGATACAGTGAGAATAAGACCAAAGAGAGTTTACTTCGTGTGCTGTTTACAAAAAAAACCATCAAGCCTGGACAGCATCATTGAAGCCTTAAATGTGATCACTCATGTAAATGTTTTTAAAACCTGCTGCGGTTTTATTTCAGCTGTTTTAAACAGAAGTAATCGCACTTACACTTGCATTGTATTTAGGATAAGTAGTCGGACTTAGAGAGTGCGTTAGAGTAGAGGCTACACTTAGAGAACACTGTTTGCTTTCCTGCCATGATCCTGTAGCTGAAGTGCTACAAATTGTTATTGGATGGATTTTCATTTGTTTATTTTACAAAACATAGCTCGGTGCTTTCATAAACAAAACTCGCAACAAAAGGGGGGGAAGAGCAGCAGTGACCTCGAGGACAGGGGAGGTGGTAGCAGCGCTGGGACTCAGTCCCACTCCAAACATGTAAAAGAGATTAATCTCTTGGCTGCTCTCTTCTTTGGCTGTGGGAAAATTCCTCACATGTAGTTGGGGGAAGTTTCCGCCTTCCGCTGATGCACAAAAAGTGTAAATAAAATCCCCAAAAGTTTTAGTCCCAGAGCAGAGGGTTAAGGAAAGTGTTGGGAATCACGGCAATATCCTGGTAAGCGTTTGCAAATCCATCAACAGCAAAGTAAAAAAAAACAATCATTTTGCATTGTACAAACATGTAGCGCCTCTTTGATGTCCAAATATTTATTCCTTGATGCATTCAGTCTTACCAGCAGCTTTTCTAGAGGTTGGATCGTTTAGTTGAAATTCATAATTGGAACTGATATTGCTCCTAAATAAAAAAAGATAAATGAAGCTCAACACTCACACTCAGCAGCAAGGTGCCTCTTAATTTAGTTTTTACTTTGTACTTCATCTTACTTTAGGCTGTAGCTAAGTAAGCATATGTGTCAGTTTCACTTCTGTCAGGTTCTTTCATTTTTGTCTTTGATCGTTCACTCCCCTCTTTATCCAACAAATCCCCAGAATTCAACAACGAGGTAGTTTGTCATTGCCTTCCAAAACAGTGCATATCTTGATTTATTTGGAGCTAGTGTCCCTTCAGCAGGACAAGATTGTTTGTCAAAGCCTTTCATATATGACGTTATCAAAACCCATTATGGACAACATTCAGCTAATGGGTGTAACTCTCTATATAACTCTTTAAATTGACTGACCACATAGAAACATACATGTTGTGGTCATGTTGCTACCAGGGCATTTAATGTAAGGTTTTAAATGTGTCACCATGACATATGATTGTCTGCCCTCAATGTGCTGAGGATGTAAAACGTGAACCATGGACCAATAATTTCCACAAAAAGCACCAATTAGTTTTGCTTTACGCTGACCTTTAACCTGTTTACTGTCAACACTGTCTCCTAAATTCTATTTATGGAGGAGCAACATAATCACTGTCTGGATTCCCTTTAAAAGCAACATTTTTTATTAAAAGAATGAAACACCACAGTTTTGGTTGTGCGAACTGTACAACTTTCACACCAGAGACCACGATCTTTCTGTTACTAGAATAGAATAGAATAGAATAGAATAGAAAAGGAAATACGATAGATTTGAAAAAGAAAGTTAATATGTTTGTAACTGACTTGCTGGTGCAATTCCAATACAAACCTCAATTTGTATTTAACCTGTTTTAATTATAACAATATACTGAATTTAATTAATTAATAAAGAAATCAATTTATAATTTACAACTTAAGCTAAAATCTCACTGGTTTCAATTATTGCGTTAATAGGTCTCGAGTTGAGTAGTTTCGAAATAAATTTTCATCGATGAAACAGGTCTAATCAGTTTTAAGTCATCTGTTTTTTTCGCAGCAGGAGCAGTGAAATGAGCGATCTATAGGCTCAGGCGCTTTTTCCTTTCTGCAGAACTTGCTGTTTAGTCCACACCAATGTGCTTAATGCTGCGAATGCTCATGGCAGCAGTATTGAATTCTCCTTATCGTGGCGTTGCACAGGAGTTCACAGCCCATTTGTTTCAATGATGAGGGTGACTGGACGCGTTTGTTTCCTGCTGTCGTAAATAGATCCCACCTCGCATAAAGTTCAGCGGGGTTGAATTTTGACCTGTGAAACAATGAGATGAGAGAAGATGAGTGTTTGTTTAGGAGGCAATAATTGCTGCTGTTTATATTTGGAGGACATGAGCGGTATCGAAATGATGCCTAAATGCAAACATAGTGAGAGAGGAAGAGATTCCTGAAACTCTTTTTATTATGAGAAATATACACCGATCAGCCACAACATTATGACCACTGACAGGTGAAGTGAATAACATTGATTATATCGGTACTATGTGGTGTTCTGATGGAAAACCTTGGATTTAGCCATTCATGTTGATGAGACTTAGGAACATGACATTGGTCCATGATGTTGATTTGACCTCCAAACTTCCTACATCCCATTCTGATCAAGCATCAACAGGATGCAGTGGAACAAGTTTGACTGACAGAGGCCCCACTGTATAAACCAGAGTACCCAAAGGATCCAGTGCCCTGGTCCTGGTTCCAGACCCCATAGGACACCCTGAGAGGTCCTCTTGTCCATGTCCAATGGTTCATTAGGGGGACCAGCACAATATTAGGCAGGTGTAGATGCTTAGTTATGTTTTCTCCTGCAGCATGTTTCAAGCCTCACATGTAAGAAAGTTTCATCCTGTTAAAACTGGTCTCACCACAGCTTTGGCCTTAACAAAACAGGAATGCTTCCTACGTCATACCAAGATGGTGAACAAAAATTCCTGCACAAGAAAGCTGCTATTACAATCTCCTACTATAGTCAGTGGTTTTTAAACAAAAAAAAAGAGTTGATGATTGACACAAATTTGACAGAAACTGGGGATGAAAGGCACTTTGCAACAGTGTTTTACCTAAAAACATAAACTCTGAGACTGAAAAAAACAGATGGAGAAATGTTGATGTTAAAACTATAAATGAGAGTTGAACAAGTGGTTGGATGGTTGAGTGGGTGTGTCGAGAGGAGACATGTTTGCTTTGCTTTCTGGAGGTTTTCTTTTGCTCATAGTCATCATACCACCAGGTAAAGGCAGCAGCAAGTGATTAGGAACAAATGGTGAGGCATTTTCATTCCAAATAATGTTTCAATGCCAAATAAGGCTTCCATTTCTGCCTTGTTTTCGCTGTCTCACTTTCAGCTGCATATCTCAGAAAAATGTACGTTTTCAAGAAAGCCTTCGCGTTCGCTACGTTCCATTACATTCCATACATTATGATTTCCATCCTATGCAAATATTTGGAAAAGGCTACGCTTTGTAAAACGGGCTTGGATCCTGAAATTAGTTAATAATGAATTAATGACACAGTAAATACTGCAGTTGCACGTAGAGCAGACCATTAGGTCCTATCAGATTACAGCACATCACCTCAGCAACCGAGTGCTGTTGTGTTCTGATCCCGCCAAAAGCCTCTGGACTGAAGAGCGCAAACACACACCACTGGACTTGGCCAAGCTCGAGAGGTTTCAAATGACTATAATTTTCCTTAAAATGAGAGAAAAGTAGCAAAAATATGGCCAAACACGAGCCAGGATACACAAGAGGGAAACTAACCTCTAATGTGACAGCAAATCCTCGGCTCAGGGGAGGTTTTTTTTTTAATTGTTGCAAAAAAGATCTTGAGTTTATTCCTGGAAACAGTCCACCTGAAGAAAATCAGTGCCATGAAAAAGTCACAGTGAAATATGCCACAGGGGAAAAGAGAGAGAATAAGGTCATTACTTCAGGTAAGCTTTCATAAATGTTATCTTAAATCAAGATAATTTCCTGCCCTCTTCCACTCTTGCTAAAAATGCTGTTAAGAAATTAATTATCATTTGTTGTACTCTCAGCAGTTGTTTCATCTCATCGGAAATGGCAGTGTGTTAGGGCAGCAGTGTCACATCAAACAAGAACCAAAGCAAAATCAAGATAAGTGTCATGATATCAAGTGCTGAAAATGGAAACACACTTACTTCTGTTGTGTCGTGTGTGAGGGCAAAAACACAAAGCATCTGCATTGTACCTTTGTCTCATTCATTGAATGATCTAAATGTGTATCTACATCTTCTATACGCTGCTGTTAAAACAATGTTTTAAAATACAGTTCACACTTTCTGTGAGTGTCAAACATGCTATAAAATGTTTAAATGTAAGGAGTGTCAGATATAATCAGCTGATATTGGTATAGACAGTATTAAATTAAAATAAGTATACACACATGTAGCCATTAAGTTTTCCTTGATTTAAATACTTGCAATTATTTGGATTGAACTGTTTCATAAGCCATGTTAGGGAGACAAAGTAAAAACAACTTTTCTTTAAGAGGAATAAAACCATTACCAAAGGTTGCTTACAGTACGTTTTGCTGTGGATAAAATCACTGCATAAAGTTGGCCATCAGTTAAGTAGTGACTCCAGGATACACTTACACAACTGTCCCAGCTAGTAGAAGGTTTGCAAAACAACTTTACGCATGTATAAATTTTATTTTTATTTTTCTACTGAAGGTGACGGTGCTCATGATGCTGACCACGAGCAAGACACTTGTGATTTATCCTGGAGAACTCACAGTAATGCGCTCCTTTTGCAGCCCCCCTACATTCAGAAAATGCAATAACCGTGAAATTAAACTATTCTTTATTTGCTATGGAAGCCCCTGGGACCTTGTCTGGGGCTTGCACTTGATAGTCTGCAATATGAGAACTGGAGGGGATGGACAGATTCCCAGACTGCATCCGGAGTTTTGCAGCATTGCATGTTAAATATTAGTATAACTATGATCAACTCGGGCTGATTTGCCCTTCTTCAAGTATACACATGTATGTATTTGCTTACAGCCTGCATATGTGTATATGTTAGTGTTTGGGCTCAACAAAAAAACATCAGTGCAACAGTTTGTATCAGTCTCTTTGAGTTATGACTACCTCTAATTAAATTATGTTCAACCAACAAACTCTACTGAGTTGGAAAAATGACCTTTTCCTCGAAAATCAAGGGTACTTTTAATTACCAGTCTAACTATTTGAAATTGTCCAGGCATGTTAAGATAGGGCAGAAATTCTTAATTTAAGTTTAAAAATGCATTCAATTAAGTCAATTTAGTTAGGTTAATCTAACATAATTTAGTTTTAGATCAGCTAATGCAGAAATTTGAGTTTACTTTCCACACAATATTAATTTGATACAAGTACCAGTAACATTATTATGTCAGCCCAACTCATCAAAATAATGTTTCCAACTTAATTCCCCATTTAGTTCATCTAAACCATTTAATGATGGTGAAATAAGTTCCTTGGATTATTTCTAGTGTTTGTAAATACACTGATCAGACATTACATTATGACCACCTGCCTAATATTGTGTTGGTCCCCTTATGTGATCAGAAATGCTCTGAACCATTGGACATGGACAAGAGGACCTCTCAGGGTGTCCTATGGGGTCTGGAACCAGGACGTTGGCACTGGATCCTTTGGCTACTCTGGCTTGTGCAGTGGGGCCTCTGTCCATCAAACTTGTTCCACTGCATCCTGTTGATGCTTAATCACAATGGGGTGTAGGAAGTTTGGAGGTCAAATCAACATGTTGGGCCATTGTCATGTTCCTCTACATGTTCCTGATTGTTTGATGTTGTTTCCATGTGGTGGGGTGCATTTTCCTGCAGGGGTAGACCAGTGATATTTGGGATTTACATTTGCATGAGGGAGTGTGTTTGTTGTGGGACAATGTTTATTTGGGTGTCTAAGTCTTATCAACACTAATGGCAAAATCTAAGATTTTCCAGCAGAACACCACATAGTACCAATGTGATCAATGTTATTCACTTCCCCTGTCAGTGGTCATCATGTTGGGGCTGATTGGTGTATATTCTCTGTTCTTAACTTGCTGTCTAATATAAGGAAACTATTGGTATTAAACATCGGCACTAAAACTACCCTCAAGCAGAATATCAGTGGTGATCACTTAAATTTTACAGTCCTGCAGAAACAACATCATCAAATCACCACAAGTGACACTTTGCTATATTACAGCGTGTTTTTGCAAAGCACTACATTTTGTGAAATGGGCCTCAGCTGTGTCAATAAGTAACACCTTCTTCAAAGGAGCTCCTCTGGGCTCTAAATTTCCATACTGGTGTAACAAATCTGACTTTTGGGAGACACTTGAATTACATTATCATAGAGTGGCTGTAAAATTGGATTTTCTGCAGAAGCAGAAAAGGGAAAAATCTAAACTTTTCTCTGGGAATAAAGTTAGGATTAGGCTGATAGTGAAGCAGAAAGGATGCCTAAACTTGTATCAGCTGAATTCTGTTTATGGTAAGTCATTTAAGTTGAGGTGTGCGGCCGCTTTCATTTATTTGCTGCAGAGGGCAATTCATCGGCAGAAAAGATAAGCAAAGAATGATACAAATACGTTTTGGGCCAGAATAAAACCTTGAAAATCTATTAGGACTTGGGAGTCTGAAAGAAATGAACAGTTTCTTCAGGTTGAGTCAGTATCTTGAGTTTTGTGATCAATTTCTTAACTGTGAGGTTGATTCATAAGTTCATCCTCTTGCCTCACTTCAGTATCAGACTAATCCATTGTGTGAGACAATTTCTGCTAAGCTGTAAATTATTAAATGTTCTGTTTTTCCTCTTCCTCGGTTCTTCACAACATTCCACGGAGCTGCTGATATATGCTATGAGCTTGTTTGAAAGTTTGTTTTATGGCCTTGTGTCAGAAGAGAACAGGGACCAAGCAGCTTCCTACAGTCAGTTAGTTGCTGTTGCAGATAAACATTCACATCATGCAAACAGGATTACCTCCCCCTAGGAAGGTAGGATGAAAAAACACAAAAACTCGACTTACAAAAACCAATTTACTGATGCATTTTCAACACTGTTACAGATTGTCATCTGGTTTTTTGCTTGACTGGTTTAAAGTGATGCTTTGATCCTCTCGGAGCTCGAGTTCAAGTGGATGATACCTCAACTCTGGGCAGGTGAGGGTCAGATGAAAAGAGAAACACTCCATCACGCTAATTAGTTTCACAAGCGTGCGGGTAAAAAAAAATGCTCTTGTCCATATGATGCTCGTTAATACAAATATACAAAGCTAATTTTAAACATCTGGATCATATCAAATGGGATCATTCCAAAGCATTTTCCGCTGAGCTTTTGATGAGTGGCTCTGTTCGCCATGCATGAAATCAAATCAGTGATTAGTGTGACACAGAAGACAAAGTGTGTTCTTTTAGCAATTGCACCTGGCCATGAATCAACATTCATTAAAATGAAGCAAGAAAAGATGTTTTGCTGCTATTGTAAATGAAACAATGGTAACGCTGGAAAAACACTGTCTTACATAATAGTAGCTGGTGTGTTTAATCCAGAAATTGAGTAGAATTTAGCTTTAGTTGCATGTTTTTTGAAACTCTTTGTGTTCTTTATATTAATTTTCTAATCTTATTTGACTTTATTGATGCATCATAAGTTTTTGATTTGTGCTACATACATCACTTCATACACTGTTCAGACATAACATTATGAGCACCTGCCTAATGTTGTGTTGGTCCCCCTTATGTCATCAAAAATGCTCTGAACCATTGGACATGGACAAGAGGACCTCTCAGGGTGTCCTATGGGGTCTGGAACCAGGACGTTGGCACTGGATCCTTTGGCTACTCTGGCTTGTGCAGTGGGGCCTCTGTCCATCAAACTTGTTCCACTGCATCCTGTTGATGCTTAATCACAATGGGGTGTAGGAAGTTTGGAGGTCAAATCAACATGTTGGGCCATTGTCATGTTCCTCAACATGTTCCTTCGTGGTTGTTTGATGTTTTTTCCATGTGGTGAGGTGCATTTTCCTGCGGAGGGTAGGCCAGTGACATTTGGGATTTCCATTTGAATGTGGGAGTGTTTTTGTTGTGGGACAATGTTTATTTGGGTGTCTAAGTCTTATCAGCACGGATGGCAAAATCCAAGATTTTCCATCAGAACACCACATAGTACCAATATGATGAATGCCATTCACTTCACCTGTCAGTGGTCATAATGTTGTGTCTGATGAGTGTATATCTCTTTCCACGTGCACATTACTGTGTTAAATTTTTTATAACAAGATTTGCAACAAATGTCTTTATCTTTGTAGATTTTGTAGGTTTTGAAGAAGTCTTTAAACACAATTCAGGCACTACTCAGAGCAAACCGGGCACTTGCCTGCATTCTCCGTTATTACTGGCAGTATTCGTATGAGAGTGGAGTCCAGCTGCTGCACCCGAGAGCGTTTCAATCAAGATTCCTCTGCTGTATTCAGTGGCTTTAGAGGCTATTTTGCCTTCCGGAAGATGTGTAGCCAGACGGTGGCAGATACAGAGAGGCACTCTGATAGACGTGAGTTATGTAAGGCTGAGTGCGACCTGACTGTAAAAGCAGGGCCATGCATCACTGTATATGCCAGGACGGAGGCCGACATTCAAGGCGCCTACACCTGACTGATGATGGGGTCTGGCTAGTAGCAAGATGGAGGTGGATGAAAGGGAATTGGATGTGTGTCGAGGAAGAGGTGAAGGTTGTGAATGGGAGGTAATAACAGCCGGTGTGTGGCTTTTTCATCCTAGCTGCAACGGGGGCCTCCCTCTCAGCCTGATATATTCTGTTTTATGAGAGGAATTATAACATTTTTCATTTTATCCCACAAAAGGCTGTAGTTGCATAACTGGGTAAGAATGATGACGCTCTGGGTGACCAATCCTGAAAATAGCCCACATGTTGTACATACTATTTTTGGTAACTGCATGCTCTGTATTAATTAAACACTGTAAATATTTAACTATGGTGCTGTGGTGCGTTTGTAGGGTTTGGAAGTAATGGATGACATTTACTTAATCACTTACATCATTGTATTAGAAGGTATTTTGCTTACTTTAGGTTATTTTTAGAAACGAAAAATAATGATTTTTTTGTACCTTGCAGCAGTTCAAGTCAGAAGCATTCAGGTCAGAGAAAGCACAAAATCAGCAGCTGCTCGACCCAGGTACATCATCGTTGATTTCACAGCAGGGAGAAAAAGCTACGAGTGTCTCCAATCAAACATCTTCCACACATACGACCGCATGAAGCTAAAATCCTCATAGTGAATCTTGAAAATGATTGTATGTTTGCTTAAAAACTCCAGCGAATTATCTCCTCCATTTGAAAAGTGCTTCCCAGCCATTAACACAATTTTTTTTCCTGTAGTGCTCCTACAAAGTTAAAGCTTAGGTTAGGAAAAGGTTACTCATTGCACCTTCATGCAGGTTGCCAAGATTCTTGTTAGCAGATCTCACAGCAACAAATACATGACATGATATTGCAATAAGAACCAGCTATAGCCTTCATTCAAAAGATAGAAGTATTGGGGACAAACTCAATATGCAAACAAATATACTTGTATTTCAAGTGCAGTAACATGGTAACATTTTTAAAAAGCTGTTTCATACTAAAAGGGCCTTTTCTGTTGATTATGTCCTGTCAGTTTGGAGGCATGGAAAAAATAGTTAAGACCGCTGAGGTTATGAGTAGGCATAGCAGAGATAACTAGTTAGGGCTGGGGTCAGACTAAGCGTCTAAGATGATGACTGGTTGAGGTTAGGGATAACATTTGGTATAGGTTTAGATAAGGGTATAAACACGTCTGCAGAGACATAATCTTGAGCACAACACATGATCTGTTTTTCCTTTAATGTGTATTTGTGGACTGCTGTCAAGTTAATCTAGAAATACCTGTGTTGTATTTCTTGGTGATGCTTTATTTCGCTGTTATGGGGCCATTTAATTTAATTTATATAGCTTTATACTGCTTCTACATGTGTTTATTATTCTTTGTGCTCTTTTTTCTGGTTTACTCTAATAAGGCTACACTGAGATTTGTGGTTATAACAAGAGCTGAAAATGAATAGTTGCAGGATGCACATCTGTGAATGGAAATTTTAATATTTTTTTATTTGGATAGCAGGGATTGAGGGTGTAATCCACAAGTGTATAAGCTGATGTATTACTATCATAAACATGTACTTTACCTTAATTGGTTTATCATATATTTTCATTATCATCCACTGTGAATGTTTTGTGACAGTGGGTGTTCCAGTACCTCTGCCACAAAAATGAATGGCCCTCAATACAGTATCTAAACAGTGGGTTTTTTTTCCCAATGATATCTAGCCATGAAGTGTTTTTGAGATTTCCATCCATCTATCCATTTTCTTCCACTTATCTGGGGTCAGGTCACGGTGGTGATGGCAGGGCATTCCAGACATGCCACTTCCCAACAAAACTTTTCCTCCTGGGGGATCCCAAGGCTTTTTCCGGCCAGATAAGATATGCAATCATTTTAAGACACTTGTCAAAGCCAAACAATAAACCACAGGCCTCCTCATAAATAATAAGACTTCCCACATTAACCTGGGAACACAATTCTGTAGACTAGGTGCTTTACTTTTTAAAGCTTTAAGCACATTATATTTATTAACATTAGCTTCTCTGGACTGTAACAGTAAAATTCATAGGTATCCCAGGTATTCTCAGGAAGGACAAAAAAAGGATGATTATGTGTCATCAGCATGGACTGTGAATAGAGAAGGAACCCTCTGTGAAGTCACCAGTAGTTGGGTTTTGAAGCTCAGTCTGGTGGCTCCACCTGTAGCCATCTTGACAGTACATAACTCTGCTTAACTCCCAGTGAATCAAAAAAGTGGATGAAAAAGTGGAGCTTAAGTAAAGGTGAGGCACAAAAACCAATTAAAACAATTTAAATGGCATAGGTATATAAAAATCTATCATGGGTACAGTTGTCAGGAATATGGAAATTATATGTAGAGATCAAAAATATTTTGTTGTAGCGGGTTATAAACATGTTATATCTGCTGTAAAGTTGGGTCTTTTAACATGGGGGTCTATGAGGAATGGCTCACTTTTGGAGCCAGCCTCAAGTGGCCATTTGAGGAACTGCAGTTTTGGGCACGTATCCCCAGGGATTGTGCTTGGTATTAAATTGTAACTCCATCAATATTAAAACTGAGCGTGTACAAAGATCCTAGGAAGTTTTATGGCTATTTTTCACTGAACTACAAAACCCAAGTTAATGCAGAGGTAGGTTTTCTGTTACAAAAACAATCATTCAAATTTAAAACTAAAATGTCAGGAACACCCTGCCCTTTGATTAACCCCTTAGATAAGACATCTGCACTATTGCTTCACCTAGTATATGTTCTGACAGTTTCTTTCCTCGTCAGCAGTTTTGTATGATCAGCTGAATGTAACATGACCTACGTGTAGATTAAAAACTGCCCCTGCTGATGTCTCCTGGCACTCTTCTCAGTATTACCCTGAACTGCTTTCAGCACCACTTACCATTACAGCCTAATGTGTCTAATTGTGTAACAGACTGCTAAATGTTTGCAGAAAATGGGTGCAATTTCAGCTGTCATTACCTGTTCTTTCTACAGAGCATGTGACCGGCCAAGACAGTTTAAATGGTTGATAAAGCACACACATTCCTTCTCCTGGGCACTCGCACGGTTTCTTCTTTCATTTATCCCTGCAAACTCTTCAGTGTTTTGTGTTTCAAAAGCAGCTAGTCATGAACAAAATTGTATTACACCGTTGGATTACACTGCTTCTACATTTCTGCTTTAAATATGCTTTCAGATTTTTTGCAATTTTAGACTATTTAGACCACAGTTAGTTACAGTTTACTCACAGGATCCCGACCAAGACAAACCAAATTGTTTGTAATGTATCAAATAACAATTCTGCAAGCATCATCCATCTCCGCTAAACGCCTGTCGTGAAGCTCTGCCCAAGCGCAAATGCACTCTTGCCAGCGTCTGTCTTAAGCATTAGGTTGATGCCAGCCCAGATGCCCAGCTGGTGTCTGTCAGTGGAGTCAAAATAAAGAAAAATGTCTAGTCCTGAAAGACCACATAATAGGTGTTTTGTAGTGTTTAGGCAGAGTAAGTGTGTGTCTTTTAAGGCAGTGTGACTTCTCAGTTGAAGCAAATGGCACTTGCTGACTTAGAACTACCATTTTGCTACAGAAGGTAGCACGAAATGTTGTCGTTATCATCATCTATCTTTCTACCCACTTACCTGTCTGCCTGTCTGTCTGTCTGTCTGTCTGGCTATCTATCTAGCTATCTATATTACAGGAGCAATCCTCCCAGGCTGATTAAGAAGAACAATAACCTCAAATAACATAGCTGTGTTGTTTATTTTGTGTCGAACTGTGTATCGTGCTTTTTGTTCGTCATCTATTTGCATCGTTATGAGTCTCTGTGTGGTCGTTTAACATCTCTGTGTGGTTAATGAGCTTCTCATTTCAGTCGTTGACCCCATTCGGCCTTTGGTTCAATAATCCACCCAGTAATCCATTAACATTGGAAGTGTTTTTTTTCTGTTAAATGAGGGGGAACCCCATATAATGAAACAACATAAAAGCGTTTTTTTTTCACGCATCTCTGGGTTTAAACGCTCATTCAATACTAATTCCACTCTCACAGTCTCGGAGCCGAGATCAATCCTGCTGCCTTTTACAACAATGTGACTTAACTGAATAAAGATTACTGCTTGGAACAGCTAACTCATTGTGGAGATGACATTACAGAGGGAGTCTTTGTGGAGCCTCGTTGTCGTACCTTCCAGTAATCCCTCTTTATTCAGGCTGCTGAGAGAGTCGAATTCATATTCATCAGGTCAAACCTCTACATGCTGCTGATGCAGAAGTAGATTACTGTGTATTAAATTTGAGTAATTTCATCATAAATTTTAAATATGATAGAACTTCAGAGCAGTAACGTTGGATCATAGGAGGATCTTTTGGCTCAGTGTTCAGGTCACAGAATAACTGCAGTCACTGTGCATGTATGTATTTTATTATTATCTTTTTATTAATTAAAGGTTTCCTTTCTATACTCATTGTAGCTTCACTTACATTATGCATTCAGGTGTATGCATCCTGCAGCATCTGTCATATTATTTGCATGTACATTCTATATTCCTCCCACACACCAGCACGTCTTGTGTTCTCAGTAGGCTCGTACTAGAGGTTTTTCTTCCCACCACCTTGTTGTTGTACCACATACTGCACTGTCAGTCGGAAAGTGAAGGCTTCTGTATGAGCAACAGACACAAAATATGCACATGCACTGCACTCCCTGTGGATAGTGGTGACAGTGCTATACAGTGGTAATAATGGAAGGCACAAATCCCAAAATAGGCACAAGTGCCACTCCATATTTAAATATTTTGCATGGCCATTTGACAAGTTGGCTTTTTCTAGCTTTTACTGCTGTGTATGCAGCATCTGACAGCTTCATACCAAACAAACAGGAGCTTTATTCTAATTTATACCTGGCCAGTGACAAATGAGGGGTGTTTACATTAGACTGCGGGACGTGTGTGTATGTGCATGAACACATGCTGTGTATTTGTGCCTCCTCTGCTATCCACCTTCACTCTCCACAGCAAAATTAAACGTATCATTGCAGCAAAATCTGCATTTTAAATGAGGAGCGATAATTCACAGGTTTTATGTTTACCTGTGGAGCAGTCAGCATGTATGCATATCATTTTATTAGAGCAATGAGGGAAAGTGAAATTAGAAGTTTTGTCTCATGGCAACCAATTACCATATTAATCACCCAGCTCCAAGTGATTCAAACTCGTAAACAGATACCCCTGTACACTTCAATGTTTAAATATTATTGTTCTTTTCTGCATTTTACTCAAATGTACAGTTACTGTGATCCAGTACATCACCAGTAGTGTGGTGTGAAGTCTTTAGAACCAGATTAGGTTTGAACACTGTTCTCTATGAGGTTGAACACTGTAGTTTCCAATCTGTGATCTTCAACCTACATTTTCAACATGCATATTTTTGAGACGCACTACTTATTTGGATAAAAACACATCTAAGTCCCATCATTTGTCGATGAATCTGTACATTGATACTATGGAGGAGTATCCGGCTACAGGCGTTAATTATCTTAAGGATTTTTGTTTTAATAAAGAGTAAGATATCATGGTTCATGTTTTGTGTTAATACTGAAAACAATAGAGGAATTAGCTTTTCTCATTTGAATCGATTCTAGCTCTCCAGATTCTTTATACTTGGGAGACCTCTGATTTAGGCTAACTAACTAGTCTGGCTCATAGCTGCAAACTGCCTTTTACTGTCCAGATCAGTTCTGCTATGAGGGAGGCTAAAGACTTCTGCATGCATAATGATGCATCGTGCATTGCATGAACGGAGCCCTAATTTTCCTTTTGAGGCAGTAAACAGAGCATACAACTGCTCAGTAATCGTTAAACTGAAGGTGCATCTTCCAGTAAAATGCAGCTGAAACAGGAGCAACTCAAAGTTAGCCAATTTCTAGAGCACAAAGTATATATCTTGTGTTATTTTATTTTTTATTTTTTATTTTTGTTATATTTTAACTGATGTGAAGCACTTTGAATTGCTTTTATTGTATGAAAGTTGCTATATAAATGAAGTTTGATTGATTGATTGATGTCTTCATCTGTGCCACAGTAAAAGTGAAGAATTAAGCTGCCGCCCTGTCAACATGTTACTTTAAGGTGGCTGCAGCTGGTAGCATTAGTTCCCACACAGACTGTGAGAGATTCCTTTTCCTCACTGAACTATTTCACACTCACAAATTACCCACAAGGGTACCTTTGGAACCTCCTTCACTGTAGCTTAAAGATTCGTGGCCACTGACTAAGTGGTTCGTTCACTGTTTTTTCAAAGCTAAGCAGTCACATCACTGTTGAAAGTCAAGTACTAAGCTGCCTTCAGTCTGCTTGTAGTTGTAAAAAGCACACAGCTAATAGCTGAGTGTCTTACTTTTTATGACAGCATTATCAGATTACAGTATGTTTCTGTCTCTTTTGCTGTCATTTGATATTCTTTTAACGAGGTTGTGAATCACAGCTGAGATGACAACGGTGCACTCAGCGCAGATTTACTGCTACAAGCTGCTGATTTACTGTGTGACAATAGTGAATTGGTATAGTCAGTTCACTTTGGCTGAAAGCTCCGTTCCTCTCACTGTGATGCAGACAACATTGTGAAAACATCTTTTTGATTTTTTTCTCACATGACAACGCTTTCTTGTCTGTCATGTGCTTGAATTAATTTACATGATACATTTAACTTCATGCTCAAAAGCATTCTGTGACTATTCACCCCTCCTGTTACAACCGAAAAATGTAGGTGTTTTTTATTTGTCCCATAATATGTGCAGTAAATGAGTATTCCAGCTGAATATGTTCTCGCTTCCTGCCAGCTCTGGCTTCCGCAACAAGCGTCTCTGACTCACAAGAGCTTCCTCTTATTAGTCACAGCCCAAAGTCCACTTCTGTGAATGATGCTGATCAGCAATTAGAAGCAGCACAGAGGAAGGCGACTATCTCAATCACTGCTGACCTTCTCATATTCATGAACACATACATACAAACTATAAACAGACGGGCTCCTTGGAGCCGGAGAGGAAAAGCACTACAAGGCAAAGCAGCTTCAGAAACAAAGTGGAAAGGAAATGAAATCGGTGATGAAAACAGACGAGGAGGTGTACATTCAAGGCAGAGGACATGAAAAGGGAGCGACAGATGAACTGCACACATTGATCAAGAAAGCTGAATTTAAAATCCCGAACTAGGGAATTGAGAAATCTCATCTTGACGACAGCATAGCATAGAAATTCAGATGAATGTGTGTTACTGATCTTGCTGAATGAAACTCTCCGTGTTGGTAGTGATTTAAACATCCCCCTCCTCTCTGGATTTCTAAATGTTAACACTCCAGTATCGAGCAGAATAAGATTACTATCTAAGGCATTGAGGCCTTTTTCCCTTTTGTAACACTGTTTTTAACCTCATCTGATTTTTGGCATTATTATTATCTCATTATTTAAGGCAAATTTTTCCTGCCTGCTTGCTTGCTTTGGCTCGTGTTTAATTTCACCTCATTTCTCCAGCCTATCTCTCTACGTGGATATCAGGGACGACGTGAAACCTCTGGAAAAATACCATTAAGTTGAAATGTGTCACCGCACTGTCAGGCCGGGGTTGCGAGAGGAAGGTGAGGGAGCGAAGTGTGTATCTGAGGGTGATGACTCATACCAAATGATTACATGCCGTTGCTATGTCATGATGGAGAGAGTGTGTGTGTGTGTGTGTTTGTGTGCATGAGAAGTGACTACAGAAGCCAGTTGATGCCAACAGCAAACACACTCAAGCTCGAACTCATCTCTCCTGTCAGCTACATTTTACAGCTACTGATTGCAAATCTGTCTCAAGCTTTAACATGTACGGTACATTATAATGAAATCCATGATCACTGACTTCATATATTGGATAAACATGATGCTCTTTTCTTTAATTGTAATTTATCTGTGGATTGTTATTACTTAATTATAATCAGATATATTTAAATCTCTGTGCTGGCACGACATTTACTTAAGAAAACACTGCACTAAAGCAAAGTTCCAGGCTTTTCTTGTAAATGCACTCACATCTAAACTCTGTTCTTCATCTTGTGCCCTTTCTGTCTTAGCCAAAGAAAAAAAAAAGTGTCTCACAGAAGAGTCAAACAAAGCACTGAACCTTCAGAAAGTAGCTGACCTAGGTCTTGCGCCTGTTCTTGGTACATATCTAAGCGCAAAACTTCACGATTTTGGTTTTGTCCACAGAGTATTTTCATTATTTACACATTTTTCGCCTGGCTTTCTTTTTTATATACACTGATCTGTATTTTTTTTTCTCCCACTCCTTCTGTACCTCTCTGTTGCTCTGCTGACTTCAGCCCAGGGTAGAGCGGGGTCAGCCAACCACCTCCACACCAATGTCAATACGGCACCACACAAAGCAGAGCAAGGACCAGCGCAAGGCTGGGCAAAAGTTGTCCAGGCAACAGCCCATTTACACTGTTTGGCAGAGCTGCCTCTCTGGAGGAAAAATAAAAAAGTTTTATTTGTGCTGTTTTGGCTGCATAATTGGGAGCAGCCCACACCTGCTTAAGTTTGTAAGCTTAAGTTTCTAAGTTAAACCAAAATGTATTATTATTATAATTTTAAAAAGCTGACTTAAAGTAATGACCTTTGACTCCTGTCATGTTACACTACAGCATCCAAGCTTGTTATTGCTGAGGTGCCTTCCAGTATCAATACCTTCACACTAAACACGGATCAGGCATAACATTATGAGCACCTGCCTAATATTGTGTTGGTCCCCCTTATGTTCTCAAAAATGCTTTGAACCATTGGCCATGGAGAAGAGGACCTGTCAGGGTGTCCTATGGGGTCTGGAACCAGAACGTTGGTACTGGATCCTTTGGGTACTCTGGGTTGTATCAAATTTGTTCCACTGCATCCTGTTGATGCGTGATCACAATGGGGTGTAGGACGGTTGGCGGTCAGATCAATTTGTTGGGCCATTGTCATGTTCCTCTACATGTTCCTGGTTGTTTGAAGTTTTGTGGTGGGGTGCATTTTCCTGCAGGTGTACCCCAGTGACATTTGGGATTTCCGTTTGCATGAGGGAGTGTGCTTGTTGTGGGACAATGTTTATTTGTGTATCTAAATCTCATCAACATGGATGGCAAAATCCAAGGTTTTCCATCAGAACACCTCATAGTACCAGTGTGATCAATGTTATTCACTTCACCTCTCAGTGGTCATAATGTTGTGGCTGATCGGTGTATAGTGACTGTATAGTTTCCCAGAAAAATATTTAATATGCCCCAGTACATAATAAATCGAATGCAGTATGGAAAAGGTCACAGGATGTAATTTATATAAGAAAATATGCAAGCCAGCATGCTTTTCTGACCTTTCTGAACCACAGTCCTCTGTACAGTTATGTGATATAAGCCATGGTGTATGTTCTTGTGAGTATAAACAAGCTTTAGCTGCCAAAAGCACACAGACAGATGACAGCTAATTACGCACTAGAGACTGTAATGGTCAACATTTCAGGTGCAAAATTATGTAATTATGTCCCAGTTTTTTTGCCAGTTGCAAGAAATACCACATATTTAATAAAGGCAGCTGTCATGAGTACTTATATCTGGAATGCAGCCTTGATGCTGAGTGATGGCTCCCACCTCAGTCAGTCTTTTGAGTTGTGGAAATGGCAGAGCGTATTGATCAAGTAAAATACTTCTTCCAGTTGTTGTGATATATGGGATAGTCCATAATGTAAAGGTAATGAGTCTGTGTTCCCTTATTTCTCTGAAATCTATGGTTTTTCCAGGTGCTTCTGACCATTTTATGTACAAAATGCCCGTTTAACCACAAAATTGGTTTAAAAAAATTGAAGAGCTATTTTCATTCTCAATTCCTATCATTTTGGCACTGGTGATTTCCTTTAGTGTTGGCTGAAACCTCTCTGACAACAAACATTCCTCTATACAGGGAAAGCAATTTTGAACATTAACCATTGTGTCGCACTGGAACGCTGTGATTACTATACAGGTGCTTGATGACAGTGTCAAGCTCAAGACGCAGAATCTTATTCCAACAGTTTACAAGAACCTACATCTGCATTAATGCCGATCTGGAAATAGTCCTTTTGAGCAACAGCCCCTCAAAGCGTCTGTGCACTTCCCTGCAGAGCCGTCTGTTCCTGGTGATAACGTCACCGTTATCTCACCTCAAGTCAAATTCACACTTACGCAGTTATTGCCTTCTCGATCTTTATGATTGTTTAATGCTGCAGTTTATGAGTTTGACACTTAATATATTAACAGTAGGGTTCAGTTGCTTAAAAAAAACATTTTAATGGTTCGATCCTCCATCCAGTTAAATGTGATTAATAAAATATAGTAACAAAAACAAGAAATATGCGTAAGCACTGTTGACAGTATACAGATTTTTTGATGTGTCGAAATTCAGATATTGCACGGATGTCTTCAAATGTGGAAAAAAACAATATTGCACAAGGTTTTTTCTGTGTAGAAAAACATTAATATGACTTATATATAAAATACAGTTTCTGCACAGGCTTTTCTTTATGTAAAAATATTATATTCTACAGAGTATGTAAATGTACAAAGTATTTATAATGCACAGAGACAGAGTGAAATATGACAGATTTACAAGCCTTTAGGTGTGGTCTTCCCACACTTTATTCCAATCAGTAAGTAAGGGGGTGTAAAAAGTGAAATGGAGATGAATTATTCCGGTTCTGATCCTGCATTACATCCAATTAAATGGCATTCGGGGTGATTAGCTCACCTTTCCTGGCTGGGTAATGACTTAGCGGAGTGATTGGGTATGAGGTGTGTGTTTGTACGTCAGCACAAGCTTTAAATTTGTGTTGAGGTCTTATTCATTTGCTTCTCCCTCATCCTCTCCCTCCTGACGGGTGAGGGAGGTGTGAGTGGAGGCCAGAAGTTCTTTACGGTTTCGACGCAACTCAGCCTGAAGGATTTTATCTGAGACCCACTTGCAGTGATACGCTTCCCACATATTCAGGAGTCGGAGCATGAAGACCTCCGCCTCATACGTCTCAGTGACTTTAACGCTTCACGGCGGAAGGGCTCATTGCATAGAGGCAAACTTGAAACTGCAAACGGCATGTGAACGCACACAGGTGTAGCTAATGACGTTATTGATGGCTCAGTTTCATTTTGCCAGCAAAGCCTGCAGTCACATTAAAGCTCTGCTCATTTAAGCTCTGCAAGTGAAACTGGCACACATCGCTTGTAGAAGTTGTAAGCCGCGGATGAAACGCCTCGTGACCTTTCTGCATGACTGGTGTCGCCACAAATATTCGAAAGGTTAATGTATAATTTATATTCCTTTAACACTGGAAGGATTACAGCACTGGGTTCGCGTGCGTTAAGTGTAGGGTGGTGAATCTGGAAGTAGTGTCCGCTGAAGAACACACAATGCAGGCGGAGAATAGGAAGTAGGAAATGTAATCTAAGCAAGCAAACAAAACTCACACCACACGTTTTCTACTTTGTCTGATCTCTGTTTGAAAACACATGACGCGAACAGATCTCTTTTTCTTTCATTCTGCTCACATTTCAGCTAATCTGATGTGAATTATTAAATGTGCGGAACACAAATCCAAAAATAGCTTCGTGAGTCAGAGGGAGGATGTGTCGCCCTGGCAGCGTTAGGTACCAAATGGAGTTGCAGAATCGAACAAATGGAAAGGCCTGTCTTGCTGTGAATTTATGGCGGCGTGATTCACTGTAATCTTTCAAGCAGGAAGCCTGCCAAAGCACCCCCATACCCTTCTCCTCCAGTAACCGTCATCTTCAGGGAATTGTACACTGGTTATGATCTACAGTGAGCCGTGGTTTGAAACCTGGGAGGTCATTTCTGAAGTGAAGTTCCACCTCGCCGCCAGAAATCACTTCCTTTTTGTCGTACTATGAGCTTACCTCTGAGACTCAAACTTTTGACATAAAGGGATTGGAAAACATGCAGTTGCAAGTCTGTTTTGCCTGCAAATTCATCCCTCTTCTCTCCTCAGCTTTCACTGATTCATGTTTTCTTGTTCCATGCCAACTAGAAGACACACAGATTGTTTGTTGTGTTTTGCCTGCCCAGCCATTTGCATGTCTTCCCCTCTCAGTAACTTGTGTACCGTCTCAAACCCCAGTCAAACAGAAACCTCCCCCGGGGATTTGAGTGAGTTCGCAGGCTAAGTCAAAGCTTATGGGAACTAATCTTCACCAGCGTGCTCTCTTCCTCTCGCATCACCATGCACCGGGGTCATCTCAAGTGTCCTGATCTCAGATCTGATGTCTGTGAGGAATGCAGAACACAGTGACTGATGATACTCATGTTGGTATGAGAAGAAAATGAAGTACGACTGTTCAGTGACAACAGTGCACAATTAATGAAACTGAGGCAAAGAAGTCCAAATCAGATGAATTAATTATTAAGCCTTTGCTTCTACTTATTCGAGATAGGCCAAAAAATGTAAATGTGATCAACCAAAAATAAAAAATATCTCTGCAAAATATAAAAAGGAAAATGTTATGACAGAAAATGCCCCAGATGCAATCTTCTAGGACTTAGAACAACTTTCTTAGCTGTTCTCGATCAGATTTCGGAGAGCTCAGCTGTGAAATACCATCATTTTGCAACACAGTCTTCTCCTCACAAAAACATCAAATTTCGACTTGAGAGAGAAACTACTTGAATTCTTTGGCCTTCTTTCCCAGCAGTGATGCTTCACTTGTTATTAGCAGGTATCTTTATTCTATCGTTGGTACAAAAAATGCTACTTATTCTATTCTGAACGCCAATTCTTTTTTTATATTTGCTATTTTCTTCTGTGTGTTGTGCTAATGTTGTTGTATTTTCTTACATTTTTAATGTGTTGTATCACCTTCTACAAAACTCACGAGCACTTAGTCATCTTGTTATACACGGATCAGACATAACATTATGACCACCTGCGTAATATTGTGGTGGTCCCCCTTACGTTGTCAAAAATGCTCTGGACCATTGGACATGGACAAGAGGACCTCTCAGGGTGTCCTATGTGGTCTGGAAACAGGACGTTGGCACTGGATCCTTTGGGTACTCTGGCTTGTGCAGTGGGGCCTCTGTCAATCAAACTTGTTCCACTGCATCCTGTTGATGCTTGATCAGAATGGGGTGTAGGAAGTTTTGGATGTCAAATCAACATGTTGGGCCATTGTCATGTTCCTGAACATGTTCCTGATTGGTTGATGTTGTTTCCATGTGGTGGGGTGCATTTTCCTGTGGGGGTAGACCAGTGACATTTGTGATTTCCATTTGCATGAGGGAGTGTGTTTGTTGTGGGACAGTGTTTATTTGGGTGTCTAAGTCTCATCAACATGGATGTCAAAATCCAAGGTTTTCCAGCAGAACACCACATAGTCACAATATGACCAGTGTCATTTACTTCACCTGTCAGTGATCAGAATGCTGTGGCTGGTGTAGGTGTGTGTTTCCATTCAGATACCTGAAGCTGGTTGCATGAAACGCAACATGTTCACAGCTTTTCTTTGATTCAGATGACATACCCATCTGACAATTGCCTCCAAATGCATAATTGAACTGATTACAACAGGATTGATTTTGGAGTTTCAATGTGCCCATTAATTCCAGCAGTTAGTCAGTTTAGCTGCCACTAAATTCACTGAGATTAATGTGGTATTTTTTCGTATTTATATAACAGAGCGAGCAAAGTAACACTTCTGTTGTCAATTAATAATGACATAATGATGCACAGGCTGTGGTATTATTTTAACACATGTGTTGTAATACGGGTGAATTACTCCTATTTTTTTTTTTAAATCTACTTGGTTACCAGGAATGATTGAACCGCAAAGCTGCTCTGTACTGTTCTATATCCAGTTTCTCTTTCATTCTGTTGTGATAACTCCTCGGCTGCATTGAGGACGTATAACACTCTGTTCTCCACCAACACAGCATTCTAGAGGGTGAAAGTTTTCTGAAAAGCCCCTGAATTCTCACAAGTAAAGAAAACAGACAGCGCTTCTTGTGCTGTGCAGCCCCTCCACTCCTTCATAGTTGAGGTAATTTGCTGAGCTGTTAAGAAAGGCTGTCCGGATCACCACAACAGAAAAAAGTATAATTTATACCCACCTCACAGGAACAAAAGATTCAAGTCATCTTTATTTGCAATTTATCATCTGAAAATGTGCATCAAATTGCCATGCAGTTAAAACTCTTCAATCACTTCTTAATGCTTTTGCTTTTGCTCATTTTCCCTTGATTAATATGTGATGATCTAATATTGATGTGAGCTGTGAATCATTTTCTGTCTAAAGTTTGACTGCCCTCATACACACCTTACGTCAAACACCGTCCAACCAAATATGGTTTAAAAGAAGACTGAGCAGACTGACACAATCAATGAACTACTTTATATGAGCACAATAATTGGAGCTGTTATTTTGATTATGACCACAGCTGGATTTTGCCTAGAGGGACGAGCAAAGCCAATAACCGGCAAAAGACTGCAATATATGCGGAAAAATTCACAGTGTGGACAGTGTGTTCTTTCACTCAGTTGTATATATGCACTGTTCTCCGTTTATATTTTATGAGAGATTAGCTTTAGCCACTCTGGCCTGCCAGTAACAGTAATATTATACCACAGGGGTGTGTACTGTATATTATGATAATTTAAAGATCCCATCCAGGCACATCTGATGACATATATATTAAAAAATGGTCTGCTTTTCATCTGTGTCACCGGTGTGTATCTTTAAACCAATCACAATTGTCTTGGGTGGTGCAAAGCCCAGGGTGCAGCTACTGTGATGCTGCAACATAGTGTCAGGGGGGATTGTTTTGGTTGAACATTTCCAGTTGCGGAGGCGAACACTGTCAATAAATTGTCTAATTCACTGAAAGACCCAAGCAGACCTGTCTTATTTTGCAAAGTCTTGCCATTTTGACTGTGTAGGCCGCTAGTTCAGATTATGTTGTTGTTGTTTATGGCATAGAAAGGGGATTTTAAACACAGTAACAAAGAGATAATACACCGATAAGGTATAGTATTATGACCACCTGCCTGATACTGTGTTGGTCCCCCTATGTGGTCAGAAACGCTCTGAACCATTGGACATGGACAAGAGGGTTCTCTCTGGGTGTCCTATGGGGTCTGGAACCAGGACATTGGCAGTGGATCCCTTGGATACTCTGGCTTTTGCAGTGGGGCCTCTGTCAATCAAACTTGTTCCACTGCATCCTGTTGATGCTTGATCACAATGGGGTGTAGGAAGTTTGGAGGTCAAATCGACATGTTGGGACATTGTCATGTTCCTCAACATTTTCCTGATTGTTTGATGTTTTTTTCCATGTGGTGGGGTGCATTTTCCTGTCGGGGGTAGGCCAGGGACATTTGGGATTTCCATTTGCATAAGGGAGTGTGTTTGTTGTGGGACAATGTTTATTTGGGTGTCTAAGTCTCATCAACACAGATGCCAAAATCCAAGGTTTTCCATCAGAACAGCACATAGTACCAATATGATCAATGTTGTTCACTTTACCTGTCAGTGGTTGTAATGTTGTGGCTGATCGGTGTATATGAAAGATTGTTTATTTACTCTGTCACTTTTGTGAATACTGCTCCCTGTTGTTTTTAACAAGTTTTGGAAGAAAGTTGTATTGACAACTTAACTCGAGGCCTATAGTTTAGAGAAAAAACGGCATTTTTGCTGTTTCATCCTCTATGTTAGCCTGTGGTTAAACCAATAGAAATTTACCGCTGAGGCTGCCAGTTCTGTCAGCCAAGACCTCAAAAACACAGTTTCATGCAATGCTGTGCTAAGGTGGCCTGACAGTAAATAAATAGCGAGTCTGTCAGATCAGTATGTAACATTTAGATCAAAATGTACTTCTGTTGCTCTAAACACCTTCAGCAGGGAGAAAACCGCCTGGTGTCAGAGCACCTTTGTCAGAAATTGCATTCCTTTCCTTCCCTCCATCCTCTGTGTGCACCACAAAAGCAGTGTTGTCATTTAAACGTTTTATTGTCTGCATCAGTGGCTGTGGTTATCAAAGCTAACCTGGACATTAACACATTTGTCTCTAAAGTCCTACTTTGTCAGTACACAGCCTTTATCAGTGCAGGTTTACACAAATTAATATGCATGACTGACTTTGCAATCAGCCCGCAGTTTACACCGAGGTTTGTTGTTATCCGGTAATGATCAATTGTGAATGCAAAGCGTGGTTTTTAGATTGCAGCCACGATTATTAATTCATGATGTCAATAGGAAGTGTAAAGCAAGAAACGTAGCTTGAAAATGTTGAGAGAAACATGTTTTCTCTCTTGCATCTGGATGGATGTGGCTATGACTCACTTATAACTAATCAAAACTGATCTTTGCAGAGCTGAAAATACCTTATCAGTCAATCAGTGAATCACTGGACACACAGCAGAACTGATTCCTCACGTCACCTATCTGGAATGAAGAGAGCTGGTTGGGCAGCTCGGTGTAGTGAGCACCAAATCTATTTTGAGCACAAAACCATTATTAATAATAAAAAAACTTCTAGGAGAGGGCTAGTACGGTTTCCGAGAGCCATAAGAAAAGAAAAGTCATTACGGCACCAATACCTGTGGATACCAAACACTCTTTTGCTGTATTGATTTGTCATCCCTCAGGTTTTGTCACTGTCACAGCTCATGGTTTAGGATTTACACACTTTCACAGTTGTTTGGAGGCAGATCAATGGAACATGAAACATGTTTTGGATGGTGTACTGAATAAGAAGTACAAAGTATGTCTGATATACAATTTTGTCTGGAAAACATTTCCTTTTCTGTGTCCCTGCAAGCAGGAAACGTTTTCACAGCATTTTCTACCATTATCTACAAGTTCTAACACTGTTTTAAAGAAAGCATGTTCATCTAACAATTACAAAACATCATAAGGACATTTATCATTTTAAATAATGCACACATGATGTTGAAAGTGAACTGAGACATTTCATTGAATGCTTGGAGGAGGCTGTCAGATGGCAACAAAAGAACGTTCGCAAAAAACTCTCAAAGAATGTTTCCCAGACGTTACTGAGACCTTTTGAAAAACATGCCTGTAATGTGACATATTAACAAAGGTAGAACTTTTGGCCTGTTATATTCAGAGAATGTTGTTGAGGCAACACATTACAGAACGTTCTTCCAGAAAACATCCCCACAATATTATATGATGAAAAAGAAAGGACGTTTTATCTCGCAAAGCATAGGAGTTGCTGGGTCTATACTATAAAGTGAGTTCTTCATACCTGGGGTATCCTCTCGTTATCTGGCTTCATTTAACCAAACAAATGCAGTCAGGATAACTGGTCTTATGAAGCTGGCTATCAACTCTCTAAATCAACCCAAGGTTTGTGAATCTATCTCTGAGCACAAAAAAGAGGCGGAGTCAGCACCAGATAACCAATCACAGGCACGGACAGGTCTACTGGCACAAGAGTGACGACGCTGATTTGTTATCTGGACCATAAACTGCTTCGGAGCAGGTTAGCCGTTCAGCATAACTTACCATGGAGATGTACTCTGGTAAGAAACGAAGCATAAACCTGACGTTACCTTGATAACCTCAAATCCTGCTTCATAGTACAGGCCTATCACTGTCACTGCTGTTTGTTTGTGTTACTGTGTGACGTCACATAAGGGTGGACCACCAACTTTTATGTTCTGCAAGGTGAAATGACTGTTGCTGTCAAAAGAGTCTTTGAAGAGAGCACCAAACAGCTTCAGATTCAGAAAGGGCTTTTCTAGTAAGGTCAAGAGCTGAAGATAGGAGGTGCACAGACTGATTTTTTAAGGTGCTAAAATACATTTTACTGCTGATCCCATTCGCACCATCTACACTGTTTAGCTTCTGTGCAGGTGCTCCAAGCTAGGGCTGTGCTGACTACTGTAAGCAATACACTGACTATTGTTAAGTACCTCATACAACCCCACTTTAAAGAAACTAAACAATCCATTTAAGGTTGTAAGTGAGGCGTCTGTCTATTGCCTTTAAGTTGCTACATGTCCACTGCCAGTCCAGTACAGTCCATCTTAGCCAAACCCTCCTTTTACTTTATTTTCTGAGTTTCTCTTCTCCCTGCAGAGTTTTGCCAAAAAATTCTGGAAGCTTTTTTGGTCTTGACTGAATGTTATTTGTGAGATTATGGCAGCTGTCTGGCTGCACAGATAGTTCATTAGAAGGATATTTAGTCATCAACATGATGCCACAGATGGCAGCGCTGAGCACTTAGGGGCATGCTGATAATTCTGAAGCTGCATTAAAACACAAAACTTAATTAAACCATCATTACACAGCTGACCCAGCTAAAAATATCATGGCAGACTCAAGAGGAATAATTATAGGCAATTTTCTTGTCGTATCATACCTGGTTTGTTTACAGGAGTAACGTAAAGCCACAGTTCTGCCCTCTTTGTAAGCTGGCCCCCTAGACAACAGAAATAAGTCAGGTTTTATTTACATGGAAATATGAGACAGAAAAAATACAGAGGGGTCAGTTATCTCCAGAATCTGTCAGTCTCGGTAAGTAGCATCGGATATTTGTTGCAAAGAACGATGTTCCAGATCTGGATGTTTTCCACAAGTCTGTTTATTTTGAATATTTTCATCTTATTCCACGTCTTTCTCTCTCCAACATGCCCATTCATTTTGCCATTGTGTATGCCCAACCATTTCCCCTTTTTGTTTACATCGTTCTATGTCAAATATATTGACTGTAAGATTCCTCAGGGACAAACAAACAAACAAACAAACAAAAAAGCAAACAACAATGAAAACTGCTGTCCTCTGCTCATCTGCAACATCAGCAACGTGGATTCATGTGCCCCTTATCACTATGTTTTTCTGCCATGGGTCTACTGTTTTGGAAAGAGTTCAATGTTTTGCTCTCTTCAGTCATTGTCTGCCAGATATTATAGAACTGCAGATTCCTTTCATGTCCAATGTGAAGATGTGACCCGTGATGAATGGAAAGGATTGCATGGGATTGTTTCCCCTGTGCTTGCTCAATACAAAGATGTTAGATTTCTCTCTATAATATTGCAAGGTCTTCACTCTACTGTGTGAAATGTCCTGAGGTGATGTATTGTGATTTGGCGCAATTTATATAAAACCGAACGGAACTAAAGGTTACTTGAGTATTAATTGAAAAAACAGGGTCAAGAATAAAGACTCACTCTTTTCAATCTGCGGAAACCAAAAAATATTCACGTGTGAGTTGAGTTAAGGAACTTCAAGGCTGCTGACGAAACAACCAAACCGGAGGAGTGCATGAACACTCCTGAGTCAGAATAATGGGATGTTCTCATGTTCTTTCTCTTCAAGGATGAATGCGGAGTAATAGCAAAAATGTTGTCTGACCTTCATGCAATGCAATATCAATCAGAGTATGTTACACCCACACAGTATTGAGAATAGGTCTAATCAGACAAACTAAGTAGAGACACCTATGCGGGTGTTGTGGAGAGGCTTCGATTCTGCTCTTAAGTACCTGAACTCCCATTCCGTGCATCACAGCTTATACATAGTATATCAGAGTTTGTGACTACAGCTAGAATTGACAGAAAATTGTACATCTTCATTACAGGTTGTTGTGTGAAATGTTCAAACATATCATTGTAAGACAGACACTGGAAGAAATACCTACATGGAATGTTGGTCTTACAATGATGACGAAAGAGAGAAACCAAACCACAGTCAAGCGGTGGCACATGAGAACACGAACCCATAAAAAACGTAATGTCATTTAGAAACACAGCATTCCACTTACAAAGATGAGCCTGCTGAGTACTTGAAAAGATGATTCCAGGAGATGAGGGCATAACAGAAGTGTTTAAAGTTTTCATGTTTGAAGCAAGAGCAGACACTCCCCGCAAGAAGCCCCACACCGTTGCAGAGGAGCTCATCATATTTGAGTACAGGTGTTGGCATAGTCACAGAGGCGCTGGATCAATCTGCAGCAGATAAACTGAAAACACGTGATACCACAAGTAGGCAGATTTAATGAATGCCGAGGCAAATTTCGATTGTTTATTACAGATGAACGAATTCATAGACATAATGCAATTTTTACTTTTTACCTTTGTTTTGTACTTTCTCTGCAGTAGAGGTCTTTCCACTACTGTAACTCCAGGGACATTTTCACTACTGTGGATTCAGACACTTTATGCTGGAATATCTGTGCTGGAAACACGACTGATGGCAACGCCTTCATGACTGGAAAACAGGCATGGTGAAGAGAATACTTGAGAAGGCGCCAAGTGTGTAATGTAGAACCACTGATTGTGGCAACGAGAGGCCTTAGCAGCCAAGTATCAGAGCTTCAGGAAAATATTGTTAAAGAGGTGAACCGTATTAAATGCAATGCCTAATACATCTGATGCTTTCAATAGCTGTGCAAAGACCTGGCCAGATTCAATGATGTGTGGCTCCAACAAATTACTGATTTTACTAATTTGCACAACACACTAAAGGTGGTATTACAAGGAAGGGGACACAGTATTTTTTAAGGAAAAACTTAGGAGTTTAAAAAGAAGATACCGCTGTGGGCGAATTATGTTTTCAAAAGTAGGCTCGGCACATTTCCCAGTGCTTGTCATGAGGCAAAGACAACTGGACCCCACAAGCAAAAATGCTCTGTAGAAAAATGTCGTGGCCCGTCTCGCTAATATGCAGGATCGATTTAACAACTACTTCCCAGAGGAACGCTGTGATGACGACAGGGTATGAGACAGGGTATCCTTCGGGAATCTGGATGGAAAGTGTGACCAGCTGGTGGAGCTCTCATGTGATTGGAGGTTGAGTGAGTGGAGCCTCCCCCCCCCGCCTCTGCTGCAGTGTTCTGATGACTGAGTATCCATCCCTTGCCACTCATGCAATCAAAAATCGTCCAACCATTTAGCACTACCTATCTTTGTGAAAGTGGATTTCCAGCTCAGGACTAGCAGAAGCCAAAGCAGAAGAACAGATCAGGCTTTGAGCCTGACCTCAGAGGTGCTTTGTTGACCATCACCCCAGAGTTTAAAACTCCTGTCAGAGCTTAAAAAGAATCCCCACTAATCCCATGAGTTTCCCCCAACATAGGTGTGTTATGACAGCATTATGAAAAAGGGTTCAAATAAAATGGTAGCAAATATTCTTCATAACACAGTAGAGGGCTGTTCAGTGTGAATCCCCTGATAGGATAGTGTCTGTCACAGTTAAATTTAGATCTTAAAACTTGATGACCAGAACCAGTTTAACTTATTTTAAAGCACGTCACGTTCCTCCACATCAAACTCACTCATCCTTGTCTTTATTGACCTTGCTTTTCGCACTGGTGCACAGTCATGTTGGAACAGGAAGGGGCCATCCCCAAACTGTTCCCACAAAGCTGGAAGCATGAAATTGTCCAAAATGTCTTAGTATGCTGAAGCATTAAGAGTTCCTTTCACTGAAGCCCAACCCTGAAAAACAACCTCACACCATAATCTCCACTCCACCAAACATTACACTTGGCACAATGCAGTCAGGCAAGTACTGTTCTCCTGCAAACCCAGACTTGTCCATCAGATTGCCAGACAGAGAAGCGTGATTGGTCACTCCAGAGAACATGTCTCCACTGCTCTAGAGTCCAGTGGTGGTGTGCTCTACACCACTGCATCCAATGCTTTGTCTGTAATTGAAGATAAGTTTTCTTTTTTATTTAACTTGATTTTTAGCTCTTCTTGCACTTTCCTTTCACTTTTTAAAAACTTACTAAATGGTTTAGTAAGTGCACAAAGGCATTATTTATTCCCTCATTTTTGCTGTAAAATAAATTGGAGTGGTTCAAAAATTTGGGTCACAGCTTGATGACTTCAGAAAAATGTGGGTCATGAAGCGAGACAAGTTGAGAACCACTGAACGAGTCCATGACCTCCATCTGTGGAGTATATTTATGACTACAAGTTTTTCTCTTTTTCAATTTTCCACAGAAACAGCTGCAGGATGTTGCTGACAGGACGAGGTATGTACTCCGCATTAGCTCCCTTTAATTAAGCAACACCAAAAACAAACAGTGAATGAAAAATGCTCTGATATTTTTAGCTGAGACTATTTAGCCTCCAGCCTCCCCCATTTAGTCAATCACAGAAAACACATGTTGCGTACCATGTTGTTTATCAATGGCATCCACGACCTATTTATCTCAAGTGCACAATTACTTTAATTAAAGGCTGAAGAAATTATTTTGTATGAATTCTTGACTGTAAGCAAACTTACAATAGCTTAACTTAACATAACAAATTCTCAAAAAGGGAATATAGTTGATAGATAAAGATAACGTAACTAAAGTATTGTGAAGATGAATTAGTGCAGCATTAAGGGGGGAAAAGTGTAAACTAGCTGTTTAATTATGTTGTCGCTCATGGTTTGAAGAAACAAAGCCCCAACAGCAAACACAACATAATAATTAATCTAGTGAATGTACAAGATTTAAGAACAAGAGTGAACCATATAACAGTAAATGAACTCTTAATTACAACACATACATCTCAGACAGTTAGTACGGGAGCTAGCTTGGTCAGCAGTAGGATGATTACAGAGAAACTCAGATCAGACAGAATGTGTCTGTGACGATGTCAGGTACACTGCTCTTGAAGGTATTGCCATTAGCAAGCGAATAAGACCGAACTGAATGAAGGTAAAAAATGATCTATTTGAGCATTTTCTGACCTGTCACCTCTATGGGAAAAGATCAGGTAAGTTTTGGCAAATAATACTACTCGATCAAGGTTAGCGAAAGACTGCAATCAAGTGAACTAATATTGAATGTTGGTTAAAAAAAATGGGATGCCTCTCAGTGTTATACATGAACCTTTGAAAACAGTTCTCATTCTGCCTAAAAGCAAGAGGTGACACTGCAAATACTAGCTTTACATAGCCAGACCATTCATCACAGCCCTGTGTCAGTGCAGAATGGTCGGACTCAGCCCTGTTTCCTAAAAAATCCACTGTTATACAGCAATATAACGACTGATTGACATATATTTGCCAATAATTTTGTTGCTTTACTGTCGTTCCTTTTCAGCCTGCCAATCCCACATTACATGGTGTGAGACTTGGCGCTCTGGTAACTTAGAAACTTGAGGAGACACTTCAAAGATGTTGTGAGAGGGTTGCACTTGAACTCAAACCATGATAGTTACGTAGTGTTGGTGCATATACCTAGCCAAGTAGTGAGTTAAAACAGAACTTAAGTTAAAGAACAGTGATTCCACACTGGACACCCCAACCCCATCTCCTCAATGAATGTCCTGTTTGCTGACTTATGCCTCAAACCTCCCGAATGAGACATTGTGGTTTCTTTCCAACTACATCATTGCACTACCTTTAGGTTTCCTTCAAAAATGTAAATAAGAATGCGCTTTAGATGTATAGGAATGTAAGAGACAGAGTTGTCTGGCTGCACCCAAAAAACACTATGTGTGCATGTTTTTATTTCCTTAAATCAACCACAGTTGTCACCAGCAGCACTAAGCCCAGGATGCAGCAATGGTACCCCTGCATAATAGTGTGGCAGGATCTTGTTTTAGTGGATAACTTGCACACAGGGAGTACTGTCATTAAAATGGTTAACTCACCAAAAGAACAAATCATGGCAATCAGGAGTGGAGAATGGCATTCAGATGTTTAATGAGGTAAGCAACTCAAGAAGTTTTTGAAAGTGCAACTGATTTGGCATTTTGCACATGCAGAGAAGCAGGGAACAACTCAATCTGGCCAGTCTCGCGTGCAGAACACAAAGCAAGAGCTGAGGCTATTCATCAGTGTTTTCTGCTGCTTTTGAAGACACTCCATCTTGATTGTACAGGCCATTTTTCACCTCATTGTAGCTTCCAGACAAGAAAAAGGTATTTCTTCTCAAAATCTTTGCCAGCAGGTCTGTTTCTGCAATTTACAGCAACAGGCGAAAACACAGCAAACTCCAACAGACCATCATAAAAGGGCACTGCGCGAACTTCAATCCTCTCCTCTGTTTTCCAGCCACCGAAGCTGCTTCCTCCTACTCTTCCCCTTTCCTTTCTTCTTTTGCTCCCCTGTCCCCTTGCAGGCCCTCCATTAGTTTCAGTTACTGTCGCTGTATCAGATGGCAAATCAATACTAAATCGCCGCTGGGATCACGGGATACTCTCAGTCTTTGTGCCGCTCTCACCTCTCTCATCTTCTTATTTTTTATGGGCATCTGTATTAATTACTGTAAGCTATGTTTGCAGACTGTACTGCATAATGAAGAAGGGTTCAGTAATGATTTATAACAGAAAAATACTGCCTGGTTTGTGTTTTCAATGAGCAAAAAAGTATTTGTACTCATTTCCAGTCAAGTGTGTGATTGCAGTGTTTATTCAAGGAGGTATTCATTTAATCTTTTTCACTGTGAAAATTAGACCTTTGATATGGAGTCAATTAACTACTAATTTTTTCTAAAATCCCCAAAGCCTAAAGGGATTAAGTCCTTGCTTACGGTTTCATTTGCACTCATAAGTGGATGTGGAGGGGATGTGAGCGACATATACTATACGTGCATCTATCAAAGATGTGCCACACATCAAAGATTATTTACTGTCATTCTATTTTTGGATCTGTGGATTATTCAGAGTAACTAGGGCACTGTCTCTGGAAATTGTGATTTCTTTTTTCAAATGCACTGTTTCAACACAATATATAGGGGTGGTAGCAGAAATCTGAAAACCTGGGTGTATTCACTTTCATCTGCCGTTTTCTATCGAGTTTGAGTGTGTCCTCATGCCCAAATGTTTCCCGAGGTCCTACATCTTTTATCATCACTTTCTCTGAAAAGGTTTCTCAATTGCGAGTCTCTCAGCCTTTTGACCCACAGTGAATTTCCCACTGTGTAGATGAAGAATGAATCACACTGGGAGAGAGGTGGCACAGAGAAAGTGAAGCTAAAGAGTAAATGGGCTGGAAATCAGATGCAAGAGGTGGCGCGGGGCGCTTTGTGCATTACATGCTGAGGTGTTGGTGTGTGTGTGTGTGTGTGTGTTGTCAGAAAAAAGGTAAGCGTCACCTCCTTCACAGGCAAAACCCCATGCTACACAGAGAGAGGCTGGCAATCTATTTTAATTTTCACAGCATGTCACTTTCTGCTGGTAAGCAGTTCTGCCCATGTAGGTACTTTGTGTGCAGGTTAGGAAGTCGCATGCGCAGGTCTTTTTTGTTCATTTGTGTTGTTATCTTCTAAGGCACCCATTTGGCTTTGCTTTGCTAAGTTCTCTATGATATGATACACTTCAAAGTCTAATACAAATTACACACTTGAGGTATATTCCAAAACTGTAAAACTGTACTCTTGCCATAGCTGCATGTAGGAATCTGATTTGACTGCAAATCAATGCAAAAAGGTTTGGACACACACCAGAGTGGGCAGAATATTTCAAACCTGCATATGCATAATCAAGTCAAGATGAGTTTTAGTGAACAGCTGAGCTCTCAGCCTGGGATGCAAATTATCCAGACACTCTGATTAAGGCAGGCAAAAAAGACAAACATTAAGCTCCCACTTCTGCTCTCCAATCTATACATGTAGCTGCCAGAATGGGACAATAATACTAACATTAATGAATAACACAAAAAAATTATAGTTATTCAATACTTTTGTCATGAGATCGTAATATTTCTTGGCAAGAATTTACCCAGTTGACTGCAATTAGCTTTGGTACTTTGCAGCAGTAGTTACTGTTACCTTGGAGGCACTGAGATGGAGAAGAAAATCCTCAACTTTAACAGGTGTAAACTGAAACTGAAGTGTGTTACACCAAAGGTTATGTTCATACTGTAGGCAAAAGTGGCAAAAATTATATATTTTTTTGCTCATGCATGACTCAGATCAGTTTTTTTTCCATCACAGCATCAACGACACAGAATCTGATCTTTCATTTTTGATTTGGATCACTTTTATATTTGGTCCTAAGTCAGATAAAGTAGCCCCTCGCCATATCATGGTTCACTTTCCACGGTCTCACTGTATCGCAGATTTTTAAATTGTAGATAAAATACGTAGCGTACAGCAGATGAGCAGACTCATGTATGGAAAACGCAGCTACGGCTGCTTCTGCTTTAGCTAGTTGGTCGCTGATTAATTGGGGGTGATCGAAGCCAGTGTTTATGAGAGTGTGGGGAAGGTAAATAAAAGTATGGGGAGGGTTTATAAAGCCTTAAAATATATATAAACAATAAAAATAAATATAAGGTCGCTACTTTGCAGATTTCGTCTATCGCGGGGATTAGGTTCCAGAACCTCCTGGCGAGGGATTACTGTACAGGTCCATTTTTTTGCAATGTAACCTCAGTCTGAACAGTCATATCAGAATTTATGCGACTTTTGCTGAGAGGCGCTAACAGATGTAGTTAAAAGCAGCCCTTGAAATTGTGAAATTTTGGACACAATCTGTTTGAGTGAAGCCATTCACATCCCGATCCCACTCCTGCTGGCCTCGACTTCACATCCACATAAATCTCGCTATGGAAGCAGCAGCCACTGCTCCTCAGATAAATTAAAAAATTTGGCTCTCTTCCTTCTCATCCTCTTAATCACCTCCTCACAAATCCACTGGATTCCACTGCACACCAGCTTATTTACTGCAGTACAACAGTGGGCTGTGTGGGAGATCTTTGGATTGTTCTTTTGAGTGTGTGACTGTGACCAGTTCAAACTGGAATCAGATTTTAGCCATATTTCATCACAACCAAGCAAAAAAAATCTCAATGTAGTCAAAGTATGTTAATTTCGTAAGTAAACTGGACTTGGTGGTTCATATCTCATATGTTTCATGTCTCTTAATTGGACCCTGTAGCAACACGCCCACGCGTAACCCATGTTGTTTCTCAAGATTACTATTGACACGAAACAAGCCCTCTGACTTAGATGTTTTTAGCCTATGAAATCAGCCTGCCACAGGCTATTCACACTGCCTTCTGCCTTTTCTTTTAATCTTGTGCCCATGTTGCATTTGGCTGTAAAGCTGACAAAAAATACACACTAACATACATGGACACATGCAATAGGACACACAATTTTTTTTTTTTTAAAAATGTATGAGGAATTTATATCCTCAAAAAAGAAATCTGCTCTACATTGAGCAACACAGCACATGAGCAAGATACCAGAAGATCAAGACAGAAAAACTAAAATAACATTTTTAAGAAACCACAGTGAGAATTAGTCCAGTTGAATAAAATAAGCAAAGCAACCTTTAGCAGGACTGATAACGTTAGTTTTGTTTGGACTATACCTGAATTGATGGATATGACTCCACCAGACATTTGGTCGATCTCTTAAAGGCCAGCTTAGTTTTTCTGTTTATTTTAATTATGAAGATAATTACTCCATGACGATGCATCAAAACAAAACAGAAAGGACATCTTAGAAATATATTTGTGTTGAGTGCAAATCAAAATTCTTACTCCGAGACTGGCAGCACACCTGACTGGATGCCTCCCTCTGCCCATTGACACAAGTGTCTTCCATCGCTGCATGCTTCCAGTGATGGCAATAGGAACGTCTCACACTTATTTCAATGAAGAGAAACTCACTATGTAAATCTACTGTTGGAAATACTGCGACTACCTTTCATGTGTTGCCAAATTGTAGAGGTGTTTTGACACGCTATTTCCTTCTGGGCCTCTCAGAGTAATACTGATGGCAGAGCTCAGTGCTGGAGAGTGACCTGTGCTGAAATCTCATCCAAGATTCAGTGCTGGAAATATGCCTTGTCTTGCTCTGTAGCATTAATCAGAGCAAGCCAGGGGTTTGGAAATGCACGCCTGTAAGACTTCTGCCATCCTGCTCCTTTCACAGAGGTGGAAATCATTCATCACCCTGCTGGTTTGTTACCAAGCTAAGAAGTCACATCACTGTACAAATGCACCTAATTACATACAGCGGTAGGTGAAGGCAGCAGCGCTCGTACAGTCTGATGTTCAACACAGATTCAAGTTCTCAGTGTAGTACTTCTATCTGCTGCTTGTCCAAATAGTGGAAAAGTGCTGTGCATAAGATTAACCCTGCAAGCTATTTTTACACCAAAGCTATCAGATTGTAATTGTTTCTGTGGCTTTCTTTTGGTAATAGTTTAAAGGGGCCATATTATTCAGAGTCAGATTTTTCATAGTTTCCAAACCTATAGTAATAGCGTGTTCCCCATGTGACCCACAAAATAAGAGAAAAGATCATCTCCTCATTTCTTTCCTTTCTCTGGACATCAGAAAGTGTGTCTCTGATTGAGCCATTGGGTTTGGCATTCAGTTTGCAGAGCCTTAGTTTCTGTGTTACCTCCAGCACCAACCGTGCATCACTCTCGCTCCCAATCGGGAAAGAATCCAGGTACGTGAGTGGGGTAATAGGAAGGCTGCTGGATTCTGGAGCTGTTTCCTTTAATCCTGGTCTGTCCATTAAACCACATCACAACAGGAAATGCACAGAACCAGCTGCTTCCTGCTCCTTCTCTGGGATCCCTTCTGCCAATCAATGAACAGTCTTTATGCAGATAGATGTGTGGCTGTGGCCCACTTCCTGAAAGCGGTGTGGCCAGACTTAAAGCTACAGACACCAAAGCTGCTTATTTGAAATTGAGCTAAACCCAAGACCATTGTAGACATGGTAGAGTGAACCGTCTGTGCAGTATTTTGAGCTGAAACTTGAAGTGCACATAATGGTAACATGTGAGACTTGCATTTCCTTGTCAAAAAGGGGTTTAATATGGGACCTTTAAAGCAGATGTAATGTATAGCGCTCCTAGTCCCCAGTGAAGGGAGCTCCACCAATTCACTGTGATAATAGGGAGAAAATAATTTGTTCACACATGTACTGACCGCTTTCACAATAAATTTGCGTGACCGAGTGACATAAAGTTTGGAGCATTATTCTGATAACTTACATTTTATCTGACCAAACGCTATAACTTTGTGTTAGTTATGAGCTACTTTAGCAAATTACTAGAACGTCTCATTTTGTTAGGTTGAAGGAAGTCGGTCACACACGCAAAGTTTTTAATTAATGAGTCAATTATCTGTTTTGCGCCTGCTGATAATTACCCCAAGTGATGTAGAGATAGCCTTTCCACGACTGATATGGAATATTAATTCTGAGTAGAACATCTGGGAAGAGGCGATAATGACGGCAATGAGGATTTAACCACATCCAACAGAATCTGCTCAGGCATAGAAAAAGACCTCGTAGGGTGAGGCATGAGAGCCTCGACCAATATTATACTTATTAAATGTTATTTTTTCTGTTTTAACAGTGAGCCCCTCAGCACACTTCATATAAAAGCAGAACTGAGAGCTCCTGGGCAACGTCAGTGCAGTGATTCAGGCATCAGGTGTTTAGACTATGTGGTGTTGTGTGAGCAGACGGCACTTAAACAGGACAGGAATAGGAGCACTACTGTTAGGAGAAAGCATAACAGTGGTATTAGGATGAAAGGTGCTGCAGTTCCACTGTTTTTTAAGAAGCACCACACACTTTAAAGACAGGCAGACTTCAATATACCCAGAACAGCTATTTGATTTAAACTGGTGAGTGATTATTTTAGATGACAGCAAACTTTATTCACAGTTTTAAGAAGTAAAACTAGGTATGCAGGGCATATACTAGCGTAGTAATCTGCACTGTCCTTCCAATTTGTTGTCATTTATTCACGTTCTCAATATATAATGAGAAGCAGTTCTGACTATTTGGCAAGAAGTTGTTTCTTAATATTGTTCTATTTTTTTTCTGGTATCTTTTTTAGACTTTGGGCAAAAACATCCAATTTAATTTGAAGGACACAGACATTTATTTATTTTTTTACCCGTCTCTTCTACTCTGCAATGATTTGATGCTTCCTCATCCTTACTTATTTTAAAAAAAAAAAAACAGGACTGACAGAAAAAACTTGTTTACCCTCAGATGAGTGTTTTACTTTCCATTATCCGTGGAAGTAAAAGTTGTAACCGGGCTATCCTTTGTAACATGCATCGTAGCAAATAGCACAACAGGGGCTCATATCGGTGTTTTTCTGCTGTCTGATGGGAGCGGATGATTCACAGCGATTTCTTGCCATATGAGGTCTGTCTTGCCTCGGCCGGGTGAAGGATGTTTTGAAAAATGTTGGTGTCTTCTCTGGGGAGCTGGGTTATCTGATTTAAAAAAAGGGTAACATCTGTGTCTAACCCTGTGTTGAACTCCCACCCTGTGAGCTACACCAGCGTGCAATGTGATTCACGCTGGCGGGGGGATTTATTGTCAGTCAGGAGGGAATGTTGCTTTAATGCTTCATGTCCAAAGGTGCTCTAATTTAACACCTTTTAGTGTGTCTAATATATCAAGCTTGAGGCAATATTTCTCTCTCACCTGTAATCATAACCAAGAGATTTTAGTTTCCTAGGGAACCATAAATGTCTTAAATCATACCTTGGTTGCCATAATATGATATTGTGGTGACATCAAAATGAAAATTGTGAGCATTTCTGTTTTAAAAACAAATGCACAATAAGAGGTTGCAGTCATGTGGATCTGTGAAGTTGTACTTTAGAACCAATGTGCTTTTAGCCTAAGGGTGAAGTATACACCGATCAGCCACAGCGTTATGACCACTGACAGATGAAGTGAATAACATTCATCATATTGGTACTTTGTGGTGTTCTGATGGAAAACCTTGGATTTTAACATCCGTGTTACTGAGACTTAGACACCCAAATAAACATTGTCCCACAACAAACACACTCCCTCATACAAATGGAAATCCCAAATGTCACTGGTCTACCCCTGCAGGAAAATGCACCCCACCACATGGAAACAACATCAAACAATCAGGAACATGTTGAGGAACATGACAATGATCCAATATGTTGATTTGACCTCCAAACTTCCTGCACCCCATTCTGATCAAGCATCAACAAGATGCAATGAAACAAGTTTGATTGACAGAGGCCCCACTGCACAAGCCAGAGTACCCAAAGGATCCACTGCCAACGTCCTGGTTCCAGACCCCATAGGACACCCTGAGAGGTCCTCTTGTCCATGCCCAATGGTTCAGAGCATTTTTTAGCACATAAGGGGACCAACACAATATTAGGCGAGAGGTCATAATGTTATGCGTGATTTGTGGCATGTTTACCGTGTTCACTATCTGTACTTTAGTGTACATTACGCTTTAGTGCAATGCTAGTATTTGCTAATTAGCACTACACACAAAGTAAAGGCCGATGAAATCCACATTCAATCGAATCCATTACCTGGGAACTATGAATGTTTGCACAACATTTGTGTCAATCTGTCTTGTAGATGTTGAGATAAATTTGAAATTCTGGTGGTTCTGGTGGTGATATATGAAAAGTCAGAGCACAAGGAATTGAGTTTGCGCCCCCGAGCACAAATACCATCATCCCCCACTGACAGTCAACCGACATGCCTGTAATGTTGGTGTCATCTTTGACTCAACTCTGACATTTGACAAGCACATTGCATCTGTAGTTAAAGAGCTGAGCTGCTCTCAACTAAAGGACATTGTTGAATTTAGATCCCATTTCTGTCTGAGTGACGTGAAGATCGTGACCACTTTGATCATTTCCTCAAGTCTACATGACTGTAACTCTGTACCTGAGTGCTGGCCAGTTCTCTCCAACTCATCTGCAGCTGCTGTGAGACTCCTAGCTGGTCAAAAAATGGAAAGTATTACACCTGTACTGGCATCCCTCCGGTGGCCACCTGTTGAATGCAGAATTGACTTTAATGTTATTTTATTTGTGTATGCAGCCATACATGGGTTGGCACCTGGGTATACTTCTCTGAGCCTCTCTGCCCCTACTCTGCCTCCAGGCCTTCAGGATCCTCATGACAGCTGCTTTCAGCTGTTTCACGATCGATGATGGTGGGTGAAGAAAACCTAACCTTTGCAGTAGCAGCCCCCAAAGCTTTGGAAAAACCTTCCTGTCTCGATCAAATGTTCCTCCTCCACTGACATTATCAAGACAGACTTTAAGACGTATATGTTCTCAATGGCTTTTGGGTTCTCGCAGTGATCTTAATATTTTAGTATTTGTATTATTTTCAAAATTGATCTTACAAATTGCTATCCTGACCTTTTTTTTTTTTATAACATTTAATTTAGCTTTACAAACTGATCTTGCAAGTCTTCACCTCATCTTGCATTTGGTGCATATTTTTGTCCCTGCCTGACTGACAATACTTCGGCCAACCTGGGTTGTTCTAAACCTTCTTTATAAACAAGTTTGATTTGATTGATCTGGTGCAACTAGAATCATTGGAACCAGTCGAGTTTATCCTCTGGTGACCCCGAATTTTAAGTCAATGTCATTAGCACGGCTAAAAAGACTGCCAATGAAAATTTCGCAGCTGTCTACGTACTAAATGAAACCTGTGAAAAGTTTTGCTTTTCATTTCCTTTCATTATCTTATCGTATTTTGCTGATAAAAATGTTCCCGCAGGCAACATTACATTTCGCCTCCGACAAATGTTGTTAATGTAAAATAGTGGCACGAGAATGTTTAAAAAGATTAATCTAGACTCACACAATCATACGTGGCAAGTTAGACTGCGTGCTTTTTAAGAATGTGTGGGAACATTTGCTGGAAAAATATTTTCTAATGAAAGCTGCTACTTTAAGTCCAATCTAAAATCTCAGTGGGATACTTAATTAAAAACCTGTCAAGCCGGACTCAGACTATACAAGTGATAAAGGCACAAAGCATGTTTCTCTTTAACTTACTGCACCCAAACACAGAGAAGTTACTCTAAATAAAAGCTACGGATTCATATATTTCACTTGGATTGGAACTGATGGGACCAAACACCATGAACTGTAACTTCCTTTTCCCACTCATGCTGCTTTTTACAAGTAATAATTTAATCAAACCAGCACAATTTCAGCTGTTACTGAGTGCAAATGAAGTCGTCTGAAGTCTGTTTGGTTTCCTCTATTTTAGCTCATCTACATTTAGATCAAATCTGAATTTCTTCTTTTCTCCCTAATAATACAGCTGTCATCTGTCTGTGTCATTCTATGCTTCATGTGGTGTGACAATGTGGAAGAACAGCAATGTGAGGGAGAAAGAAATGACTGACAGCGGCTCCATAAGATAACACAGTAGCACTGCCAAGATCAACGCATATTTCATAATTATCTCCCCTCATTTCTCATTACGTACAGTTCTTTGTTAAAGCTCTCCTGCCCCCTGGCGTGAGACATATGATGCAATAAATTATCAGCCTCTTTGCTTCTCTTTGCTGCCAACATGTTCAACTTCAAGATAGTCAGACCAAGTATTGCATGTGAAACAGGGATGTTAGACAGCATTTAGATGCACACAGGATGCAGATAACTCAATTGATTTTATCATTGAACTCTGCTGACTGTATTCAGGTAATGAGTGACTGTATGCTTAAATTGATCCGAGCAAAGAACCCTAGAGAAGTTTGTGATTATAGTCTACCACCTAGTGGCAACATAGCATACCAGCACACAAGTGTATAATTCTCACAATAACAGCACTGATGCACAGATTCAGACTTGTGTGATTAGTTTTTGCTTTTAATTTAAGATCCCCTGTGTAAAGCATGAAGGTCTTGGGAGTCATTTTTCAACTCATAAAGAAAGCCAATAGTCCAGGAAAAGTGACACCTGTATATTCATAAATATCTGATAATAACAAACCTTTTAACTGATGCATCTCATATTATTAGAATATGGTAGAAAAGGTTCAGTATTTTTCATCAGACATTGCTGAAAGTGAAAAAATGATATATTCTGAACTAAGTACATATAAAATGAAATATGTCAAGCCTTTTTAACTTCAGTGATAGTGGCTTATAGCTCAATCGATCTCAAAATATTACAGTATTTTAAAAGATCAACAAAGATCTGTATGTATTGTGATTAATGTGTTATGATTTTGCTGATAAAAAGAAAGGAAAAACTAGATTTGAAGCACCTCTTCTGTAAAACAAATTAAATCCACTACAAACTGATTTTCTCCTGTGATTGTGTGTCCTCATCTCTTCAGACTGCTATGTATCTACACTTCTGTGACACATAAGGATTTAACCTATTTGACAAATGCTCCCCAGTGTCTCATATTTCTTTCACTAAATTCATTCAGGAACATATTAATAGAGGAAATGATGTATTTAAGAGACAAAGCACCTAGACCTTAGAGAGTGACTCTAAATTAGACATTAGAGGGGGGAGAAATATTGCATGACAGCTATTAGTGTGACAGTAATTATCCTGACAGCGGTAAATCCCCAACAGCTCACCATGACAGCTGTCACATACCTGCGTTCATGAAATCATCACGTCAAAAAAAGAGGAGCTGCTGTTCTACTAATGCAAATCAGGCATCATTTGGACAGGAGAGGGCGCTCAGTCTGCTCACCAGCTCTCCTTAAACTCCTCATATAACGTGCTTTATGTTCCCAAAGAACTACCAAATAACAAACAGCCACCCCTGTATTCAATTTATAAACACACACACTGATGCAGTTTTTGGTTTTTATCTCTCAGCCACTCCTTATGAATGAGACACTTGTAAAGAGAATGATTTGGCCGTTAATCTCAAAGCAGTTAGAGGTTTTATAACATTCAGCCTGGTTGTAAAACCCGACGTCCTGCTTTACGGAGAGGGCACTTTATCAGGCCTCACAGTTCCTATTAGGAACAACTTCACATAAATTCTAGGATCGCAGTGTCACCGTGTCAGCATTGTTTGAGAGCGTCGACAAACTTGTTTCAGTGTGTTCAAACAGAAACATACGTAAATATTGTTTGCATTGGTGGAGAGATGCTGCTTTTTGCCCCGACGCTATGTTTTCATTGCCCTTTACAGTATACACAAACACACACACACACACACACACATTATCACACAGCATTGCCACAACATTATCACACCTTATACAAAAGTGCACACAAACATAATGTTTCTCTTGTCTTTCCTGTTTGAGTTCAGTAATGATTGACGATTGATGACATAGTAATTTCATGCATAAAATTAAAAGAAGCGATTTATCTAAAAGATGTCACACATATTTTGTGCTTTGTGTTTGATTGTTACACAATACAATCTATATACATGGATGTATACCAATCAGCCACAACATTATGAACACCTGCCTAATATTGTGTTGGTCTACTTATGTGGTCCAAAATGCTCTGAACCATTGTGCATGGACAAGAGGACCTCTCAGGGTGTCTTATGGGGTCTGGAACCAGGACGTTGTCAGTGGATCCTTTGGGTACTCTGGATTGTGCAGTGGGGCCTCTGTCAATCAGGGTTGGGTTTGGGTGTCTAAGTCTCATCAACATGGATGTCAAAATCCAAGGTTTTCCATCAGAACACCACATAGTAGCAATATGATCAATGTTATTCACTTCACCTGTCAATGGTCAGGACGTTGGGGCTGATTGGTATGTGCTGTCATAGCTTTCACTTGAACCTAGCACAACCAATCTTCTTCTCATCTGGTAGCAAGTACTGTTGTTAGATCAGTGGTCATAATGTTGTGGCTGATCGGTGTATATCAAGCAGCATAGCAACAAATTACACACCTCTAACCTGAACATATATAACATTCCTCACATGGAAAAGATTTACAGAAAATGCTCTGACTTTGGTGATTAAACTTACCATGAAAAGAGCAAACACAAGCTATAGATTTTTTTTTAAAAATGTGTTTCTCGGCTTTCGTTCTTTTACCACATTATTCTCATCATACTGCTGGTGTTGCATTATGTGTTCCAAAAGGCATGCTATGTGATTACGAGATCAAATTCCTGTACTCTGAGTTCATTTCCTTGTAAACAATGATGTTACTTTCAAATCACAGGCATGAATAAGAGAGCAGGTGCACATCAGTCAGTGTCGAACACAAATCCCTGTAGGAATGATGGTAATGTACGGCAGTTTGCAATCCGGAAATCTATGGATTGTCTGACTTTTGATTCTGATGAAGGGCATAATGTGATCTGGGACCTAGTCCTGTAAACAGAAGTCCAAGATACATTTACATTACCTCTTTGTTGAAAGTGTTGCAATCACTTACAGGTGACGTGAAGGGCATCTACCAACATGAGAAACATACCTATGTAGGTGCCCTAACCCCTTTTTTTCTTCACTTGTCATCAGCAAGTTAATAGATTTCCCACAGTCAGTCATATTTAAGAAATGCATTTTTTAAAATTAATTCTTACTGTCATGATTAAAAAAACACAGTGGCAAGTCGTGGGGCTTTTTGCGCAGCTTTCCTACAGGCTTTAACAAATACCTGGAGCAAAATGATATGAATCTTCAGAACACAGCACACCTTTCTGTCGTGAAAGTGATGTTGTTTGTTCAGAAAACACACTTCAGCCGGGCCTGAAGCAAATTATAGCCTGTTTCTGACAGCTTGGAATTTTTCTCCTCCTATTAGTCCTACTACAGTCCTGCCATATTGATTTGCTTGTAAATATAGGGTTCTGCTAGGATATCCAAGTTGAAATAGTTATGAGCGACTAACATGAATTTCCATGTATATTTTTTCAGAAATATTCAATCAAACAGGTATCAGTGATCAAGGTTCTCTCTGTGGGAATTGTGATTACACTGTAAAGTGAAAAACGCCATAATTGGTAATAAAAACATCAAGAAAATTTTGACTTTGGAGCAAAAACACTACTCTGTTTTCATCAGACTCAAACTTGACTTTCATGCTTAACGTTGCTTTCCTTTTGATAATGACTCGGAGCTGTGACTCGTAACTTTCATCAGGAAACAATGTCAGTGATAAGACATTAATACAGTTACATGATGCAAGAGATTTTAACTTGACTGATGACAAAAACTCAAATTAGTTGCATCATTTTTCTTTTCAGATCTCGGAAAACACACCAACACACACACACACACACGTGCTTGTGGGCACCAGTGACACAAGTCTCTTGATATTTTAAACAACAAAAACTCTCCCTGTGTTTGTGTGCATGACTGAGACTGAGAGAGAGAGAGAGAGAGGAGGCATCTTTGTATGAGTGTGTAGAAGAGATAGGATTGGCTCGTTCCTCCCACAAGGCCATGCATGGCTGCTGCTGCTCCTCACTGATACATGTCAGTTCCTCTGATCATATTCCACATGCGTATTCGTACACACATTCCAGGCCAACATCGCCATTTTCAAATGTGCTTTTTCTATAGAGCTGACTTGTTTGCAGTGTGTCTCTTGCATTTGAACAACAAAGATTTTGTGTTTTTCTGCATTATCATATTCTCTTGGAAGCAGAGCTGCAGTGGCTACTAAGGGACTGAGATGAACAGATGGAAGAAAACTGCTCAGAAACATACTGAAAATTGTCGCACACCTATTGTTTAACTGATGCAACACAGAGGATCCCTTCTCACATGCAACTGTCTTTTTTTCTGGGTTAATACTTTACCGCGAGCATGTCTACAATTATAACCACACCACTGGACGTCATTCAAATAACTAATGAGCTGAAGGATTAGCAGCGAGGTTCATGCTAATGGTGAAGTCATTCCACTCTTACGCAGTTAGAAAACTCTCCAGGTGGATTTAGTTTATCTTCCCAGGCTCTTTTGAAATCCGCTTATTAAGCTAATGATCCAAATACCGAGATGATTTTCCCCTCACACACCAAAACAACACGCCAAGTGTGAAATTGTTTTCCCTTGGACAGATTCTTACCTCATTGCTTTCAGCATAATAAACCGGGTAAAACTCTCGTTATAGTTGTCGTGTAAAGTTTACTGACAACAACACATAAACACACTGCAAAGAAAATTCACCCTAGGTAAAGTAAATATGTATTTAAAGTGCATATTCATTCGCAAATGACACATGCACATGTCATCTCATAGTACTTAACATAGTAAGTAAGGAAGAAAACAGAAAACCCAACAATCCAAAGTTGCTTTTGGATTCTTTATGAGCAAGCAGTCAGTGATGGTGGGAAGAAACTAAAAAGAAAAACAGGATAGGGAGGGGGGACAAAGACCTCTGACAGAACCAGGCTCAGGGAAGGCGGCCATCTGCCTCGACTGGTTGGGGTTGGAGTGGGGATGAGGGCGGAGGGATAGCAAGAGAGGTAGGGACGGCAGGACAGCAGGTGGTGAGGCCAGTGGCTGCATATCAGGGACATGTAGCTCCAGATCCCGAGACATCTGCGGAGACCCCCCCTGCCTAATATTGTGTTGGTCCTCCCTATGTGGTCAAAAATGCTCTGAACCATTGGACATGGACAAGAGGACCTCTCAGGGTGTCCTATGGGGTCTGGAACCAGGACGTTGTCACTGGATCCTTTGGGTACTCTGGCTTGTGCAGTGGGGCCTCTGTCTATCAAACTTGTTCTACTGCATCCTGTTGATGGTTGATCACAATGGGGTGTAGGAAGTTTGGAGGTCAAATAAACATCTTGGATGGTCGTCATGTTCCTCAACATGTTCCTGATTGTTTGATGTTTTTTCCATGTGGTGGGGTGCTTTCTCCTGCGGGGGTAGGACAGTGACATTTGGGATTTCCATTTGCATGAGGGAGTGTGTTTGTTGTGGGACAATGTTTATTTGGGTTTTTATGTCTCATTAACACTGACGTTAAAATCCAAGGTTTTCCATCAGAACACCACATAGTACCAATATGATCAATGCTATTTACCTCACCTGTCAGTGGTCACAATGTTGTGGCTGATCAGTGTACGTAAAACATTACTTGTGTCATTAATGATTTCTTTACATGAGAAGTTAAACGGCTGTATTCAAAATCACTTGAAAATAGATCAAAACTGCTGCAGAGAGGAGTTAAGACTGTGAGCATGATTATGAGGAGGTACGACACATCTGCTACGACCCCAGACTGGTGTTTTTGTAATCTTCATCGATTCAGCCTCCTTCACTTACTTAATACCAGTAAGCCTTGCTATTAGCTCTGATTAATGAACGACTAATGCTTTGATTGTTTAGTGAAAGCATCTTATTAACAGCAATTGATGTAATTGGCGACAAGCCTGCTCCAAACCACAGTGCAGCAGCAAAAGTAGAGCACAGCATCACACACACACACACAACATCACTGCTTTTGCTAATCAGATCAGTTTTCCCCCTGTATTCCCTTTTACTGAAAGAATATGGTGCAATATGTTTGCAAAGGGGAATCATTGAAAGAATTTGCAACAAATGCACATAACCTATTATTTCTAGTTAATGTCACTTGGTAGCAATCTATTCTAGCAACTGTTCCTCCTCCCTAAAGAGATTCCTTCTTAAGGCAATTTAATTTGAAGTCATAGGGGACGAAATCCACAGTCTGTATCACACTACTAGTTATATTTTACTATTATCAGTCGTAAAGAAACAGAAACTGGCTATCTATCCTTTAAATAGTTGATTTTATGGCTACTTGTGGAGAAGAAACAAGCTGTAGACAACACTACATCACCTTTTAAGTGCATACAGATTTAGTTGGGAGAAGATAGAGAGCGGTGGCATTATTGATTTGTAAGTTGTGTTTCTGCCCATCCGGTGAATGTAAATCCAATATTCACATTCTTTTAGGTATGTTTTGAGTTGGTCTTAGCTTTGCAGTGATTTGTTGCTATTTGCCTCATGCATCCAAAAGGAACACAATGAGACGATATTCACTTTAAAAATCTGTAAAGATGAAGGAGGCTGCAGATTCAGTAATCACTAAGTAGGTTCTTCCCTTTTTGTATTCATTTCAGTGTTGCTTTATCCTAGTTTATTATTATTGTTTTAAAAATCAATGCAACCTCTGTAAAGAAATCGCATGGCAAAAGTATAAATGATTGCCTCTCATCTGTATTATTAAAGAGAAGTTTATCATTTATCGTAACTTAGACTTAGTCGCTACAAAAACAACAGCTTTGCATCCATGAATTCATACCATAAAATGAACACACACGCACAAGCTCAAACAGAATTATGCCACCGTGCTGCCCATTTCCTTTTATGTTAAACTGACATTCAAACTCGTGAGGTTTGCTTATACTGTATGTTTGTTATTCTTCAATTTATATGCAAATCCACAAAAAGTACATATCGAACTCGTCCACAAAAGCTCACCTCATTGGTGACATTTTGGTTACCACAGTGACCTGTCTTGAAGCAATAATTAGAAAAAACATCCCTGTGGTTGTGCATTTCTTCCTTCTAGCGCACAGGGGTGACAACGTCACCATGACAACAGGACAAGGTGGCTCTCAACAAGCTCTGGTTTTCCCTGCTGTTAAAGCTGTACAAGTGCTACTACTGCATGTTTTCATGTGAATGTGGCTTCATCGGGCAAACAATAGTGAAATACATGTTCAGACAATAGTTTATTGTTACAGAAACCTTGAGATTTAAATCATATTATAAGATTTTACAGATTTTCTTCTTTCCTCACCTTGTGTTGATGCTTGTTGATGTGAAGGTGTCACAGAGGAGGAAGCTGCTGTCTTGTCGGCTCTCTGAGTCACACACAGGAAGGTAGACAGACCTCCCTGAGGGCACCGACGACAAGTCCACATTACAAGATAAACTGCAGTAAATTGAATGATATGGTGATAACAACCGGTAAAAACAATGTTGGATCTCTTGCAAATAATAACATCAGTCTCACTTGGGTATTTTTCTTTGCATCTCATTTCAAATTTTTCTTCAAGCTGCTTGCTTTTCTTCTTCAAGAAGCCTCTTTCGTCACGTTCCAAAAACCCTGATTTGGACAAACTGCAGACATCATTCGGCAGCAACCAAAGTATCTCTGGGTTTTCTAATTCACCCGTCACCCCCAAAACACACAAACAGACATACTCCAAATGCTAATTTGCCACCACCTGTCTCTCTTCCCACGGTTTATTCATTTTGTATGCTCACAGGAATTCGCTGCCATGACCAAGGAAGGATGTAAATAATTGATTAGCTGAGTGGATTTTCTCGCTGTGGTGTTGAAAGGCTTCCCAACGTGGAGCATTACTGTATGTCATGCACACTGTTTTTGTCAACCAGGCCTTGAACACATGTGTGTTTGCTCTGTAGATGGTTATCATTGCAGTTTTTGATGGTAATTTGTACTGATAAGAGGCAGGTGAAAATATCCTTAAGCTGAATGAAAGAGGCATCCTCAGCTATATAAATAATGTTTTTTTTGCATTGCTTTTGAACAAGTTTTGCAGAATTTAGCATGAATTCATCAACTTAAGGCATTCCCATACTTGCTATGCAACACAGCAATAGAATGACTTAATGTGTTAAGCCCAATAACAGCATTGTGTTAAAACAAAGAAAAGGGGCTAGGCTAGTGGGAGTGTCCAGTTAGTAAAGGTCCATGAATGTTTGTCCCATGCCAACACACCCCATAGCTACTTGTGATCTCCCAGCAGTTTCTGGTTTACGAAAGTTGCAAGGTAAACAGCAGAAAACGTGTTACAAACTAAAACAGCAGAAAACGTGTTACAAACTAATCTAACAGGAATGTGCACCTGAATGTGTTGCCACCACGGCATATTGCCAGATGAAACTGAGCTACGCTGCAGTAAAAACAGAGCCAAGATCAACATTTTTGTAGGTGAGCCCTCTGCATCCTCACCGTGTCATTGGACAGGTTTCATTCAAATAAATAAGCGCGCATTCGTCATACGGTGCAAATGCTCGTCTTCATCAGTGTCTCATGAAGTACAGCTGCCCCCCACCCCCACACACACACACCCACACACACACACACACACACACACACACACACACTTTATGTGTCTTTACTGCATCCTTTGTTTCCTGCCTCTTTGTAACTGGTACAGAAGCTGTAATGGAGACAACAGATGGCACATTAAATCTACTTCACTGTCAGCCAGTGTGTTGCAGGTAGCCATAAGGAAGAAGAGAGGCGAGTTAAGAGGAATTAAGTGAGCAGGATGACAGGCTGCAAGGAGGACAGATGTGATGGGGCGAAGCAAACTTCATACTCTGCTGCCTGACTGCGAAGTTTGGACACTAAAAACTGTAGTGCTGCATCTATATAGCGATGTAGTCTACTGGAAAGAAGTCACAAGAATTCTACTGGACTAAAGGACTTTTAAGATGTGTAACTGCATTAATTATGCTGCATTATGCTCCCAAAAATGCCCTGTCAGGCATCCCTGCTTAATGCTGTGATTTGTTGCACTAACATTTTAATAGTAACAGATGTTTTTATTAATATCTTCTCTGCTGGACTAAATAAACTCTTCAGCAGTACAAGCAGCTCTAGATTTAGGTCAAATACAGTGTACTGTCAGCTTTTTTCTGCCTTTGTTCTGCAGGTCTGCTGCCAGTGCACGATTTTATAGCTCATTTGTTGTGCCTTCAATAAACAAACAATTCAGGCATATGGGTGGAGGAGCTGTCAAAACTCATTCATTTTTACATTTTTTATTATGAGACTTCTTCGTTGTTTTTTTTTCTTCCCAATTTTTACAAAGATGAATCAAATGAACTGGTCTTCAGTCAATTCAGTTTATTACTAAAACACTATCATCCCTCCCCGACCATCCGATCCCACCCCCCACCTCTGCACAACAAACTTGCTGTTTAATCAGGAGGGAGCCGCGAGAGAATTAATATCTCAGGAATACACAAGTACACTCCAATCTAATTTTTAGAGGTCACCGAGTAGAGTGTGAATATGCTTTTGATTTAATGCTGTTTAGTGCTGTTCACACATTTTGTTTGTGTGCTTCAGCTAGTGAGTAATATTGTACTTTGTGTTCAAGCAAGAGATCATGGTTAACTATTGAATGAACAAGGTGACTTGCTGCTTCTTCAGAACAGAACTATTGGTGGAAGGGAGACACATTTTAGCACTCTAAACTCCTAACTTTGCTTTGTTAGGACCCCTCAGCATCTGATTTGAATGCACTAGGTACAATTTTGCATCATTTTTTAATGTGCAGGATATTCCGATAGACCTTCAAAATTTGTAAACAACAGAAATAGATAACATGAGACTGTCTCCTGTTGTTGTCAGTGTTGCTTATTTCAAGGCGACAGGAGGTTTGCCTTGTAACATGAGGTTGATGTGTCATAATGTTAATGTTCTGTTATCATAATCCAGCAAGTAGGCTGTGACAAAAATGGGGAAATATGGCTATTAAATAAGTAGAAGAATATAGAGTGTGTAAATCAGTGGGATCAGTGGTGTAGCTGAGGATGCATGGTTGTGCTATGGTGACAAGTGTTGTCAGGTGCCACCAAACCAAATCACAACAAAAGTCCCAGCAGACACAAGCAGGGTGGAAAGAGAATGACAGCTGAGGGTTGGGCCTTTTATAGGCCAGGAATGATGGACCCAAGTGCTTCCGGCAGGCAGGACCACCCACTCAGACTTCAGCACCTCAGTGATCTGTAAACAGACCACAATATGTAAAATGCACCCAAACCAATTTACTGGCCAGGGCCTTCACATATGAGAGGATGTATTCTGATCAAAACCGTGACCTTTTAATTAACTTGACCAAGTCGTTTTGGTACCTAGATTTAGTCAAATGCTTCGTGAAACTGAAAGTAAACAGCGAGCAAAAACAAAAGTCACAAAATTAAATGAAACAAAGTGAAAATAATGGTCCAACTCAGTACAGGAACCTCAGTCATGTGACTTATGCCAGCCCAAACCCATTGCAAGGCTCCATCAGCCAAGAATATAGATGTGGGATGGCACTGATGCCAAAAGACACTGTGCATATCTCTGAGATGCCAGCAGCTTTGACAGAACAGCAGTATTTGATGCCCTGTGAATAAGAATGTGTTGGTGCTGAGGAACACATTTATCTCTTTACCTTCCGTTGCATCAAAGCAATTTTTCCCATACCAGTAGCTGGAATGATGCCCAGCCACTCAAACATAAACCCATATGGGGAAGTGGCACTGAGTAAAGTTCTTTGAATTCTAAACAGCAAAAAAGTCAATTTGTCATTGCTTCAAATAGAACTCCATGCTGTCAAGACTGTCAGTGACTCTATGACCTCTAACCATTCCACATCTATTTTATAGCAACATTTACTTATCTTTCATGTCTGTATTTAAAGTTTGGGTCATAGACGGGGTGCAAACAATTGTCTCCTGTGTCAGTCACTGTTTGTAGACCAAGTCATCTGCTCTGATTTCCACCCTGTGAGGTTCTTGTCCATCCATCCATTTTCTTCTGCTTATCCGGTGTTGTGTTGCAAGGCCGGCAGATGAAGCAGGTCGTTCCAGACATCCCTCTTGCTTGCAATGCTTTTGATTTCTTCCTGGAGGAAGCGTTCCCAGGCTTGGAAAACCAAATAAGTCTCCCAGGAAGCATCCGAATCAGATGTCCAGACCACCTCAACTGGCTCCTTTCGATGTGAAGGAGCAGCGGCTCTACTCAGAGGTCCATCCAGACATCCAAGCTTCTCACCCTATCTCTAAGGCTGAGCTCAGCCACTCGAAGGGGAAACTCATTTTGGCCACTAGAAACCACGATCTCATTCTTTTGGTCTCTACCCAGAGCTTGTAGATCACAAAGGTCCAGTACAACGCCCGCATTACTGCTGATGCTGCACCAAGCTGCCTGTCCATCTCATGCTCCATTTTCATACCACTCGTGAGCAAGAACCCAAGATACTTAAACTCCTGTCCACGAACACCACAAACAGCCACCAGAAACATGTTGACTTTGTGCTGAGGATGTGCTTTAGTGTGTATAACAAGTTAAGGCTACTTCTGCCATTGCGTCAAGGAGACAACAGTCATTACTTGAAATGAATATGTAAAGTAAGGTCACAGGTCAGCAACCATCCAATGTAGGAGTTTTTTCTTAAAATGACTAACTCCTCTGTGATAAGCTCAGTCAGACACACAGAAATCAGAGATTGATGCTTTAGGTTCATTTTCACAGATCAAGCCTACAGCCAGTCTAAAACATTTCTTTTAGTTGGCATGCCACTGTGACACAGTGGGGTTTGCTTTTAGACTTCAGTCCTTCTACAACCCTGAATCAGGACACATTGCTTCCATTATTCTTTGTCAGCGAGGAACATTAGTTCATTCTTTATTTACAGGATCGGATGTCCTGGCAGCAGTAATATACAACAGCTTTCTCTGGGGGAAAAATGGAGGCCATTGTTTTAACTGACCACTCACCTCTTACTAGGACAGTCAACATGATTGAAACAGGACAAGCTGCAAGCCAGCTGCATAAAAAAGACACAGAAGGTGTACTGTTTGACCCACCGATAATAATGTGTCTATTTTGCTTCTGATTCGTCATCAAAGTTGTATTGCTGTCAACCTGTAGACTTATTGTGCAGGATATCTGTGTGATCAGTGATTACGTGGGTGTGCACCAGTTAAAATTGCGTTGATTGGGGGTCATCTTTGTTTTAGACAACTTTGATTAGCATACTTCTCCCTGTTCACTGTTTTTTGGTTATAGCTCACATCCTGCTTTTACAGCACGTCAGCACTCCTATGTATCTTTCATTTTTACTTTGTCCTATCAGTTTTGGCTGCAAAATAATCTAGCCCATGCATGTCCACTTCTGTACACTGTACCTCATTGTCTTCTGTCATCTAATTTTCAATTTAGCTATAGAATGCAGCACAGCCATATTGTTCCACTGCTTTGTATCCTTGTGTTATCCTTATTAATTTACATCCAGTGCCAACATTCAGTACTATAGAGTGCTTTTTTCTGTAGAAAAATGCAAAATCAGGTTGTGGAGTTTGGGGTGTTGGATGGGTATGCAACAAACCCAGCTTTATCTGTGCAGGACTTTTGCATTTAAGTGACCATTCATTACATTTAAGCCTCTACCAAATGAGTTCACACAGTGCTGATTAAGCTTATCTGCACCAGGTAAATCTTGCAGTGTAACAGAGTTTTAAATCGGCTGTCCATGGCGACTTTCCAGCTCCGGCGCCCCGGTACTGAAGCATTTAAATGAACTGGCAATAATTGGTGAGCCAGAGCTAAAGAGGATATTAACCGTGGCAGAGGAGACAGAGTAGGTACAGCAACTCGGAGTCTGGTAAGGAGATGTCAAAGTAAAGTTTCCTGTGGCGGCGAGGCATATTGCTCAAGCATGCATCAATGGTGTTTGTGTAATTACTTTCACTGCCAGAAGGGAGAGACAAAAGTTCCACACTGCAGGTTTAAGGCATAGTTTCAATCTTCCCTAACCTTTATTGTGCTGTTTTCATCGTGCTCATACGTTTATAATATCATGATGTGACACTGTAAGATACAAACAGTGTTGTTCAGCCTTATCTAGGACTTTCCAGCTCTGTCTAAGCCTTTACTTCAGCTTCTGCTATCGCTAGAAGTCAGACCACTAGAATACATAGGTATGTTCATTAAAGATCATGTGCTTTTCAGTCACACCACTGGGGATGCCAGGTGAATACCTTTAAAGTGCGGCATTCTGTCAGGATTTACAGATGACATAGTTCTACTCACCAAAGATCTGGCATGCTCTTTCTTCGCTCTTCTCACAAGAGCTCTCTGTAATACTCATGTCATTTTTGCTCTTTATCAATGAAATAAATGCAACGATGGAGAAAATGGAAAACAAGTATAACAGGTTTTATTGGCAGTTTTTACACAAGTGTAAAGGAAATGCATTTATCACATAGTGAGTTGTTTTCCCAGTGATATTTCAAAGACCTTCACACTCTAAGACAGTGATCAAGAGTTCTGCCATTCAGTGTTGCTGCAGAGTAATCTGTCTGCATTTGTGTAGAACCGCGTTGCTGACTAGAGAGAGAAAAAGACATTAAGGTAGGAAATTTATCTTTCTGAAAAATCTCCCTCCTGCTTTATAATGATGAAAGCGGGAGAAAACATCCTGCTTTACCTTGTTCCCACTGGTGTTATCAAGGGGAGGTACTGTTTATCATTTTTGAGCCTTTCCTCATAACAACAGCAAGAATGAGGGATACAAGGAGTTTTTCAATTTTACTTCCGTTCTACACTCATTAACGAAAGCCATTTTACAGTCTCACAGAACGAAATGGATCTTCCTCTAAAGACATTTATTGTTCTCATATAGTAACAGTGCCGCAGTATTCCTTTGGTGAGGAGGCACAGTGGCCCTCTGGTTAGTAGTTAAAATGTCTGGAGGTTCAATATAAACCAGTGAGGCTGCACTCTGGGAAAGCATTTGCTTTGAGACCTCCCTGGAGGTCTGTTTATAAATGGATGAGAGTCATTGAACAGGACTTTGTAGCAGTGTATATTTCAGATCCTTTGACAGTACACACGCTATAAAAAGGCCAGTACTCAAGGAAGTGTGGCCTCCAGTCTGACTGCTGGCAAAGTCTTTGTCCTTCTGCTTTTATTTCGCCTCTGGCTGTATTATCCAGTGCAGCAAAAAACAAAGCAAGATATAAAATAACTGACATTTAATCTGTCTCAGAAGATTTCATGGAAAACCTAACAGAAATGTACATAGCTAATTGGCTGGATCTTATTTTATCTTCTGCACGAAGCACTGTATTTATAATTCCATCAAATGCAGACTTAGTTGTAATCCTAATGGTAGTATGTGGTTCTTTGCAAACAGTATAAATGCTATCAAGATAAGTACATAAAAAAGGACTACATGCTGGAAGAGCAAACTTTTGAAAACGATGTTACACAAATGTGATTTTCTAAACTCTACTCTCTATAAATCAACCTTTGGGAAACGGTTACAACACAAAAACTAGCTTTTTACAGGGTACATAACAAATCCTAAATGACTGAATAGGACCAAGGCTGAGTTTGTGAGCGAATCACTTCTATAAATCAACATGATGGAGTCAGGAAGCTGATCCATCCATCCATCCATTTTTCCATCCATCTGTTATCTATAGTCCACTTAATCCTCTGGAGGGTCACAGGGGGCCTGGAACCTATCCCGGCTGACTTTGGGCGGCGGCAAGGTACACCCTGGACAGTTCAGGAAGCTGATCTTCTTGTCATATTCTTGCAGGTGTTATAGCAAAGACAAGCGATGACCGGTATAGCATCATCAATTTAGATTAGCTGTCTCCTTGTGGGTCCTTGTCTTGAACTACTGTCACACTGGCAGGCTGGCAACACCTACAGAATGCATCTGCCACTGATTATTCCACTCACCCGGGGGACCTGAGTCGAGGCAGCTGTGACTGACACTCACATCGGGCTGTCATTGAAACCCTTCATTAACACTCAATGTTATAGAGTTACCTACTTAAGCACTAATCAGAGGATGAACAAGCATAACATTAGGGTGATACTGAACCCTGCTTTTATGTATCATAGTATTCAAAGTGAAGCCATTTTATGCTTAAATGGTAGTCTTACTGTTGTTGAATAATAATATCATAAAATTAAATTAAAATTACTAGTAAAAATATATTGCTGCATTTGTTATCTCCATTAAGAGTGTTGTGTTGCATTGTGTGTAAATATCCAACACTGACATTTTAGGGAGAAACTTAAATTCTTCTTTCTTTCTCACCATTAAATCTCTATATATGTAACACTTTTGCCGCCCACACTGAAAAGTGCACTTCAGTCTGCAGACTCAAGGTTGTTCATGACAACAGTTACAAAGATACCTGGTAGAAAAACTGAAAAATAAGAATAAAATATTTAATTTTTTTTTTTAATTTTTTTTTTGCCCCCTACAGACACTCCTATTCCACAGTATTCCCTAAAGACAGAGGATATCTTATTGGTTTTTGTTCACATCAAATGCAATTCTCAGTTTCATTTTAAAAGTAAACACATAATTTGGGTTGCATAAATCTCCTACCTGGCCTCCCGCAGCGCAGGGAACACTGCATGTATGATGCAATCATGTAATACAATCAACCTCTCAGCAGGGAGGCCGTTCACCCTCGGTTGAAGCATGTTATTGTTGTGCACATTGTTGCATCACAGGATTCCCCTGGAGACAGAGTACAGTTAAAGTAGGTGTGTCTATGGCAACAAAACAGGGTTTCTAAAGAGGTGACACCTGTTTCATAAACGGTGAATTAAAGGGTCATTTCACCAGTTTTACAGAGGCAGTTAGTGTAGAAGATTAGCATACTTGTCACAATGAGTACTACTCAACATCTGAAAACAATAGTTAAATGTGTAAGAACCAGCTGAGAAATGTGGGTTGTTTTTTTTTGTATGACAGAAGACACCTTGCACTTGTAGATTAATTCTCTGACATTTAATATAGAAAAATGTGGAATAAGGGTGTTACACAAATGAAATTTTTGTTTTAAAATGTAGCTGTAGCCTAAATACTGTATTTAGTGAAAGGTCACAGGTAGAGTAAGTCAGACATCCTTGTTAGGCTCATGCTGAATGATAATTACTGTATTGGACTACAGTTGTGCATTCATTTCCCTGAATGAGCCAAGGAGAAAAGAAAAAGCTTATGAAGAAAAAATAATCACAGTTGCAAAGTATGTTTTTAAAATTCATTCATTATTCATATTCAACACAAAAAATGTTTTTTATCCTATAAATAAACATGAATAAAATTAGGGCGTTGTTGGTGTTCCCTGTGTGTTTTGCCAACAATATTAAAACTCATGCGATGCTATCAGCTCACTTGACCAATCAAGACATTAAAGGTTCTTTGTCACTGATTAAAAAGCTTCAGCATAAGATGCACAAACCAAATCATCTTATTTTTGGACCACCTATTGTTGATTTAATCCCTATCTCTCATCTCTGTGTATCAAAGCTGCATTTTCTCCACAGTTTTTCAATGTACCATGCAAGTATGTTGCTCTAAGCGCCTCTACATCTGTTCAGTGGATCTCAGGCTCGTGGCGCTGAGATCACATCTACATCATCTGTTGCAGGACTTTTTGTTCTCCTTGTCACTGAAGATATACTGTAGTGTTTAACCCTCTGAACCTCAAGCAGTATCTAGGCATTTTTTGCTCACTGTGGGCTCATTTTTCACTGCAATATAAAGTCCTGCATCTCTATGGAAACAACACAACTCTGCGTAAACTCAAAGATGTCTTCTGTGCCTTGTGACATAGTTCTAAGGTCATAACTTTTAAACTTGTAATTTCTTTGATTATTTATTTTACAAAATCGTACAAAACTGGAATCAATATGTACATTTTTTCAAGTGCCCATATACACCAATCAGCCACAACATTAGTACCAGGTGAAGTGAATAACATTGATCATATTGCTACTATGTGGTCTGTTGGAAAACCTTAGATTTTGCCATCCGTATTGATGAGACTTAGACGCCCAAATAAACATTGTCCCACAACAAGCACACTCCCTCATGCAAATGGAAATCCCAAATGTCACTGGCATACCCCTGCAGGAAAATACACCCCACCACATGGAAAAAACATCAAACAATCAGGAACATGTTGAGGAACATGACAATGGCCCAACAAGTTGATCTGAACACCAACCTTCCTACACCCCATTCTGATCAAGCATCAGCAGGATGCAATGGAACAAGTTTGATTGACATAGACTCCAATACACAAGCCAGAGTACCCAAACGATCCACTTCCAACATCCTGGATTCCAGACTCCATAGGACACCCTAAAAGGTCCTCTTGTCCATACCCAATGATTCAGAGCTTTTTTGAGCACATAAGGGGGACCAACACAGTATTGGGCAGGTATGGCTGATCGGTGTATGATACCAATACTGAAAATGAAGGTTTCACATACAATATATATTAGACTATGTACAGTTTTCACATTGTTAAACCTCTGCAAGCTAGGGCATTGTTTTGATTTTTTTTAGGTATTTCACAATGCTGAATGTATCTTCCAACAACCTATGATAGCCTACTCCTCTGTATACTGTTTTTTTTAGTCATGCTGCATATATTTAATAGATCAAGTGTGCAGAGTTCTCTCCTCAGTTGCTTTTATCATCTCCTCTCCAGTCTCTGTGTATATAAAGCCTGTAGTTAAACACACAAAAAATTCTCTGAATTTTTGTTATGTGACTTTTGATCAGAGATGAGTCAGTCAAGGCTTTTTAGTTGTTCTGTGGAGCACAATTTTTCTTTACAGGATCCGGTTCAAATGATTGAATTCTTTTGCTTGACTTTGTAATTTTTAAGTGACATATTTCAACTTTAAGCTTAAATTTGGCAAACTTATCCAACAGAACTGCACATCACGCATGATTTGTTCAAGGACCAATTAAAAGTTGACAGTAATATTGTTAATTCTTGTTGTTTTACAGTTTATGGCTCCAATAAATGGTATAAATAATAAATACCCATTATAAATTTCAGCATGAGGAGTTGGTTTAAGTGTAAGCATGTAGTACTTTTAATGATATTTAGGTGAGTTCTCCCAGTAATGAATGTAATGTCCTCTGATTGATGAAAACGTGTATGTGTGTAGCAGCTGCTAACATGAACATGATGGTATTTAACTTTTTTACCCTTTGATTTACTAATGTAAATGAAATGGCTGAATGATTGTGTACCCCTGTGTATTGATGAAACGGCCTGAGACAATTCTGGCTTTCCTCCTATTTTAGGGCTTCCATGAGGAAAATTAGCTGCTTTCCTTGGACAAAGGCCAGAAAAGTAATTACAACACCCCCTAAGGCCTTGTTGTACAGTTACTCAAAGTGCTGTCGAGTGAATTTGACTGAGAATAAAATATTTCAGTGGAAGTAAACCTATGCCCAAAACAATCAACATTCACTTTGGATTTTTTGTGTTGTCGTTTGAATATACAGTTAGATCCTGCAAACATTTCTCTGTCTTTGTCTGCTAATACACTGCTTCTCCTTCTTTCCCTCCTTCATTTCGCTTTGCAATCTCGCTGATAGCCGCGGAGAACCACGGTAGCCTGTGTTATGGCTTCACTTGCGTTTCTCATGAAAGTTTATAAGATTTTTCAAGCACAAAATGCAATTCATCGCCTTCGGGGGATGCAGAAGTTTCCCCATTCTTCGGAGGAATAGTCTCACTGTGAAAGAGCCGGTATGACATCAGCTTTGCAGCTTTTCAGGGAGCTGGATCAATGACAAAACATGAATCATTCATGCCAGAACAGCTGTGAATGTGAGGGTTGCATCCGCAGATTTGTAAACATGCGCATGTGAATGTAATGTGACAATGAGGCAGGGAAGACTTAGACTGTGCTAATGAGATCACACCACTTATATCTTCTTCTTGTATACAGAAGCAGCCCATGACAACTTATAGTCTTATTTTCTAAAGAAAGAAATGCAGCTTCTCAGGTGGGAAGCTGGTGCTGAGAGAATCATAAAAAAAATCATTAAATATTGATAGCACTTGTCAAACTTGTTGACAATTTTATCTGTTGTTGAATGGTAGTTGTGTTCTATGTGTGGACTCCAGTTCAGAAAGTAAATACACAATTAAAGCAAATGCTGCAGAACAGATAAACTAAATATTTAATCAAGCCATTGCGTCAGACTGTCTCCAAAGTATGTATGTGAATTCTAACTTTCATGATTTGAAAAAGTTATAATATTAGGCTGCACAGCGTCACTTGTGTTTGTCATTAACTGCACGTGTTTTTATTCAAAAATTCCTTACAGATGTACCGAAGATGGAAACAGAAATACTAAAAAGGAGCTGAGGGCGCCCTTTGAGGGCTCTGCACCAGCACGGAGCTTTACAAAGGAACCAGTATTGTGGCGCCACAAAACTGACCTTCCCTCAGCTTATTAGCCTCGAGATAAGAAACGCTTCAATGCAACGTGTGAAGATTGCTTTCAAATTAAAAAGCTAAACCTTTCACATCTCATTAAATGTGTGTCCTGTCTGCAAAATGTCGCCTGAACAATCTGTCTAAAACATTTTCAAATAAAGTCTCGCACAAACCCTAACAGAAGGCTTCGCTCGGTTCTCCGAGGGTCGTGTTCAGGGTGGATGTCTCCCATTTACAAACGCAGATTGAACGACAGAGAAATGCTGTTTTCATTCACACACTAAATCCCATTGTAAAGCGTGCGTCTCCCGGAAAGTGCCCCCACAAGCTTATCTCGGCGACACACTCCCAACAACCTTGGAGGCTCACAAAAAAGGAAGATGCACGGTGATGCAGAAAGGGCAGAGAGATCACAAATACGCCACCTCCTCTCTGAGTGCATAATAATCCACAGTACATTTCACAAACGTAACTGCTTTTTCTTTTTTTTTTACAGGAGTAGAAACAGTCCCTTCGAGCATTTTATTAGATAGGTTGAGAGGGGCAGTAAAAAAAGAAAAAAAAGATCTTACATTATTACACTTGAGTATTTGAGCCCTTGGAGGGATAAATACAGTATGTGCACATTCATAGACAATGCAACCATTTTTGTTCTTCATCATGCCGAGCCTGAGCGGTAGATGGACATAACAGGAGGAACATAAGAGGCGGAAATGTGTTACATTGATACATTGCTCTGCTAATGCTATCCATTTGGCGTTGTCTGCAACCAAGCGGTCCTATTATCAGCAAAGGAAGATAATGGTGTGTTGTTGCGGTAAAGACTCCACTCACTCGTGTTTCAAAGACCTGAGAACATTTACCGTAAAGTGACTTCAAACGCTCCAAAGGATAAAAGATATAGCCCCGGAATCAAACCCTGATAATATATCACGTCTGACAGTCATCTAAAAGATTAATTTCATCCCATGTAATAAATCATGAACAATCTTTAATTCATGACTGCTTCACACGGTAACAGCAAAAAAAAAGTACATTATGCCCAACTACCACGGAATACTTTCCCTTATTATACATCAAAAGAAGAGCTTGGAGAAATCAATGCGCAGTAACAAAGCCGCAGATCAGGTCCTGCTTCGGTTTAACAAGGCAACAAGGCTGGAGAATGTCTTTTTCTTTTAAACAAGACATTCAACTCCAGCTTCTATTTTTAGTGGCCTTGATTGAAACCGCAGGGATAATTGTGATCATATCCACACTGAAATTATCATGCAGAGCGGTGTGCGCATTTAAATGTAATCATTCTCACTCTTGTGCTCCGCATTTGAGAGGCAATCTGACTCACAGCCGCGCAGAGACCCTTTAGATATCAGATCTGATTGTCACATTTTGTTTTTTTTTAAACCTCTAAAATCTATCTAAGCAGAGGTTGAACAGCTTCAGTGATACCCCGAGTGATACGTTTGTGTTGGTGTGAGGATAATGATAATGAGGCGGATGAAGACAACGGAGTCAGTGATTGTTTGGTAATTGCGACTCGTGATTATATCTCACTGGATGAAAAGATGTGCCTGAACAACTGTGACAAGATTCTCCTCGGACTAGAATAAGCAGAGGGGAAACCTGTCTCTAATGCTGTGACTCAATAACAATAAACTATTATGAAGCCACAATATGGACACATTTTCTAATAAGTGCTGTGGTGCTCTTGACTGGTCGTGACAGCGTGCTTTGAGTTTCTTGTTGCAGCTTTGCCTGCAACTAATTCTGTGTCAGACTGAAGGACTTTTTCTGAGAGATTAATTCTTCTGATAAGAACTGTAGCAAAGCGTGTTGCACTGCAAAATTGAAAATCAAGAGCTCCTGATGGGTCAATGTCTCTTTTCAGGGGAGGGATTAAACATTTTTATGTCTTTATGTCACCTTTGCGAGAGAACTTTTTTGCTCACGTAAGAGGTTATGCATTAAAAAAGTTTTCTCCTAGTTTTACCTTTCAAATGATTTTTTCCTGCAGAATCGACAAATGCTATTTTATATGCACATTTGCATACAGCGAACGCTTTTGAACATTTTTCTCATTGTCTGCAGTAGGGTGGAGAAACACTCTTTTGATTTATTATGCATTATGTTTTTCTAAAGTTAATGTGGTGCTGTGTAGCTTCTTCATGGCGAAACCTGAAATTCTTCCTTCAACCTAAGAAGTAATCATTTTGTTTGCAAGGCCATCTAGAATGGCTCTCCTCAACTCTTTCAGAAATGAAATTACTTCTGACTGGCATTTTCAACGATGTGAATGACCCCTTATGTCACAATGGCGAAAAGCAATAGGAAATCCAAAAGCATTCTCCTCATGGGATATTAACCTCCACTGTCAGTTTTCAGAAACTGCAGCCTCAATCCCTCTTCCCTGTCCTAAATACTTTCTCTTTGACTCATAGGATAAAGCATGGGATTTTGCGAGCTTGGAGACTTTAGAACTTTACTATTCATCCCAAAAGTACAACGAACTGGGTGTAGTGATGACCTCATTATGTTCAGAGAGCGCTAGAAGCCAGTAGAGGGAGGGACATTCTCTGATGAGAATCCCTACAATGCCTGTTCTCTGGGTAGGAGGGAGGGAGGGAGGGTGCAGCTGTGGACAGTGTAGTGAAATGTGAATGTGTTCTGAACACATGAGGTCATGTAAGTGAAGGCTCTCGACTGCACTTGTTATTTGGGCATGTGCAGTTTACAAGAGCTGTGCAATATCACTTAAATGTCAAATGATTCAAATGTCAAATGGCATTGAGTCTTTCCTCTTATGAACAATCAAAAACACATACTTTAGACAGACTATGTTGAGAATTCAGGACCCAGAGGATTCAGAACACCTGTGATTACAGTTAGCCCAACTGCATGACAACGGTTCTAAAAATGACCTGTGAACACCAGAACTTTTAAATTTTTTTTAACCTGTTCACTGCGTCTATCTGCATCCACACGGCAAAGAAGGCTTTTCCGACGAGTTGAAAAATCTGATTGTGAAATGGAAAAGGATAGAGAGGGAGATCAGTGACCAACTAAAAATCAGGCTAAACACAGTTGCAGCAGTAAATATGAAGTACAAAATGAGACACGGTACCACCAATAAGACATTTAGAATCTACCACTGGTAATCAGACGATCAAGTGCTTCAGATACTGCATCAGGATCATCAGCAAAAAATCTGAGTTTTGGTGGCAGCTCAGGCAGTGTGAAGGGCGTTGCATAATATCAGCTTTTAAGGACGGGAACAGCACAATTTCTTGCTCTTTGACACAAAACTGCAAGATTAACATTGCTGAAGGAAATGAAAAGCAGCCCGATGAATATTCTGAGCACATTCTTTGATGAGACCAAGGTGAATTTGTTTGGATCAGATGATGTCTTGCATGTTTGCAGTGAACCTGGCCATGACTACCACAGTGAATGCACAATCTCAGCAGTGAAGTGGTGGAGTAGTGGGAGCTGAGTGTTTGATGATATGGGACTTCGTGATTGGGAAAAGGTGTTGAGAACATGACGTCAAGAGATGGCACCTTGAATGCCTGTGGATATAACAGAAGAGTGACGAAGCACACTGCGACTACAAGTGTTTGAAAGAAGAAATCTATGACATGGCCAAGTGTGGCACCTGACTTACATTCAGTAGAACACTTCTGGAGCAACACCACACCTTAAGGAAAGAACAGCTAAAAGATGTTTCTGAAGAATGACAGAACATTTCTCAAAAAAATGTATTCAATACAATTTACATGTTACAGCAGCTGAATATGATAGTACAACAGTAGTAGTACAATAAAGCTAAAAAAAAAATAAAGATATAAGACCAATGCTCTAATAGAGACAATATACCAGGCATGATGAATCTACATATGGGTATGTATATACACTGATCAGGCATAACATTATGACCACCTGCCTAATATTGTGTTGGTCCCCCTTATGTGCTCAAAAATGTTCTGAACCATTGAGCATGGAGAAGAGGACCTCTCAGGGTGTCCCATGGGGTCTGGAACCAGGACGTTGACACTGGATCCTTTAGGAACTCTGGCTTGTGCAGTGGGGCCTCTGTTAATCAAACTTGTTCCACTGCATCCTGTTGATGCTTGATCACAATGGAGTCTAGGAAGTCAAATCAATATGTTGGACCATTGTCATGTTCCTCTACATATTCCTGATTGTTTGATGTTGTTTCCATGTGGTGGGGTGCATTTTCCTGCGGGGATGGGCCAGTGACATATGAGATTTCCATTTGCATGAGGGAGTGTGCTTGTTGTGGGACAATGTTTATTTGGGAGTCTAAGTCTCATCAACACGGATGTTAAAATCCAAGGTTTTCCAGCAGAACACCACATAGAACCAATATGATCAGTGTTATTCACTTCACCTGTAAGTGGTCATCATGTTATGGCTGATCAGTGTATATATGACATAGTGAATTTACATATGGATAAGTACAGCTATGACATGGTGAGTTCACATATGTGCAGATATGAAATGATGATTAAATTATGCACACATATGACTTGATGAATTTACATGTGTACAGGTATGGCATTGAGGATAATGCACAATTCTGTAATTGCAGTCAGAAACGTTATTGTGGGAAAGACCATGCGTAATAAAACATCATCTTTTATTACACATGAAGATCTGTAAGAAAACTGTCTTATATCTTGTTGGTTGATCTGGAAGAGCTGTAAAGAGAGAACAGAGTTTTACATTTTGTTGTTAAGTTGTATGGGAGCAAGCTTTGATTGTTTACGAAGAGCTACAGAGTGAAAAACAGTGTTATTAGAAGATGTGGCACCAGAAGACCTGTAAGCAGATGAAAAACAGTGTTAAATGATGCTTTGCAAACTGTAAAAGCTTCGGCGGAGAAAAACTGTGATTAAGCAACACTGTTGACTCGAGGATGATTGAGTCTGTCATCAAAAATAAAGGTGGGCGTATAAAATATTGACAAAATAGAAGATATGATTTTCAGCAATGAAAGGTCCAACTGAGGGGGCCTGTATTTGTAATATAGTAAATTTAAATAGTATATAATTTACATACATAGGATGAAATATCCTACTGTTTAACTTAGAAGTAATGCAATTACTGTAAAGTGATACAATTTGGAATCATTTGACAATTAAGTGATTTTTTCTCACCTCTGTTGTGTACTTTATGCATACAAAAGCACATGCATTCACTCGTATATTCTAATACATACACACTGGATGAACAGCAATTTGCTGAAATCTCAGAGGAAATCTCAGTGTGATGCTATGCAGATTTACAAGCAAAAGGGAGCTTATCATCTTGTACTGCTCTGTGCCGCATGCCTTGAGCTAAATATAATAGAGTAGTTGACAACTCCCCAAACTCAAAGATAGGTTTATTCCCAGAGTAGTGTTGTACCAGGTGGATCAGGCCTGTGAACCAGATAGTGAAAGGCTGGAATACACTGTGAGACAACGCTAAAGCAACGCCGTAGCTGCTCTCTCCTCTCTGACAAATGAAGAATGGCTTGCTAACATGTTGCGCTGGACAACTGCCATGCGCTAAAAACACAAGCAGATGGGAGACAATAGGCTGCTGTTCTTGCTGTTTTCTTCCCCCAAGACAAAGTAGCAGGGAGGCAGAGAAAAAGTGCTTTGGCTAAAGACAATGCACACACCCTTAAAAAATAGAAAAGAAAAAGTTTTCCCATTGCAGTTACTAACCATCATTTTCCAATTGTCCTGATATAGATTTGGTTTTATAAGACTCCTCTAGTTTTTAAAGCATAATGCTCTGTCATACTGAAGTCTTTAATTGAAGATTAATACTGTTAACGGGGTTGTTTTGCTTCAAGATTGTTCTCGTTCAGCAAGAGTTCATCTGCCACAGCTGCATAGCATCAAAGGTCCATCTAATTCAGCGACGTCTTACTCACCTAATAAATTGGCTGGAACACCGTGTAATCCAATTTCCTTGGGAGACATAACTTGTCTGAGGGTTTCAGTGATTACCTACTCATTTCAGACTCTGTAACTGTCCGCACACTCAACAGACTGTAGGCTTGAGAATAACTTTTTGAGTCTCCTTTCTGAGCGCCCTATAAGCTGAAATGGTGATGAATGACTAATTAATGGATTTCTCCAAATTTAAGCGCCTTTGCAAATATCTAAAGAAGTGGTTATCAATATGTAATGGCAGCTAGAATAAGAATAGAGGTGGTAATTAAGCAGAAAAGGTAATAGAAAAAAGCATAACTGTCATGAGTCATTGGGGATATTTTCCATTTCTGTGTTTTTTAACACCTTTATTTCAACATGACAACCTGAAAAACCACATTTGGATGATTTACAGTTACATTATAGAAGGCTTATAGTATATTTAAATGTTCTATAAATTACAATTTACAGTCATGTAGAAGTGTTTTCTTATTTTGCATGCAGCTGCCTATGCTCTAATATGCACATATGACAGTAAAAGTTTGGAGAGTGTCCTCTTAAAACCAATTCACCAAGCTTCTGCAAAGGAACTGATAGATAAATGGGTGTCATTGTGGCAAGCCAGCTGGGTTCACATTTACCTGAGTCTTGTTCATGAGTGAAGCTAAGATGGATCAGGAGATTGATAGGAGTACTGATGATGTATTATGCAGGTACTGTACCGGACTATCAAGGTGAGGAGAGAGCTGAGCCTGAAGGCGAAGCTCACGATTAAACCCATCATTCTATGTTCCAAACATCACTTATAGTCATGAGCTCTGGGCAGTGGCCGAAATGAGTTTCCTTCACAGCGCATCTGGGCTAACCCTAAGGGACAGGGTGAGGAGCTCAGATAACTGGAAGTAGCTCAGATTTGAACTCCCTCTTCTTTCCATTACATAGAGAAGGACCCAGCTGTACAGTACAGGCATCTGATTAGAGCGTCTTCTCATAGCCAAATGGGAGGAGACCCTGGAAAGACCCCAAACAACCAGGATGTAAAACATGCATATGTAATCTGGCCTGGGAAACACAGAGCTAGAAGACGTAGCTGTTTGGATCTGCCTTCTATAGCTTATTGCCACTTGGACCCAGATGAGTGGTGAAGAACTGAAGGATTGATTAAATTAGTATGTCATTTTGTCTCTAGGTCCTCCAGTTATCCATAGCTTATTCAGACAAGCTTGTTCAGGACTGTGATGGTATAAAGCACAACTTTTTAACTGATCTAGTAACAGTACCTGCTATCAGATGAGAAGAAGATGGGTTGTGCTGGGTTCAAGTGAAAGCTATGACAGCATACACCGATCAGCCACAACATTATAACCACTGACGGGTTAAGTGAATAACATTGATCATATTGGTACTATGTGCTGTCCTGCTGGAAAACCTTGGATGAACATCGTCCCAGAACAAACACACTCCCTCATGCAAATGGAAATCCCAAGTGTCACTGGCCTACCCCTGCTGGATAATGCACCCCACCACAAAACATCCAACAATCAGGAACATGTTGAGGAACATGACAATGGCCCAACATGTTGATTTGACTTCCTACACTCCGTTGTGATCAAGCATCAACAGGACGCAGTGGAACAAGTTTGATTGACAGAGCCCCCACTGCACAAGTCAAAGTACCCAAAGGGTCCATTGCCAACGTCCTGGTTCCAGACCCCATGCCCAATAGTTCAGAGCATTTTTGAGCACATAAGGGGATCCAACACAATATTAGGAAGGTGCTCATAATGTTATGCCTGATTGGTGCAATGCAGTCTGCCATACTGGGTAAGGAAGTTCTTGTGGTTATGTGATAAATGATCAAAAATGCAAAAAGACTGTGAAAAAAGATGCATTTTTGTATCATCTTCCTTTAACTTCAAGCTTATATAAACGTAGGTGAAATAACTTCAGTCAATAAATTATATTCATTACCACATGTTAAATCACTAATGTTTGTAGGCATAATTAGCAAGTCTGTGGCCACTGGTGCAAAAGGGGGCGCTAATTATGTGGTGTGATTCTTCTGTCAACACGGCGACTTTTATTGCAGAGCAGAGAAGTCATGTAGACTTGTTTTCAGCCTCACTGAATGAATCGTGTTTTAAGTGTCGCAAATAAGCAAAAATGCCAAAAAACCTGATGTTTTAATTTTCTGTGGGTGGGTAGACAGACCCTGCGTACTCTGCAGCTGCTGATATGACAGAGTGGGAGCACTGGGCATCAGCTGGTTGTGTTGTAGCCATTATATTCCAAATTTTCTTGGCCCTTCAATAATTCATAGCATCTAAAAGTTAGGTTTTATTGTGGCTACTAGAGTGGTTGGAATTAAAGTGCCTTGATGGATTTTTGTGCTTCTATATACCGAGCATGTATGACAGTTATTAGTCCTACATAATTGCTTGTCTAAAAATAAAACTGGCTTAACACGGTTTAACCTTAATTCAAGCGTGCAGATGGTGTCACTCTGGGTCTGATTCAGTCATTAAATTTGATTGCACTTAAAAAATAAATAAAAACAACTTTATTGCCTTTATGTCTTGCAAAATTTAGGAATCAGTACATACTTGATGTGGCAACTAATTTAGCTTTTCCTCTACGTGTGCTGTGTTTCTCATCAAGGAGGAGTGCAAAGAGTAAGAAGAAGAATAGGAGTGGGAAACCTTATTGCCATCAAGGTCATCTCAGAGTTTTTAGTTTGACCCTCACTGCAGTTTGACAGTATTTCATGAAACACCACAACAACTTTGGAATAGTAGTGAAACCTCAGTTGTAAAATAATAACAGAATCCCATTTAGCTGTTACCTTGCACGCTGGCTCACGGTCACAAATGGCTCCTTTGTTATGTTACGAGTAAGATTTGTGATTTTCCCTCAGTGAGATGTCAGAGTATCTGCTTTGCAAAAGGTTTGCTGATAGAAAGTTCTGAAGCTGATGGTTATGTATCTGTTTTAATAGAATTTTTCTCTGTGGTACAATATCAACACATTCTACGAATTATGAATATTTTGCACTTTAAAAACCCGTGCAATATTTGTTTTTTTTTTCCTACATACACTAGGATATATGCTATTTTGTTAGTTTTCTGCTTAGGTACAATCTAGAGACAATCTGTGCAATAATAATATTCTTTCAGTATTTCTGTTCATTAAAAAAAATCTATGCAATACCATTGATATGTGTAATAATGTTATTTTTTTTATAACTAGTACTTATGTATATTTTGCTTTGTTTTTCTTTTTGACTACATTCCTTAAATGTTTGCACTATTCTTGCTGCTGTAATGATGCAAATTTTCCCACTGTGAGACTCTTATGACTTTTTGTGTGTATGCGTGTGTGTGTATAAGAGGAAAAATATGCCGATGCATGCTTTGAAAAACACTGACTTACTCACTTAACTACTTACTTATTAGCAGAGCAATGGCAACCCCTTAAGACAAATAAATCCAATCAAATATGCAATTATAATAATAAGGTGATTTTAAAAGATACGATTCTCTCATTCAAATCTCTACACTGTTTTTTTATACTATGCGAAGCTTAATTTTATGTTCATTGAAATTAAAAACAATTTTGCCGGGAAAAACTCCAGATATAAAACTTCTATATGTGTCAAGCCCAGTGCTGGTCCTCCTTAAAGTGACACTGGCCAATCAAATTTGCTCCCACTGTGTCTGTGATATTCACAGGTAACTTTATTTAGTAGTTTTCGCACTTTGTCATCTACACTGCAAATACGTGACTTAGGTTTTTTCCCCACTGTATCACCCTGCATTCTGTTTTATTTTCATCACCATTCCTACAGTTTTAATTTGCAGCCCGCTCCCAGAATGAGGCAAAGCTCAGAAATCCCACAATGTGTCCGCTCCACACACACACAGGCAACCACGCATGCGCCGGCGGCGGAGACTCTCCTGATTAGACAACCCTGGAATCTACCACACAGCCCACTATGTTGCAAGGCTCTCCGCTACTAGCGCACCATCATCTGCACCTGCCTGCCCTGTTGTTGTGATTGGAGCGCTGGGAGGGGTCATTATTTCGCAGGGAGCCGTAAGAGGAGGAGGCACTTCCGAGACACCGACAGAAGCGTGTAGCTTTAGATTCAGCACCACAAGATTGAGGAAAGCGTCCGGATTGAGTCGATTTCCACTCTCCGCCGTGGCTTAACTGAACGGGAGGACACCATTTTTTTGGGAGTACTCAGTGAGACCAGGCGCTGTGCACAGTTTGTGGACCTGCAAGAGGTGTCATCTCCAACGGTTAAAGGTGCGTAGTTAGTTGGTTGCCGTGGTTTGTCAGCTGGGAGATTTTTTTTTTGTTGCTAGCAGCCTGGTAGCATTACACTTGCTGCACTGACTGACTGAGTCGCCGCTCTGCTAACATTAGCTTAGGCGAGGTCCGGCTCTTCATTCATCATTGTGGTTTTAGCTAGTTGGCGGGGTAGCTAAATAAATCCTCCGCACTGGAATACTTTACACTTTCATTCCACAACGGGCTTTTTCGCGGCGTTTGCTCCCTGAGCTGGGCTAGCTAAAATCTCTGTCGCCCACTCTGCTAGCCTTCACCGTAACGGTACTCCGAGCTCTGCTATCCAGTGAGCCCAGTGCTGAAAGCCTGCTCCGACTTGCCTGTCGGGCAGGGAGATGCTAGGCTGCTAGGCTAGTATCGCAGCTAAGCTAACTGACACCGGCCACTTTAATGCAAGTACAATAACGGTCCCACATCTGCATTAACTGGTGTTTAATTATTCAGGAGGCTGGTTAGTTAGCAAACCCGCTACTTTCTTTACTGTAAACTATTTAGCTTCTTCTCGTCGCGTGTTTACGGCGCTATTAAATTTCTTTGTCTGCTAATTTTGCCTCTTTGTTTAACTGGTATTTTTTTTTACCCACTCGTGAGCTTAACACTTGTTTTCTGCAGCAGCTGAATTACAAGGCATGATGTGGATCTTTGGTAGCTGATTTTCTGATTCCGTCCATTCGCTGTCTTGATTGTAAACTGTCAGCTTTCCCATGCCTCACCCTGCAAGTGCAACCTTACTTTAACGCCAGGTCTCTTTTAGCTCTAATACGGAGAATAATTAGGTTAGCTAACTCATGCTAAAAGATTCCATGTGTTAAAACTCTCTTGCTGTTCATGTGGATTGCTTTAAGTGATAAACAGCGTGTTGTTCTCTCAATAGCCTATGTTAAAAGACAGTCAGTGCACAATGTAATCTGCCAGGTATCTTACATTTGTAGTTTACTGCTCTCCTGAATACTGCAAAAATAGTAAATGACGTTAGATTATGTGCGTTGTTGCTGGCTTGCTTGCACACACGCCTCATGTAGAGCACCCTGCATTCAACAACACTGCACAGCACGAGTCGGAGCAAAGCTTTGCGACCCAGTGTAGTTTGCCACATTCCCTTCCTGTAACTGGATATGTGGGGTCCCAGAGGCATCTAGAGGTCACATAGTGGCTGTATTTAGCATCTGAACTTTTGATTGGCAGGGGAGCATGCTCACACTCCCCTGTCATGGGCAGTGTGGGTTTCGGTCTTTTACTCCACATGCTTACCCTGTCACTTTATTTGCTAGAATGGGCAGCCTCCGGAGGGGACAAAAACAATCAAAATAATTTTTTAGAGTAAAGGCAACAGTGTTTTGTTGCCCAGTGTTTGTTTCAGACGCTTAGAGAATAACATGCAGAATTAAATACAATATATTTGAGCTCTCCCAAGGTGCAAGCAGATGTTATTTGTTTGCATACTTTCATGATGTCTTTTTTATTTGACTTCCATAAAGTTCAACGTAGAGATACAGCTAATGATTATTTCTCATTCAATTCGTTCATCGGTTATTTTCAAGTTAATGGAGTAAATATTTAGTTTTAAAAACGATAATAGAAGAGTGACTAGTGCCAGTCACAGTTTCCCAGAGCCCAAGAGGAATTCTTGACATTTCTTGATTTTCTGGACAGTCATCTAAAATTCAACAACATTAAACTTAAGTTAATGTAAAATGAGGAAAACAGCAAATCCTGAAGTGTGCCACTGTGGGACCAGCTACTTGTTTGGCATTTTTTGCTTGTAAAATGACCTGAATGATTAATTGATTGTTAACACTGTTGACAAGCCGACACTTAATTCTGATGAATAGCTATGAAATAATCAGCTAATGATTACAGCACTGATTCGGTCTGTCCCTCAATTTGTAACAATGCATTTCAAAACGTCCCATCCTTTGACATGGCATAATGAGAAATTTAATTTGTAGTTGCGGTGATTTTGCTTTACAAGAACTGTATAAACTACTGAATAGGTATTTTAGGAAATGTGAAATACAGGCAGCCAAGGCAAGAGCTGTGATTCCGAGCTGCCAAGCATGGACAGACTCTTCTCTGCCCTTTGGGAAATAACTGCATATGTGTACCACTGTCTAACCATCTGCCTAAGATCATATTTTATGCAAGGCTTATTTTTTTTTAACCTTTTTAATTGTTTTTGCCATTTCAGAGCAGATTACATCTATGTTCAGGGTTATGCTGCTATTAACCATTCCTAAGCATGGTTTAGTAAGAAACTTAACATTTCTTTATAACTTTTCAAATCACTTTGAGCCATTGGGAAACTTAATCATTTGGTTTGACCTCAAAATGAAAATCACTTGTAGATACACAAAGGCATCACAGTCACAAAGATCTATCCTTGATTGAGAAACATCAGTTTGAACTATTTCTGAGACACGGTTCGGTTGATGTGTAGCCTTTTCTCTTGTTCCTCATTTGATTAAACCAAATTACATGGTTTGACAGCCACATGTATGTAATAATCTAAATTTTTCAGCTCATTTACTGTATGCTATTCGCTGAATAAAGCCTGTTTCTGTCAGTGGGGATAAGAAAAGGGCATAATTTATGGGTGAGACTGTGCAATCAATGGCAGCCGGGAGTGCATTGTGTTCCTTGTCTCCTGGGAGAGGAAGCGATATTGGCTGACTACCATGGAACCCCCCTGTTGTTGTTACACTGAAGCAGGGCTTTAAGGTAGCCATGGTTCCCCTGCTAAGTGGAGCGGGCCTGCTTCTCCTCCTAGACCCTCTCTCACTCTAGCTCTTGCACAAATGTTTGATAGTGTTTAAGAGATGAGAGATGAGGCAATAGAAACAACACAAAACAATCAATAGTTGTTGCGCCCGTGTCTACCACATCAATTTTAACTCTCCTAACCCAGGGGTTTGTATTACCCTATCCTGCAATGTGGAACTGCATTGACCTGACAGCAAACATTCCCACCAGGTTTTTGGCTGAGCATGTATGTCCTCATGTTGATTGACATAATAATAATGGTCTGTATGCGGAGATAGATAACTCTTTTTCAGCCTCCTCAACAGTATTTGACATGTAAATTCACTAGATTAATTTGCTGCTTCCTTGACTGTTTGTATGACATTGTCCTAAACTGGACTACAAAGAAAAAAAGAAAGGGAACTTTATTGTTATAGGGGAACAATAAAGTAGATTATCCAGCAATGCTTGAACATATAGTGTCAGCAGCAGTCTGGCACAGCAAGAAAGAACGAGGTTATTCTCTTAAGTTTCAAAACTACACCCACAATGGCCAGGAAAAGGACTGTTTCAGTGAACGTTTATATTGTTCCAATGCAAGCTTTATCCAGGACTGTCATTATTAAAAAAATCAATCCATCCACCCATTCTTCAATTACTCATAAGTCTGTGGGTGAGCTGAATACCATTTTTAACACTAAAACTGCTCACAAAGCATTGGGAGTCTGTTCCTTATTAAGCGAATAAAATTTAAATAAATGAAAAGTGCAAAATATGTGCATCCCTCGTGTCATCACAACTTGACTTGTGTGGAAATGTTAAATTAAATTTTAATATCTTATGCAGCTTGGATCTTATATTCAGGTTGCAAGTAAATTTTTAACGGCACTTCCTTTTAGCCAACGAAAGCTGCTAACAGATCTGCACATATTTTAAGGTTTATAGGATGGGTTCAAAATTGCAGTGCGCGATGTGAAGTTAACTTGATGATGTAATGTTCAAACCTAGAATGTTTCAAAGAGGCCACTCACTTTACATTGGTCTGACCTGCCATTCTATGTGCTTTATTGTTTTCTTGGAGCTAGTTGTATGTTTGTGGTTATTTCACTTGGCCTGTAGCAATTATATGGGTTGAGTTGTTGCAATGGCTCATCAGGCCTATAGCATAAGCCTCTAAGCAAAGTGGTCAGTTTCATGTGATGGTGACACTGGACCAAATTACAGGAATCGTTGGTGCCCATCAGGTATACCAGATTTTTAATATGCATTCTACTATAGTTAACCCATTTTGAGGCCATTTAACTGATTTCAGCTCCTATGAAAATCTACTTAAGGCTGGAATCTGGAGAACAGTGTGACAGTGTAACTGCAAAAGAGCCACAGTATGGTAGTCAAATCCATCAGTGATTAATTTTTTATCAGTTCATCTTCTTAAAGCAAACAAACATGACACTTTAAAGGTCACTGCTTGTTGGTTTTTCAGGGCGGCTTTCTTTCTTTGGTTTTTTAATTTAATAATATGGCACATTTGCTTAGCTCAGTGTGTGCCATAGTGACATTAATAGGGTTTGATAGATTTTTTAAACTTAGTTTTTAGTTGGTCCAGTCTCTGGTCTTAAGTTACATCAGATATAGGAATAAGAGCTAAAGCACTGTAGTGTTAAGATTAGACATGAGCTGTCTGTAGGTCAGAAGCTTTTGGCTCATAAAATAGTTTGAGTTGTGCTGCAGACTTGCAATTGTAAACTCTTCTAATATGCTAGAAGTCTGCAAAATAATAGAAACATCATTAATGTTTTATTCATTTAGGATTCCATTTAAATATCGTGTGTTAGATGCTAGGCTAGTGTGGATGTTAGCTGTGGTAAACCTGGTGATTGGTGGGTGCCCTGCCAGTGGGCTTGGGAGTGGGTTGCTGGTGGTTGGGCTGGAGCCCCGAGAGGTTGCAGCCATGCTGATGTCCAGATGCTGTAAACCAGAGTGGTGGAAAGTGGGATGGATGATATCTTGTAAAACCTGTATTTTGATCTAAAGAATGAAAAAAAGGTGTAATGTAGGTTGTGTTACAATAAACGGCTCTTGGAGAAATATTGGTAGGCCGGCCACTCACGGAAAGGTTCACCATGGTTCTGTGTTTCGTCCATTTGTGAATCATGTCTCTTAATGTGGTTTGCTGGAGTCCCTGAGCCTTAGCAGTGGCTTCATAACCCTTTTCAGACTGATAAATGTCAATGACTTTGTTTTGCATCGGTTGTTGAATCTCTTTAGAACGGGGCATCATGTGCTGCTTTTTAAGACCCCTTAGCTACTTCATAATGCCAGACAGGTTCTATTTAGTGATGTTTAGATTCACAAGCCTGGCAGTAATGTGGCTGGTGAAATTGAACCAAATTGATAAATGAATTTGGTCATTTGGTAGATTGGTAACTAAGAAGGCAATTACTTCTTTACATAGGGTAAGATGGGCTGGACAGCATTATTTCTTCAAAAAATAAAATCATCATTTAAAATCTGCATGTTATGCTTTCTTAGGTTATCTTTGTCTTGCAATAAAATTTGTTTGATAATCTCAACACACTTGGATCTTGGGAACATGCAGTAGATGTGCTCACTTCTTTGACAATAGGCTTTTTGTTGGTCAAATGTTGGAAATCTTTAAAATCAGCAAAGCACTGAAACTCAGCGGCTCTCCTTCCAAAATTAAAGTTGTTCTTCAGTAACAACTTTAATTAAAGGGGTGAAATTAAATGTAATAAAGTATTAGTCGTATCAGTGGAACACACACTCAGAGAGAGAGCAGATGGAGTTCATTTCTCCTAAGAATTAAGAAAGTAAAATTTTTCACTGAGCAGGCAGCACCTCTTCTCATTGAGATGTTGCAATCAGAGTGTTATGCCAAGCTGCTGCCAAGACTTTCACTACTGTTTTAATGATTCTCCCTCAGCCTCCCACAGATGTCACAATCTCTGGGGAAAGATTATTGATTTTGACAAGACTGAATTGTTCATCGTATTTTTCTTCTGTTGGTTGGTGGTCCAATCAGTTTTGAGTGAATGAAGCAACAACAAAACCAGAGCTAATCTGCAGAATTTATTCACCTGATGAGGATCACTTTATCACTTCTAGTCCGCTACCTCTCATTGTAGGAATTCACTGTATTCATGAGGACAAGAATGGTCTGAAATGTAAGCGTCAAAGAATGTCTTTTCAAAGTCAGAGCTACATGTCCAAGTCACTTGATATCTGGTAATTTAAAAAAAATCAACACCACTATGCGATTAATATTCAGAATAGGAGAAAAATATGTTGTTCAACTGGATAAGAACAGCCTCCGCAGTGGGTAGATAAATCTCACAGCCGTAGGCATTCAGTTATTGTAGATGTAGCATGCCGGCATTAATGAATAGGCACTAACAATGTGGTTTGGTGAACTGTGTAATTTGTGTGCAAACATTCAGGGTCATCCTGACTTGCACAGTTGTTGTTGCTCTAGCCGTGCGAGGTCATGTCAACACACTCCCGGTGCTTGAAAGTTCTCTCGCTGCTTCTACTTGGTCTTTATTCTTCATTGTGCTACCTTATTGTTTTGATCTCATCAAAAACAAGTCTGTGTGGAGAGTGTAGCTAGAGGGCATTCAAGTCTCTCATCTTCTCAGTTGTTCTGTGCTTCTGAGGCCTCACTTTTCTCTCTCACACTCCCTTCTTTCCACCCCCACCACAGGCTACATCTGGGACCAGAACGGGCCCCTTGTATTGCCCAGCTCCTCCCCCACAGTGTGTGTGCTCTGTCTTGGTGAATTAACTTTTCTATTGTTAGGTGACTGCTTTTCTTCTCTTTTCTTACAGAAAATCTATATGCTGACCAGAGACGATTCAGGGATTTGACATTCGTAGCTTAGCCTAAAAGCTTGCAATGGGTGACTGGGGATGTACTTTTTTTTCCCTCAAAAAGTTAATTTGAAATGAACCTCAACCTCAGTCAAGATAAGATGGATCTTTTCTATAAATAAACCAAAAACTGGGGTGTTAAAGGCTTAGAATGTGGCAGCTGCTTACTGATTTTTCACAGAAATGCCTGACAGTGCAATGGCTGAATACAGCTTTCAGCGTGTTCCCCACTCTGGAATTATCCTCATAAGTTGGTGTACTTTCCTTACTGTTATATTCCTTTCTCTTATTTTCCCATGCAGTCACTCAGAGTTACTCATCATTAACCCACCATTTTATCTCTTTGCAACCTTAACTGCCAATCTCTAAACAAGACAGTGAGTTCCCCCAAAAGTGCACTTGCACTGAACCTGCCACTTCTGTTTTACTGAAATGAAAGAAAAAGATAATTACTTGGATTTACTAGGAGGTAACGTTTTTTCGTCAACAGAAGACATAATGCGGATGTGAAACATGTACGAGCTGGCTCAATCTCATTCATTTTTAATGCCAGTTTTATGGGAATGTTTTGAATGCCATTCTTCTGGCTCTTGCTCACATAGATGATGTAATCATTCTTAATTCCACTTACAAAACTCATCGGCTCGATGGTTTTATACCAGCTCCTGCTAGCAGTTACCAGTTCCAATTTTGGATTCTATCTCAGCTGTTGCTGCTGCTGGCAGTAGCTGGTAAATCATGTTTTATATTTTTCTGAGAAAAAAATGTACCTAAGAAGATTAGTTTGTTTTGAGCTGAAATTGAAAATTATTGGGGTTGACTGCATTATGTGTCCCATGGCATGACAAGCTATGTTTCCATGCTGGTCAGACACTGAAAAATGAAAAGGTTCCTCACTGGTCCCCAGTCTTCTGTCTCTTGAAGCCAAGACACATAGCACAATAAATGTCCACATCTACAAAATGCAGGCCTATGCTAAAGATATTCAGGGCATGAGCACACAAAACATATCTTTAGCAAGGCCAGTCATGCTGACATAAGTGTTTTACTTGATTTTACCCCCATAGTTTCTTTCTCACTTGGTAAATGTAGCTTCTGTACTTGCAGCAGGCAGTGTGTTGTCATTTCTTTAAAGCGAACCATTGCTTGATATCATAAAGTGAAAGTGACAAACGTTGTAAAAAATGAAATTGCAAGGAGTTGAACCCCCCTCCTGCAAAGTCATAAAACACAGCAGTTGCAGATTTTTTTTTACATCATGGCTTGAATTTATTGTTATGTTGCGGTTTTAAAAAAGAGCAGATTTCTGTGCTAAAGTTCTTCAGTATAATTAATTCAAAATTAAATACAATGATAAGTTATGTAATGATTTTTATATAGCCCCTAATCGCAGTATTTTTATATCATCTATCGTTTGAATTCCTGCATGTAAGGCTGTTACTAATATAGAAATAAGTAGGATAGGGTTTTTAAAGATATTAACTGGATGATTTTTGAAATGCAGAAAAGACTCAAATGTTTTAGAAATGCAAGATTGTGTGCATGTTCATAACTTTCTTTTTTCTTTAAAACTCTATATCACTTTGACACACAAATCCCATGTCTGATGTGGGATTATAAACCTTTATTCACATTTGACCTATTTATACTAGACCACTGTCACGGGTTAATCCCAGACGTTAAACCATGACTGTAACTGTCATGGGATTACGCCATGTGGCCAGTAATAAGATCCAAGCCTTTGAATATAGCTGCATACTTCTGTTTTTTACTAAGACCCACATGGAGTTCTGTGAGGCTTTTGATGCACTGTATTTGCCGAACACAGTTGTGTAAGTGTGCTACCTTGAACCAGGTGGTTACAGTTGGTGTTAACAGCTACAATATGGTAACTGAGTAAGATAAGTTTCTATTTCTGATTTACTTATAGAACATTCATGCAATAGTATCATCCTTGCATATCATCAATGTGGAATGGCTCTTTACAATAGGTAAAGGTCATAGGTCAGACACGACATGTCTCACTGTTTAGTTAACAGACTTTAAGTCGGTGCTTGAAAAGGAAAGGAAGGATGAGGAAAACAAATTCTTGGTTGTGAGACTGAGAATAACAAATTGATTAAGGAATAAAACTCAATTACACAAGATTGTCCTAGTAGGATGGATGGACATCACCCTGTGTGATGTATCTCTTGGTTGCAGTAAAAAAGGGATTTGCAATTAGTAGCCTTCCTCGGGGAAGTTTGAATGGTATTCGCTCCAAGAGTGCATAGTCATGCATTTAAGAGTTCATTTTGGGATTTAGTTGGGAGGTACCCAAGTATTCACCGTGTGCTTTGACTGCACAGTACACTCCACCAGGTATTCACTCATCTTCTGCTGAGAGATCCTCATTTTCTGGTTTCACACATATTCTCAGACTCAGTCTATCAGAGTCACAGCTGTGCCTAAACACAGCATAAAGACACAATTGAAATGAACAATTAGTAATTACTATAAGATACCAGTAATAATAAAACAATTCTTCTTAGTTTGACTTTTGATAATAATAACAAAACTTTCAATCAGTTTGAGATCAGTTGATTATAAAGTTTTCAGCAGTGTTTAATGTATTAAGTACACAACTCAGGCCGGGCAGTTAGGGGAAGACATTAATATTAAACTATTCACTAAGAAAGGCTTCATTCACAGGATAAAAAAATTCAGGATTCAATTCATTTCAATGTTGTTTGAGGTGTCCTGAGGTGTTCCTGCCAAGAGGTCGGGGGCAGGTTTTTTGAGAAGATGTGGCTTAAGAGTGTTTATTTAGCTTTGCAGTGTGTGCATTATGCTTTTAAAGAAGATTTTTGAATTCCTAAGAGAACATGACTGCTTTGAGGATTTCACAGGTTGTGCCCTACTTTGATCAGCCTATTTTGGCCACTCTCAGAACATGGCTCTGGAGAGCAGCGATATGACAGACTGAGCCTTGACTTCTGCTTTTAGAGGCTCCCCCGCAGTTCCACGAAGTGTGTGTACGTATTTAACTCTGCTCTGAATCTGGGTCAGTGCAGTGTCGGCACATTAACTTTCCATAATGACAAACGTCAGGGATTGTAGTCCCAAAGTTAGTGTCACACGTTAAAAAAACCCCCACAAAAAACAAACTCTGATGTCCATTTTATGCAGTGCAAGCGGAGTTTAAACTTTTGAATATTTTTATCTTCGCAAAACCGCAGGGGCAAAAATATTCTGAGAAAAAGACGTCTCGCCTAAAAGCCACAACATATAGTGTGTTTAAAGAGTATTCAGGCTCCTTCTTTTTTTCTTTTCTCCTTATGTTGAAATGATTTAAATTCATTTTCCCCTCATCAATCTATAATCAATACCCCATAACAACTAGTACAAACTGAAATATCTCATTTAGGGCTGGGTCGTTGGATAACGCCGTTGTTCATTGCTGATGGCTGACAGATCTCCCACACACAGCGGCAGTGGGGTGCACCCGGTCACACAATTCCAGTGTCTTAATATTAATATTAGTAATTAAAGAAGCAACTATATAAAGACGAAAAGCAGCAGATGGAAGGAAGTAGTAAGAGACTGTACATGAGCTTTGAGGCATGTAAGCAGTCTGTGAAAATATAGTGCAGAGTCAGTGGTCCGTAGTGCTGCAGCCTAACAGGAGTTATGAAAGTTATGTGAAATGCAACAGCTCAATGCATGAATGTAAACACAGACACATGAGGGTGAGATTGTGACAGCCATGGCCAAAGAAACATGATAATTGCTTCATCACTGTAGCAGGGACACTGCTGGTATGTTAGCCAAGCTTTGTGGTGATTGAAATTGAGCATCTGTTTATGCTTTTTTTTTTAAGTGAAAGCACGTTTTCTGTTGGTGTAAGCGACATGTGGAAATAGGGTTGGTAATATGCATATATAAAGATATGCTAATTGGCCAAGCGATCTGTATTGCTTATGCTAATTAGCCATGTGGAGATACTGTCTGGGTAGTTACTGCCTGGCGAGGAAGCAAGCTAGTTTGGTGAACGCAGTACTGAAGAAAGACTGTTTGGGAAAAGAGTGACCCAGAAATACATCAGAATAATGGAGTTGACTTTTATTTAAGTGAAAGAAAAGAGCCCCCATCATCTGTGGTGATGTTTTACCATGTATATCTTGGATCATATGCCATTTCAATTAGACGCTTGAAATTGAATCTGAGTGCTTCCCATTTCTCTCGATCTTCTTTCTACACTTTGACTGGAGTCCACTTGTGGCAAAATCAATTGATTCGACATGATTACGAAAGGCACACATCGCCTATACAAGGTCTTACAGCTGCAACACACAGCAAAAACCCAGACACAAGGTTGAAGGAACTGCCTGCAGGCTCAGGACCAGGGTTGTGTCAAGTCACAGATCAGATAAAAGATATCCAGCAATCAGGAGAAAAGGGCTTTGGTAAGAGAGGTCATCAAGAACCCAGTGGTCCCGAGATCCTGAGTTTTGATGGGGCCATCGTCTAGAACAACAACCATTGCTACAACACTCTGTGGATCTGAACTTTACGGCGGAGTGACCAGATGGAAGCCTGTCCTCACTGAAAGAGACATGAAAGTTCGTTTGGAGTTTACAAAAAGCCCCTGATGGATTCTCAGACTGCAAGAAACGTGCCTCTCTGGTGTGATGAAACCAAGATAGAACTGTTTGGCCTCACTTGTAAATATCATGTGTTGAGGAAGCCAGACATCGCTCACACCTACCCAGTATCACTGCAACAGTGAGACACTGAGGTAGCAGCGGGGGTGTTTTTTGGCAGTATAGACACTGCTTTGGATTGAGAGAAAGCTGAACGGAGCAAAGTATAGAGATTTGCTTCATGAAAAACCTGCTCCGGAGTGCTCAGGACCTCAGACTAGGTAGAAGGTTCACCCTCCAACAGAACAATGAACCTAAGCACACAACCAAGATAACGCTGGAGTGGTGTAGGAACAACTCTGTGAAAGTCCTGGAGTGGTGCAGCAAGAGTCCTGACTTGAACCCAATTGCACATCTCGAGAGAGACCTGAAAATTCCTGTCCGCCAATGGCTCACATCCAGCCTGACGGAGCTTGAGAGGATCTTCAGAAAAAATAACAGAAAACTCCCCATTTCAGGTGTGCAAAGCCCAAGAAGACTTGAGGCTATAATCAAGATCAAAGGTGTTTCGACTAAGAATTTGATGAATACTTCTGTTGTTGTGACATTCCAGCTCTTTCTTTTGAATACATTTACGAATATTTCTTTTTTGTGGTTTAGTTTTTGGTTTGGCATTATGAGGTCTTGAACAATAAATACAAATCCTTAACCTTGCTATTGTTATCTAATATTATTATCTTACTTTGCTAATACGAAAAGTAAGATAATTAACAAGCTCATTCTCAAGCAGTGTGAAGAATTTCTGGCATTTTTAAAAGCATCTTGTCATTTTCTATTATTCACTGCCGCTTACCTCAGCAACACAAGGTTTCATTGGCCCATATTAGACCTTAAAACTGCTTTTTGTCGATGTTATGAGCAAGGTTTTGGAGAAAACTCTATGTTTTAGCATTAACTATGCAATTTTACCTTTATTCTCTTAAGCAGTGTTAATTATAAATAAACACTACGATTTAAAAATACTAAACTACACTTGATCCGTCCTTATTTCTCTGCCTCTAAATGCTTATCATGTATTAACCTCATTTGTTAATGCATTCAGTATAGTGTAGTTAATCCATGCTCACATGGACTCACAGAGGGAGGTGTCTTGATTTTGATTCTGCCTTTAAGACTACCAGATCAATTTCAAAACGAGATAGCAAGCCCAAACAATCTAATTGAAAGTGTACTGTAGCCTTATTTAGGCTTAAATAACATTTCAAATAATTAACCAATATGAGATCTACATACGGGCTGCATGGTGGCTTGGTTAGCAGCGTCGCCTCACAGCTAGAAGATCCCTGGTTCGCGTCCCGGTTACGACGCCTCTTTTTGTGTGGGGTTTGCATGTTCTCCCTGTGCAGTGTGGGTTTTCACCGGGTACTCTGGCTTTTTCCCACAGTCCAAAAACATGCTGAGGTTAATTGATTATTCTAAAATTGTCCGTAGGTGTGAATGAGAGTGTGCTCGGTTGTCTGTCTTTATGCGTAGCCCTACGATAGGCTGGCGACCTGTCCAGGGTGTCCCCTGCCTTTGCCTGAGTTGGCTGGGATAGTCTCCAGCCCCCCCACCACCCTACAGAGGATTAAGTGGTGTACAAATAATGGATGGATGGATGGATGGAGATATACACTGTTGCACATAAAGTTGAAATCAGACACATTCCTCTTTTATTCCTATTTATATACATCAGTAATTACTTTTGACCAGTGATTACATACTCGTCCACGGCTGTGTTGTCTTTTTTCTGCTTAAAATCTGTATGCAGTAAGTCCACGTTTTCAGAATTGGCTGCATAATTTCCAACAAAATTTGACACAGAAGTTCCCTAGGCTATATGCCTCGTCCGAAGCAACTGGCAATACACCAAAGAGTGCTTGCACTCCGACAAGGACGGACACAAACAAGCCAACGTTGCTGATTTCCTTGGAATATCGCAGAGTGCGGCCTGTAAAATCCTCAAACATCATTGAGAGGAGGGTCATTTGAGGCCATAAAAATCTCCAGGACGACCACGACCGACTACCAGACGAGATGATCGACAACTGTTCAATCTGTGCCGTAGAAATCGGAAAATGCCAGCGAGCTGCCTTCATCGTTTTGTGGAGAAGACACTTTTCTCTCTTGATTGACGGATTACATTCTGCAACTTGCAGACTTTAAGATTCAAATCTATATTTATGGTAAATCTAAAGCTCCATAAAAATATACCCGTGCATGCTCCACATTTGTGTAAGAATAAATGATGATTTGTGTGTTATGGCTGTGCTAAATGGCTATGATATGGCCACTGATACCATGATGTTGTAATACCATGTAAAGGGAAAATGCAGTGTATCAATTCAGGTAAAGAGTCCTTGTGCAAAGACCCGTGTAGTTGTATTTATGTGACGTTGTGTTAGCATCTGAGTACTGTGAACCAGCGCATGAAGCAATGGGCAAGCTGTACAATCAGAGATGTTATAAGGACTTTGGTATGATGCTTCTCCACAATGGAATCGTTTGGTAGAGTGCACCAGAGTGGGTTTTGAGTAAGCACATGTGATGAGACTCTGTGGCTTTTCTAAACTAGTGGAGTAATGATATTGTGTTCAGAAAAAAAAACTCAAACCGCATATTAAATGCTGAAGTCTTTAGCTCACAAGCATAATCTGTAAAACTACATTAAATGTATTTTGCAGTGTCAGCATCACAGAATAAACATACTGTATTCAGAATGTTAGCGTATGCATTCATGTGCTCTCGTAGGAAAATGCAAACATATATGAATACCTTATTTAGATGTATACTGGCCCAATTACTTTAAATAAAACTAGACATCAAATAAATAATACATCAGTTTGACTTGTTTGTCAATTTGTGGACATAGGGAGGCTTATTAAAACACAGAAACTCTTTTCTCTCTCATTGCAAAATTCCTTCAAGGCATGTAAGCGGGACCCTTTATGACTAATGTTATGCTGTCCAAAAATCAAGAAGTCAATAATGATGGCTTATGTAATATATATGCAGTACAATACCGCCTGTAACTCCAAGACCACAGCCACAGGGGCTGCATGTGGAAAACACAGCACTATTTTTCTGTTTGCGTGAGTTGGTCCAACAGTGTTGAATAGTACCAGACACTGCCATCTGTCTTTTTTTTTTTTTTCTTGGTTTTGCCAGTAGACTATTGGATGGAGTTGCTCTGTAGGAGACGTGCTTAGTAAATACAGAGCCACAAACAGAGAATATCTGTCACATAAATAGAGCTCTGACTCTGCAATATCTGTCACACCTGTGCTTGCCTGCTTTGATAAGATGCATTGATCATCCTGAAAGGGCTCACTGCGTTTAGGCATAGTTAACAGCAAAAATGTGTCTGTGAAAAACAGAGGGCGATTATTTTTATTTACTTTCATGAAGGCTGCCATACTTCAGTCATTTAATTTTGACAAACCAGAATAAAAGTCATGTACAACAGTGTTGGCAAACATGAATTATTACACAAAGGATCTAGCTTGAGCAAATTATAGTGTTAAGATATTACCTTTAAACCTTGAAATTAGCAGTGTAGTCGACATACATCTACTTTAAAATCTGAATAGTAACCAGAAAGTAATAGAAAAAGGCACAGCTGGTCGACATAGCAGGTGCACTGTAAAGGATGTTTTCTAGTTTATTTAATGCAGATATATGAGTTTTGCTAATTTCTACCTGATGAAAATTAGTTTTTTATTTGCAGTTCTTTTGAACTTAAAAACATGAATTATTATAACTTTAGTTGACTTGTGTTAAAATGATGAATCAAATGAATGAACTCATTCAACTCATTAGAATAAGTAGTTAACATGTATGCAAACTTCTCAGAATGCATTAACCCTCCAGAGACATGTTTTTTGTAGTTTGAAAAGACAGACAGACAAACATGGTGGAAACATGGTATGTATCTTTGTTGTGATAGCCAAAACAGTTCTCGGTTAGTACTGAATTCAGATCCAAAGGAAAAAACACTGTAACTGGGAGAAGCCTCACAGATTGCCTTTGTACTGACTCTAATCAAAAATAGGTTGGCCTGCTGAAGCTGTTCTCAATGTTAAATGAAGAAAAAACTCATTAAGAAATACAAGTCAATCTGTAACAATCGTCTAAGTTCACTAAACTTATCATCTTGAGTTTATCGAAATTGCTTTCTCAAGTTGATTTAACTGCTAGTTTTAGACCTTCGCAACTCCTAAGACAACTTTAAGCTAATTAAACATCCAAAGTGCAGTTAACTAATGTTTAAGGCAGCAGGGGGACTTCAGTTTCTAAACGGAATGAACTAAAAGGCTTTACAGTGTAGTTTTATTATCATGGACTGAACAAAAGCCACTTTCCCTTCTAACTGTGAAGATGAAAGGAGCATACAGTAAACGTTAGAACTGAAAGCTAACTGAATTTTAGTTACATTGTTATCTGATTCTTTTATGTGGGAAATAAATGTTCCTAAGACTCGGACTACTTAGATGTTATAGTTAATATTTTGTTCAGTATGTTTTTTTAGTAGAAATGCTTCTTGTGGCCTTAAAAAAACCCTTCTGCTTCTTTCCCCCTAGAGATTTTGGATGTGTTATCTGTAGCAAGTTCACACAACGGTGAAGCTTATGCCAAGGGAAAAAAAGCAAGCCTGCTGCCACTCAGTCATAACCAGAAGGAACTCAAGTTTGTCTCGTTGCAGCATAGAAGCATCCGTTTCCATTAAATAATCTGTATTCGATTTCCTGCATTGACAGGGCACTCATATTGGGTTAATGATAGGACCTTCTGAGTTGCACGATGTTCTCCGGGTGTGGGAGGTGTATCATTTGATTTGACATTAATCAAAATGTCACCATGGTGTAAATGAATCAGTCCCTGCCAAGATGTAATTTAGAAGTCGTTGAAAGGCTGCTGGTGTGCGCAGAGTCTTAACGGACATTCTAATGAACTGTCATAGGCCTTTCCTGTATCTGTGTTATTATTATCATGAATTTTAAATTGCTCAGTTTCTATATACGGCCTTCTGGTCTACATGTGTCAAGCATCTGTTACAGCCCTGGCTGAAGGAAAGATAATGATGTGTTTATGAAGGTCATCAGGGGTTTGTGATGCTCCTGTACCAAAAGAGTAGCATTCATGTAGAGCCGCAACAGTTACTTGGTTAATTAAAAAAAGGATTTGTCAATTTTTTAAAGTTATTTTTGAAAAAAGAAAACAAATTCTCTCATGAATATATACCGATCAGCCACAACATTATGACCACTGAGAGGTGAAGTGAATAACATTGATCATATTGGTACTATGAGATGTTCTGATGGAAAACCTTGGATTTTGACATCCATGTTGATGAAACTTAGACACCCAAATAAACACTGTCCCACAACAAGCACACTCCCTCATGGAAAATGGAAATCCCAAATGTCGCTGGTCTACCCCCTGCAGGAAAATGCACCCCATCACATAGAAAAAACATCAATCAATCAGGAACATGTTGAGGAACATGACAATGGCCCAACATGTTGATTTGACCTCCAAACTTCTTACACCCCATTCTGATCAAGCATCAACAGGACGCAGTGGAAAAAGTTTGATTGACAGAGGCCCCACTGCACAAGCCAGAGTACCCAAAGGATCCAATGCCAACCTCCTGATGCCAGACCCCATAGGAAACCCTGAGAGGTCCTCTTGTCCATGTCCAATGGTTCAGAGCATTTTTGACCACGTAAGGTGGACCAGCACAATATTAGGCAGGTGGTCATAATGTTATGTCTGATCATTGTATTTTCTGGGTCCTTAGTCTTCAGTTACATAAACTAATTGACTTTGGGTTTTGGACTAAAAAGAACAAGACATTTGAACGCATCACATGAACAGTATTTATTGACATTGAAGTCTAGACGAAAGATTAATTGATTAATAATGAAAATACCTGACTTTTGAAACAGTAGTGAAATTATTGAAAGTGGGGCCAATTGAATTTTCTCTTTTTTTTCTTTTTGGATGACAACCTAATTGCATGCAAATTGTTAATTAGCTATTTGATGATTTGCTGGCGTATACCGGAACTCTTCTCTCTTGTTTGCTTCTGGCGATACTGCCTCACCTCAAACAATGTTTTGCCTTTGTTTATTAAAACGTGTGTAGCTTCCACCCTGATCAGTTAAAACTGACCATGACCTCTGACCATAAAACCATAAGGAGGTTTGGCATTTGAGGCGGAAAGACCAACATTTACAAACATCCACGGTGCTCAGTTGACACCTGGCCGACTGAGGTAATTACTTTATGTCCGTTAGCGGTTGTCTCTCTGCCATGTCATCAGCAGTATTTCAAAGAAGAGCTGACACAAGCAGAACATAAGGTAATAATATTGTTTAATGGGCAATAAAAAACAAACAGTATCAAGAAGACCCTACATTAGCTGGCAAATGAGCTGACATACAGGGAATGGCAGCATGTGGCGAGCTCGCTACAGATGCCATTGTTACCGCTCCTACATTGTTGCCACCGCGGCACCCTGATAACAAAACGTGTCATTCAATCAGCAGTGACACAATGTTTGTCCTGGTGCTCTCATCCTCTGTGTACACAGCCCTCATCTTCTCAGTTTTTCTCACTTTCTCTTGCCAGCATTCACAGGTTTAATCCTGTAATGGACATTTTGGCTAAAATTAGATGAAAAGAGAGTTTTTAGGAAACAGAATCAAAGTCAGTGAAAACAACCCCTGCAACAAGAATTGTGTGGATATTTTTTGCAACTACATGGTTAGAAGCTTGTTAATATCTTACCCTTCTCAACTCTCGTAGTGACTTGCTTCAACACTATCGCAGTTGTGCAAAATTCAACACCAGTACTAGGCCAGACAGAGCAGAACAGCAATGCAGCTTTGAAGTTGCTAATTCGGGAAAAGGTGTGTGAAGCCAGAGAGCTAACACACCGAAACAATTGTATTTTTTTTGTGATGCTACATACAAGGCTGTATGGTTGTCAGCACTTTGTTCATTGTTTCAGGCAATTCACAAGTCTGATTTAGCATTTTGCTAAGTGCATGTGAAACTCTGTCAGTCTGCAGCCCTTATTTGTATTCTAATCCATTCATTATAGGATGGATTTTAAGGGAGTCTGCAGTCGAACAGACAGCCATTAAAAACCCAACTGGGGCCGCCGTATAGCTTGCTGAGTTAGGGTGTTACCATAGGCGCAGGTCTCTAGCAGCGGTCGTGAGTTCGAGTCCAGCTCATGGCCCTTTGCTGCATGTCTGTCTTCTCTCTCTCTCTACCCCCTTTCATCCTGTCTCTCCCCCTATCAGGAGGAGACAATAGACAAACATGCCAACCGAGTGTTACCAGTCAAAGTAGACCAATTACTGGATTACCTGGAGCTATGCTTGTTGATAAATTGTATTTTATTAGCCATCACAATGTGAACATGGTCAGTAAACGCATCATAAAAGACTGCCTGAAATGTAATGAACGAACAAAGAAAATGTAACTTTGCACTTTGCAATTAGATGAAGCCCCAGCTAGCTGTCAGCTACGCTCTGAGTTACTGGTGTGAATTTGGTGGTGACTGCAAGGTTAGCTGGTGTGATAGCTTAGGAGGGAGAAGATCAGGAGGAAGGTGCAAGGAAAAGGACACTTTAAATTTTAATAGCTGTAACAACTTATTTAAATCAGTGTTATTTTTAATTGGTTGAGTATTCATGTGCAATTTGCTCAAGAAATAATTTATTTCTTTACTTTGTTCAGTAGGCGTAGGATATTCAGCACATGGGGTCTATGTTAGCAGTGTATCTGTTGAAGCTGAAAGACATCGGAACTGCATAGCGAACACATGCACTTCAATATTTATCATGAGCCATATTGTCTTCGCAATATTGAACAGCATTATCACATATTTTCCTCATATTCTGCAGGCCTAAAGGAAACCCACTTGAATAAGAGAGAGATATTGACGTTCTGCACAAGCCTGTAGTGCTAACCACTGAGCATCTGTGCTGCCCATCTGTGTGTTTTCAGAAAGTGTTTCCAAGCCAGAAGTTAAATGACCAACTTTGAGTTTAATCAAGATGTTCTTTATTTTATGTGTGTATTTTATTTTCTCTGGCAGGGTTTTGTAAACGGTACTTATTAAAACATGAGGGTTAATACTGTACACTTGTCGTAGTTCACTGCAAACCAGTACTTCTAACATGTTGCTTTTTGGCAGTTTTGACAAAGTCAGGCAGATGAATACTTAATTATTCGTTTATTCTCCATTGATTTCACCGTATTTTTCATAATTTATTCCTCTACCAGTGAACAGAGAATCATGATCAATGAATAGAGGCGACTGAAATATTATTTACACCAACACAGAAAACAGGGATCCCAATTAACAGCAACCCTGCAATTTGGTGAGCATTCTTTGCCAAACTCAGCAGGCACAATATCTGCAGGGTAGTAATGAATGGAGCAGGGAGAGTGATTCCCTCCAGCACTGAAATAAATCGCTGACCAGCAGTGGATGGTGAAACTAGCAGTATCACCACCTGTGAAATGTTCGCTGTGCTCCAGATATTGATCATATGATTTTTGGGTAACTGGTGGAAGTATTCATTTTGAGGTGTTTCATTTTCAATACATAAGGGGGACAAACTATTTGAAACATCTCACAGTATAATGCAGTGGCGTGCTTCAGTACAGTAACTTGCACGGTATAAAATGAGTCTACACTGCACTAAAGTTTTAATGCATCCATTATGAGCACTGATAGTGTGTAGTTAACTAAGTAATATACAGAAGCCATGAGTGCACCCACCCAGAAATAGCTGTTGTTGGACTGGGAGGCTAATTTACTGGAAATGCTGTGCACCATTGCAGACATGTTACTTACTAAGACTTAACTCACACTTCCCAATTTGAATTAGGAAATCTCCATCAGAGAAACTAACCCATTAATGTAACCATGTATATTACTATCCTGTAGAAACCAATTAAAAAAAAAGAAGCAGCTTTTCAAACCTGTGTGGATCATACTATAATTTATCAAGAAATGGGACTGAAGGCAGTAAAGCAAACGTTCAAGCTTGTAATACTTTGCGCTGCTGCACGTAGAAGTTTTCTTCTCCCTTACTTCAAAACAGTTTCAAGTTTTTGTTTATGTCTATCAGTGTTCAGCCTAGAGGAATAGAATATTTATGCGACTGTTTGTGCAGTGCTGTCTTTTCTAGAATAAATCCTAAAAACCTCTATAGCAGATGGCCCATTTTCCTCCGTGTGAATCGTGTTATTCTAAACCGTCCGAAACATCACCATCCTACCCTAAAAGCCTGTCCTTGGGCAGAGGGAAACTGTCGCTTTGTTGGGACGTGGCAGTAAACGAATCTTGCTTCAACTGCATAAAAAGAGAAAGCAGCAAAACCGGTGTGCATTATATACATTTAAGCACACAGCTATTAAAAGTACATGGACGTGGAAAAAAATGACACACGTACATTACTGATCTAGTTACATCATTGAGCAAAAACAATGGAATACCTGTAGTCGTGATTGTAAAATCTTTCTGAGCTCGCTTTTTATTTTCATTAAATTTTTCTCATGCAGTAAATAAATCATTTTCTCTTCTCTCCCTGTCTTCTTTTGCTCTTTACGCGTGCTAAGGCCAGTTCACAATAAAAGTATTTTTAGAAGTGTTTTTCATCTCTGACTCTTCCGTCTCACGGAGCAGATAAAATGCGTCTATCCACAGTGACTCCCGAGACACCTGGAGACATCATAGACCCTCTCTGAATTTTTTTTTTTAACGTTTGTAGTTGTGTTTTGTTTTGTTCTCCTGGCTGGCTTAATGAGGCACAGTCTCCACCGACAGCTGTTTAAATCACATAAATCCCCTGTTATTTATATGTTGTGACCTGTTTAATGGTGTCTGTAAGGATTGATCAGGCTCCCGGTGTCACTGTGAGCTTTCTGGTTTCACTTTCCCTCAGGGACATCAATAAAATCAGTGAATTCATACATGAAAACACTGCTGATTTATTCTTGCTGAGACAACATGGAAATTACCTTTTGCCTCTGAATTTGTGCTGTCAGTCAGTAGTGATGAAGACAGCTTGTGTGGTCGTCCTCACGTGTCATTTTTAATGTGGATTCCCAGTCAGTCTCAGTCATACACAGACAGTTGTACACAGCAGATGGCAGGACATCTCACATACTGAAAAAAACAACTGAATTGTGATGAATGCTCGTCACTAAAAACATGGTGGCAGTACCTTGCAAATAAGGACAAAGTCATCATTGTTTGTAGGGAGTGTGTTGCCATAGTGACAAGTGGACAAACTGTTGCCGGTTGTTTTGTTGTGTAGGATCTATCCAAGATGATGCTCTTTTGATTTGTGCCATATTACATTGAAAAGAATCCAAAGTCTCCACTCATACTTTTGTGTTTACCTTTTCCAGTTTTGCTTCGGAAGGATATGAGGTGAAATCATTAAAACTATGGAATACATGGTGCAGAGTAAATATTCGGATTATTATTTCAATCCTCTGGACAGCACTGGTGTGATTACAATGTGTGATTAGTTTGAGTTTGAATTTCTGAGAGTTACAAATGCAGTTTCAAAACATATTGTACAGAAGTGATGTATTTGTGTTTCTTTGTTTAAATAGCATTGTCGACTTGCAATATTTACATGATCTCAGCCAGACTAAAGTGGAAGGACTGTGTCAATGATACACAGGAGAGAGGCCTCTGAAATTTATATCTGAAATGTTTCCCCATATATCATTCTGTTTCATCACATTTGTTGTTAAACTGTGCAGCTGAATGTGGTGAATAATGATGTTGTAGATGACAGTCTCTTTGACAGATGATAGTCGCTCAGCTGTTTTTTTTCTAGCTTTGTGAAAAACTCTGTCATGTACAGACACCCTCACTGAATTTCTTTTGCTTCCCCTGCATCATTAAATCCTTGTTTTTCATTTTGATTATTTCATTTCAATTATAATGTGGCTACATTACAGTTATACTGTATATGACAGTGAATCTTCTGTAGAATGACATCATTTCTCACATTTTTACATTCAAAACATGCAAGTATGAACAGTGTTCACTGACAAATATAAGGACATTGCAAAATAATCTACTACAACTCAAGTCACCTGAAGATTTACCTTCGCTAGCTGTGATATTTGTCACTCTAATTTCATGTTTTCGCTTGCAGTCTGTCTTAAGCTTTAATGTAATGATAACAGCACATATATTTTAACGGTATAGTTATGTCTCCCTTAGTTTTCTCTATAAGTTACATTAATGGATGGGCAGGACCACATTATTAGCAACCTAAACTTTATTAGGGCTGCAAGTTAATATCAGTGGATCTGGTTTTGGTTTAACAATGAATTGTTGGCTTTCATGTTTTGCCCAATGTCTTACTGGGGTTGCCATAGTAACCATGGTTTAATGTTTCAAATCTCCTAAAAGGATGAAGTGTTCCTAACAGATTTTCACAAATTTTAGACGACTTCATAAAATGTCATGTCTGTTCACCAGACCAAAAACCAAAGATACTGACTTCACACTGGTATAAAGGCAGCAGATCCTCACACCTGAGAAACAGCTTTAACAGTTGTTAAAAAATGGTCGACAGTTATTATTTTTTGAGTACTCCATTAGTTAAAAATCGCTGCAAGTCTAAATTTAATGCTGTTTTTACTAAATGAAACTGTATGGAATTCTGATTTTGCTACGCTATATAACTGTAGTTTCTGTAGTCTTAAAGCATAGTGTAACAGAAGTTAGTGCAGGCAGTAGCAGTTTTGACTCGCAACATTTTTAGTTTAGTTTCAACACACATGCAAGACGTAGCGTTAGTGTCTCAACAAATACAAAACCCTTTCTATTATTGCTTTGGTTACTTAAGATGTCAAGAAAAGTTTCAGCCTTAGTGTTTGATAACTTACACTGTCACATACCAGCATGACACTTTTATTTATTGCATTACAGTAGCAGACTGGTATTTTTCACTGTGCTGCTGTTTCTCACCAGTGGCATGTTCTCCTACCTGAAGCATTTGCCAAGCATCTGCCAGGAACCTTTTAATGTCGTAAAAGCTGCCAAAATAGTCTTTAAAAAGGGATGCTATCATGGGCCCTTTTTCTTTCGAAGTTAATAACACCCTACCTCCTAACTACCCACCTCCAGTTGCAATTTAATGTCTCAAAGTGTCTGAAGTTGACATTAGCTAAACAGTTTCTATGGAAAACCACTCACAACTTTGTTGGTTTTGCGGGATGGTAAAAATATGCAGCTTACTGCCAAATAGAAACAATTAATCCTAAATGGACAAGCGAAGTTTCCGACTCTACAAAGTCAATGTAAATTACAGTGACTTGCAGAGTGCATAAAAAAGGCAGTAACTTTCACTTGTATTTGGACCAATTAATATAATTAAAGCTACAACTGATTTAATCTACCAGCGGCAGTAGTCACCTCATTGAGTAAAATGAGCTTATTGACAATGAGCTTTCACACTTTCAGATAGTGGATGTGAAACTTTTCTCCATAAATATTTTTTTGCATCTTATTCCCTGCTGAACAACTGCAGTTGAATAACGGAATAAGCTGTAGTTGGAAAAATTTAAGTTTGGTTAGTCACAAATTTGACTGTCTCCTTATTTAATTGTGCAAGTTTTCAGATTTTCCCAGAACTAAGTAGCACTTAGTAGCACTGCAGCAAACCCCTGCCTCTACCCTACCCCTGGCAGTAGTATGTGTAATTTTGGAAAATGTCAAAGTAGAGAAAGTTCATGCATCATTCCGTCAGGTATTTTCAAACTGCTGTGCATGATAAATTGATAGATTGATGCATGAGGTTTGATTCATTGCGCCTCCACACATTTCCTTGCAGGGGACACAAATGTACTGACACCAGCAAAAGTAAAGGCCTGCATACTTAAAAAAAAATATATATATATAGATCCATGCTGTTTTGAGAACTATAATGTCTGTGTTGGGGATTCATCAATAGTACCAGGTTGCCAGATTTCCTTCTGTCCATCCGTCTTAACCACTGTGTGTAGTATTAGAGGCCTCTGGCCTAGATCTGTCATTCCTATTCACATTCTTTATTCCCTTCTGCCTCACTGACATTGGCAGTAGAGTGGGCCAGTCCCAGCTGGCCCATTCTGAAATTGCTTACTGTAGAAACACATCCCCACAGTAACAACAGACTGCTACCCCCATGCCAGCTGTTCAGCCCTCACATTCACCTCACATAACCCCACAAAGCTTTAAGGGTTTTAAAAAACTGCCATGAAAAGATATTGCTAGTTAAAGTGCAGATTGTCTGAAGAACTATCCAATTGAGACTCATATCGCGGAGCTCAATGTGACTTCTGGTTTTGCCATTTTGTAGAAGACAGAGAGGAGGCCCTTGAGAATGTAATCAGATTTACTGAACGAGTTGAACTTCAGTTTTAATTTTGCCTCCTACTTTTACTGAGTTTTTGTCCACTTTCTTTAGTGTTCTCTTAATTTGAGTGCTCAGTTCTATAGTAATGGAGTGTTTGTACCTGAATGGTTTTAAGTAATCAAAATGCTGCTCAGACTGCAGAGCAATGTAGGCCAAAACTCTACTGAATGACAACTAGCTGTACAAGTCATGATGAACAATATAATTCTCCCCAAAAGCACGATAGCCTTACTCAGTAGATTTAGAGAGACAGACTACTTTGTAATGGTGGAGTTAATTAAGAAAGTTAATTACAGCAACTTAAGGTTAGCAAAGTAGTCAGCTTTTTGTTGAATGTTTGCTTCAACTGTTTGACTGTGCTGTGTTTTATTTGGTGAACAGAGACAATTTTGCTGACTGTTACCAGACTCCCCCTAAAACTTGATGACAGTGATCCACAACCCAGTGCTGCCGCAGACTCCTGCCATCATGAAAGCCCACCGTGTTTCTGTGCACTATTATCACATGGCTGACTTGATAGGAACATATATACCTGCACATTTTGATTTACTTTTTATTAAGGACTGTCACATGGCTAAACACTGCCATTCTGACTGCTACCCTCAGAATACCTCCAACCACCCAGTTTTCTTGGTCAAATGTAATGTACAATGTGAACTCTTACAGCTGTTGCATGTGTCATTTTGAACATTTTTCTAACCATTAATGTGCTTTTGTTCCCAACAGAGACCATGACGACCGCCACCTCCCCTATCCTGTTGAAATGGGACCCAAAGAGTCTTGAAATCCGCACCTTGACTGTGGAGAGGCTTCTGGAGCCTCTGGTCACACAGGTACTTCAGCTAACTCTCTGATGCACATACGATAAACGAACAGCAATCCTAATGAAACATGGCTAGAACCTGCTGTCCCTCTTATATCGATTGATTGGTCTTACGTACAACAATGTTATATCTTCTGATACTCTTAATACGACACTTGCTTGTCAACAATCAGTAACATTTTCTGATGTGTCAATAGTAATCTATTGATGAAAAAGACCATGCTTGTTATAGCTCAATATGACAAAATGATTACTTTCTGTTACACCTTGGCTGGATCTGTTGGTACAAAGATGTGAAACTGTATTGGGTTACAGTCAAAGGCTTTGGCTCATTGGCACTGACTTTGTTTTTCTTGTAAGCTGAACAGATGGCTAAACAGGACTTAGGTCACCAAGGCTTGTTGTGACAGAGTTTGTGTCTAGGTTTGGATAGTTTGCATTTGGTAGATTTGGATTCAGATTCTTATTTTGTTTATTAAACCCTGGTCAGGACTACAGTCATGTTATGTGATTGAGGAAAAAAAGGCAAAATACATTTGCTTAAATGAATTCAAATCCAGCTGTGGCATCTGCAGATTTCGGCTTTTATGACTGAATTGTCACGTGACTCAGAGCATGTGTTAAATGTTGGTGTAGTTTTAGGTTTCGATTCTGGATGGGCTAACACACTAGCATGTATACTTGCCAAAGCAGAACTTTCTTTATAGCTTGATTAATGTATTTTACACACCATTGAACAAACACCCAAAAGGGCCATTAGTGGCATTACATTGCAACACTAACTAATTATCATGCCTAATGTCAAAATTTAGAGTTGCTGAATTACCTATCTCATGCAACATTTAATCTTTGCACATCCAGTGCAAGACATGACGAGAAAACCATTGTTTCTAAATGGTACGGTGGAGTATTTAGAAAATAACAAATTTAGATATCTAAAAATCTTTACTCTGCTTTGGGAGATAGATTAAACTAATAAATATTTTGACTGCTTGGCATGACGTCACTGTCCCCATCTGGAGCAACACCAGATCGTGGCACGTCCCCAGTGATGCTGATGGTGTGATAACTGAGTGTAGTGGTCTGATGTTCTTTGGCTGAACACGATGTGCTTTTTCAGTTTTAATCAGTCCCCTTTCTTTTAAACTAATGTGTGGTCTCTGCAGTGTTGTGTTGACATTCATCTAGTCATTGATCTCTTGTCTATATGTATGCTTCTCCTCACAACAGTACATTTTTTAGTGGTACAGTGTATTTTTCTACATTTCTTAAGAAAGCTTCCCTTTTCATTTTCTCAAATTCCATTTCATTCTATTAGGCTGCTGTCTAAGGCTCTTTGCTGGCTTTTTGTGGAAGGATGTTACATTCTGCAGACAGGAAATATTCTTTGGTACACCAGGCATTTCCCCTTGTATTTATATGTATTAAGACATTCTTTGTCAAGCTAGGGTTGTTTTGCTGCCCGTTCAGGATAGAGGCCTGAAGAGTACCTGGCCTTATACAAGCCTTTTCCACAGAAACCATTTTAATATTTCTGGTTGCCGGAAAGTCAGAATGATAGAAAAAGTGCAGTTCTAAATAATAAAATGAATGATGGCTGCACTCCATTAATGTTAGTAGTAATGCCTGTGCTTTTCCTACAAGGTAATGTCTCTGAGGAAGACCTCTTCATTCAGTGTAGACCTGGCAACTAACATGTTCTGTCTGAATCGCCCCACTCCCAAGTTTCTCAAAGGATCAATGCCACTGCTACAGCGGGGAAAATAAGTATTGAACACGTCAACATTTCTCTCAAAAAACATATTTCTAATTGAGCTATTGACATGAAATTTTCACCAGATGTCGGCATCAACCCAAGTAATGCACACATACAAAGAAATCCAAACATTTATGTCCATAAATTAAGTTATGTGTAATAAAGTGAAATGGCACAGGGAATAAGTATTGAACACGCGTACTGAAATTTATTTAATACTTAGTGCAAAAACCTTTGTTGGTGATTACAGCCTCAAGACGCCTCCTGTATGGAGAAACCAGTCGAATACATTGCTCAGGTGTGATTTTGGCCCATTCATCCACACAAACTGCCTTCAAATCTTCAAGGTTCCGGGGGTCTCTTCTGTGAACCCGGATCTTCAGTTCTTTCCAAAGATTTTCAATTGGATTCAAGTCTGGTGATTGACTGGGCCATTCTAGCAGCTTTATTTTCTTTTTCTTCAACCAGTTGAGTGTTACCTTGGCTGTGTGCTTGGGATAGTTGTCTTGCTGAAAGATCCACCCTCTTTTCATCTTCAGCAGCCTGGCAGATGACAGCAGATTCTGATCAAGAATGTCTCGATACTTTTCTCCAGTCATTATTCCTTCAATGATATGAAGTCTACCAGTACCACATGCTGAAAAACAGCCCCACGCCATGATGCTCCCACCTCCAAACTTGACTGTTGGTATGGTGTTTTGGGGTGATGTGCAGTGCCATTTTTCCTCCAAACATGTTGTGTCTTATGACATCCGAAGAGTTCAATTTTGGTCTCATCTGACCAGAGTATGTTCTCCCAGAATGTCATGGGTTTATCCAAATGTTGTGTCGCAAACTCCAAACGAGCTTCAACATGCTTCCTCTTCAAAAATGGAGTCTTGCGTGGTGTGCGTGCATGGAGGCCATGGCGGTTGAGTGCATTACTTATTGTTTTCTTTGAAACAACGGTACCTGCTGATTCCAGGTCTTTCTGAAGCTCTCCACGAGTGGTCCTGGGCTGTTGGAGAACCCTTCTGATGATTGTTTTGACTCCTCTGTCTGAAATCTTGCGAGGAGCACCTGGCCGTGGCTGGTTTATGGTAATGCCGTGTTCTTTCCACTTCCGGATGATGGCCCCAATGGTACTCACTGGAACTTTCAGAAGTTTAGAAATGCGCCTGTAACCAATGCCTTCAGTGTGTTTTGCAACAATAAGGCTGCGTAGGTCTTTGGACAGCTCTTTGCTTTTACCCATCATGCAATGCTTCTTGTCTAACACCTTGCTGGTGAGAAACCTTTTAAAAGGCATTAATCAGGACTAAACCAGCTGATATTACTTTGCACTAATAGGGGACAGGTTAACCTTCTAAATACTGACAAACTCCAGCTGCTTTCTTGGCTTTCCAGACCTTTTTACCCCTCCTTTTCTTCATGTGTTCAATACTTATTCCCTGTGCCATTTCACTTTATTACACATAACTTAATTTATGGACATAAATGTTTGGATTTCTTTGTATGTGTGCATTACTTGGGTTGATGCCGACATCTGGTGAAAATTTCATGTCAATAGCTCGATTAGAAATATGTTTTTTGAGAGAAATGTTGACGTGTTCAATACTTATTTTCCCCGCTGTATATGACATACATTTAATCTTTTCAGATGAGCTGATCTGTGTCAGATCTATATTGTACAATATATCATGCAGAGTGTAGTTGCTAGTTAAACAAAGACGTTATTTATCCTAAATGCTCTTGTATTCTTGCCACTGATAACTGAAGAAGACAAGAAGAAAGCTGTTTTCCCCCGTTGTTGTGTGATTCAAGTTGGTATTTGCAGCGATGTATATTAACGCCTTAAACAAACCAGTATGTCGTTCGATGTTAATTTAATTTCTTTAGCAGCAGAACCGACCACACTCTTAATCAAACTGAACAACAGAGCAAATTTATCCAGAAATCCACAACAAAATTAAACAGTCTCATTCACAAAAACACAAAATAAATAAAGATTGTACCTGTTCATTCTAGAGTTACTTCCTTTCACCAGGACTGATGAATAAAGCTGCCATATTGCAAGCAATGGGTAATCCACTGTCAGCGCTAGATTTTAGATTTACGACGACAAGAATTTACCCACAGTCTGGGACTCAGTATCTAGCCTCTTTACTCTTCAGTATTGATTGTAGACTTTTGGCCAACTTTACCTGTTACAGAAACAATGCACAGCCTTTTTTTTTATCTTCCATTGTAAACTTTTGCTGTTGGAAAGTAGGGGATTAACTTTGTGTCTCGGTTTATCTGAACTTTCACCCATAACCCTCATAAGCCCACTTGTTTAAAAAACCTTGTATCTGACGTAGAGGTGGGACCAGGTTCTTTTTTTTCAAGGGATTCTTTACGCTTTTTACTCAACTCCAAAGTCTTTGATAGGTCATTTTGCAAGCATATCACATAAATCTGTCTGAACATTAGCCATAATTCCTCTGCTTGATTTTTGTGAATGCATATTTTTCCCTAAAACTGTTCATTTGTGCTTATACTCCTGTAAAGATATGTTGCAGCCATGAAAATGCATAGCCAAGAGCCCACTAGTGATAACAGTTCACTAATAAATAGATAGCTTTATTCTGTTTGTTCATCAGTGCTACTACGCAATGGCACAAGGAACAAATAGAGTAGGAGTTCACGAAGCGGTAGCTGAATATGCAGAAACTGACTTATTGATGGCCATTAGACCTCACCATCCTCTTCCTTTCTCCTGCATGTATAACTTTATGACCTTATTTGCTATAATTGGATTACATTAATACTAACGAAGAACCACCATTACTGTTTGCTTGCAAGAAAACCTAGACATGCATTATTCAACAGACATCCTCTCACCATTCTGAATAGCACTGGCATCAAATATCTGTGTAAATATTGGTAAAATGCCTTGTATATTCTAATTTTAAGGCTGATATGAGGTGGAAAATCTGCAGGTATTTAACATCCAACCATTTAGAGTCGCATCATGTGTACTTTTTTTCCCATCTGTCAGCCACGTCCTGCGTTTGCTTTTATGAGCGGTCATCAAAGTGACAGGTTGGTAATTGCTTAATGTTAGGAAGATGAAAGGCTGATGAGCTTCTTTTCTTAACATGTAGGGTTCGTTATTAATTCCTGTCTGTGGAAATGCCTGACTGCCCTTACAGCAAATTATGTGTCTGACTGCCAAACTTTTTTTTTTTCCTTGTTTTGAAAACGATGTGTCTTCCCTTTGACATGTTAATTTCTTTTTTTTTTACTGACATAACTTTGCTGTTTTTTGCAGCAATGATCCTTGGATTAATTCAGAAGGCTTCATTCTGAGCGTGTGAATTCTGTGATACTGTGCTTTATTGATTCAGTCAAAAGATAAAGAATTCAGAAGCGGGCCTTTTGTCGGGCTGATCTACAAATAGAAGTCATTTCATCCTTTTAGTGTTATGATCACATAGGGTGAATAGCAGTTGTTTGAGACTTGAGATTTAAACTGAGACATTGTGTCATATTTTTCTTTAAACTATATTTTGCTAAATGAACTGTAACTTGATTTGCTCCCTTCTTCTGACTGCTACCTTTGAGAATTGATATATTGCGGGCAATAATTATCCATCATCTACCTATCTGCACAATGGCAGTGAAAAGATGATATTGTTGCAAAATCCATTCTCCATACACCCGTGAGAACTAGCACAATGGCTAACTATGGTAGTTCATCTTTTCTACAATTGCATTGGAAGTGTGCAACATTTTGGGATATGAACCAGACACTGTGATTGTTTTCCTTGTCAATTTGGATGATTCAGTGTGTTTGGATGGAATAAAAGCTTGCCTCTGGAGGACAGACAAACAGGCTCACCCTGACATTGCTTGAGATAGCAGCCTCATTTATCATGGCCAAGCTTTTCTCACCCCAGCTAGAGTACTGGGCAAGTCCATAGCTAATAATACTGAGGGGCTTACTTTATCACTGCGTATGAAGGCAGCATAGCTCTGATATAGTAAACATTTTTATACTGCAGGCGATAGCAATATTTTGTGAAAGAATTATAGGGAAGTAGCCTTGAGAGGCTGGTGGGGGGGAAAAAACAGGTAGAAGAAGTTGAGGTATTTTCATTTACTGCAGTCCAAACTTTATGTATGCTGGTATGGTGACATGAAAGCTAAGAGCAGAAACCAGCTGGCTAGAATTGTAAATATGGCTTTCAAAATAAATGGAATGGCTTTAATATACCCGCAGAAAATGATGCTTGAAATTGGGCACATTGTAAATTTTAAACTCAATCTTTACTCACAAGCAGACTGTGAATACTGTTCAGGGCTTATATGCCGCCTGTCTCGTCTTACTATATTTGTGAAAAAAAGCTGCAAACACTCATTGTACTTCTAGTCAAAAGTGCATTCATTTCATCACAATAACATGTTTGAGAGTCAGTGAACACATGTACATTTACCTTAAGAAGAATAAATGTGTTGTATCACGCTAGCTTCCCTGGCTAATATAATTCAAGCTCTGTTAGCAATTTTGTTAGCTGTACAGTAGGCATTTGTCACACAGATGTTCCTCCAGATGCTGATCATTGATTGGCAGTCCATCTCTGTTGCCAACCTGCTTTTCATTTGAGATTTTTTTGTTTTATTTTTTATTTTGCACTTAGAACTCCCGTAGTTGTTTTTCATACTTATTCTGATACGTCACCAAAGTGCTTTGATACATCACTCTGCTTAAGGCACTCTGCAAAAGTATTTAGGTGCTGCCCTGAAGCCTTTCTGTGGTGGGAAAAACCCTGCTTTTCTGCAGCGTTGTTCTGAGTTATGAGCGCTTCCTGTGTGTGCATATTAATATGAAACTTAGACGTTGAATTCCCTCATTCAACTTTGCAAAACACCCTCGTTGGCTTCTGAGGGATTAGGATCAGTTACAGAATTATGACAGGGGTTTATTATGTGTATGCATTTCCTTGAAAGTGAAAAGGTAACAACTGTTTTACTAAATGATAAAGATATGTGCATTATTTGTAGGAAATGCTGTCCTTCCTTCATGAAAGGAGAAGAAATCTACTTTTCTATATGATCCTTCTCCATCATTTCTAATGGACTGATTTCTGTGAAGCCAGGCAACAGAAAACTCATTAAATTCAAGGCATTTGGAATAAATCAGTAGCTGCTAAACAGCGTTTAATTATGAGAACAGACACTTTTTATTGTAACATTATTTACAATTTTTAGCATACTGCACAGGGATGTATTCAATATATACACCGTTGCCCATAAAGTTGGAATAATTTAGTTTTCACACACATTCCTCTTTTATTCCTGTTTATACACATCAGTAAT